>CM021737.1:20123054-20458150 GCA_011075105.1 Heteronetta atricapilla | reverse complement strand
AGAAAGAAAGAAAGAAAGAAAGAAAGAAAGAAAGAAAGAAAGAAAGAAAAAGAAAGAAAGAAAGAAAGAAAAACTTTTAGAAACGATCCAATCAGGAAAAAGGGATCCTGGCCAGCACTGTAAACTCCAGGAATGGTGCTGAAGAACTCAGTATGGTCTGAAGCCAGCTGGAACTCCTCTGATTGTTCCCTGGCCTTGGAAGTGGAGAGTACATATAGCCTTTTCTATGTGGGCTCTCATCTAAAACTCAGCTAATTCAAAGTCTGCCAAAGAAAGCTGTTCTAGCGTTCATCATTTCTCTTATACAGTTCTTTTGTACTAACAGTCAATATAAAATAAGGAGTTGGACTCAAATCCAAAACGGCAATGCTGAATGTTCTTCCCATGGAAGACTATATAACAGAGTTGCTCTCATAAGTTTCTGTGGGAAAAATCAGAAATTTCATGGTGCTTTCTCAAAGGAATGGAAGATAAGGCTGGTCCTACAGGCAGCATGCCCTCTACTTCTCTTTCTATTTGGCAAGGGGATGAACTTAGGTAAAGCTTACCTAATACTTAGGTAAAGCTTACATAAAGCTTTCCTATCTGAGTGTATGCACCATTGATCAGTCATAAAACATCTTGTGTTCCTCCATTTGACCGTCTGCCCTCTGATGATTTGGAAGACTGGATCAGCTAGCATTAAGGCAGTTATGGGGAGAGTAGATGACCAGTAGTCTTTTTTCTTAAATTTTGTTCTGTTTAGAAATTCTTTCAGCTGGGGCAAGTTCTTGATAGTGTACTCACAGAAATTTTTGTAACATCTATTGTGGCAGCAATTCAGAAGCTTGAGTCAAAGTCTATTATGTCCTACAGGACATTTTGGAAAATATTTAATAGGAAAAGAAATATCAATGCTTTAGATATATTAAATGGGAATTGGGAACAATGCTCTGAAATAGGTTCCCAAGGGAAGAGGCTATTTGGTACCAGTCTCCTTTCTTGAAGAGGATCCAAAGATAGCTCTTAGTTTAGGAATATATTTTTGTAGGGAACACTAGAGGGCTTAGGTACACCAAAGTGACAGCAGCATAAAATTCAGCTAGCCTAAAACTGAGTGTCTGAAGTACTACAATGTTGAAGTAAGACAACAGTAGCTGGTATCCCACAAAGAAACAGGGTTGCTAACTGAATGGAAACTAGTTAGTTTAATGTTCCTTAAGTAAGAAAGTTATTCTTCTTAAATGTCTGGAAAGATAATTTTCTGTTTTGACTAAAATATCAACACACTAATCAACACACTAATTTGCTGAAGGTGTAGTTGTTTTGCAAGTTATGTTACTATATCAATGGAAATTATTCTGTTAAAATAGCCACAAAGTCATGTAAAAGAACAGTTACACTTTTTTTTTTTTTTTTTTTTTTTTTTTTTTTTTTAAATACAGATCCCAACAAGGTTTTGAATTTCTAGCCTGCTTTGACATTATGTTAGGAACATAAGATGTTCTAGTCTGCTGATACCATTTTTCAGTTTCAACAACTAAGGGGATTTGAAATATATTCAAATGTCTGAGGCTGAATCTTATTTTTATTGGAATCTTTTTATTGGTCTAAAAAGTTGGCAATTTTTAAATCTAAATTCCATTGTCTAAAGGAAATACTAGTCAAAACATATTTCTATGTTTTCTGGTTTATTCCTGCTCACAAAAAAGACATCACATAGAGGAGGATTTTTTTTGAGTGGCAGAGAGAATGTGTGTGTCAGTTTTAATGGGATCCTTGTTACAGGGGGCAAACAAAAACATGCAGCTAAGGCAATAAATACCCTGCTCCACCAGTTGTTGCAATTACAAAATAGGGGCCATAAGGAGTCTTTATGGATTGTTTTGGTCCCTCATTCCCTGGCATATTATCTTCTCTTGGAACTACTGTGATTTTTAACCCTCTTGTTCAACAAGAATTAAATCTTCCTTCATACACTTTTGCTTGTGTACAAAGAAGTGACAAAATAACAAATGATGAAGAACTGAATACACTTTTTTTTTTTTTCTGAAAAAAATAAAAACATGCAAAATATCACAGAGAAATGCACAAAGTATCTACATACCTCTTTGCTTTCTTCCAGGTCTGATTCACTACTAAATTCCTCTGTATTTAAATTTTCAAAGTCAGATTCACCCACAGCAATGGGCACTGTCACAGTCAGGCTTGGGTTGTTTATGAATGACATGTAATCACTTTCGTCAATTATGTATTTTTCCACACTGCTGCCTGTGCCTATGCCACTAGTTGTTCCATTTGCATCTTTAATATAGTCATGGTCCTTATTTAGTTCGACAGTTGTATGGTTGGAAATACAACTAGTTTTGTTATTCAAATCTTCAAGTGGTTTGATTTCATCTAAAGCTTTTTGTTTTTTAACAAAAGCTTTTTGGATGAATTCACGTGCTTTTCTTTTCACATAATCTATGCCCTTCTGCATTCTTGCAACAGCAATTTGGAGATTATTCATTTCATTATCATCATCTGTCACAGCAAGGTTGTCTGCACTAAAAGAGCTCAATAGCAAGGCCAAAAATAGGTTCAGTACCTGCAGAAAATTAAGAAAGAACATTCTAGAGTTTATCCCAGCAAAGAACATGTACTTCATTAAAAAGAAATAAAAAGGCTCATATTACTGATATTGAAGACTGATGTCACAATAATTCACCATAACCAAATAAAAGTAACTTCAAAACTATTTCTATTCTCTGTGAAAAACTAAATTTTCCGTCCTGTTCAACAATATTACTACAACTGCCTAATATCTGTAAATGTGTCTTTAAATCCAGACAGTAAAGAAACATTTTGGTGGAAAAACATTATAACCTAAAAGTGGAGATAACAAATTTGCTATTCAGCATCGTAAAAAAATTAACTTATTCCATCACACAGCAGAAATTAGATTTAGGTGACTAATCATATGTGATAAATAATAATAATAATAAAAAATCAGCAAATGGTTGATGAAGAGACCATAATCTAAATTTATTTGAAGCAGAAAATATTTACAAACAGCCAAAAGACAGATTAAGAAGTGACTAAGTGCTCACTCTAACATTACATCTTAGCCTTTTGATGTTGTAAGGTGCAGAATACTTTGTTCTCAATCCAGAAAAGCTCTTAAAATTAACTTTAAGCATTGCTTGAAACCACCTGCTTAAGTGTTTTGTTGAAGTAAAGCCAGAGCACTTAGTTCACTGTTGCTAAATAATTTTTTTTTTTAATGTTTTGATTACGTACCACTAGGTTTCCAATCACCATGACCATCATGAAGACAGTAAGGCACATGGCTTGGCCAGCAACCTCCATGCAGTCCCACATTGTTTCTATCCATTCTCCACACAATACTCGAAATACAATCAAAAAAGAGTGAAAAAAATCTTGCATGTGCCAGCGTGGAAGTACACAGTCACTTGCGATTTTGCAGACACATTCCTTGTAGTTTTTCCCAAACAGCTGCATCCCAACCACAGCAAAAATGAACACAATGATGGCCAGCACCAGGGTCAAATTTCCCAGAGCTCCCACAGAGTTTCCAATAATTTTTATTAGCATATTTAGTGTTGGCCAAGATTTTGCTAATTTGAAAACTCGTAACTGGAAAAAAAAAAAAAAAAAGAATGTTAGGACAAGTAAGAAAGACACAAAGATATTTAAAAATAATTTATGGAAAGATATTACAGCCAAATATGCTTTGATAATGACTGTTGATAGGTTACCCTCTTTGCTAAATGTGTGATGATAGAAGGGTCAGTCACAAATTTTGCAATTTTAGAGCTGGATATGCCCAAAGCATAGTTTTTATCCAAGACTCAAGAAATTACCAATCAAAGTGAATTTAAAATCTGTGGCTTATCTTTTTAAATCAACTAGGCTATTTTTCTACAAGTATTTGCAGAGTAGATCTTCTCCCATGATGTTAATCAGAGCACAACACATCTATCTAGTGAATCTATTTGTTTCTGCATAGCAGGATATTTAAAATATGTATATAATAAATAATAAATAAATTGGAATTAGGCTGAGGCACCCATTTGTCTTGTTCTCTATAAATTCCCACTGAAGACAGTAAGATACCACAACTAATATGGATTTGTAATAATGAAAGAGACTTAAGGCTTAGTGTCATGGCAAACTGTGCACATTTTTAAGGAAAAAAATAATGAAACCCCATTGAAAAATCAGTGCAATTGATGTATATTTACCAATCTGAATGATCGAAGAACTGAGAGTCCTTCCACATCTGCAAGACCAAGCTCAACCAAGCTAAGGGTTACAATAAAACCATCAAAAATATTCCAGCCTTCCTGGAAATAATAGTAAGGATCCATTGCAATTATCTTGAGAAACATTTCTGCTGTGAAGATTCCAGTGAAGACCTGAATTCAGAATGCAGTTGGTTATTTTTTTGTGAAATATATTATTACAGGTTTAGCTGTTGTTCGGGCTACCTAACTGCAATTAGCCTCATCCAAAACTGATACTTTAAAAAAGTTCACTGTAGTGATTTATTATGACCACCTTGCCTTAAAAAAGGCCATACAAACCAAGTATTTTTTTTTTTTCCAATTGAATTCTACACTGAAGAAATTACATAAACTTCTGTTTTATAGTATTTAGAATCCAATTTCAACTCTGTCAGGATATGGACTTTCTCAAGGATATTGTTTTTACTACACAAACAATATCCCTAATTTGATTTTCATGACATAAACCAGAATGCTTTCCAAGAAATTACATGGCATAACATCATTTTTGGTATACTAATTACATTATACAGCAGCATGAATGAGGCCAAATCTGACTCCTGATGGAGCTCCTTTGCTCCTCCAGCCTGCAAGAATCCCATTCAGTTCAATACAGATAAGATTATTAATAACAGCTGAAAATCAACTGAGATACAACAATTTGAAGAAGCTGAGGAACTTCTACATAGGTGTTACCAGTAGCGAAGCTCATTGGCTCAATCACTTTAATGTCAGAAATAAAATAGCATTTAAGAGTGCATTTTAAACATGATATTCCTCGTAAAGATTTCTTATTGTGAAATGAAGTATTCTGAATGAAGCAGGAATCATATTTAGGTGTTGCCAAAGTAACAACTCTGAACAGCTTTGAGAGAGAGCTGTTGTGATTCCGAGTATTAGAAAAAAATCCTATAGAAAAGTACTAAAGCCAGTGTTAAAGGCTGGCTGAACCCTGGTCTGAAATGCTTCTTTTTCCTCTCTTCTCTTGGTTTTTATAATCCATTTTCTGGAAGGCTGAATAGAAAGTGGAACAGTTAAAGAGAATATAATCTAACTAGGATAATCAGGACGTGGACCAGATTCTGACTTGCTCTGCCTAGGAACACCAATGCTCAGGACAGATTTTACTAGTGCCTGTAAATACATCACAGATGCAAACAGGTGGGAATTAATAAATACAGGGTGAAAATATGAATAATGTTCTTAACCGTCAGGATGGTGAAGTTCTTGAGGAGTACTCCCCACCTGGAGTACTACATTCAGCTCTGGGGCCGCCAGTCTAAGAAGAACATGAAGCTCTTGGAACAAGTCCATAGGTGGACCACGAGAATGATCAAAGGTTTGGAGCACCTCTCCTGTGGAGACAGGCTGAGGGAGTTGGGGTTGTTCAGCCTCGAGAAGAGAAGGCACTGGAAAGATTTTTATAGTGGCCTTCAAGTACACCTAAAAGGGAACTACAGGAAAGCTGGGGAGGGATTATTTTTCAGGGCATGTATTGATAGGATACTCTCTTTGTAGTCTGATATTCACCAAAATATCATATATTTCCATATATATATATGGAAAAAGACTGTAAATTGCTTCAACGTAAGATTTTTAATTTTACTAGGAAACTCATATCCCTATTTTTAAATACAGGAAAACCAGCTATGTGTTTTTCTATTAATTTTCCTTTCTGAATCCTGTAGTTATTTACATGATCTGAGTTATTTTTTCTTCATTACAAAACAAGGATTATTAAAAATCACATTGTAAGAAATACATTCTTAAAATAAGAGACTAAGTAGGACTACAGCAGCAGAGGCTTTGCTGAGATCAAACCTGTCAGTTCAAAATCATCAGAGCTACAGAAAATTAACTCCTGAATTCTTTAATAATTTATGTTTTTGAAGTAGAAGGGAGAAAATATCATTGACAACATGACAAAAAGGTATCTTACTGATTATGTGATTCTAAAAAATGTAAAGACTATAAGAGGAAAAAATACTGTGGGATATTTTTCATAGTTTTCCATAAAACATAAAGAAACTAATCTGCGTATCCACATAAAAAGTCATTTAGCCTGGAAAATTCTAGAAATGCCTTTAAATGGCTCTTCTAGTGATTCTAAACCTGTGCTCAGGAAACAGAGTAACAAGAGGAAAGCAATTAAGAATACATTCATAATTTACACTTTTGTATTGTATTGATTGAAAATCAAACACTACATTTATTTCCATGGTGTCCTTTTCATGGAAGTAATGCATTTCCTGATTTAGTAGTTAGATAAATCAACTTCTATTTAATACAGACTTTACTTAATGTAGCATTGGGGCCCCTTTCTAAATATTTAATCTGGTTTTGCGGAATGCTGGAAAATATTGATTTTACAGAATCCTAAATTATGTGACCCAGGGTTGACAGTGAAATTTCCAAAAATGTTGTGTTTTATCTGAAGAGCAATAAATGGCCAGTAAATTCACTTTCTAAAGAGGTAAAAAACAAAAACAACAACAAGACAACAACACTGTTAAACTCCTTTCAGTTATTTCAGACATACTTCCTTCAAAATTATAAACATAAAAAGACAATAGACTTACCAGATTTCCAACTGAAAGTACATTATTGAATTCATCAGTCATTGGATAATGCTCCATGGCCATAAAAAGTGTATTTAAAACAATGCAAATAGTAATCGCCAAGTCAACAAATGGATCCATTACCACTAAGTTGACGATATGCTTTACTTTTAACCAATGTGGACTGCAGTCCCAGATCAAGAAAATATTTGCAAATTTATACCAACATGGTGGGCATTTCTGCCTTGATTCTTCAAGTTCTGTGGGAAATCAAAGTCCACAGCAGTAAGTATGTGATTTCTCTAACCTACATCTCAAGCCTACATTACTTGTATCAGTCAAGTTAATTACCATCCATAATGTTATTGATTACCGCCTATAAGCACAACTTCTTGATATTTCAATCACTATTCATATCAGTATATATTTAATTTGTTCAAGGCTTATCTACCTAGCACAACTTCTTTATATTTCAATCACTACTCACATCAGTATCAATTTATTTATTATGTATTCTATTGTTTCTTGATTCAGACTGTTCCTCAAACTTGCTGTTCTATTATGTAAATATTTTACTTTCAAAATTTGGTAGTTAGGTTAAATTTTTCAACATAATTTTCATTCCTAGTTCAAGAAAAAAAAACACACACTTTTTTATCACCTATTAAAACACACTTCTTTAAAGAGTAATTGAATAATTATAACTGCTAAAATATGCATATATTTTAGCAATGGTAACATATATTTGAAAAATGTTCAGTAGTCTTTATGTATCCAATAATTCTTTAATTAATATGAGTAAGCATCCTCTTAGTTATGACCATCAGGCACAACGCTGTAGTCCTAGTGACCACAAGGTATATGATGGCAAAACAACTAACTAGAAATGCTTCTTTGTGTAATAACCTCAATGAATATAGAGCTTTGATAAATATTTGTTCTTTTGTAGAACAGTATCTATTCATTGAGATATTTTAAATAATTTTTAATGTTTCAACTCATATTTTCAGATGTTTATTGAAAAAAACAGATATTAAGCTATGAGTAGCACACACCTTCCACTGTGTTTGTAAGGATGCTAGCAATGCTCATTGCTCTTTCTCTTAAAGCTGGATCTTCCAGAAAGTCCATAGAAACATGGAAAGAGCTTGATATTCTTTTCCTCATTTCAGTTTCTGTAGTGGTGCCCTACAAATAAAAAAAAATAAGTGAGACCATGTTTCAGTACTAAAATAAGTACATATTGTATAAAACCCTGTCATTGATATGCATGTATGCGTGCTTCGTGCACTTCAGTTTTTATAATGTCAGACTTTTCTTACTTTTTAGTATCTTAAAAAGAATTAAAAAATATATTAGGCAATAGTAACCTATTTCTCAAGAGTTAGCAAGAGTTTATTCACTTAACTTTTGCATTTCTTTCCTTTGAGCTTTGAAAAATTATTTAAACAAATGGAAAAGGACTGAATTCAAAAGATTGCATAAATTTTTTGCAAACTGTATGTTTTCCTTTCTCTTGTTGACAGAATTCAATTTCCTATAACATACTAGTCTTTTACACTAGACAAACTTTAGCAAGAAAAGTATGACTTCCTCATGCTTCTTCATGCTAGTGTATTTCTAATTAATGTTAGTAGACAATTTTGAACTAAGCAAGACATTTATTTTAGAGACCTCTTCTCTTACCTGCATGTATATACACAGTGACAGCAATATGTGCTGCTCATATGTTCACACAGTATTTTTGGTAGAGCGTGTAGAAATGTGATCTTCCAATGAACTACTTGTTGTCTAAACTAGTGAACTCCACCAGCAAAGGATGGAAATATATAAGAATGAATGATCATAAAGAATTGACTACTTTCTTATATTTTCAGTGGGGCTGATACAGAAGTGTGTTATCAAAATTAACTGATAATGCTAATTTTGATAAAGTGGTAGTAGCAGTGTCATATTTATTGTAGACATACTATAACATTTTTGTATACAATTTTCAGTTGTATAGTAACTGTGATTTTGTGGTCTACAGCCATTTGCTTTATAGCAGCAAAAATAAAGTATAGCACAGTAATGTAGTATAGTGCTTTTGTGAATGTGCAAGTTACTATTTCAGTGTGTGGAAACTGCAAATAGCATTTGTTAGTTATGAGAATATTAATTTAAAAAAAAAAAAAGCAAAAAAGCTTGAGTTGCAAACCTATCTTATCTCTGTTTTACTTATTAAAGATTTTACAAGATGCAGGAGCATTCACAGCTTGACCAACCAGGAAGCATTGCCAAGGATTCCATTCTGTAGATAACACTGGCTGGTGCAGTAAGAAAAAGCCATGATGCCTAAGCTATTTAAAACTTTCTTACATTGTCATCAGTAGCTGGTTTATCTATTATCACCTCTGGCAGAAGCTGTCCAACAGGCGATGTAGGAACAGATGGTCCACCAACCAGGGAAACCACCCCATTGCAATCCACAGTGCTGTGCATCTTCCCATTCACTGGAAACACTGCCAGCATCCTGGATGACCTACTGGCCTGACTAATGTTACTGTTGCGCCGTTCACCGTGTCTGCGCGGCACAAAGAGAGAATCTCTTCTGCTATCATTGTCTTCAAAAGTGCTGTGCTCATCATCAGCAAAGTCATTTTCTGATCCTATATCCTTTGCTCTACCTCTGAAGCTGAAAAGACTTGTTCTGCTGTTGCGCCTTGGAGAAAACAGGGAGCCTCGAATGCTCAACAAAGACTGCAGGCAAAAAAAATATATAATTATTAGCTGAAACCTTCAAACTTAGCATTGTTATTAATATCACATAAGTTTTTTGTTTTGTTTTGTTTAATATGTTTTCCATAAGGTAAGTGCTGCTGTGAAACATCTGTATGTATTTCATTATATTTTGCAGATAGAAATACCTCTGTGCTCATGGATTGTTAAGACAAAAACAGTTTTGATCACTCCTTGCTCTTAATGTCCATTAAAGTTACTGAGTAGTTGCGCAATACACATCGAGCAAAAAGTAAAAACATGCACATGCTTCTTTATATGCAGCATCCTTCACATATTGGACCAAACTCAAACATCATTAAAGCACAAGGAAAAGGTGAGGCTATCATAATGAAAAAACACTGTAAAGGTTTAATAAATATAGATGAGATATAATCACTCTAAGAAACCCAGAGAATCAACTAGAGAATATTTTTAATAAGATTTTTGAATAATGCTTTTACAAGAATAGGCATATGAGGATTTTTTTTTTCTTTACAAGTTAGTATAGCAGCTACTGCACTTTCTGTCAGACACTGACAACAACAATAAAATTTAATGAATATCTCAATGTTTCCTTTCTTTAAGCAGTAGGGTCATATACCACAAAAACTAAAGTAGTTTTGTAACAGCCTGTGATGCTTTAAATATATGTTGCTACTAAAAATATCTATATGCAATACCTGATGTGGAGAAGAGTATTTCTTTTCATATGTAAGTCTATTGCCTTCAATAGATAATCGGAAACCTTTCCTTCTTATGCTGTCTTCTGATTCAGACTTGTGAAATTCATCTTCTTCTTTTTCCTCTCCTCCAGACTGTTCTTTCTGTTTTCTTTTTTTCCTTCTGTTTCTTCTCTCTTTTGCACTCTTTGAGCTCAATTTGGATGCCTCTGAGGAACTTTCTGAGAGCCCGCCAGCTCCTTCTGCAGCACTGGGCTCCCTGGACTCAGCGGATGCTGTTACTGCTGCTGCTGCCACTGCTGCTGCCTGCCACATTGCAGAATTAATTTGTGTCATTGAGCAAACCATGACAGTTTTTAAAAATTTACTTATATGGAATTTTTAGTCCAACCCTCCTAAGTCTTAACACTTTTCATAGAATCTTCTAAAAATATGGTCATAGCCTTTGGTGTTAGCCTTCTTCCACCTTTCATGAATAGGTATTAGGCTTCTGCATTTTAAAGCTAATAGCCTATTGATGACATCAGACTAAAGAAAAACATAATGAACAACGTATTCCTGGTTTTGAATATCCCTTCTTGATTATGCCTCAGCTGTTCTCAGTAAAATGCCTTTATTGCAGAAGAGAAAATATCTGAGCTAACTCTGATGTTGAATACCCAGCAGGGCACTTTCTGTCTTCAAATTCAGAAAACAGGGGTTCAGTATCTCTAGAAAAATTCCTTTAATATTCTTTTGTATTATTACACCATAAGGTATACCTGAGCTGCTTCTTGTTGCTTCTTCAGCTGTTCCAGCATCTGTTGAAATTCTGCCTCTTTCTGTTCTGCTTCTTCCATGGTTGCTTGATTCTGCTCTTCATAGGCCATGGCAACCACAGCCAGAATCAAATTAATCAGATAGAACGAGCCCAGAAAAATCACCAGAACAAAGAATATCATGTATGTTTTCCCAGCGGCACGTAGAGTCTGGAAATAAGAATACATTTGTAAGCAAGAACAAGTTAACAACAGTTCTGTTCTTCATACTGTAAAAATTAAGATAAGATACTTGATTTTTTTGCATTACTGGTGCAAACATATTTAGTCTATTATCCATAAAAAAATTCTCACCAGTTGATAAAGGTTTTCCCAGAAGTCTTGGGTCATCAGGCGAAACAGTGACAAGAAAGCCCAGCTGAAGGTGTCAAAACTTGTGTAGCCATAATTGGGGTTTCTACCAGCTTTCACACATGTATACCCTTCCGGGCACTGCCTGCAAAGACAAACTCGGTGTTACCTTACATAGGTATTTTGGTAATATTATTTGGAATGTCCAGAAGAAGATTAGGATTAAAAAGTGTTCTTGTATAGTGGATCAGACTATAAATAATAGAATGTGTAACTTTTAATAGAGAATTATTTTAAAAGATACTAGAAAAATTAAGTAGGAAAGGCACATAAAAAAAAAAAAAAAAAAAAAAACAGCAAAAAAAAAAAAAAAACACAACAAAACAAAACAAAACCCTACTGCAAAAAGTTCAAGCTTCTAAAATATAATCCAAATAATTAATTCTTAATGTTGTAACTAATGTCAATATTTTCTACTGTCTGTTCTTGAACCCGTTAGTATTCCTATGTGCAACTGGAGCTGGAATATGCACGTTTTCTAGCTGTGGTGTCTGTTACTTTACATACTGGCAGGAAATACACTAATATCAGATTTCTAATTCAGCCATACTAAGATCATTTACTTATCCAGTGAGGTCAGTGAAATCCACTGATTCCATTGCAATCAGGGATCCAAATCCACAGTCTGGTGTAAAAATCAAATATTACTTCTTATGTGAAAGAATGTAGTCACTCAAAATATAATGCCCCCACATCCCACCATGCACATCTGAAGACAGATTTAATTTGAACACTGTGAGATAATACTGTGAAACATGGTCTTACCCAGCATCAGAGCTATTTCCACAAAGCAGAGCATCATTTTGCCCCTCCAGAAAATAAAAATGACCTGTTTAGAAAAGAATTTCAAAAAAATTAATATATATATATATTTAACTATAGCTCTCCATAATAAGTAGTCCTGATCTAAAAGTGTTAAGGTGATTTCAGATGCAATTTTAAACACTTCATATTATTTTTTTTTTCAGCAGGAGTGTAACTTCAGAGTAAATGCCACTATGAATTGTAGGAAGTGCCATCCCTTACAGCCTTCTGTTATAATACCAAAATGTACTAAAAATCCTTACAAGTGCTGCTGTGTGAAGGTGATATGCACTGTTCTCCTTTCAGGCTGATCACTGAACTAAATCACACTATGTGAAATTATATTTTAAATTTATTTATTACAATAATTAAATTGTACTTGGAAAAAAAAAGTACTGATAATTTATTTTAAGGAGGGAAACTTTCTGATCAGCATTGTCACAGGTTCCAGTTTGTCACTTACAAATGCTTGTGACAGTTATACGTGAGTTCTGTAAAAAAAACACATGGCTGCCAATGGCTCCAAGTGTTACAGGTGCTTACACACTGCAATTAGCTTGTTGACTGGTATGAAGGCTCTTTAGATGTATATCTAAATTGAATAATTGCAACAGTCACTGACTTGTGTGAGAAGGGTTTTAGGGGTACATGATGCAATTATTGATGACTTTAGGAAAGAAAAATTGGATAGGTTCCACCAAATCACCCAGTAGCTAACCAGCCCATAAGGTGTAAAGTAATCCTATATTTAAAAGACTTTTTAGATGGTTTAGGCAACAACATCGACCTGTCCATTTTTAGAAGAATAAAGAGATGGTAGGAAAAAAAGTTGTATGTATTAATATGTACTTTCACTGTATCCTTGAATTTGTTCTTTTCCTCTCAAAGCAGACTCCTACAGTAGTTAAGCTCTTTATTTTGAAAGAATCATCACAGAAGGAGCTTCCTCCTGGAGCAAAGCTTCCCATTTAGCCACAGGCAGGACACAATTTGTACAGTCAGACCACACAGCTCAGTGTCCCATTTCCAGCACAGACCAGAAGTGCTGCCTGAGGAAATCTGCAAGCACAGGCCAGAGATATGGTGATACTTCCCTAAGCACCCTCCCAGCTTCCTTCCAGGGCTTTTGAAGCACAGCTGCTTCAGAGTTAGGGTATTTCCTTTTTTGCTTCCTGAGATTTAAAACCCCTACTGGATTTCTGCTCCATTGAACTGACCTGCTACATCTCATCTGAAATGCTGTTGGTGCGGCTGAGCTTTGATTTGGCTGTGGCTACACATGCTATGCTGCTGAAGCATGGTCACTAGAGAAGCTAATAAGTGCTGGGTGTGAAGAGGTGTCACAAGTCACTGGCTCAGCACAGTGGTTTGCTGCAGGAGGTACACCATACCCAGACCAGCTGCATCTCTTATCTTTCTTATCCTGTTAGCAAAATTCACCATTTGGGCAAGTTAGGTTTTTCAGCTGCACATAGATTTTGTTTGACAGTCTGTGAAGGACTCAATTTCAGTATCTAATCATGCATACAGGGTACAATCTTCTGTGCTGCGCAAAGTGCACAACCCTGTGTGCTGCTGCTGTCACGTTGGGCTGGTATGCTTTGCAGAACTGCACTGTGCTGAAACCCAGCTGTGAACAGCAAAGTTAGCTGACTTGATGCTGACCACAGCTGACCCATATTTCATATGGAATAAGAAGAATAAGAAACCTTATTCTGCATGATGTCAGCTAATCATGATTAAAACACGCTGGAACATAACAGCTGGTTGGGAATAATGCAAACCTGACTTGATAGAGTATACGTGGGGCAGTCAGTTGCAATCAGCACTGCTGCAGCTGAGCTGAACTGCTGAAATAGGGCTTGTGTTAAAGTTCTGAGGTTTATCCAAGATATGCCATGGAGCATGGTGGTCTTGCCAGCTCCACAGGCAATAGCCACACGTGCTTTCTCTGAATACTCTGGTACAACTGTGTTTTGCAGAATGGCAGATAAAAATGCTCAAAATAGCACAACAGGAAATTTGTTAAAACAACTAAGGCTGAATGGCATAAGCCCCTAATAGATGCAAAATTCAGAAAGATATTTTGCTAATGTAATGTGAAATGTTTCTCACTAAATTCAATACATATGGTTGGCTTTATTTTCTTTGACTGGGAAATATGAAGGAATCCCTGATGGGCAAGTACTTCACTTTAAGGGAATTTACAGTTGGCTGCATAAGCTTAGGGTAATGAATGAGCATAATTGTTATTACATGAAACAGATACCGAGATGTTTCACACTGACTGCTTCCTAAGTGAATAGTTGTGAGCCAGACCCAGTACATAGGACAAAGATGAAACCTTGTGAAACCCAGCACAAACAAAAGTAGGAGCCTTGCAGTTCTTGCAAAATCGTATGGTACCTTATAAGCAGGAGTTTACGTAAGAAGCATTTGCAACACTGGATCAGAAACAAACTCATGTGGTGGGGTCAGCACTAACAAACCCTTCAATTTCCACTAATGATACTGCACTGGGACATTTGGGAGACCACCTGGGCTGCCCCTCAGGCTCTCCCCCTTCCTTCTGCTAGACTCCAGGCACATGTCAGGGGCCTCTGTTCATTGCCAACTACAGCTTCTTTCTGCTCCTTTCAAATTACTGAGTAGGGGACATGTCTTCTCTACCAGCCTCAGTCTCTGGGAGATCCACACCTATCTGATCCACACCATTTACTTCATTTAGGCTGTTTCCATCTATTTCTGAGAAGACTCACTGGCAATATGTTTAAGATGAACTAAACATCTTCATTTAAGAAATTAAAAGCACTAAAAGAAAAAATATAAATATATATTTTCTTAAGCGATTTAAAAAGTTAAGAAAATTTTCTCTGAGGTTTATCCAAGACATGCCATGGAGCATGGTGGTCTTGCCAGCTCCACAGTCAATAGCCATATGGGCTTTCTCTGAATACTCTGGTAGAACCATTTTTTGTAGGATGGCAGATATATTGGGTTGAAATATCTATTTTCTCTTTAAAAAGCCCATGTGGCTATTGCCTGTGGAGCTGGCAAGACCACCATGCTCCATGGCATATCTTGGATAAACCTCAGAGATTTTTTTTTAGTGCTTTTAAAGAGAAAATAGATATTTCAACTCAATTACATGGAAAGAAAGATCAGAGTTGGCATAGGGACATCCCAGGAGATTTAACTAAGCCAAAATATTTTGATCTCATGGACTTGAGCTGCAAAGTACAGCAGAAGAGTAGATAATGTGAACATCATTTGAATAATTCTGTAAGAAGCAATGATGGATTTCAGAATTACTCTTGCAGTCTCCCCTCTGTGTACCACATCATATCTTGAAACAAATGTGCTATCTAGGAAATAATAATTAATAACTGAAGAGTGTGTATCAGTGTGTGTGTATTCAGTGCAAGATTTATTTCGCAGAAAAAAAATGCTTATGGCAAACTTGGCAAGATAAATTGATTTAGCACTAAGTTTATCAGATTTGATATCTCAGAAAAAGAACAGGGAAAAAAATAAAGTTCAGCTCATGGATGCCAGCAGTGCTTACATAAAGTCTCTCTTAAATGACATTTCTAAAAATGACGTCAAGGGAAAACTTAGGTCTTATGTACCCTATTTTTGCATAACATATACAACTATTGGAATAAAAAAATGTATTATTCCTGTGAGACAGTGCCATTGTACTTCTCTGAACTCCAGGTAACACTCTTCTTACTGAAGAAGAAGGCTTAACTGAAACTAGCCTTAAGTGTAACTAGTGTAAGAACCATTTCTGTATTCCATCTGCCCACCCAGAAAATGAGAACAGGAAGCTGTGAGAAGAGCGTTTTTCTTTGTGAAACTGCCTGTAAGCAAGGACAAGCTTATTAACTTCATAGTAAGACTCATAATTTCATAGTAGATTTGAACTTGTGTGTAAATACATGAAAGGTTGAAGCAGCCATTCATTGAAGTATATGCTGTAACTAATGCAGCATGATTTTTCAGGGTCTTCAGGTCTCCTTGAAGTAAAATGAAATCAGAGATTGAGTTTATAGATTGTTGAAAAAACAAACAACCAAAAAAAAAAAACCAACACAGAAAATGAAATTTAACCTTGAAGACCTTACTTAACCTTTGTTGTATACTGTGTAATGGGATCTCTCTGAATTCAAGTGTTTAAGTGGATTTCACAAAAAAATTACATCTTGACTTAAGAAATTAAGATGGAAATCAATCACAGTCATTGATCAAGTGTGTGATCATGGTTAGAATTACTTCTATTTGAAATTTGTCTGTCTTTGACTTACAGGTATTGAACCCATTATATCTTTGCTTGCTAGATCAAAGGTATGTCTGTGATGAAATTTCTGTTCCCCATGAGGTTTTTTTCAACTGTAATCAAATCACCCCTTAAACCTTCTCTTTGATATGTTAAGTAGGCTGAGCTCCTGGTCTATCTTGGTATAAAGCATGTTTTCCAACCCTTTAATCATTCTACTCTTTTCTGCACATTCTCCATTTTTTTTTAACATTCCATCTAAATTGAACTTTTTATAGTATTCCAGTGGTGCTAAATACAGGGGTAATACTGCCTCCTAGTCAATAATTTATTTATTTATGTGAACAGGATACTATTTAGCTTTTTGGCTGTAGAGTTTTAGTTTTAATTTTTCAGAATCCTGGCTGCTCCAAAGCATCTTAGGTGCTTTGCTGAAGGCCTTCCAACTGCATTTCTATATCTTGCCTTTGTTGCAGTGCTGCAACACTTCATGCAAGCTGCTTTCACAGTGCTTTGCAGAGACTCTGTGGCACTATTTTTCCTTTGTTATCCTGCTGTTTTTTTTTAAATGTGTTTTTATTTTCATGGTTAGTACCTGTTAACACTGTTGCTACAGCAGATACCCCTGGGAAGCAATTGCCCCTGTGTGAGTACCCCCCCCTTCTCCCCAGTCTATTCTTGCTTGTAGCTTTTGGTTTACATTAGGTGACCTAATAACATGCATGTATGAGCATAAAAATGAACCAGCCATTCAACACCTGCCCTGATCAAAAGCATGTTCCAATTAGGGCTAATAGCTCTGTAAGCAGGAAAAACATCTAGGGAGTTAGAGCAGATCCTGATAAAAAAAAAATATATGGTTACTATGGTAAAAGTGGCATAGTGGCAATCACCTGCTACACCAGAAAGGACTCCCAGGGGAGGAGACTCACCTGGGAACCTCAACACTTCTCTTCACAGCTGTCCACTGTTTTCAGTTTTCCCTTTCCCTCTCCCTTTTCTTTTTCTCTCTCTCCCATTCAGTTCTTTCACTGTTAAGAGACAATGTATGCCACCAGCTACAGTCTGGTGCATGTGAACCTGTCTCAACATGAATTGTCCATGACCGATATTTAGGACAGGGAACTTGAGTTTGCAGCCTCACATTTAACTGTGCTGAAGTACATTTGTTTGTCTATTCTCAGTTTGCCAAACAGCTCTGTATCAGCAGAACTGTTTAGAAAATTGTATGATGGGAATTTATCAAAATGGAAAAATGCATCAAAATTACTTCCGAGGAGGTTCCTCTGAGTTTTCCACAACTGAAGGTTTTAACTAATCTAGAGGATGGAAGCCTGCTTGTCAAATCTGTGCATGATACTGATCTCATAAGGGTGGCAGGTGAATTTGAAGATGGCAGCATTTAAAAGATTCATGACAGTTGGAGAGATGGTCAGTAAAAATAGGGTGCTATTCAGGCTGGAACAATGATCTGTGCAAATACAAAGTGGGAACTTAATAAGGTTAATGCCTGTAAAAGATTTGGGAGACAGATAGGCCACAGGCTAAACATAATTTAATGATGTTGCAATTGTAAACAAAGGCAAACACTAGTCTAGGATATACAAAGATAAAGTATAAATTACTATGTTCAATCCTTCTTTTAGCAATCTAATCCACTTAGCAGGCCTCATGTGTAAGTGAAAAGCCTGAATGTGGGTACTGCACTTTTATAAAGAATGTTTATGAATAAGAAAGAATCCAGAAGAGAGATCTAAGTCTAGGAAATAAATCCTAGGATAAAAGGGTGATAGAAAAAAGATAGAGTAGAGAAAAGGGCATGGCAACGTGAAAATAGTCTCTGAATACCTTTGAGACATTGATTAATGATGGGAAATAATTTGTTTTTCAGGCCTGTGGTGAAGTTGATAAGAAAAATTAGCTTAGATTGCAGTACAAAGATTTATGTTAGACCTTAAATAAACCTTTTTAATAATGAGGATAAAGAAGCACAAGAATGATGGTAATATATAGTGGTAATACGAGGACTCGTTTTCTGGATTCCTCACTGGATGTCAGAACTCTCTGACATCTGTCAGAAATGACACAGTAGTCTATTCTGAACTTATCTGGGGGCATGGGAATATAAAATGCTTAAGATACTTCTTTTAGGAACTCACTGGGACTTCTGTCTCTCCCAAGGAAAGTGTGGATTTATCAGAGAGATCTGAGAAAAAGCTGTATCAACAAGAGAGACCATGCTCTTCCTTCCCTCTTCCCTGCCAGCCACTGATTAATGAGAAAGAGAAAATACTTCTAAATTCTTTCTAACTGAAGGTATCATCCTTCCTTCTCCTTCTAAGAACTGAGTCAGCCACAAAACATTTGAATAACAATTATGCTAATGATACTTACTTTCATCCTCAATGTACCCTTTCCAGTCAAATGGAGCCACTGTTGAATTAACCAATGTACCATTTTCACCAATGGTGCTGTTGAGCTGGGAAGTAATATTTGTTTCCAGAGTAAAATTTTCTGGAGGCCACTGCAGGCATTTATTCCTCAAATTGCCCATGAACAGCTGCAGCCCTATTAGTGCAAATACACTCAGACAAAACACAGTCAGGATCATAACATCCGAGAGCTTCTTCACAGACTGAATCAGGGCTCCCACGATAGTCTTCAAACCTGTAAATGTAAATGAATTTTTATTCTGATATTCAAAACATTTTTAAAACATCAAAATGACATCTCCTAGTAAAGTTATATATTTCATGCAGAAGCCCAAGTAAATGACTGCAATGTCTGTGAAATAACACTTTTGTGAAGAGCTTTTTCACTTGTGAAGATGAACAAATAACTGAAGTTCATGTTCTTTTGAAACTGTGAATGGAATGAGTTGCAAATATTTCAAAATACTTGTTTTAATTCTAAAACAAGTGACTTTATTATTCATGCTGTACGTGAATCTCACATAGAATTCTTTTTTTTTTTTTTTTTTTTTGTCAATACCTCTTGCCCCCAAACCTTTGCTATTAACAGTTTTACAGTTTTATAACATACTAGATTTAAAATACAGTACTAAAGACCCTGTTTATCAAGAAATTCTATCAAAATTTAATGCTATAAAACTGGAGATGGTTTGGAAAATTGCAGAATTTTAAGATAATAAATCCCCCATGCAATGCCCATGCTATTCTTTATTATCTTATTCCTTTATCTTCATTACTAAATCAACATTTAAAACAGTTCTATTTTATAGACACAAAGATTCACAAGTACCACATAACATCATGTAGGAAAGTACACACGGGTAAGAAAACTTCAGGGTAACTGATATTCATTGAATGTGGAGAAGAAAGCTTGACATCGTAAGATGCAAACCACACACGCTGTGTACTGCAATGTCTCATGCAAGAATCTGTTAAACTCAAAGGCTGATTTCAAAAGGAAAGAGCTCATGTTAAAAAGCAATGAATCAGAGATCTCAGTGAATTCCAATATCTTCTGATTCCTGCTTTTTTTTGTTGTTGTTGAAAGAAATAAGGCTTATGTTTAAAAAATATGAATTCAGTGAATTAAATTCAGCCTCAGTGTTTAACCTAGCTCTCACCTGGAATGACTGATATTGTTTTCAAAGCTCGGAGAACTCTGAATGTTCTCAACGCTGAGACATTGCCCAGGTCCACAAACTCTGTCACATATCTGTAATAGGGGAGTTCACACACAAACACAATGACAGGATAAAAAGGAACAGTTGGGAGGTACAAGGGGCCTAACACCTTACACCAGTTACTTCTTACCTGGGATTACAGAAATAGTTTTCAAAGCTCTCAATACTCTGAAAGTTCGAAGAGCTGAAACATTGCCTAGGTTTACAAATTCTGTTACATACCTGTAGGATTAAATCACAGTTATTCAGAATTTAGGCAAAGTTTATGCTACTTACTTGGGTCTTTCATCAAGACCGTTTTGGTGTTTTTAGCAAAAAATTAAATAGCAACAATCAGAGGTTTACCTTTCACTGCAGTTTGCCTTGCATTAATATGCTTTCAGAGCCTTCAGTTAAGTTAAATGTCTCTGAAGTGAATCACAGTGATTTAACTTTGAAGCCTAAATTTTATCTAGACTAGATTGGTAAATTTGTAGAATGAAGTCAAAGGGATGCTCCTTTTCTGCTCAGAGAAAAAATGCAGGACATGAAATTAGCCTCTCTAATACTAACTGGGCTAATGGCTTCTGCAGTATTTATGTTTACATCAAAATATGCATATCAGAATGTGAAAATTGTTTTAGATAAAGTAAATCTGTACAAGAATTTCCATTTGACAAAATTGATATGTATTGATACTAATTTCATGCCCTTTTTGGCCTTCACTTTCAGAAAAAAAAAAGCAAAAAACAAACACTTACGCAAAGGTAATGACAGTGAAATCGAGCCAGTTCCATGGATCTCGAAGAAAAGTAAAATCTTCTAAGCAAAAGCCCCTTGCAATGATTTTTATCAGTGACTCAAACGTGTATATTCCAGTGAATGTATACCTGGAAAATATTAGAAAACTTAATTGAACATTTTATATTTGTCTTCTGCTAGAAATCTTAAGATCAAATGAAGGATTTTTTTTAGATTTCAAAACTGGAAAAGAAAGCAGTAAAAAGCAGTTTATTCAAAAACACATTATATTAATTGTACATGTTTCTGTATTTATATGCATTAGTTGTGACATGTTGACATGTTCAGGACAGTGCTCCTGATCTTGTGCATAAATCAAAAGAAATAAAACTACCAAATAAATGACATATATTAAAAATTTATCTGTGACACAGTTTAAAATTATACAATGTTACAATTATGTTATGTTAACCCAAGAATGTTTTAAGCATAAGATACTGGATACTGTCAGAATCACTAAACCATCTAGTATTAACTCTAGAAAAGGAAGAATACAATCATGCATTGAAGTCTTACTTTAGGAATACTTTTGCTTAAATGCTGTCCTTAACTGACATCTACAAATAGACAGCCATGGTTCTGCTATTAATGCAGTGGTATAAAAATGTAGGGTAGATGCTAAACCATGAAGGGAACATGATGAAGAAATTAAGAGAATATGCTATAATATGAGAGAACTTGTGGAATCCAAGTACAACAATATCTGTAAATAATTTTATTTTATTTTATTTTATTTTTTTTTTTTACCCAAATGTTCTCCCAGATGGAGTTTTGAACAATTATTCAACATTTCTACATAATTGAGAGAGGAAATAGTATCTCGTGATATTTCCAGCCCACACACATGACTACAGTTATTGGTATATTTTCTCCCTGAGGAACAGAGACATGGCTATCTTTAAATAATATATGCAACTTACTCTACATTCTTTGTCCAGTCCGGAGGGTTACTCATGGTCATAAATACACAGTTGGTCAAAATAGTGCACATGATAAGCATGCTGAATAATGTAGATAATAGTTAAGGAAAACACTATAGTAATAGGTGCAGTATCATATCAGCCATCCATCTTAAGTACAGCAAAATACTGCCATTTATACTAGCCTGAGTAGGTCAAAAACTGACTCAAAATAGCCACATGAGGGCAGCAAAAAATAAGTAATACAACACATTTTTGACAAACGTTTAATTTTTCCTCTAGTCATCTCTCTAAATGATGTGTTCTTTAAAAATAGTTGCAACAGAATCTAGTTTAAACTAAAGAAAGCAGTTTACAGATACATAACTTGTATGAGCTAACTTGTTCTATTGATACATAACTTGTATGAGATACATAACTCTTATGAGCCCAGAATTTTAAAATGTCTTTTACCAAATTAAGTGGATAGTATTTTGTGGTTTGAGGTGTATTTTCATACTTTTTCATACTTTGGACAAAACCCAAACAACAACAACAAAAACTAAAAACAACCCACACAAGCTTCACTGTAGGTGAAAGAGGAATAGGAGAAGTAAGAGCTCAGCCTAAATTTTACAGAAAAATGGTGCTAGCATTAAGATCATGGCTTAAAGCTGCTGAACCATTACAAATTGAACATATCATTTTGAGTCAACATTCAAATCACAGGGAAGGATTTACCTTCCTGATTCACATAGATATGCTGGTGACCTTTGTCTAAATTGCTGAACAAGCAGTGAACACTGTGATATCTTTCTTTAAATTACCTAACTCATGTTGAAGATCATGTTGCCATACAAGCTCTGAATAGTAAAAATCATTGTTCTGTGGCTTAGAATAATTAATTGCGATGCCCGGAAGTGCTTGTCCGCACAGTCCACAGACAGCTTTCAAGATTCTGAATTAACATAGTTGGGAAATTCCATTATAGAAAGATAGTTCATTTTGGTAGTGGAAAAACTTGGAGATGCCTGTCTGTAGCTTCAGTTGTCTCATAAAACAAAGTACATCCAATGTAATTGGATATATAACACTCTGGTAAATAAAAAACAGTATTCTTACTTTAGGGACGTTCTTAAGAACAATGTAACAGTAATTACTATATGACAAAAAATAATAGAAACCTCATATGAATTGGTGGAATAAATACTATCCATTCAGATTATATTTTTGGTGCTAAACACATATGTTTGATGCTGAACTAAAAAGAAGGATGTCATGATTCTTACAGGGCTAGACAAAAAAACTCTACCACCATATATATCACATACCACAAAAACTAATTTAAAATAATGTTAAGTTACAAATGGCTGGCATTCAAAAGTCAGGAATCACACTAAAGAGGGCCTATACAACTCATTTGGTGGACAGGGTGGACAATGATCTCTGAACAAACCAGAAATGTGCAACAAATTAGATTTGCCTTGAGGATCTCTTCCTTCTTCATCCTATATCCTCCAGGTATGTAGCAAATGAAGCACATTCAAAAATTATTCACTGAATCCTTACGAATTCCCAGAACAAAGCTTGGAGATAATCTTAGCAGCTAAAGCATTTGAATGTCCTCTTAGGAGAGCTGCAGTTCTGCCCCTGTGTAGTGTATTATGTGTTTACAGCTATCTATCATTCATAACAAAGGCCACAGGCAGGTTTTTGCATGTTGCTCACTCTCTGTACATAACTCGCTATGTGTGTATGCTGCATGTCCAAAGTGCTATTCTCTCTCAGAACAAACATACTTGGAAATCTTAACTCTCGCCAGGTGTTCCCACATTTGAATCTCTGATGTAACTGGTACATTCAATGTCTATGTCTCTCTTCTCTCTTCTCCTACATTGGGAGTGTTTGACTTATTACCTCAATTACCTTAATTTAGTATTTTATGTTGTATAAGAATTTAACTATACACATACATAAACATGTCTGATTTATGGTGGCTTCTTCATGGAAATGTACTGCATTATTCACACTCTTCTTATACATGCAAGGATTAGGGTTAGAGCCACTGCACAGCCTTGTGCTAATCAGTTACTGCAGCAGCTGAAGTCGCCTGTCAGCTGTGTGAACTTTTTGGGAGATAGAGATTGGAAAAAATAGATATTACCCATTGGTTTCACAGGCAGCTGCTGACAGTCAGGAAATGCTGAGTAACACAGTAATTTCACTTTGCAGAGGCTATCATAGGGGTACTTAGCAAGGTACAGCTTTTTCACTTGAGCATCTCCTTGTTCCTTTCTAACACTCCTTGCACTCTGCAGTTCAGCCACTGCTGCCTGCCTTCTCTGTCTGCTCATTTCCACCCCCCCCCCCCCCCCCCAATTCTAACCTTTTCATCCTTTCCTTTTCATTGTCTGGACATTCTCCATCACTCTCGCATTGCCCTCTCAGTTGCACACTCTCCCTTGACTTGTCAGGCAAGAGGGGATGAATAAAAAAAAGTGAAATACCAGGAGGTCAGCAGAGAAATTCATGCTGTTATCACTTTCTGTGTTTGGTATTACAATGACTACCAACAGTGAGAAAGAACAATTGCAGAAGTCTCTTGGGAGAGACACACTTTGCTTCTGTGCAGGGGCAGCAACATCTGACTGTGTGTGTGGGCACATATGATCAGAGCACCTGGAGATCAGAGAATCTGGAGGACATGCAGATGGAGATTCTCCAAGATGCACCCATTTCACTATGCTCAAAACATATCTTTCATGTTGAAAGCAAAAGGCACAGATCTTTTACAGAAGCCACAATGCCAAGAAGCCACAATGCCAAGCCTCTGCCTCAAAACATCAGGGCAGAGGGATTACTGGTTATTGATAAAAGTCACAAGATAATTAAAAACAATAAGCCATACTACCCTCTAATCTTTTTCTTATAAACTAACCTTGACAAAATATGAACATCTGAAATTCAAACTTTATCATAGAACACATTAAGTTGCACTACACAGAACTAAAAAAAAAAAAAAAAAAAAAAAAAGGAAAAAACTATTCACCCATCCTTCTATATAAGAGAAAATAAAAAATCTACTTCTATATTTAAGATAAAAATAGCTTCAATTTGACAGTATTTGGCTGCATTTTCTCACTATCACCACCACAGTGTCCTCAGGTCTGTCAGGTCCCTTACTGTCCCCAGCTGCTCCCTCACTCCTCTCCAGGCACTTTCCGTCCCTCTTCTCACTGTTTTAACTTCCAGAGAGCTCAGAGGAAAAGGTCTCATGAGCAGTCAGCCTTGTTTCTTACTCTTCCCCAAATACGTACAAGACTCCACCAGCAGTCTCTAGAAATAAGACGTCTGCCTTTGACTAAGTGCTCAACATTAAATGTTTTACTATCATATTCAAGTTTTCATTTGGTGGCTACTTTTCCCAGTCCTGGAGATTTCCAAGAAAGTTGCAGCAAAACCTTACTCTAAAAACATGCATCAACTGTTATAAACATCAGGCACTAATCTCAGGTGCCAGACTAAAACCTTATCTCGTGCACTGTCCCATCAGTTATGGTCCCCCAATCTGTCCACCAGCTGCACATACAAATGCACTGCAAACTGCCTGCTGGATAGCTACCTATGCT
Organism: Heteronetta atricapilla; assembly: GCA_011075105.1. Classification (NCBI taxonomy): domain Eukaryota; kingdom Metazoa; phylum Chordata; class Aves; order Anseriformes; family Anatidae; genus Heteronetta; species Heteronetta atricapilla. The sequence goes on along the minus strand of CM021737.1, from coordinate 20,432,672 downwards.
TTCTGGCATATGGTGCAGTGGCAAATTTGTCAGAGGCATATGGTGCAACTGGGCAAGTTTGTGAGTGTGAGATTCAGCATGCAGGAACCAGGCTTCCAGGTATGTTATTGCAACAGAGATTAAAGCAGTTTGTATGGATGGCCTTAGACCCCTAAAAAGCAGGAAAATCTTAGACCTGAGATAGCTGTTCTTGAGCAGCTGTTTACCAATTTGTCTGCAAAACTAAGAGCTTTTCTGGTATTTGTGAGCACAAATTGTTTTTTAATATACATATATACACATATATTATGGATAGGCTTCATAACACAAAAATGAGTCAGAAACATTTAATATTAAAGTTAATCTGAAGAAACTTTTCTGAAAAATTCTTGTAAATTCAAATAGTCTATAACAAGAATGTTTTAAAAAAAATTAAAAAGATTTTAAAATTAAAAGATCAGTGATTTCTCAAATCCACCAGTAAATTTCAACAGCAGAAGCATTGAAATTCTACAGGATAGCTAATATGTATCTATATGATATATATAAATTTCCTAGTATTTATAGAAACTTAACATAAGACTTACACTGTAAATTAAAATAAAATTAAAAGCTTATGGAAAACTTTTATTTACAATGAAATAGAAAGAGAGATGGTTTTTTCTTACTTTTTGTGTAACATTTTGAACCACCATTGAAAAAGGATATGAATGTACCAAAATCTTAATAGCTATTTTTCTAAGAGGATTGAAGGGAGTTAAAATGTACAGGGCAGAGGTGGCACTGAATCGGAAGATTGCCTTCCCTTTATTCAATACTATAAAGGTCTGAAAAAGAGAAAGAAAATACTTTTTTAAGACATTTTATATTTAATGTAAATGCTCATTTAAAAACCTTTCCTAATGACAATCACCAGAACTATAACTTTTTGAATAGCCAGTATACAAAAAACAACTCACTTTCAAAATAAAGCTTATTTCCTGTACTTACCTGATGTACAAAAATATAATTTTACATATAGAACACTTAATTCACTAACATTTCTATAATACTGCTTTGTTAAACATCCTCAGTATATGATATATTTACATGATCTGTTTCTTGTATAAAAGATGCAGAAACAATTAACTAAAATTATAATTGTAGTTATATTTCCCATCAAAAACTTTCTCTGTTCAAAATACCATAAACAGGGAAACTTTACCTGTGGATGTTAATGATGTGTTAATAAGAGAAATCTTTATACAAACTGTTTAAGTAGACTGCCCATTCCTTCTCATTTTTTAAATTCTAGTCTGTTTCTTGGTCTTTGTGCTAAAGAGAGAGGGAAATAGCAATAACACATCTAGCCGTGACTAGGCAGAGCTCTGAGGACTGTGGACATCTGAATACACCTTACCAGAGGAGAACAAGAGACACATTCCAGATGACCTCTCAGCAAAATTGTGGTTTGAAGGTGTGAATCTTCCCCAGAACACGGAGAACTTGTTAAATTTAATTTTAACAGCTAAAGAGACTATCAAATTTAGAGAAACATGAAAGCATGCAAGCTTTACTTCAGGGAACTGATGACGACTTTGTGGGCCTAAAACCTTGTATGTTTTTCTCAAATAAATCCATGGTCTAAATGTGAATTATGTGAACGCAAACCCTACAGACATTGCTTTACTTACACTGCAGTCCATTATGGCTGCAACAACATTAACAATACAGCACTGGAAATGTGGAATGTCACATTTCTTTTTGATGCTCAAGTGCTCTTCATCTGCAGGATCAATCAAAAGAGAATGAAAAACACTGCAGAGGGAAGGATCAGTAAATTGGAAGAGAACTGCATCCCATGGAAGGTATGATGCAAGGATTATTGCCTAAATTCAAACACAGTTACAGGTATTGAAGAATCTGGCAAAGAAAAATGTCTAAAATTGCTTTTTATGTTTTGTCAGAGTTGTACATTTTTTGGATAAGCTATGATAAAGCCTCCTCTTTATCATTACGTTGCTGAAGAAGTGAACTGTAAACTAGGATGCCAGTGGAAATGTGGGAAAGGATATGTTGATCTTTTTTGGTGTCTGTGAGGTCGAGTGCCATTTCAAGACCATGAGCAGTGGACTACAAAACTATTTCTGCAAAGGCCATTACACTGAGAAAATATGCCAAGGAGGTTCAAGAAGGATGATTCTTTAGCCTGCTTATATTTGGGAAACTTAGTATTTATGGACCATGAAGTACAGACACCAATCTCTAGGAGCATCCAGAAAATGGAGGGAGATAAGGAGACTGTTTCTAACAGTCTGTGGTGGGTACCAAGTGCTGAAAGAACTTGGAGAAGTCAGGGATAATCTCTGAAGAAAAGTTAGCCCAACTTGCTGGCATCTTCCCTGAGCTGACTCTCTGTCCTGGGTCTGCACAGCACACCTTCCAATAAAGACCAAACCCCTTAATAGTAAGGGTCCTTAATACTGAGACTTCACAAATACAAGCTCAAAATCTGTAGGAAAGATGTAAGAGGTGTATTTGTTTTCTCTGCTTCTGCACAGAAATGGAGAATCTGCATATGAAGCTGACAGCAATGGGATAAAGCTTGAGCTAACATTCCTAAATTATATTTCCAGTTACAGATAACAATGACCTTTCAAGGGTAATGGTAGTTGACCTTAACTGAAGATTTCGTTTTAAATATTGAAACAACCAAGCAGATAAATGATGTTCTTTGGTACAATGTTCTGAGGGGAGGCCAGTTTCCCCTCCCAGGTCCATCCCTGGCCTCCAGACCTCACAGCTCACGCTCCTAGCTTCTCTAGCTATGAGATAGTTGACAAAAAACACTAAAATTCACACTCCCTACCAACTTTGCATCTAAAACTACACCACCTACATTTAGTCAACCTACATCTTTTTAAAAATCTTCGAACACAAGCATATTAAACATACATCTCTTTTCTAACATGCCTTATGGAAAATAACAGCATGCTGGCAATGCTCCAGTTTCAGTTGGAAGCTGCTGCTATTTTAGCTGTTCTACTTTCTGCTGCCCTGCATAAGCAGAACCAAGAAGCCTTAAATTTCCTATCTCAGTTCTGATTCTTCACCCAAAACATCTCTGATGGGAGCCTTGAGAATGACTCTGTTGGTCCTCTGACTTGTAGCCTTAAACATGAACTAAAATTGTATCCCATCTCTGAAGGAGAATTTTCCTAAAACATGCAGGTAACAGCTAACATCCAATCCCAGTGTAAGTTTCCCTAGAGAGCCTGCTATATGGCACCCCAGTCCCAGCCCAGATGCAAGCCAGTGTGTAGGCATTATGGATGAACATGAAGCATTACACCCAAAGCTGTCAGGACAAAGCAGGCATATACTGAGAAAAGCTAAATAAATTCTAAATAAATTATAAGATTAATATTTGTATATACAGGATTATGTATACTTTCCAGGGCTTAGGTTTCATAAGGTGCTTTAATGATTTTATAAAGGCAGAGAGCCTGCTCACACTCAAAGCATGCCGGTGTGAATATTAATTCAGTGAAATCCCTAAAGAGAAGTGTCCAATTTGCAGCTTTTGTGTCTGTAACCTGGGACTCAGCTCTGTAACTTCTGCTATATTTGATCTGAACCCAGACACTACATTCTTTGCAGGGCAAAGAAGGAGGAAGAGTATTTTGATCTGACCCTAAGAGGGAAGAACCCACACTGAACAAAGACATAACCTCTGAGAACCTCTCAGGACAGAGTTCTTTAAACCTTATTTCTCCTCTCCTTCCTCCTGGTTGACGCTAAAAGTAGTTTCTGGAAGGCTGAGTGCTAATGCATTGCATTTCCACTTCCCACGGTTAGATAAACACCATCTAAAAACTCATAGCACCTTCTGAAAGGCAAGTGGTGACATATTGTTGTGCTGGCAACTTGGATTCACAGCAAATGGTTTCCTGGGGAAAGCCCTAGGGACAACTAGAACAAAAGACTCGTGGCATATTTGAAATTGGCATTTTCAGTTTTGTTTTTTATCTTTTCAAACAATTTTATTCTAGCTAGACCTTATTTTTTTTGCTTTGCTTTTCAATTCAAAATTCTTGTACTTGAAGCCATCAAAAATATCTAAAATCACTAGTGTTTTCACCTTTTCTGATGTAATGAAGTTAAGTGATTTTACAGGCTCTTTTTGATCCTGCAAGCCAAGCCAAGTCTGGGAATATCAGGAGCTAGTGATTTAATCATATTAGGTGATTTACATCACCAAGTACCCGGACAAAAGGAGACACCTCTTCTGACACGCATCAGTCAACATCCTTCTGGCAAGAGGCAGGGCATGCAGTGGGAATCAGCAGCAATGCTAAATCTACATTATAGAAGGAGGAAAGTGAAGTAATTTCCATTTAATTCCAACTATCATTTCCCTCCTCTTTAATGTGTCACCCTAGCTTCAAGACAAAATATCCAGCCCTTAAAGTAGGGAACTAAGTGGACCAGATTTTGATGCATGCCTGCAGGTCGGGATCTTCAGGGATTATAGCTGATCTTTTCTCTATAGATAGCAGTGTGAACCTCCTTGATCCTTTGTGATGGCAGCTTGAGCATGGACAAGCAGTTACCATTGTACCATTACACACAGATTTGCTCTTAAACAGAAGAAGAATGTAAAAAGCGTGTAAAATCCAGGTTCATTTTTACTCAATTTTAGACAAAATAAAGAGCATTGCAATGACTTAGAATGCTAAACTTAACATTTCTAACAATAGGCATTACTGAGCACCATGGTCAATAGCACTTAATTATAGTAAAATCATAAGAACATAAGAACAGGTATTATATTATAATAGAAGAATTATGTTCCCAGGGTACAGTTGCTGACATTCAGGCTATCTGGAATACAGTGTAAATCTATACTACTATCAGGTGTGTGACTTTGCTATAATAGGCTGTTCTGTTGTCAAACAGAGGTTGTCTGTTTTGACAGATTTTTTGCTTTTGCCTTTTAGCTTCAAATTAATATTGGGCATGAATACATCCTCTTTGATTGTAGGTTTTACATACCCAAACAGAATGCTAGCATACCTATCTGTTTTATTACCTATCTAGTTCTCTTAACAGGTTTTCCCATTTCTAATCAAAGACTACTTTATCCAAAAATGAAGGCTCTCATACCAGCTCAACACAGTTATTTATTCCTGTCTAATTGTGGATTAACCTATATAAAATCATGACATGTACAAACCTATTGCTGAAGAAAAGAGTCCCAAAGATGAAATGTGAAACATTCTAGATCCTTCAAATTTCAATGCATGAAAAAAAAATACAGTGAATTTGTTCAATCTTGCCACGAAATTGATAATTGCTCTCGACACATTTGAACCTCGCTACTTTTACAGTGTAAGGAGGTGATCTGGAAGAATACATTTTCAAATGGGAGCTTTCAACATTAAGTAAGGAGGGACACTCATTTTTGAAAAAAAACTCCACTGACATTGGAAAAAAAATGGTGATTCCACAGAAGATCCACTTAGAACTTTTGACAAGAGTCAGCTCTGCTGGCCCATGATATCCTGAAAAGAGGAAAAATCAACAAACAAACAAACAAAAAACAACCAACAAATCAAAACCAAAGAAACAAATAAACAAAAGCAACCAACCAAAAAAAAAACCCCACCCCACCCACCAAATTAGTGAGGGGGTTGCAATACCTGCATATGAGGTATGCATACATGCAGATCATGGATGATTTAACTCCTGACTCAAATTTGGTATACAGAAGAAATGCCTAAAATTCTTGTACAGCTTATTAGGCTTCCTGAAGAAGCAAAGTGAACGTGTTCATTAGCATCACTGGACCAAAGCTGTAGGTAACCATTTTTATACCTTATTTGAAAGTTTGGAAGCCAAACTTATGTAGGTTCTGCAGATAAATCAGATATTGTTTATGCAGAGATCTTAACAGAGATGTGAAGCAACAGTGGCTAATCCATATATTTGTCTTAAATCTTTCTTGCAAATACTTATTTTCCTTCATTCTGCAGTTTCTCTTTAGACTAATAAAATTTCAGATAGACGGTTCCCCAGGCAGCAATTTATAATCTCTAACCATCAGGCAGCAGCTGTCAGACTGTTACATTGGGATAGTTTGTGCTGATTGACTCCTTGGCTTTTCAAGATGGAATTCAGAGAGGGGTAAAAAGAAATCTGTAAAATGGTATGGAGGTGAATGCACTGAGCATTAAGAATCTTCTTCTTCATGGAGTTGTTCCCTATTGCTTCAGGCTTTTCTCAAACTATTTCTCCTTTTGAGGCTTGGAGGAGCATCAGCTGCTACCAAGACTCTTGAAAGACAAGTGAAGCAAGACAAAAGTCTTTCCAGAATTCACATATAACTATGTAAAATCCAGGAAGTAGATATTTTAAAATCAAATTATTGATGCAAAATTGAAATAGCTGTTGGAATTTCTGTTAGGAAAATCTATTTTCCTCCTACTGAAGGAAGGAGGAAGGAAGAGATTTCTAGTGGTGAGAAAGTTTTGTCACATCTTTGAATGAAATATTTGTATGTTTTCCTATACTGTAGAAGATAGAAGCACATACATAGAGTGGATGTGCAGACCAGAACAAACAAGAGAATCTCAGCAGGAAGGAAGGTATATGTGATTTGCCCATAAAATTCATTTAGTGTGCAAATTAAAAGATTCTTCCTTTCACATAGGCAAGATCTAGAAACTTGATTGACATGTTCAGCTGGTTTTGCTCCATTTCTTGCAACCCTATCAGACTTGCCTAATACAGTAGGTTTTCACCTCCATCCATGAAAGGACTGAACGGGTCTTCAATTTCTAAGGGCTCAAGAGATGTACCTGTTGGTCATACCAAGCATGATTTTTGTATCATAAACAATCAGACACAATTAGTACAGAACTCCACAAGGCCTGCTTTTACAGAAACAGATCTTTTATCTTTGTAAAAGTAGAGCTGTGATTTAAAGATAAACCTTCATACAATGTGAATGGCAGATAAAGGCACTTTCAGAGGCATCAAATAATAAAGATAAAAATATTGTTCTTTCACATAGTATTTTTTCTCTTGTCAAAACAGGCCTCATAAATCACATAAAATTTAGCAAGCTAAAAGACACTTGAACACAGCACATTGTGCAAATCAAAATAGCTCCTGTCTTAATATTTATAGAGTTTTCATAATCACAGTATGTAATAATTAAAGTATCACCCAAGCTAGCTATCACTATGGGCTATAAATCTTTTCTGCTTTACACAGGCTGTGTAACAGAATCATCCTGGAAGGATTGCACAGCTGTTCAAGGCCAGTTACAATAGAAACTTTAAAAACAGCTTTATACTCTCCTTATGATATTATCCACTTATCCTTGCATTTCTCTGATTTCATATATTTCCCTAGAATTTGCTACCAAAGCAGAATCCTGGGACCAAAGTGTGTTGTAGACTGGTTCATGCTGTCAGTTTTAAATATAAAGAACCTTAGAGAAAATGTGGCATATGGATGTACTTAGTTTAAATAAGTCTTTACCTTTTTTTAGTTTGCAAAGTATAATATATACACTTTTCTGTACATACTATATTATTACACTTAGAATCCTTACATTTTTTTCAAAATCAGACTTTGAATATGCTTCAGTTTTGATGTTCATTTTGATATAAATTTAATTATATCAAAGGATATATATCTGTATAAATTTTGATGTAAATTAAAAGAAAACAATGAATGGTTAATAACCACTAAGGATGATGGGTTCTGTCCTGTGCCATGGGAGGCAGTAGGCACTTTGCCACTGATTTAGAGATCAGTGTATAGGAGAATAGATTTAAATTCTATTTATTTATACCCTGCTATTGTTTAACCAAATTATACAGTCAGTCATCCTGTTACATTTAGTGCCATTTGATTAATGTTGAAAATCATACATTGGAAAACTCATCCTTCTGTAGAGGACTCATGCATGAAGGGCACGTGAGGGTAAATGTGTTCTAAAACATGCATTAGCTAAATCAACTTTGTATAACAAGATGTTAAATATTTATTTACCAACTTTCTGGAAGGTGGAATGTATATGTATCACTGGCATCTAACACTTTCTGCTATTATATACTAGTACTTTTAACAATGCTCATCTGTTTCTGCATTATTAGAATGACATTTTCCTACATGGTTGCCAGTTAACAGATGAAGAAACTGTATTATCCACTGTAAGTAAATGAAATAAACATGATAAAGCTTTCCAAACATTGCCATATGAACAGGATTGATATTAGACTCACTTTTTTATTGATATAATATGGGTCCATGTCTTCCAAGGGCTCCGACACCATTCCTGGAGGTATGTCACCATATATAAACGGAAGTGTTTTTCCTGCCTCCAAATCACTGTTTGGCTTTGGCCCATTTTCATCATCATTGTCTTTACGATCTTGTTTGGAATTCTTAGCTTTTTCTGCAGCAATACGTTGTTCAATAGCTGCAAGAGACTCTCTAGTGAAGTATTGGAAGCTGTCTGGTCCTGGTGGTACAAGCACTGGCTGCTCCATCTTTTCATCCTGCACATTTTAATTACCATTTACTCTTCTGCATAGGAAAATTCTGAAAAAAAGCAGAAAATAAAATTTAAACAAACATGCTATAATCACTGAGTAAAATATAACATTTATTTTGAAATGCTTTAGTTTATGCAATGTGTGCTTGTAGCCCAGAAAGCTGAATGTATTTTGGGCTGCATCAAAAGAAGCATGGCCAGCAGGGTGAGGGAGGTGTTTCTCCCTCTCTACTTCACTCTCATGAACCCTACCTGGAGTACTGCATTTGGCTCTGGGGCCCCCAGTCAAAGAATTACATGAACCTGTTGGAACGAGGCCAAAGGAGGGCCACAAGGATGATCAGAGGGCTGGAGCATCTCTCCTGTGGAAACAGGCTGAGGGAGTTGGGGCTGTTCAGCCTGGAGAAGAGAAGGTTCTGGGAAGACTTTATAGTGGCCTTCCGATAGACCTAAAGGGGCCCTACAGGAAAGCTGGGTAGGTACTCTTTGTCAGGGAGTGTAGTGATAGGGCAAGGGAGAATGGTTTTAAACTAAAAAAAGGGAGATTTAGATTAGATATTAGGGGGAAATTCTTTACTCAGCGGGTGGTGAGGCCCAAAGACGCTGTAGATGCCCCATCCCTTGAAGTGTTAAAGGCCAGGCTGGATGGGACTTAGAGCAACCTGCTCTGTGGGAGGTGTCCCTGCCCATGGCGGGGGCAATGGAACTAAGTGATCTTTAAGGTCCCTTCCAACCCAAACCATTCTGTGATATTATGTTGGAATATTAAAAAATACAATATTGAAAATAATATAAAGAAAAATAAAATTAGCAGTTTAGTTGATGATTTAACATTTGTAAAAGGCAACTATGTGGTCGTTATGCTATTTATATAACCTGCAATAATTTCTCAGCTTTAAAACTGAAATGGTCTATTTACTGTGAATAAGCAAAAGCATGGTACATAAGAACACATACATTATTTCCTCAAAGCTATAATAATCTTAAAATCCTCTCACACCTCTCTAGAATCAATCAGGATTAGACTGGTAATTATAAGCAGCAGAGCTCATCAGTATTAATGCAGAAATTTTCCACTGAGTTCAGTAAGAGTAAACACGCACTGTAGAATCATTTTATACTAAACAAATAAAATAAGCTCTGTATATTATATGAGGGACCAAAGTAGAGGTTCCAAGTAAGTTTTTGTACAGTAGTTATTCTAGGTAAGAAGAACAGCAACGTCCAACTTTTACTTCAATATAACTGTTACTATATATCTGGTGCTTTATTTAGTAGCTGTAGCTGAATAATTCTGGAAAAATTCTAATATATATTGTCTATACGTTGCAGCTGAAAAAAATAAACCTGATGAGAGAAAAAAAAATCCTGTTCAAAACTACAGATCCAACATCTTTCATGCTACTGAATAATTTTCTGATGACATAGAGATGAAATGCATATTTGGGCACACAATGGAGTATATTCCTCATGTCTGAATATAAAGAGGTAACTTCACTCTCCACCCATTGCTGGGGTGCTTGAAAAATGGTTAGTCAACCTTTCAGGAGACTGAAGGATCAATGCAGGCCAGTACACTTCTTCAAAATAAGCAAGGGATGTGGAATGACAGACAAATAAGAATACAAGATGTGGCTGGGAGGGGATCATATTGACACAGATGAAAACAAGATAAATAAAAACAGAAGTTAGGGAAAGAAGCTGAAAAAAAATGTAAATAGGACAAAAATGGAAACAAGAGGAGACAGTATATTAGTGTAGAAAGAAACCACATTCAGAAGTCTGAAGTTGTTCAGTTGCATCTGTGCAACTGAATAGTGCACAATGCATAGTTGATATGCCCATGCATATTAAGTCTGAAGCATCTAGAGCTACACTAGATTAGCTATGCACATAATGACCATCTGGGCAATATACATGCAATTAATTCAGCACTTCCATGATGGATCTGATTTACTGTACACCTTGCATAGTCATAAATCTATGCCTGATTATGGAATAACTCAAGATCAAATATCCACAGAGCTTTAAAAAAATTCTGAAGTCTTTAAGTTTCACCTAGATAAATTTACTAGACAAAATGAAGGGACTTGTTAGCAGATAGATGGAGAAATAGTACCTCATCTAAAGTGATTCCAAAACAGGTGCAAGCTGGCCTTTGCGGAAGTTAATTAGACTATACTTAACTCTCTGAAAAAGAGGCAGGTTTTAACAAGATTTTTTTTCTAATTTGAAAAACATCTCATTTACCATTAGCTGCTTTTATGATCTTCATTGCCATAATAACTAACAGTAACAAAAGTTTCCAGAGAATTTGCTCAGGAGGATCTTGGCATACTGCAAATACTGAACTTTGCTGAACTTTGGTAAGCTAATTTATTTCTGTAATTGATTTATGAGCCATAATAGTGTGCTTCTATATTTGATCTTCTGTGACAACAACCCTAAATTTAAATTCATCTTCCATTAGCTACAGAATTTAATGAATGTTGAGATGTTGAAGTTCCAGTGGACCCTATGTGCTAGAAATACAGGAATTTGATTGTAACAGATGAGTTTAAACAACACTTATGATACAACAGGTCTCATTCATACTTTCACCTACAGAAACACCTACATAAAGCCTTCCATGATCACTTTTCTGTCAGAATGCTGAAATGAAACCTAACCTCTAACAAAACAAAACCATTTCCTGCTTCTCCCTCCATTGTTGAGGTGCCAAAATTCTCAGCAATATAACTTTTAATATTAGTTAGCATTAATTTTATTCAATAAGCATAGAAGCATGATTAACTTTAAAAAAGCTTCTCAGATTTATTATATAGCAATGTGCTGTGTGCCATGTTTTCTAGAACATACATATCTAGAACTACATAGATCATAGATACTTTCTTCCATGGTTAATGCTGCAGTGTGCAGACACGGTGAACAGACAAGATTTTTTTTTGTTTTGTTTTTCACTTGGCATAGCAATGTCAGGCACAACTGAATATGTGGCAAGCATTAATTGGAGAATAACTCATGTACTTTTGCAGGGTAAAACATTTCATGCATCCAAAGTACCAGTGGATTAATACTTCTGCCTTCCCCACCCTACTGTATTCAGCTGTATTCTCCAGTTTCTCAGTTTGGGTGAAGTGATGGTAAGACTAGATTTATACCCTTCCACAGTGCAATATGAGATAGTGCAGCTCTAGTTTGTCAGGTGTGAATGTATTTCCAAGATGAAGTGGAAAGCACAAAAGGAAATGTACGTGAGTCTGAACAAATGCATCACGTAGTCTTTTGCACTGTTACTTGCAGAATTAATGACTCATAGGACTCTTCATTATACACAACCCAAAATAAAATTTCTTACAATGAATGTAAGAAACAAGTAATCCCTCACCACTAATAGAAAATAAAAATAACATCAAATGAAATATTAAGTGATTAGCAAATGAAACTGGACTGTTTCATTGTCTGGGTAACCTTCCTTTGAATTTCAGAAAGCCACCCTTAAATGTCTATACATCCTGCTGTTTCCTCATACTATCCAGTACTGTGAAACTGATTGCTAAGGGAAAACTCAGGCAAGAGCATTTTGCTAGAGTAAGCAGAATTTAATCTTTGCCATTCACTTTGCCCTTGCCTTGTGACATACATTATGTTTTTGCTTTTGGCATAAACTAACAAATCAGTTTTATTAAAAATCATACATTTTACTATTTTGGAAAAAGCATCATCATCACTAGCATTAATACTTTGAATTGCAATACGGTAGCATTGGTAACTTCATTTTCATTTCAACTACCAGTATATTAGTAAGGTATGATATTCACAGGTATTGTCACCTGGCTGATTCAAGGCACAACTTAACAGATCACTGCTACTACAAATAAAGATAAATTAGTGAATCTACGTAAGAATTCACACAGCACAAATCTCTACATAACTTTCCTTTTACTGTTTATTGGCACAGTTTCTCTGTATTTCTGAATTATCAATTAGTCATTATGATTCATGTCTTCAGAACACAGAATAAAATTGAATAACCTTTCACAAAGTGTGCATGTTTGGGAGGAGAAGTGAGGAGGTGCTGCCAACTATTATGGCTTTATATGAGGCCTTAGCTGAGGAGAAACCCCTTTTCCTGTCTTCACAGAAGATGAGCCTGTATCTGGCCTGTTTATCTCCATTTTAGAGCTACTACAGGTAGCTCTGAAGTTAGGTAGCTTATCCAAAGCAACACACTTAGCAGAAGAACAGAAATCAGATTCGATTCTGAAGACTGCACAATTTTTTATGACTCCCTGTAGCTCATATATAAAATTAAATTTAATTCTAATGGACAGATTTATAAAGGAAATATATATATTATCAGTCTGATAATAGGATTCTCCTGTATCTTTTAATTTTACTGCCTTTTTGACATATCCTTTCAGCATGAGTAATGCAAATCTAGGCACAAGGACTTGCTTGTATTAGATTACTTGGAGTTGGCTAACTATACTTACTTAATGCATATTAATTTTAAATAAAGAGTAGGTACATCAATACTGCAGAGATCAGAACAAGGCAGATAATTTAATAATTTCAGATAATTTAATAATTTCAGATAATTCACTTATGCAGTGAATTATCTGAAATACTGAAAGCAATAAAATAACATATATTCGCAAACGAACATCTATGCTTTGCAGCTAGGTATTTCCATTATCTAAGCTGATGCCCAGCAAAGATATTGGCACAAGAAAAGAGACATAGAAGTGGACCAATGAGCAGAGAGGATCACTATTTAATTTGCCACAGAGTTGCAAATAACCAAGGGTAGCTATGTGATTTAGGAAGGCAGTTTAGTGACTCGGTCTAGGCTGCCCAACAGCCAGAAAGCAGGAGACAGAGAGAGGTAATGCAGTTAATGTGTGTGATATCCACACTTTTGTATAATTGCTTAGTTTACATCTTATTACGTGAGTATTTATACTTAACTCCCCCATCAGCTCTCAGAATTCAAAGCCACATTTTTCCATCAGTCAGCAAAACTCTCACACTACCACAGGCAGCAGACCATCTGATCTCTCTTTGTAGTACTCTGTCATCAGGATGAAATCAAGATTTACTGGGACAGAAAGAGAGCCCTCAAGAAAACATGAACTTGGCAACTTAATGGTAAACCTTCGTTTGGGAAGACAGTCATGGCTTCTGATCCCTGCTCCCAAAGCTATTTCCTATTGTATCCAATAACTTCACTTGAGAAGTTGGTTTAATATTGCTGGAGGTGTATTAGTAGTTGAGGAAAAAAAATAGGAATATCTAAGAGAAAAGAGGGTTTAGTTGCCATTTTCACTCCTCCACTCTTGCCTCCCCTCAAATATGTATTTTGTTGGTCCTATCCATGTTTGTCATTTAGAGTAAATCAAACGACCACATGATGTGGACACAGCATTTTGTTCATCACTGTTAATTTTATACATGCATATGCATTGGTTTGATTGGTTTGATTGTCATTGGACTTCTCATTACATTTTTAAATTTAAGTAATGTATCTCTAAACCAAAATATAGCTACTGTGCTTTACTTTAGATTAGAAATAAAGAGCTTGCTTCTGCTTTCTGCTTTGATAGCTTAATTCCATTAACTGCAACAGAGTCATTTCTATTTTAGAAAGCTGAAAAAAATGGTTATGCAGTTCCATAGAAAGAAAAAAAAAATTAAAGGGACATATCACAAGGCATCTGGATTACTACTGCATCAGAGCAAATACATTTAATAGTTTAGAACTACTGGAATGCTACCAAGCTCAATGAATTCCACGTGTATTTTGTTCCTGCAGTGTACTTGTGCAACAAATAGCTACAGTACAGAGTGCAGAGGAACAGCCTTTCTGCTTTTTTTTCTCCTTTGATCAGTAAAGGGACCCCTCCTATTGAGAATCAACATCACCAATTTAATAATCATTTTCTCTAATTTTCTCAAATAATAATAAAAAATAGTTTTCTCAAATTTTCTCAGAAATATTTTCCTCCATTTATCTTAGCAAACATAATAGTGACTTTCTTTGGTTAAAAAAAATAAATAAAGGCTATGCAGTACAGTACAGTAGGCTATGCAGTACACGTCACCGATTCCCTTTTTTCAGATGATTTACATCTCTGAAAATTTCTTACAATGAATAAAAAATGATCACATCATTGTGACTTTTTTTTTTTAAAACAAACAAACAAACAAACAAACTTTTTTCAGTACACAGACCTGGTCAAAGATAAAAAAGTAAACAAATCTCACTTGTTTCCTGATTAGTTTTGAATAGTTTTCCAATAGAATTTGAGTTAACAATGTAAGTCCAATGCCATTTTACACAAGCTCTCATCAAATGGACATTCATCAGACCACCATGTCTCAATCTTGTGTCCAGGCACCCCTACATATCAGTAATCTTGAGACTTGACAGCATTTAAACCCTACCATTGTGTGCTCTAGGAGCAGCATAACTGCACAGATAATCTAGCCTAGTGAATATTAAATAAATTATTTGCACTAACATTTACAAATTACTGCAGCTAGTACACAAACAATTGAACATGTTTAGAGCTGGTTTCTGTAGCCTAACTTTGTGTTGCAGTTGATGTGATGTACTCCCTCCAGGCTACACATTGCCTTGATAAGTCCCTCTGGCACACCTCCTAGATAAAGCCTGTCTGCTTCCTTTCCTACAAACGGCACCTGTGTTTCAACAGGCCTCATAAAATCCCAGCACCAGTGCTTATTCCCACACTCACTTGTGTCTTAACAGATTCATCCCAAAACACCATACTTCTGATACTGGTGTGCAGCTCACCACTTGGGAAAACAGCAACTGAATCATGCGATTCAGAAAAACCAGCATTCAAAGCAAGAGACACAGAGACTTTGCAGAAGTCATTAAAACCATTATGCTTTACTCTGAAGAGAGTAAATGAGAGAAAAACAAAAATTGAAAAAGTAAAACAGTCCTCCACTGCTATCTCTCTGATTTTCCTACTAACTCTTAGCTTAAATTTTATGCTTTGGCCTGAGTCATTCAAGCTCTCTCTCTTGCACACAGATTTTCTCAAAATGGCCAGGGATAACCTTTGGTTTTATTACTCCCAGCTCCTGCATCAGGAGACCACCTGGTCATTCCCATCAGCTCATTAAAATCCATCCACTAATCTGCCATTTAGTTATCATCCCACTTACCAGAATGAGTTTTCTTGGTCATCTCCCTTTCACTAACATGCCAATTGTATTCCTGTGATTACATCTTGATTTTTCTACTGAAGCAATACTAAATCCATAGGCTAAAGGTCAGATTTGCTTTCTGTTTGTGCAGTTTCCCCGTGGAGCAACCAGGAAGCTGCTGGTAAGGTGAGCCATCTGGTGTACCCACAGAAAGAATTACTGAAAATGAGTTAAATCTAGATGACATGAAATGGTAAATTGACTTCCTGTGTGGATGTGTCCTGAGCATATTTAACTCACCTCATCCATCCATATCTGCCCTTGTGATATTCCATGAAGCTGGTGTTGAAGAGAGAGAGAGAAAGAGAAAGGCCTACACTAATTCCCAGAAGATGCCTAGGGATTTGCAAGAAGCCTGAATTCTGATCAATAGACTTGGTGAGCACTATCAATCACCTAGAGACTGCCATCTCCCATAGAAGCTGACTCGTCATAATTTGTGAGGGTGTTTTGCATAGACATGAAGCATCTTATCCCAGGAAGCATGCATTAGAATATGCTCGTAATAATTATAAAGTTTGAGGCACACAGAGAAGGAACTATATAGGAATTACTGGCTGTAATACATGACTCCAAATAATCACAGTTGGGTTCAAGAAACACAGCTGAACTGGGCTTTGTGTATAAACATTCTCCAATCATTTCTCAAGATTTATTTCACTTTTTTTTTTTCTTTTTTTAATTATCATTTATTTCCTCCAGTGTTCAGCTTCTATGAAATCTGAAAAGATCCTAGTCTGTATTCATGATAATTTCAGTTTCATAAAGGAAAAAAAATCTCAAAAATTACTAGCAGCAATGAAATCTCTTTTGCTATTAAATGGTTAACTACAGGCAGCAGCAACAGCGTCTGCTGTCTCCACCACACCCTTTGAACAAAGCCTTATTATGAAAAGCTTCAGACTTGCAAAGAAAGGCAGAGCCTGGGAATTAGTATTTCTGCAGAAGCAGTGGTTTGAAAACCATTCAATGAAGACTGTTAGCCACACTGACTTTTATTTAAAAGCAAAGATTTCAGCTTTTTTTCTTTTAAGGTGGTGGTGAGTTTCCAGTGATTTAATATTTTATATTCTAGCCCTACAATGAATATCCAGGATGCTAATTTTATTTTGAAAATATAAAAATTTAAAGATAAATAATAATCCAGTCAGAAGCTAGAAGTGATACAATTATAGACTATGCAGTCTACTGGTGTTTGGATCTGGGGGTTTTCTGCTATTTTTTAATTCTAAGGTCGATCAAGAAGAAATAAGAGAAATTTTCTTCTTTAAAATAAATCATTATGTATATGTGCAGTATGGAGGCATTAAATGTTTAGCAGCACAGAAAAATAGCATTAAATTCATTAATTTTGCAATAAGTGTAATGAGAAAACAGACAAAATGTACATTGCATGTGACAAAACTGTTACAAAAATAAAGCAGAAATGAGTAAACATCACATTATACCAAAATGTGATATAATACTCAAAGCAGGAGACCATTAACTAGAAATTTCTGGAATATAGCTAAATACTTAAAAATAGCATAAATGATAAATTTTGGAGCAACACACTCAGTCACTGAAATTCTGAGCCATTTCTGGTACTTCCAGAAAGACCAGATCATCTAGTAAAAACCAGGCTACACTTACTTTATCAAAGAAGTTCTTAACTGTGTGGTTAAAATATGATTGTAGTGCATATTTAGTGATTATTTTGCAAAGAAACCTTTCTCAACTATAGGTACAGAAATAGAAAAAGGAAAGATCTGCAGTTCCTATAAATACAATTCAATGCACATAAATTGTGCAGTCAAATTATTTAAAAGAAACTAATGAAGTAATAAAAAATATAAATTCAAAGGTTTCTATGTTGCTGTTGAATTGAAATTGGTATAAGATCTGTTTCATGTTTTTCTGCTCATGTGAATAAGAGCTCAAATAAGAGCGGTGACATGGTACAACTGAGAACATTGCACACAATGGCAGTTCTAACTAAAGGCAGCTACATCTCAAACTCAGCTTTTCTGTTGGGGGAAATTTACCCATTTTAAAGGATTTGAGATTGATGATTAAAATGCTTTTCAGCTTTTCTAATCATTCAAAATAAGCACTTGTCTTTTTAATGATTAAAAGTACTCCTGCATTTGTAATTTAAACAGTTTCTTGCTGTTCTAAACTATTTTTAATGTTGTAATTCAGGTTACAGTGTTTTGGAATATGTATTTTTTTTCTAAACAGTGATTTTTAAGTTAGTGTACTGAGTTATAATATCTTATGATCATTCAATATCTTGAATAGTTTGAAGATAAATGAGAGGATTAGTCATTGTTCTCCCATAACTCTTTACTCTGCTAACAGCATGAAAGCTAATTCTACTCTGCCTAGATGAGAGAAAGCTTCAGCCACTCCCAGGGTAAAGTATCGATTTACAATACAGCCAGCTGAGAAACAATGCCAGGAGGCATTCCTCAGCATGTCATTCTTGCTGCCTGATCAATACATTTGAAGGCAGAGCACAATTTTGTGCCAGACTCAGAGATGAATAATGTTTCTGTAGATGTCATACGTACCACCTCGTTGCATGTGTATAAACTAGTGAGAAGCCAAGGGTGGTTTTTGTTGTTGTTTGTTTGTTTTTAAGAATTTATCCATGTGTTTAAGATCAAGAAGAATAATGGAAATAAATGCATTACATAAAAGATAATATCCAGTTATGAAAATAAAGTCTTTGATATGTGAACAATGAACACTGTCAGAGAAGAAACAAAGGCCACATGTAGGTCATGGCCCTAAATAACAGAAGGGCATTTAAGGCTGAGGGAAACAGGTACAATTAAGAAGCTTAGAAATGATCATGTTACAATTGATTGAGGGTAGGATAAATGGGGGACTTCATATATTATTATATACATATATTAATAAGTCAAAATTACATCAAACAATCTATTTTTGAGGAAAAAATCTTTAAAAGTTACAGATAAAACAGACTTCTCTAGGTTCAGCAATTTTGAGTAAGAGCTGGTTTGTTACTCCTTTTTGTAAGTGATAAAAGTGGATACTTTTCCATATTTATTGCTCTTAAAATTCTCATTTTTCTCTATGATTTAAAATTGTATCCCCCTTTATTATTATTATTTTTTTTGAGATAACCGATGAACTCTTGATCCTATCAAAGCTGTTCTCAAAATATTCTATTGACTTCATTCATTCAGGTAAGTTTTATCACCTGATTGATATATTTAAATTGTACCTTGAAGAAAAATTCTGATTTATTCTATATAAAAATGTTACTTCAATTCAAATTCTTTGACTTACCTTAAAGTAGATGCACATTAACCTGGAGAAATAATTCCCTTTAGTTTTCTTTTACATAATGAAATTTTACCAGCAGACATTTATATATGATAAGATGCAGTTTCTTTTTCTGAACATAATTTGATATTTCAGTGCTGTGGGATTAATGCATTAAAAATAATTACAAGATACTTGTATTAATAAAAGCACTATTGCAAATCACATAAATATACATACCCATCATTTAGTAACTACTTAGTAAAATGGTGTAGTGTTGATAAAATCATTATCATGGAGGTCCTCTTTCTATTGCAAATTATTTCTCAAGCTTTAAGTTGTGGGTTGGTAAAATGCTTTTCACATATGACATTACAAGCCATATGACATACAATGTCAATGTAAATAGATGTTGTGAAAGTGATTGTCAGAGTGGGAGAGCTTGAGGATGGTGGCATGGATTTAGTCTGGGGAAAGTCATAAGAAAATACATGAAAACTACATCCAAATTTTCTCTCTCCTTTTTCCTCTTTTTTTTTTTTTTTTTTTTTTTTTTTTTTTGATCAAACTCTCCCCCTCACCTGCTGATTTTTTTTTTCACCTTTCTGTCAAGTCCATGAGGAGCTTGAAAAAAATATTGTCTTTAAGTAAACAGGTTCTAGGGAGTGAGGTGCAGCTGTGCTCCCTCACTCCCTGTGGGTGATGAAAGGGAGCACACTCCCTTTCATCTTCCTAGGCAGCCAAGCTTTCCAGAAGCTGAGTGCTAGGTGGGGGTAATTTCAGGTTTGTTAGGAGCAGTTCAGGTTTTTCAGGTTCTGTAGATAGGTTTTCTGCTGGGCTGGGTGGTGAGGGAGTTCTTGGGTGAATTACAGGTTGACAGCAGAAGCTTGGAGAAAGCCAGAAAGTGGGGAAAGATTTGAATGTAGCCAAAATATTCCCAAACCAATAAAGGCCAAAATCAAAATTACTACCATTGTAGAAGACTCCATGCTTTACCAGGATTGCTTAATAATTATGTGAAAGGAGAAGAGGTAGTAATTCTCAGTCTTTCTCACTTTAACTTCTGTTGTGATAGAACTGTTCAAACAAAATAAGCCACAGGACTGTGATATTTGGCAGAGCTGTCTACCAACAAGTCTAAAACCAATGCTGAGCCTGTACTGTGTGATATAACACTCAACACATCACAGATTCCTGTATGGAACTGTGGTGTCCAAAATGCTGAATACATAGTGCACTGGCTGAACTGTGCTCTCTCAGCATGGTCTCTGCTACTGTCCTAGTGCTCATCAGCACATTCCAAGAGTAAAAGGATAGAATACATCTCCAAGTTCAGGTATCTTTGTAATAACATAAACCTGATACTGAATTTAGTGAAACTAGAAGAGGGAGTGGGAAAAAAAGTTGCTGAATCAACACCTGCATAATCCTTACATGTTTTAGCAACTATTAAAGGTAATACTGGTGGTTATGAGAGTGTAGAACAGGAGCTATTTTTTTTCAGTGAGAACACAGTGGTCTGGTACATAACAGATGGCCAAAGCACAAGAATGTGAATAGGTACCTTACACAGCCTGTCCCAGAAACTGAAGAAACTATGACCTCTAAGAAGGGATCTCAGTGAAAATGTGGTCTATATTACAGCATCAAATCTTAATATGCTTATTTTTAAAATATGTTTAATTTTTCAACTTATCTTTCTCAGGCTACTTCTGTACTATATTTTACAGAGTGCAGCCAAAGCTGCATTCTGTCACAAGCTGCTCCTGACACAATATGTATCTGTCTATACTGCTTTTTATAGGAACTCCACCTGGATTTGGGAAGCAGGTTGCTTGCAGATCTTCAAGTTTGCAGCAGCAAGTACCTTTAGGCAAATGTACCCTGTTCAGGGTACAATTTTGCTTTTGTACCTGAACAGCAGACAGCCAAGATGTAGTCATACTGAAGAATGCAGGCAGAATATATGGCTGTAGCTATTTTGGTCTCCAAACTCCCTTCAGAAACATCCTATTCAGCAGTGTATATGAAGCCCTGCTGACCCATAGTTTTAATTACTTGAGACTTCTTTACACCACCTCTGCAGGTACAAAGTGTTTTCAAATTCTAGGTGTAGTGAGTGATATGTCCCAGTCTACCAATACTTAACATAGTAGCTTGGCACATGAAAGATGAGCAACCAAACCTAAAGGCTGCCAAGGTTAGTGGTGTCTGTGCTACTAGCACTCAGGATAAATTGGAGCTAGACTATGCCTAAATCTTACTGTATTTTTTTTTTTTTCATACATTTCTGAGACAGAATCTTTCTTATACATCCACAAGGTAATAAATGTCTACGTCTCTCTTTGTTTTCTATTAAGCTTAAGAGAAATAAAGTTTCTTTGGCCTTATCAAATGAGATGTGCCCATATCCAGGGTGACTTTAGGCCATGTCATCCTGCTGTATCAATTCCCAGAAAATACAGGACCCTTTCTCAGAGGGTCTTTGCAGCCTGTTTCTTCATTGTGACAAATACCTTTTTTAGATGTCAACTCCATTTGTCAATTTTCAATTTACAGCAACACTGTGCTTTTGAAGAAGGTTCCCAGTCACTTTTAGCATAAACAAATATCTGCCAAGCTTCCTCATTATTGTCTTCTTAACCTATTATTTTTCAAGATATCTTCCAAAACTCTCCTGTGATTTGGCCGATCACCTACCAAAATAACTTCACCTTAAATGTCTTATTTCTGTCTGTGCCACCTAACATTTTTCATTACACCTAGATAGCATGCTTTGTTGGGCAGTAATTCACTTTCTCCCCATATTTGAGTAGTACATACAGATTTGTTTCTTAGATTCCATAGAAGAACCCTTACTTATAATAGCTACACAAAAATATCCATATTTATGCAAGACAACAGGTAATGTGGGCACAAAATGAAGTAGAACAATTTTCAGGTAAGAATCTGGAATTTAAGAGGTATTACAGTTGAAAATTGTGTACTTGGAAAATTGTGTGGAGAATCGATATGATGGACTGCACTCAGTAGCAGAGCCTGACAGCCAGAAAGCAGAAAGTTTTTAAGAACAAAGTCTCTGAAACTTCCAGCAGTAAAATATGCCCTACAGATCTTCAATGCAGAATTTGAACTGAGATAACCCATCAACATCTCAAGAAAAAATATATATATGTACATATATATATATATATATAATTCCTGAAAGTTAAAGATAATTACTGCTTCGGGAGAGCCACCTGAATTAGAATCATTATGCAGAGAAAACAGACCTACAGAACACTAAAGAGATGGGTAACTTGCTTATTTTGTGGATTTCAGAAAAGTGCTAATCACAATTTTACTGCCCACAGTCATTATTTAGCCATTTTCACAATCTTTTCTCACACAAGAGAACAAATTGCTCATATTTCATATCAGGAATTTATCTGAACAGACAGCTAAAGGCATAAGTAATTATTTTCCAAAGTGCTAAGCAATCAAGAGTTCACACAGAAGTCAATATGAAATTCTTGTCACACTGTTTTGAACATTGTATTTCTCTGTCTAAGCACCTAAATATAGACTTAGACATGTAAGCTTTGACCTATCTTATGAAATTTTAGCTCTAGCTCATAGTCAATCTTTAGTCACTGGAGAGGAGGAAAAAAAATAAACGACAAAACAGACCAGAAACAGCATTTCAGAATCCCGCTAAGCATATGGCCCTGAAAAAAATGTCACTGATGAAATGCCCATAGAAATCCTATGGGCAGAGGCCAAAGAAAAAGGGAGATAAAATCTTTATTAAAAGACATTTACTACTAGAAGACATGTACTGAAGAGAGATCTGTTTGTTTATCTGTTTTGGAACAGAGAAATAGCTTTTAAAAATAAAAATGAATATTTATTACTTCACTGCATTTTTTTTTAATTGATCAACAACAACATATATTTTTTTTTCTTTGTCTTTTTTTTTTTTTTTTGGTCAAGAAACTCAATGCTAGCTATTGACTAGGAATTAGGCATACGGACATAAGACAAGGGGTACTGTATCACCTAATTCACTTTTATTTTGGTAGTATGCCTGGTAATTTATTATTTCCTGCTATTGAGAAGTATGCATTTTAGTTTTTCCCAGCAGAGCCATTAAATATTACTTAGTGCTGGTTCAGGGTTAACCTGAACTTAGGCTTCACAGATGTACAGAAACCTCTTGAGGGGAAAGAAGAGGGCATGTCTGAAGTCAATGCCCATGAGCGACAGACTCACAGGCTGTGTAGCATCTAGACAGGATATAACCTAGAGTCAAAACTACCAGACATACTATCTAAGAGATATGAGAATCATCTACCAGACTGCAGACGTAGGACTCCCATAAACTGTAAGAGTTCCTGGATTGGCATTAGATATAATAAGTAGAGGTTTTTAAAGAAGTCCAAAATGTGTAGGCCTTTCTAAACTGTTACTCCTTTTCAACTCATTGCAGTGATAACTAAAGCACATGTTGCTGTTAGCAAACCAAAGGATGCTATGGTTCTAGTTTGGATGATCAGTGTTGCAAAATACCATTTTCAAATAATATTTAAGAAAGAAAAGACTAAAAACATCATTTGAATAAAATATTTTTTTGTTTCAAATTCTACTTAAAAGGTACTTAAAGTAATTAAGATTTATTTTTATTTTGGTAGCATCATTGCTCATAAATATATCAATAAAGCTGTAAAGTACTGTCTACTTTATGTCCCATTTATGAAACTTCAAAGCAGGGACAGTCCTCATACCTGGTAACACAAGATTGTGTTTGTAGCCTACTTTTTTATATTTTATTTTTATAGTTGCCACTTATTACAGATGGCTAGGCTACGGACATCTTCCACTGTACACTCCTAAAATTTTGCTTTTGTATTAGACTCAGAGACTGTCTGAGGTGGGAAGTCACCTCTGGAGATTGGACACTCAAACCCACCCTGGGCATGTTGCTCAGGGCCATGTGCAATCAAGCTTTGAGTATTTCCATCAATGGAGACTCTCCACCTGGACAACTTTGTCCAATGACTGGAACAAACATATCTCCATTTTCCTCATATATCCTTTTTTAAAGAAGGATACCTGTCTCACAGTATATGAGGTTTATCTGTTTACTGTTCAGAACCTCTTTGATATGAAAAACCCTTTGAATTGCCAGATAGAATTAGTTACAGTGTAATTTTGAAAAATTAGTGGTCCTTTGAAGTACATAAAATCATTAAGTTTGGTGCTCTACCATTATCTTTACCAGATTTAGAAATTTTATTTTCTTCTTTCAAAACATGCTTTTGTAGTATAATAAAATTATTTCAGAAAAATTTCTTACACTTTTCTAGACCAAACATAAATTCTGTTTCTGGACAACACAACATCCTGAAGTAACATGTGGCAAGCCATCCCCATCTAGGTGTGTCAGCAAACACAGTTTTACAAAGCTCCCCAGTACCAGGAAATAGTACCAGGAGCTGAAGTGTACTATTTTCCATCATGTTTTATGTATATTGAGTGTAGCTTTCTTTTCTCACACTCTATATAAGTCTTACTGATCACTTGTTAAACAAAATCAATTTATGTTGCCACTAAACGGAAATATATTTGTAGTGATTTGTGTACACTTTTTCATGCAAGTTTTCAGAATTAATAAAAAGAAATAAAACAGGTGTCGGTTTGATTTAGTCCAGTTAGGCATCTGATTTCACCAGATACTTTCTAAATTGGTCTTGCATTTCTTGTAAGTATTGATTAACAATCTTCCAGACTTCATTTTAATTTTTAAAATTAGTATTAAGTAATCTATGTGAAGATGTGTCCCTCTATAACTGTCATAGGAGAGAAAAAAAAGGAAGCTATACAGTTCAAATTTAGTTTTTTTTCTAAGTATAAAGTTCCTAAAGGACACTCAAGACAATATTATTTTGTTTCCTTTTCAATAGTTAATTCAAAAGTTAAAATATTGTATCTCTACCTGATTACCACGTTATTCCAGTTTGTGAGTTTATTTAGCCTATTTTAAAGTCATACTCTAAATAAATATTCTGCACAATAAAATCTTATTAGCTCTTCCTAAGTAAATATATAGATATTGTAAGATACATATTTATACAAACAATATTTCTTTTGTTTCCTCTGTAGCTTAGGAGCCAATGCATTAATAGAAAGAAATACTCCTGGATCCTGGGACACAAGCACCTCTCATTAAATACAGTTGACCCTGGCAAAGATTTCACTCATTTTAGTTAGTAGTTTCCCAAAGAATTTCAGGACATAACTCAAGAGTTAGCTCACATGTGAAGGCATTCTCTGTAGACAGGGTGCATATGGTCACTAGGTTTTTAAGGACAAGACATTTTGAAGAAACAGAGTATCTCACATCACTTTGTCTTGGCGTATATGGAGCCAAATATCTAATAAAATTAGACTATTTTCCTTGAAGTGCAGGTATCACTGATAATTCGGAGTAGTACTTCTGTAAGAATTTCTGGTTTGAGACAATATGAAGTCCTGAAAACATGGTAAAGGATCATAGGATCATCCTTTCTGATCTATCTCCCCTAGTATGTCTAAATAGAAAATAAGTTGAGCTGAAAGCATTATTACTTGGAGGTGAGATTTCCAGATAACATCTGGATCACATACTTAATCTTTAAGAATGTATTTATTTGTTTGTTTTAATTGAGGATAACTTATTTTTTTCATTTAGTATCAGTGGCTTATGTAGTTTAAGATACTAAATTAAATCCTAATTAAGATATCTTTTAGGATATCTTTTAGGATTTTTGAAGGGTTTTTTTTTTGTATTTTTCTGAAAGGGTGTTGTTCCTTGGGTATCTATTACTTTGTAGACTCACAGAAAAATAACGTCAGAAACAATTATCAGAGGCCATCTACTATACCTCCCTGCCCAAGGCAGGATCACTAAACCTTTTTCCCAACATATGTTTCATCTAACCTCTTCCTATAGACCTTCATGACAGATTTCAGAGTTCCCCCTGACACTCTCTTAGAACTGTTCGCCATCCTCAGTATTAGAAAGTTCCTCTCAGTATCTCATCTGGATGAGTCTATTTCTGAAGTCTTTCTTTCTTGTCCTACCTGCTATGGATGCAGAGAACAAAAATAATCTCCAGTATTCAGCTTCTAACCATCCATTTGCCTCTTTCGTTCCATTTTCATTTCTAGACCTACTCAAGAAATCCTTCCCAAGCTTCCATAAGAGCCCCGTTGAGGCATTCCTATAAGAAGCACCTCTCATCTTCCTCAGAAAGATCTCAGTCATGATTTCCTATTGGCATGTAAATCTGATAATAATTTGAAACAAAACAGTCAGATACTTGAAAACATTAAAGAAAATGAAAGACCTCTGAAGGAAACACTATTAAAGACTAAGTAGAAAATGGAGTCCAGGGAGGGATGAGAGGATGGAAATGTTGCAGGCCAATACAACTGGAACACCATCAAGTCACTGGCTTAAAATGCACTTAAATAACCAAGCATTTGAAAGCTTCCTTCAGATTCATTACTTCAGTTAAAAAGTAGTGTACTTACTGCTTAGCTTTGTCATCTTTGACCAAAACCACTACTAAAAAAAGCCTATTAGAGTCCCACGAGCCCCTAGATTTATTCCTATTTTTTTTTTCTTGTTGACCTTGACAGGATTTATTTGTTGTTGTTATTTATCATGATGATCTTCAGTGTTATGAATTGTATTATGAAGTAATTTTTAAAAAGAAAATTCTGTAAACAAATTAGAGAATCTGTTTAAGGAGTAGAAGTAAAATGAAGGAGATTGATCCACATGCTAACAAGGTATTGAAATAAATTATCAAGATAGATGGAATGAGATGGGGAAAAGCACAAACTGATCTGGATGTTTTTGAGACCAAAAATGGAGGGGTGTCATGTCCTATTTTTCTCAGAGACTTGTAAAAAAATGGGGAAACAAATAAAAAAGGAGAATAGAGATGCTTTAAAATAGAACACTGGAAAGACAGAAACGCACTGCTGAGACAGAAAGCGATAAAAACTTATGTATAGAAAAAGCAATATAATCAGAATTTCCAAGCACAGACGAAGGAGGCAGAAAGCTTCTGGGGATGATAAATGCAAACAATAAGTAAAATGGGATCTGAGTCAGAAATGTGGTATTTCAAGTGATATTTAATATGACAGGGTACTACCCAGAATTTTGGTAATAATAGGCTCAAAATAAAATAAATTATTTTTTTTTCAGAGCTAACTAGCACATTAGAAGATTGAAGGGGCCCTGGAATGATACACAATGGTGGAAATGTAAAAGAGAGAAAAGGTGACACAAAAATATGTAAGAGACAGGAGACGTGAAAACACTGAACACCCATGTATTCATTAAGACATTACTGTAATTCTTTAAATAAATATTACTAACTGAATAAAAATGATCCGTATATTTTACAGAAATTGGACTAACCTTGCTACAGAACACACTACATTTTCTCAGTCTAAATTTGAAATTTAACTAATTACATCACCTATACCAAATTTTCAAATGTTTCCATAAAACTTTTGGAAGTTTTCATTGACAGAAATCCATTGAGAATAAACCTACAACTAGAAAGGTTTTTAGGTAAACCTACAACTAGATTTTGCATGATACTGCCAATCTCCCTACAATAATCAGCTCACTCAGAAACATCATCTGTAGCTTTTAATGGGTAAAAGTTACCCAAAGGTTATTTTTTTCCATTTTAAAATAGTTCAGCTTTATGATTTTTCCTTTTGAGCAACTTGATCTCTTAAGTGTTCTGAAATATTCTGCTAAAAAAAAGTCTAATGGTATTCCTTATCTAATATGTCTTACCGATGGCATCATATTTTTTCTCAGTTTACAAGTGTGGACATATATTGTTCAATTTTTAATACATCTGCCAGCAAAGGAAATTTGGTTTGTCTTTTGCTGTGTTTCTTCTGGCATCAACAGAAAGTCTACAGGCCAAATACAGCCCTCTCTTAATCTTGTGGAATCCTACTGCCTCCGATATATATCAGCTGTCTTCAGTGGAGAAACTGAAGGATATGCTTCTGCAATTGCAAGAGAATCAACAAATCTATTCATAATATTTTGCCCAAAAGACCCAGCATGTTTTCTCACAGGTGAGTTGGTACTGGATTTGAGAAAATGAATAAAATTAAAGAAAACATATATATCTAGAGAAGTATC
The DNA here is from genome assembly GCA_011075105.1 of Heteronetta atricapilla. Classification (NCBI taxonomy): domain Eukaryota; kingdom Metazoa; phylum Chordata; class Aves; order Anseriformes; family Anatidae; genus Heteronetta; species Heteronetta atricapilla. Next base: position 20,404,425 of record CM021737.1, on the reverse strand, counting down.
GAATACAGTTCTAACTATAAACACAAAATTAGACCAAGCCTGTGCCCCTTTTCAAAAAAATTTGCAAAGAAGTACCCACTTCGTCTTAGTACTGCCAGACAATTTCTCATATCCAAGAGCAGATCAATCTTCACAATTTAATCTTACTTCTTCAATTTAAGTTAGCCAAAAGGATCCAAAAAATACCATTTAAGGGAAAAACAAACAAACAAACAAAAAAACAGTATTAAGCTTTTTGGCTTTTCTACCTGAACACATTTGCTTCTCTTAGAAAAACTCCTAGAATAGGAGCCCAAATGTTGAAAAGAGGGCAGGCTGTGGTGTGATACAGATAGTAGCAGTGATGCAGTGATATCACCTTTAAAAGTCAACAATCACTTGTCCTTTAAAGTCCTTGGCATTGGGATAATGCATTTAGGAGAAGAGTCACATTCACTGACATTCTAAAGGTTTTCTGCTTCAAGGCCACCTTAATTTTTAAAATGTGATAATCAGTCATTTGCCATTTGAGAGTTGCTTCTGAACTCTCAACATTTACAACTCCAGAAACTTCAAAGCAAGTTAAGGTTCTAATATAACAATTGAAATTTCAATGATCCATTGATATAAAGTAGTGTTGCTAACATCTTTTAGGATATGTTATTCTATTAAAAATTCTATATAAAAATTATCTACATAGTTTTTCTGAAAGTCATTATAGTCATGCTTCATATATATATATTTCTAAAACAATACTATGCAAATTGATGTTGTTAACCTATATTTCCCTAGAATTGTTTAGATTATATGATTCCTTATACAATAAAAACTTGACCCCCCCACCATGTTTACTTCCTTTAAAATAATGAAAACTATCTGTGACTTGACTAACTGAGGACAATCAGATTAAGGCTGACTTTCTCTAACTTGTTTTCTTGTGTCTAAATATTTCAGCAGATATTCAAGATCACACAAATTAGGCTCAAGAGAATTGCTTCACATTAATTCTCAGAGTCATTTTTAGCACAATTTTAGTCTTTTTTTTTTTTTTTCCCCTTTGTACTTTATACTAACAGAAGGGTCAAGCTTGAAAAACATAGAAAAAGCAGGTGCATTTCAAGAACGCAGTACTAACATCAGGCAATACAATAAGAGTTCAACATCATAACTACAAAATAAGCATTTCTATGATAAATAAGATTGGATAGATTTTTAACAGTGACAGCAAAACACAAATCCATTTTCAAATGCTGCAGAATGAGCAACCACAACTTTTTCAAAGAGGAGATGCAGCAGCCAGCCCAATCCAAAACAAATGAATTCAGTGGGAGTGTGTTAAGCACATACCTCAGACAAGCAGCAGAGAAGAAATCCATTTTAGAAAAGATGCTGAAAGAGCTTGATGTCCACCTGGCAAATTTCTTGTGCTGTTTGAAAAAGCAAGACGGTTCAGATTATGAACCGAGTTACATCTGTAGCATTACAACCAGTCCTGATCTGTATGTAAATAAAAACAAGGTTTTCTAGTGAAGTACCTAATCAGAAAGGCTGGAGGAAGAGGTAGATGAAGAAAGAAAGGGGAAAAGAAAGAGGAGGGAGCCCCTTCCAGCTTCAATAAACCCCATCCATTTGGATAAAGCATTTAGCCTTAAAGAAGAAGAGCTTCTACATGGGAAGGAAAGCTGTACACTCCTGCAAAGCTAAGGTCAGCCATTTGTATGTCTTCCATGTGAAGGAACAACATAACCTCTGTTACTTCTAAACAGTTCAGGGGAAAAATCTTGAATAATAAAAATCAAAAAACAAACAGGCAAAAAAACCCACAAACAAATAAAAAGGCAAGAATCAAAATATATAAGTCCAGTGAAATCCATCTTGTAACAAAATATTGTACTGCTAAACACACCTGACTGTAGCTTTAAAAACATTTTTAAAACCACCAAACTGGATTTTCTCCTTACTTACATGGTTAGCATTAACTACAAAACAAACATTCAAATATGATATTTTATTTTTATTTTTTTAAAAAAAGTCGGTGGGGGACACCCCATATGGACAGATAATCTAAGTGAACTGAAGTCTAGGATTTAATATCCTGCTGGCTTACCTGATAAAACATGAATTTCAAATATATTGTGAGGAAAAAGAAAGACAAAACACCAAGTAATAGGAATGATGAAATTCTCTCTAATAAATGTGTTCAGATTCCCAGTTCCAAAAGATTACAAAGTATTCACAAATGCTGCATCGCATTTGCATTGGGAAAAAAAAAAAAAAAAAAAAAAAGGAAAGAAAGAAAAAGGGGGTGGGGGAGGAGGATGGAGGGATGGAGAGAGACCCTAAGGGGATACAGACATCACCTTGAAGGACAGCCCCATCTACCGGCAAAAGCCGTGAATCGGCTGTTACCAGCAGCTTTTTAAGTGTCTGGCTAACACAATTTACAGCTCCGTTTTCCTTCAGTATGGGGGCAAGGATTGTGCTAAGAAGTAGATTTCCTCATCCAGCGTTAAACAAGTAAAAATTCTTACTAGTTTTCATTTCATTTCCGTTAATTGCTTGCCTCTGAAACGTGAGATGGAAATTGGGTACAGGTATTACATTAGGAAAGCACCAAAAAGCTTTCTAGACCAGCCTCTGCCAGCCTCTGGCCTGCTATGCTTGTCTTGTTCTACACTTCTCCACAGTGTAGTGGAGGTAGATTCAACATGTTTAGTCATGGTTTCAAGCCAATCAATAAATAAATAAAAAGGAAAAAGGTTCATTTGGTAGAGTCATATGATATTTCCATTTATTACAGACTGCATTGCCAATCTTGCAGCCTGGTACATGACTGCCATGTCAGTGTCAGATCTATACATTACAGTGTTTTCAGATGGCAGCTGGGCAGCCAGATCTGGAATCTAAACAAAAAACAAAAAAAAAAAAAAAAAAAAAAAAAAAAAAAAAAAAGGCTTCTTTTTAAAATTCAGACTGCTAAATAACAGTAAATACTAATACAGCAAACTGCAGCTGTGCTGGATCAGTCTCAGTTTTGAGCTAAATCAGACACCATTATACATTTCTAGCTTTTCTTCCTTGACAAAAAAAAAAAAAAAAAAAGGAAAATAAGGAAAAAAAGTAGTGGAACTGGGATGGCCATCAGCAATCACTTGAAAACCATAGTTTCACCCATGCTGGAAAAAGATGGGTGCAGTATGGAAGGAAATTGGGCAGTCACTAGGAAGGTGGAAGGTGCACAGAAGAAGGGCCAAAAATAAAAAGACAATTTTTTATTATGCAATACATTTTTGGAATGTAAAGATAGAACAAAATAAAACAAATTAATACCTTTATACAACAAGGCTGTCATCTGTGATATAACAGATACTTACAGATATTATAACATAACCTGCAGTTCAGTGATCCAGGCAGATATAGTGAATTTGATCCCCTACATTCAGTTTCAGTATTGTTCTGATTTGTTCATTTTTAATATTTGTATATCATGAAGTTTTGATTGCTTAAATTTTGCCTGAATCTAAATTATGTAAATTTCTCCAACTCCCAATGGTGGCTTGACACACTTGGCCCTTCACCACAAACACTTGGAGTCTCTTAGTATAATTTGCAAGTATTTATCAATAGAAACGTTGTTCTAACAAGAACAATCTAGTCTAATCTCAGACATTTTAAAATATTTTCTGTGCAAATATTACAGTGATCAAAAGAACACAGCAAGCAACCTCAAGACACTAAATGTTTAGTTAAAAAACACCATCATACATCCAATCACTAACACTCAAATACTGAGAAAAAAGGTATATAGCCTACATCTCCAATGGCAGGTTTAATAAAAATATGATTGTTTCTGAAAAGGTTGATATCAATAGAAAAAAAAATCTGGTGGTGTGGTGGGTGATATTTTTGCATTTTTTTTAAAGCATGCTATGAAAAGTTGCCACCTTTCATATGTTCTCTGCACACAAAAAGACCACTCTGTAAACAACCATGCTGCTTGTATCCTTTGAATGTGTCTCACCACTGATCTAGAAAGACTTTACATGCTTTCCAGCACTGCTATCATGATCACCAGTTTTGAATGTAGCTTTCATGCTGGCTCTACTGGTAGGCTGCTAAATAGCACAGGTGGGTCCCCATTACCTATATGTAATTCCATTCTATGACTCTAAGGTAGGAAGACCCATAAACCTTTATCTTATTATTATTATCAGCCAACAGGCTCTTGAATTCTTAGTTGGGTATAATTATAAAAGCTGTTATATATATATATATGTTCATATACATTCATATACTTGCAAAGTTCTTCAGGGTCACAAAGACAGGTGACAAATTACTTGCAAATGACACATTACTTGGTAGTGATAGTAGCACCTCTGACTCAAAATCATCCTTAAAATTTGAAATACTAAAGAGATGTTAAGAAATCATTGCTGATTCCAACTGATCATTCCCAGAAATCTTTCCATTCATGGAAGATATTTCTGGAAATAGTGAATTGCCAGATGCTTCTAAATACAGATTTATCACTAGGTTAAAAGGCAGAATAGTTACAGCTCAGCTTGGAATTTTAATATGAATTCCTCCAATATTTGCTACAGTTTGACATTTTACAGGCATAGCTCTTGCAAGATGTTCCATTTTGAAATCAGCTGAGCAAAATGAAAAAAAATAAACTAGAATCTGGAGAGCTTAAACAATAAATACAGTGTGGTAAAAGTCTTTTAGGTACACTTAGGTGTCTACAGGTTTAGTCCTGAACATAACACTGTTAAGTTTCTCTCCAGCTTAATAATAATTTCACTGTATCATGAAAGCATGCATTTTACAGCAGACCTAAAAGGACCTTCTTTAAGTATCAGTACAGGTGTAGAATAAGATGCTTAATATAACCACTGACTTCAAGAAATCTTCAAATATCTTTAGCAAAATACTGAAGGCTTTTTTAGGTAGCATTTTCTTCAGCTCAGATTTCACTGGACACACTTGCATGACCAGGTGCTCAGGTTCAGCTCCACCAGTATTTGTTGTCAGGAAAATTAATGTTTGCAGTTACCTTTAAAAGATCCTTTCATGGCTCCTTGAACCACAGCAAGTCATCTGATACAGGGTTTGAGAGAGTCCGAAGACTTTATCAACACAACAGCATCTTCCTTCTAACAGCTAAAGAGCTAAATCCCTTGATTGCTTATAATTTTAATGTTTTAAAATTAGATGTTATATCACAACTGCAGCAAATAAACAAAAGAAAATATAGATTTCTCAATCACATTAGCTGCTTCAACTCTAAGATAAAGTGAAAATTACTAAACATGGTTTCCCTGCCCTGTCCCCCTCGAAAGGCAACCTGGCCTTATTACTGTCTAAACAAGTAAGACATTACTGATAGCTAGTAAAATAAAACAATTTTCTAAACAAAGAAAGTCTATGATATTTACTTCATAAACTTTTGATCACTTCTCCCTGCAGGTACTGTTACAATTTCTTCTGTTTTGAGTACAGTAGGAGCAATCACCTTAATGTGATTATAAATAAATAAAGCGGCCACCCAACAGAGCCAAAGGAGAACACGTACACAACCTGCAGCGCATGAACATGTTTGTCAGGCAAATTTCCATTACTTCAGCCTTGAGTTTGCAATCTTGCAGATTTCAGGTTCTGCAGACCTGGTAACTTTGCTTTAACAGAGATTAGTGGTTCATATACCCTCCTACTAATTATGACAGTTCTACTCTTGGTTCTCCCTCAAATATGCAAATATTTAAGAGAACTGGCAAAAAACAGCACAGTGAAGTTTTGGCTCAAGTGCCACAAACTGCCCAACCTTAGTGATCACCAGGCAATGGGGCATTCTGGTTTACTTCAGCATCTGGAAGCCCTTCTCTGGTTATCCTTTGCAGCACAGGTTTTTTTGTTGTTGTTTTGTTTTGTTTTCTCCCCTCTGATGGGGATGTATGAAGTCCAGCTTAAAAGCAAAGAATGTAGTTTTGTATGAGACTATCCTGTTTCAGATTCTATGTTGCAACAATTACAGTTCTTTTAAACATAAATAAATCTTTAAAATTAACTTTTAAAAGCTTAGGTGTGTAACTGTGGTGGTAAGCCATGAAATCAACAAAGCACAAGTGTGTTCTATATATATAGTTAATAAACTATACCAGAATATAATATGCATAAGTACACATAGTAAACACCATTTTCTTAGTATCCCAGTTCCAGCATCTAAAGCTTTGTGTGCTGAGAGACACTTTGCCTGTCCTGCTATCTATTGTGCAAAAAATAAAAATAACATTTCCAGAAAAACACCATACATTTAAAGATGTTTTGTGTTTTTTGTTTGTTTGTTTTAAATAGATTCTTTAAACCAGTAAGAAAAAGCTCCCACTCTTGAAACAGGACAATGTACTAAAATACAATAGAAAACTATTTTAGAACACTTCAGGCAGCAAGAAACAAAGAATGTGAAGTACATCATTACAATAAAGCATGGTATCTACCAGTTTTGTTCTAAGCTCCTATACTATACTTTTATTTTGAGTTTGTTTGCAAGACATACTTCTGTATTCTGAACTATAAAATGTTGTCTATAAAATATTATGTGGTGTAATATATTACATTGCAATAGAAGTGATTTCAAAATACCAAAAACATATCATATTTTCATGAATCTAACTTCTCTCTGAGAGTAGTTTATAGAGGCATCAGCCTGGTGTTTCTACTAAATCACGTAATAGATCTACCTAACTGTTATTAAAAATAAAGTAAAATAAAATAAAAAGTGATTAAATAACTGATGAAGAGAAAAATGACTGCTTGGCAGTTCTTTTCCAGAGAAAGCTTTTAAATGTGATTAGCAAATGATAAAAAATAAAATATTATTTTTTAATGATTAAATAAAAATTACTTATAAACAAGTGTTAAAATTGAATCCTATGCATTATTTCTAGAACAGTGTGAAGAACCACTTTTTTTTTTTTTTTGGCGGGGGGGGAGGTGGAGGTTAGAGTGAGTGGGACAACATGGCATATTTAAATTAATTCCACTGTTCCCATTGAAATCTTATATTCATATAATCTTATATTAATATGCAAGCTTATTTCAATTTAAGAGACCTTGGTATTTATTCCTAGAACAAATAAGTTAGTAATATTAGATGTGAAAATTCTGTAAATGCCATATAGTCAATAGAAAATAATTTTGTATATTTTTTAAAATTTTCTGTTTTGACAGCCATTAACATAATAAATGAAATCTTGTTAGCAAACTGTTAATATAACTGATTGATACACATACTGACTAAACTTTGTCTCAGGTAATTTTATTATTTCCCTATATTTTGGAATTCCTTAATGTGTCTTACATTTGTAGTGTTTAATTTTTACAAGTTCCCAACTGCCATGAAGAAGCCTCTGCAGTGCTAGTGGAGGAAAAAAGTTGCTGTCCAAGGTACTGTACAAAAACAAATTTTTTAATTACTCTTTCAAATACATCAAAAATATTTTTGAATGTATTTGATTCCAAGTGTCCTTAGCAAGCAAGTGATCCTTGTTGAAATTCCCTACATAATACTGCAGTATCAGTGCTATGCTGTTACTTTCCAGGGCCTCTTCTGCTGCATTCCAGTATAATCACACATTCCAGCACCCGACAATGCTCTGTATGTATAATCCGTCCAAAAAAAATCTATCTTTCACTACAGACTAGTATTCAACTACATGTAAATATATAGAGATCTTTGAATTCTATATGGTACATGTTAAAAAGCTACCCTCTAACAAATCTAGCTAACATACTATTCTGGCATTCTACAGAGCAGTCACTTGATGTAATTTTATCTGCAGTATTTGTCTTATGCATTTCAGAAGCATATAGGTTCATGCATTAATGCAGTAAATAGGAAATAGAATCCTGGATTTAACTGCTACATTCAAAAATAACCAAAGAGTGCAAGAAAATTTAATGCATTTTTTTTTTGTATTTTGTTTAGTAAAAAAGCGTATTTTTATTTTAAAGTGTAAAACAATGCAATAGCCAAGAACTGCAGTAAAGCTCTCAGAGCTAATAGCTATATCCAATAATGGTTCCAAACACCACCTTTAAGCAAATGGCTTTCATTCACTGCTTAATCTGTGAAATCAACAATAATCCCCACATGGCTAGAAAAGATGTTTGTTAAACAAACTCAATTTATGATTTATTTATTTGGAAATTGTCTTAAAGCTGAGATGCTTAGAAGAGCTACTACTCTGATAATTCAATCATGCTGACAGAGCTGGTTTCACCTAGCAAATTCTCTCTGCAATTCACAGCATGGCTGACAGCTATCTGCATAGAAAAATAGCACAGTAACCATTTAAATCATGCAAAAACGTTTACCCAAGAAGATGTAGCAAAGATCAGGATCCAGCTTCCAGACCCCATGAAGCAGAGAGAGCAATCCACTAGCTTGCTTGGGCCAGCAGTGTCTCTCCTACACTTGACCTAGACTGCCTTACATAATGAGGAATCAGTGCTGTATCCTGTGTGGAGGAGCAAGCTGAATGTCATCACTGGCAGAAGTAGGGAGAACTGGCAGCAGGCAGGCTGGTAGTTAGCATGGAGATCACGAAGTCTGCTTTCCCCGAGCGCTCTGGAAGAAAACACAAGAACAGCTCAGAAATGCTGGTGTCATTCCTCCCCTGGAACAAATGACCGGAAGGACTGAGGGTGTTACAAACGTGAGGCAGAGAGCAAGTGCAAAAGCTGCATCTGTACTTACTATCAAGGTAACAGAGCTCCTCTCACACTGTCTGCAGGACTGCATAGCTACAGCTAATAGGAGAGCAACAGCAAGGCAAAATAAGAAAGGAGAGAGGAGAGACACAGACTGCTGCTGCATACATTTGTCTGTATATTACTCATTGTGGTGAGTAAAAGAAAAGCATTGGTATAAGATAAACTACTAAGATAAATTTCCTATGGGAAATGCTGTTCCCTTAAATGAATCTTACTGCATGCAAGTTAGTTAGTTTCTGGGGAAACAGCCATTTGATATGTTTCACCTGGTACAGAGGTTAAACTGCTTACTCTACAGAGATTTTGATATGTTCAAGAAAATGATGGATAAGATACAATCCTGATTGTGAAGATGTTTACAGTTACTTTATATATTTTCCAGGGAGAAATCCTGGGATATTTTCTAGTTTATTATTGTTTGAAACATACTAGTAGTTCCTCTGTGGTGGGCACAAGAGGAGTATAAAGTATCCAGGCTTAGCCAGCAGTTAGAAACCTACACAACCTTGTTATTTAGAAAAAGCAGCTTTATATTAATGAAAACCATTGCTTATAACTTATATTTTATATTTTATTTGAATATTTTAATAGTAAGTAAAGAGCCTTAAACACTAATAATACATATACAAATTATTGTTGAATGAATAGTTTGCGTGGTATAGTTTGTCCTCATAAAAGAGGGAAAGGTTTCACTAGGATAGTACATCTAGTTATATCAAAACAATTTTATTAGGCGTGATCAAAAATAATTGCAACTGGTTGCAAATTTCTAAAATCACAGATCAGTATGGTGTTGACAAAGAATATATTACTTGCGGAATAAAAGAAAGTATGACTTAATAATACCATGTTATGAAAGTACTTTCCATGAAACAATACTTATGAAAGCAAGTTTGATGTGCTTTCTTTTTTTAAAGTAGATGTGACTGGGATGAATGCATTAAATAATGGACATAATTTTCCATACAGCATTGAAATTTGCCATGGGCTTCATTAAATACTAGATAAAGACACTCAGCAACAACATTGTGGCAAAAGACAGATTGCTGAACTCAGCAAAAGTTGTAATATCACAAAGCACCCATACAAAATTATTCCTGCCTGAAAATAATAAGATGGGGAACACTGGCTGGAATTTACAGAAGTTAGTTTAGGTACAGGGACTATTACACCTAGTTATGCCATAAGCAGAGTAAACACATGATTTCATCTGCAATGGGAAAAGCAAGGTGAATGTGAAAGGGATAAAAAATCAATTAAAAAAAATATATTTTAATTATAATTTCTCTTTTCTAAATAAGCATACTATGGCTTTTCCACCAAATGTGATCAAGTTAAACTTTTGCTTTGTTTTGTTTTTCTTGAAATGTATCTTTCATTAGTCCATTGTGGAATATGATTTTCTTTGCTTTCTTGAGAATGTCAAAAAAAGAAAAAAGGAAGATCAGTAAAGACAGATCACTAATAACTCAATATAATAACTGTGCATCTAAATTATTATTTGGAAACAAAAAGAAAAGCTAGAGACATACCATTTGAGAGTTATTTTTAAACAATCATTGTTGTATTTGAAATCAGTAACTTTTTATCTAACCACACAGCAAATACTATCAAAAATACTTTGGTGCATTTATTCTTTCATGCATTAGTATTGACTTCTGAGAATTACCTATTAAAACTTTTTATAAATTCAAAAACCTTTTAGTGTTGCATTTGTTAAAAAAGAGTGCTAGAAAAATAAGAAAACTGTTTACACATTGGTTAATCAAGAAATCAAAATATCCAGATCTGTATTAGGCTATGGGAACATACAATGAGGGCTTCCTTGAAGCACAAAAGCTTGGTCATTCTGCTGATCATGGCACTCAGAACTATAAAGCAGCCAAACTAATCTACAAAAGACAGCTCAGATGCCTCCGCAGCTGTGGCATAGTTAAGATATAAACCCAGTAATCTGCCTACAGAAAATCAAAAGTTGACTGCATCAGGTAGAAAAATAAATAAATTTTATGGAATAAATTATAGGTAAACAAACCCAACACACAGGAATTGAACAGAAAATGCTATTGTGCTATCTAAATGAACAGACTAGCAAACTTGACTGTCAGCATTACAAAAAATACGCAGTTTGTTTGATGTTCCAGTTTAGGAAAATATCCATTAGACAAGTTTGATACAGCTGATTCCACCTCTGGCAAAATAATGTACTAGATAAAGCTTTTCCGGACTTATTTTCTATGATCTTGCCTACAACCAATATATCTAATTGCAGAACAACTACTTATCTTCATCATACTTCTTCATAACAAGGATAAGTAAAACACAAAGTAATCACTTGTAAACATTAAATTATTATCATTCAGAATATACCTGCAACCCGTAAGTTCTGTCTGGAGTGTAAAAATCATTTACCTCACTCACGATTTAGCTAAGTTGTTCTGCTATCAGGCTACAAAACTCCCTGATTTATGATCATTATTACAAGCATTTTTGCTCTGGATTAACTTGGCCTGATCTTCTGCTGGCAAGTCAAGAATATCTTAAAACGAATTGATACAATAACCACTTTCATATAGGACTGTTAATGAACAACTGTTTCTGAGCCAGCTGCACTGATAATGTGAGTGGTAGACTGTACTGCTTGACAGTGGCAAGAAAGTAAGTCTTTTATATCAGTCTCCAAACTGCATTATTCTAGTGTCCCAGTAGCAGAAAGATTTCTGTCCAAGTAAATAAGAACAGTTTAAAAGGAAAAAAATATATTTTTTAATTGTATTCTGCAAAAGGATACAAATGATTGTAGGAAAAAATGGTTAGATTGGAAAAGAATGGATTAGATTGCCTATCACGCAAGAGCAGAGTTAAAAATATAAATGTTTGAAGTTTAACATTTGAATAGTAAGTACAAAACAATCTTGAGTGTTCAGCTATAACACGTCTTATAAAGATACTCCTAGTATCACACAAAACTGTAAGCTTACAAAACAAATTCAGGAATTTTCCTTTTATATAAAATTTGTCAGAAGTTAACAATGCTCATCTCTAACATTATCCTTACTGGCTGAGTTTACTTCAACAGGGTTCTATTCCATGCTGAAATGAGGGAAGCAGTATTTCTCAGACATTATTCCTGCCAACAACCTTGAGTAAACAGGACGATTTTTTTTTAGACACCTTGCTTTTAAGATGCTTGGTGCATAAATAAATCATTACTTGAGGTTTGCTCATACTAAGATAGATTCCCTTTGGGATTTGGTAAAACATTAAAATGCTCCAGTATCACTGACTGGAGAGACTTCTACAATATCTTGAGGTGCAGTTTTTTGGTTCTCCATCACCACGTCTATCCTTTACTGACCTTGCTTTCTTTTCTCAAAATAATTTCTCCCTTGTTTTTCTGAACAACTTTCACAAGTTATTCAAGCTGAAATGTGTAAACAGTGGATCACAGTTTTCAAAAAATAAAACCCAATACCATAATGAAATTGTATTTAGACCTGATCTCATGTACTCTTATCAATAGACTGTTTTTTCCATATACAATGAGTCAATTATCCCAGTCTCTCTGGTAACACTGGACATTTTAATGCATGTGCTACTTCAGTTGGAAAAAAAAAAAAAAAAAAAAAAAAAAAAAAAAAAACAATAAATGCACTTCTCCTTTTTTTGAACTAGGTAGAAAAAGCTTTTAATTTGTTTCTTTGGATGGTACCTAACAGGTCAAGACCACTAAACAGCATGCTAAATCTACTTTGCATATACTTTTTTTCTGATTTGATCCAGTCATATCACAATAATGATTATTGGCAGGCTAGTCAAAAAGGAATTTTCTCCTCCTTTACTTGACCAAACTTCTAGTGTCTGACTAGAACCAATATCTGGATAGGCAAAAATACAATTTGAAATATTATTCTTTTTTTTTTTTTTTTCCTCAGGTGATACCTTACCATTCTTGAAACTATATTACAAAGTATTTTAAAAAGTACTAATATTTCCAGGCATATTAACTTCTACATTTGAAATATGAAATGTGTCAATGTTTTCAAGTCTCCTTTCTGGACTATTCTATTTGTTTAGTATTCTACATATTTACAAAAAGATCCCTAATCTTTTTGTAATCAGTAATCCCTGATTACTCAAATACTCTGCCAATGAAACTAGGTATGATAGCCTTTTAAATTTCTTTCCCAGATATTTCTTTAAGATTTATAGGGCTGCTTATTATACTCCTGAAAGTACATATACACTGATTTCCAAGGCCACTGTTTTTGTACTTAACTCGTTAAAAAAAAACAAAAACAAAAACAAAAAAAACTCTGCTGTTTTACATATTGTTTTTATGTTTTGTTTGTTTGTTTTGTTTTGTTTTCTAATAAAACTCCCTAAACTAGTTCCTGTGAGCTGAATAGTAAGTAATAATACACATGTAGTTTTGGAGACTAAAAGGTGTAAGTCATCCACAAAAAGTTTTTTATAAATTGTAGCATTGGTACATTGAACTACAAGCCAAGAGTTGGTGCCTAAGAACAATGTCATGCAAAACAGATTTGTGGTTCAGCATAATAAATGTAATATTAGCACAAATAGCATTTTTTTTTCCTCCAGAAAACATCCTAAATAGCCCTCAGCATGAATCATCTGTGATATCGATACAGCACAGACACAGAACTGCCCAACACAAAATCTTGAGAGACCTACTACATAACAATTTCACAAGAATGGTCATACCCTCTAGCAACATGCAAACTACAAAAGACATAGAAAGATCAATGTCATTCTGAACCCAAGTAGCTTATTTTTCAAGTTTGTCTGTTGACATGGATCCTAGGCCTGTCAAGCGTACTATATTAAGGCCTGTGTTAGGTTTTAGTCTCTCAGTTCCTAGAAAAACTTACAGTTCTAGAAAAAAGAAAACATGGTTCTTTATAGAAAAGTGATACTTTTTGTGTTGTACTTTGCCTGAGATTTTAGAAATCTGCTTATTAACTGTAGTTCCTAAGGTAGCAAAGGTGTGGGTGACTAGTCATGTGCTTTCAAAATATATATATATGTTCCCCACCAAAGACGATGTTCCTACTCCTGGATTCTGTTCCTCCTATAACCATCATTTGGATGCTTCTAGTAGATGACAGATTCTTTTTGATTTCTTTCTTTTAATCCCAGGAAATTGATAGTTAATTGAGCATAGCTCAATCTATAAGAGGTCAAAATTGCCTTAAAATGCCTGTGTCTCTGGCATCTGCAACTGTTTTCAATAGAGGACCTACTGAACAGTAAGCAGAGCTTTTCAGGATATATATTCCACATCCAAACTTTGGACATGCACACTATGGTTACTGTTCAGCCTTTTTATCCAGTGGATTAAATGCAGATGAGGTACAAGTCTCTAGGTCAGAGCATGGGTCTGTCTTTAGTTCTTCTCCATCAACCCAGAGAAAAGGACTAGCAAGAATGAGACAAGTCTTTCAGATCAACACCTTTTGCCTAAATATGAAACCTTCATCCATACCAAGAGATGGTGACCCAACATGCCAGATATCTTTGTAAGTTGTGAGAAGGCCTTCCAGAGCAGGAGGATTTAGGGTGCTGTTAGTTATACCCTGCAAAGCCCAGGTTCTGAGGTCAGCCCTTGGCTGACCTATATTATTTATTTATATTGCAAGATATGTTTCCTTGACAAAACTCTTTATAGAGTCAGGCTTGTATACAAATTTCACTTACAGCTTAAATGGCCCTATGTCTTGTGCTTATGAGCACTACATATAAGCTTTAAGAAGGATTTCAACTCTGTTTAATCTAAAGAAAATTCAGTAACTTCTAGAATGCCTTCTTTTTTAAACCTGTGTTACCTGAATAATACCTCTGTTTAAGTAAATGCTGAACTAAAAACAACATGATAATTTTATAATCATCAATAGTATCTTGAATCTTACAGGACAGAGAGTCATATAACCGTGTTATTTTTGGACAAATAAATTATTTTGCTTATCTTGCTCATCTTTTTGACATGGCTGTCTCTTTTTCATTCCCTCTTGTTTAAAAGTAATCTGAATGTTCTTGTGAGCCATTATTTGGTTTGCTGTCAGGCAGACTAAAAATAAAATTAACAACAAATTGACCAAAGCAGTACATAAATAGCTGTGTGTTTTAATGATATTAGAATTTTATGTTTGTCTGTTTTGGATTGATTCAACACTCCCTCAAACAATGAGATCTCACAAAAATCTATTGCAGAAATTTCCCTTTCCTCAGCCACTTCTACTGAGTGGCTCTTCAAGATTCAGCTATAGCTATACTCAAATCACTAACTGGAGGTCAGCAAGGGAAAATACTTTTCCTATATTTTCCAGATCACCTCATCTGAATTCAGCAATTTCTATTATTTCTGACACTTTAATAAAACAAAATTCTTTATTGCATATTTAGTTCTTCAAGGTTTTTTTTTTTTTTTTTTTTTTAATTGTTATTAGAACCTGTGGTAATGTGAGCTTGAGAAAACAAGTGTCTCCTCTTCATCCTTCACACTGCAGTACTAGGATGCCTATTACAGCCCTGTCAGAGACCACATTCCTCCTGAAAACCAGTATCTCAATTTACATCAGTTTTGAGTCATTTTCTTCCAAAATGCAAATTTTGGTCTCCTTGTATCTAAGGGTGGAAGTAAAGCAATGCAAACCTATCTGCTCTCTTACCTCAGAAGAACTGACTGAAGCCAGCTAAAACTCCAAGTCTAAATGGAGTCACTTGGGAAGGAGATTGAGCTCTGTCCCACAAGAGATGTGAGGATTCCTGTGGTATACTTAAATAGAAAAGTTAATAGAATTCTCTGCCTATAACCACAGCTCTGTGGTCTCAAACCTTCCTCCAGGATTTCTGTTTTGATTTACCGTCTTTCTGGAAACAGTGGGTTTCCCACTAAATTTTCTGCAAACCTGCGCCAACACTCAGAGGCCAGGATCAAATCATTTTATCATTTTTTCTTGACCCCCCACTTTTTTTTTTTTTTTTTTAAACATAGGATTTCCTTGAGGATGCTAATGATGCAGTAGCCGCTTGCCTAAGCAGGGTTACTCTGATACAGGTTGTAAGGGTCTATAGACGTTTTCCTTCTCCTTGTGCCACTCAGAGTCTGCTAGAATAGAGTAAGGCCAGTCTGGAACTGGAACAATATGTTTAAATCTGCCGTTACCAAGAGATAATCTTAAGTATTTTCAATAGGAACAAAGAAATTAATGTTAATTCCTTGTGATTTCACTCACTCTCAGTCACTTCCAGATAGTTAAATTATTTTAAGAAAAATAAAAGGTAGAAAAAAGCAGTATTGTTTCATGGAACTGCAGTCTTCACAGGATAGAATGCTTAGTGTAAGCTTCACTCCACTAGATTTAGCCCAGTTACTCCTCTATTGAAACCATGGACTTATTTCTTTTGACTGAAATCAGGATGAGATGAAATAATTGGGTGACACAGAGTACAGAGTAGAAGCAAAAGAAATGTTGCCAATGCCTTCAAGGGCAAGTGATTGCTGGGTGAAAGGCATCAAGATGTCCTATGCTACAGGATAGGATGGGAAAAGCCCTTGAAAACTTTTATCTGCTGAGCTGCAGCCCCAAACCTGACAATCACTTTAAAGCTGATTTCATGAGCAAGGTACAGCTGGCTAACTCCCACTATTCCTTCAGACTACAGGTGCATTCCAAAAACTAAACCCCAGTGGCAAATTTATATTGCCTCAAAGGAATTCAGAGAAAAAGGAATAAATAGAATACAGCTGACTAATCTGTGCTTCAGGGAGAAGTTCTTTTATGACCTCTAAAGGACACAATTTGATTATAGTCAGCTTAAAACAGAACTGTCCATATTTGTCATAAGAAAATATTCTTTTAAGTGGAAATGAATAGAAAAATTGCTAAGCTAACAAATTTCAAAGTGGAATGGAACAGCTTAAACCTTATTTGCTTTGAATGTGAATTAAAGGCCCAGACCAGTGGTATATCCTTTTGTGTTAAGCTGTTCCGAAATTTATTTACAATAAATTGTATTTTACAAGGTGAATTTATCTACTATGAACTGCTGGCTGTTATGTTATATTACTTTGTTGACAGAAATGCTGAGAAGTCCCAGTATAATATGTTCCCCAGCAGTCATATGGGCTTTTTACTTTTTTCTTCAGCAAATTCATAATTTAAATTCCTTAATCCTGGGTAAATCTCATTGCCAGTACCTCAAAACATTTTTGCAGCCCCCCATAAAATTTTAGAACTCCAAAATGTTTCTTGAACAAAATGCAGAATATCCTGAAGATACCTGATGGGATGCAATGCATCCTATCTGATACCATGCTCATGTCCCTGCTTCCACTCACTGCCTCCTATTCTGTTCATCACAGGATCACATCAACCTTCTTTCCCAGATCATTGACTTTAAGGCCATTTTTGTCTTTTGAATATTTCATTTATTCTTTTTTTTTTCCATTTGAAAATAAAATTTTCTATTCTGTTTTTTGAAGTCCTAATTGTTGAATCTTACATTTGGCTATACAAAAATGTAGCGGTTAACTTAAAATGTTAAAGCAGACTACCCAGCTTGCTCTGAAATAGCAACCTTGTTGACCTTTTCTTTTTTCATGTCATCTATAAACTTTACCACCAAAAACATTACAGCATTGTTTATATATCTGACAAAAGTACTAAATAAACCAAATCAAGAACTTATTCATAGGGGGATCCTTCCTAGAAATACCACTTAATTACATCTCCTCATTACTAATATTTTAAATTTATCAGTCCAGTCTTAGCCCACCTAGTACATTCTCTATTATTTTCAAATAAAGTAAGCGCTTAACATGGTAATACTTAGAGCCTTAAAACAACAACAACAACTATGCTTCTACATTTTCCTGTTTTAACAGAGCTATGATCTAGTCAAAAAAGAATAATTTGACGATTTATCTTTATGCTGTTTACTGTAGTTGCAGTTTTAGCCTCTAAACATTTTTTCTTGCTCATCCAAAATGCTTCAGTATTTTACCTGGAATTGACGTGAATGTAACTAATCAATAGTTCTTTCAAATGTAATTTTTAAAGTTTATAAACTTGGAGTAAGATTGGTGGTCCTCCATTGGCAGTTCCAAATGTCACAGTTTCTGAGGCTTGCTATAATTAATGAATAATACTTTTGTTCTTCAAGCCTTCAGTGCTTAATCTTCTTTATTTCAGCTTTTGATATACAGTCATGAAATGGAATCCATACCTGATATGTCAATATTCAGCATCCAGAATACCAAAGATAAAATTATTTACTATTGCTCTCATTTTCTTCTCATTTGTGTTAAGGATGTGTTGCTTAACTGTATTCTGCTATTCTGGTAAAATGTAATCTGCCCCTAACATTCACAAGGATTACTGTTATTGTACATTTACTTTTGAACCACACTGAAAATCCTCACAAATGTCTTTGGGAACCACAGACTTTATTTTCGGTATCATTTGGGCACATATCTATAGGGGAAACTTTCTGGGAGTCACATGAGTGCCTGTGCTCACTGTATGCCACCCCATTAGGAATAGCATAACTGCCTTAAGTGAAACATGGCAGTTTCTTAAAATGTCAATAGTAGGAAAGCATTTTCTGTATTTTTAGCAATCTTTTAATTGAGATTTAAAAATGAAAACAAGGAGAAGCAGCAGGCCTATGCAAGTCAGACACGACTGAGATGTGACTCCTGACTTTGGAGCTGAAGGATCCTCTACTCTCCAAATGGTATTAATGATTCTGTTAATGTTTCAAATCTTAAAATTTTAACTGCAAATATATATATATTTTTTTGAATGGAAAAGTTCTCTTCTGGTCTTACTTTGATAAAAACTATGCAAATATATTGTTCTGGTTCTATTATAAACCCTTGAAAGCTAATGTTCTGGACATTGCCATCATAAGCAGCAGATGAAGTGTCTGAAAGAAAATTCATTTTTGTGATTTGCTTTTCAATGCAATAAAATTATAATTGGAATGAGGGGTTGGTTAGTTGGTTTTGGTGCCTCTCAGAAGATACAGAACAGCAGCATTTTTTGAATCTCTTAACATCCAAAACACAATCAGAGGGTGCCACAAAAACACCTGAAACTCGTGAAACAACTCAAGAGCAGCATGAAAGGTGGTCTGTCCTAAACGGCATCACACTGAAAAGTACAGTTCCAGCTATTTAGGGTGCATCTGTAATGCTTACATTAATTCAAATGCCTATCTTGTTTTTAATACTTCATATCCAACAGAATCCTGAATTGTTTGAATCACGATTTTCTTTGACTAGGAATATTCACTAGGATACATTAAGCTTATGGAACATTTCCGAGATTCCTTCAGCATTTTCGCCAGAATATATCCTTCCTATTTCCAATACCTTTGCAGTCTAACTGCTATCAATATATCAGTATTAGGGAAAGATTACTCACGCAGTCTTGGGATAAATGGAGAATAGAGATTTTTCTGCATTTTTTTTGTGGTGATGAGAATTCATTGTTTGTATAAATTGTTTACAAATTGGCAAAGAAAGGAAAATGAAATATACTTATTTGCTTACATTAACAATTCATTTAACCAGTAGAGATGGACACCTACCATGAGCAGAAATTTCAAACTGGACAAATTATACTAAAAAAAGAAAAAGCCAACCATAAAACAAACGAACAAACAAAAAACCAACAAGACATTATCAAATAATAAGATTTTCAAAGCCAATTATATACATATACATATATATAATGTAACAGGTATTGCATCTAGACAGGTATTTCTCTGTTGTGTATGACTGCATGTTGTAGTTCAAGCTTGTAAGGCCTGGCTTCCTTGCAGATGCTGTAGGGTAGAAACACAGGAACAGAGGAAGAATTTCTACCACCCTGTCTCTTGCTGCTTTTACCCAAATGATATGGAGATAAACCCAGCCTAAGCCATATCCAGTTAAGACAGCATGGGAGTTAGGCTGTGAATGGGAACTTGTTTGATCATGAGAAATAAGAACTGATCAGAGACAGAAATTTTGTGCATGTGTGTGCTTCTGTATAAAAGAGTCTCTAATGGAAAGTATATATGCATGCTGTGCTGTTTTGCAATAATAACCTCGTATTTTTTTCAAATGTGCCTAGTATCTAATACTTCTATTTTCAGGAAGATTGAAGCATTGTATATCCCTGTAATGTGAAAATCCAAATAAATGAAGTTTCAGAAGATTTTAGCCTATCGTTACTTAAAATCTCAGTCAGCAAATACAAAGTAATTTGTTAGTAGAGCATCATGACCAAAGTTATTTTATCCAACCATTTTGCAATATAAATATCTGTGGAAATTATAATAAAAAGAATAATAATAATAAAAACATTTCTGTTTGTTGGAACTAAGCCTGGGCCTAATTTTACATATCGTCGTCTTTTAAAGAATTCAAAACTCTTTTTTGGCCAGCATTCTGTAGCTGTTGATTGCCTTTCAGTGCTCTGTCTAAATGGTCAGAACTAAAGATTAATTCCCCTCGCTCTCCATTTATAGTGCTCAGATGCTATCCAGAATGCTTAATTTCAGAATTGACCATATAGACTTCAAACACAAAGAATACTTTCAATTATCTCTGTTTGTGTCATTACATTGATGCTCTCTTTAGTATTTAGTGTCTAAGTTAGTTTTGCTTGAGTTTACTGATAAGTGTCTGAAATATTGATCCTCAACCTGTTATTTGCTTCTATGGCCTGTTCTAATGTGCTTTCAGAGTTCAGTTGGCCTTTTTCATCAGTTGATCACCTCCCATTAGCCACATTTTTAGGGAAGCTATACTTGGATTAGCTTGGTATTGCCCTCAGCCTGTTCTTTAAAACAAATATGAGTTTGTCAAGATCCCATTGGGCCACACTTACTGCAAAGTATATGTTGATATTTGTGATGGTTTTAGATTATTTAGAATAGACTTGAATATCTCTATTTAAAAGGTTCTTAATTTTATGGATGGGTTGTAATGTTAGTGAGGAGTGTCTGGTTGTTTCCTAACCTAGAAAGTGATAGCGAGCTATCCCACCAATTTTTCTGAATTCTCATTACTTGCTTCCAGCTAAGACTGGCAACTGCAGATCTTCTAGTTGGGAATTTCATGAGTGGATGGAGACCAGGTAACTCTGATTTAACAGAAAGCAATCAGGTACCAACAGGGAAAACATTCAGAACAGTCTATACAGAGTATCTGTTTAGCTAAAGCTTATTATCTCAAGATGCCCTAGGTTTCTATATATTGAACAGGAAATTGAATAGTTCCAAACACCTACCACCCCTCTTAGAAGACTGTCTACCATTTTTGCAGGCAGTGCTCCTGTAGTCCTAATGAGCTCCAGGCACTAGCTTTGGTGGGCCAGCTTTAAACAGCTGAGCCAGGAGTCCACTCACTCATCTATTCTGACCTGGTACCTTAACAGTCCTCCAGTCAGAAGCCCACAGACTAACTGCTTCCAATCCCACCCCCCCCCCCCCCTTTTTTTTTTCCATTATAACTGGTCATCCAATTAAAGCAACCAACTCATTCATAGACCAGCCTAATACAAGTATAGCACACAGAATGCAGAAAATATTATAGAGATGCTTTATGTTTGTCATGATTAGATCACATTTTTTCTTCTACCTCTCCTTTTTTCCTGAATATTTTTATCTCTTTCTGTGCATGCTTCGGGTCACCCTTTTCCTATGTCCTGTTATTTGTTTCCTTCCATTTTATCCTTTCATTTTAGTTACAAAATTCCCCCTCATCCACCCACACGTTAACATTTATCACTTTGTTACTAGTTATGAAGCCTTCCACAAACTGGTGACTATTTTGGGGACTCTGAAATAAATGGGACTGAGCAAACATAACTGTAGGCACAAAATGCAAAATGTGTCTTGTACTAACCCTTAATACAGAGGAGAATTTATAAAAATAAAATCATATGCATTCTAGTTACAAAATATGGTGTATATAGAGTAGTGTACATACTTTTTTTCAAGCCAATGCCATCTTTGCTTAACCTATTAATTCCTTTATTTATTTATTTATTTTTATTCCCAGGAAAATCACAAAACCTTTTTCCTTGTGGAGAAGGGAACACAGACTAGTTAGAGACTTTTCTAAGTAGTATCATGCCTCTCCTGCTATTCAGTATCTGGTGACTCTGGCTTGTCTTCCCACCCAGAGGTTTGTTCTTTCTCTTCTGGGGGAGTTTAACAAGTAATTTGATAGCTTTCAAAAATGGTTTAAAACCTTGACTAAGAAATGAGAGTAGCTGGGACCAATTGTTCAAAACAGTGAAACCTGTCACAATGAATATAGGCAAGTATGGTCTGATAGTTTTTTTTTTTTTGTTTGTTTGTTTGTTTGTTTTTTCTGAACTGGGTAATCTTAAAGTCAGTAAAGCAATGTTATATAACCTGCCTTGAAGCCCATATTATCAGAGTTTTAGAGAATTTGAACAAAACACAAAGAAAACAGTATTTATTGCACAGAAGAAGAATGAGTTGGTTTTGCTCATCTTCTAAAGTAAGATACTCAGGGCAGGGACTGTATCTTTCTACTCTTCACAGTATCAAGTGTGGTCAAAGCACTTAAAAATTAATAATAAATAGTAAGTAAATGCAAAGCTTGTGAGAAGTGCCAGACTGACATCTCTGGAGAACTCCCCTGTCTATTTATATAGAGAACAGGCAGAGCAGCAATGCAGGCTCGTTTACGTTGCCCCAAAAAATCACTAATGCATTTCACATAGGGTGCTGAACAGCCATCAAATGGTAACTTCTCACAATCACTAAAATCCTAGAGAGATCTGGACTGCTGTCTTCATATTGTAAAACAGAAACAGGGCTTGTATCTTATTATCAAGCACCAGAATTCATTAACCTCCTTTATTTATTTTCCATTGGAATGACACTACTCCAATAAATACATTTTTTTTAGTGGATAATTTTGGTGGTTAATAATAAAACCAAAAATACTGCAAAATTTTAATATTAGAGGAACCACTATTTGCCAGACATCTGTTTATGTACCATAATAAGTTTGCTTAATATGTGAGTTAAAAGTAAGTTATTTGCATTTTAGCCCTGCAATTTTCAGTTAGGATGTCTTGCCATTTTCTGAAATGCTGAGACAGTGTTATACTGTAAGTGGTAGAGAACTGGCAACATTCTTACGTAATATCTGATTATTCTTCTTGAATTTCCCATTAAAAATAGTGGTACTAGATGCTTTATAAAGACATCCTGAACAAAGTAGAAGGCAACTTCATTCAGTGTTGTACTTACCAGTAATTCTTTGGGTGGTGGACCTAGGCAACATGAGGAGTTTCATCATGATACGTAGAAGAAAACAAAAAGAAATTTTATCCGATGTGATTTCTCCACATCTACCACATTCCACAGAACAACAGGTTCTCCTCCGCATCAGTTACTTTGCAATTAGTTCAGCAGCAGAAAATCAGGCTCATCTCCGTTACACCTGCCAAAATTAAAGTCTTTCTCTGTATCCAAATAATGGAGAAGAAAACAAAACAAAACAAAACACCACACACACCAAAAACCAAACCAAACCAAACAAAAACCAGGGGTACGAGGGTAGCAGTCTGTGAATGCACTCATCTGCTTTTGCTTTGAGAACAAATAGCACAGGGCTGGTATTGAGGAAGTAAACAACATCAATCTGACTGAAACAAACTCCTGCACACCTACTCTTGCATGTGTGTATTCTGAACACTCTGGTTTCAGGCATGATATACCACAAATGCTTTTAGGTCTAACTATGCCACCAGATGTTTAAGGTACTTGTCTAGACACCAAGGCTTTTAGGAAAAATCTTGCATTGCTTGCTACCCTTCAGTAGCTGCCCCGTCCAAACAGGTCCTTTTCTCTACCAGCCAAAGTCTTTGGCTTTTAGGCTTTCTGAACCCTGCTTGCCCCCCTCACCATATGGCAGATAGAAATGAACTCCCTTAGAGTTGATTTTATTTTTTAACTGTTGATAAAATAAAGCTCAAAGTGCCTTCTGACTGCTTTGTTTATATGCGGAGACGTTAGCACCTGGCTTAAATGTCATGCAACAAACACCACTGTAGTGATGACTTCACGTGTGTCACTGGCCATCAGCTTGCAGCTTTTTCCTGCCATTCTTGGCTATTCCTCAGGTCACAATACATTAGCAATTCATTCAATGGCACTTCAGTCCATCAATTTTAACCTAAAAAATCATCAAAATGCAATAATCATCATATATCAAAAATTCAACTCAAAATAAATTCACAGACACTATTCTGTTTCTGTTGTGATTCCCTTGGTTCCCCCAAATGTTGTCACAGTGAACAAAATTAGCATTTTTTTTAAGTTGAAATTCATTATTAGATCAGTTTACATTCTGCACTTGGAACAAAAGCTAAAAAGTTAGTACCATTCTCTGTTCCTACAAACATACACAATAACACTAGCAGTCTTTTATTATTTATTACAATAACAAGACACTTTTCTGAATCTGTATAGTGCAGAAGACATCTTTTTAGCCAGTTCATGCCTCTGGATTTCATACTGTTCATTTATGCTCAGAAGCCTCTAAGGAACCAAGAGTTTATTGAATTTCTCAATATTCCCTTAAAAGGCGTCAGCAAGATCATTGGGTTTCTGAGAGCTCCAACCGCAAAAGGCTGCTGTCCTAACTACACCTGCAAACTACTGCAGAGCATGCTGGCTGCCTGCTTCAGAAATTTAACCCCCTGCTTGGCAGATATGCTGCATAATTAATCCACTCTCTCTCCATTTTAGCCCCCAAAGCCTTGATACATTTATTGATTATGAGGTTTTTTTTTTTTCTTTTCTATTTAATTAGCATTTGTGGAGAGACACGTGAGATCTAATTTTAAAGCCTTCAGTCTAATTCTTTGCCATACTCAGAAATCTTGGTAGAGAGATGAAAGATGAGGGAGGATTATTATATTAATTTGTAGGGGAGTATTGCTTTGATTAAAACCTTTAAAGCTCAGAATATATATTTTTATATTTTGTATTACATTTATTTTTAATATTTTTATATTTATACTTTAATATTTTTATTTTTTATTTTTATATTTTATATTATTTACATTATTTTTATATTTTTATTCTTATTGGTTTAAGGGGCACATAATTATTAGATTCATATTAGACTCATGCATACATTCAAATAGATGGCTAAGATACGAATAACAGAAATTATGATTATTCAAAGTAGATTTCTGGATGTTCTTTATCAAAAGGTTTATTGCTGCAAAAAGCTGAATTTGTTAAATTTAATGATTGAGGGGAATTTTGAAGGAGGGACAATTTCTGCCTTGCTAACAAATGTAAGATAGTATATATGTTACTTTTCTAGTTGGATTTAGATGGTAGTGGCCACTATATAGATCTGCTTGAAGACTGCGATTTCAATTCTTCAGTTAAAGGAAGAAACCAAATGGCTCCTCATCACAGAGCAAAAGAACAAAATGAAATAAAATACATCTCTATCGAGTTGACTTAAAAACTCATTATCTGGGCATCCGTGCATTTAGCTTAGGTACAATCTACTTCCTAGAGGTACAACTCAGCTTGGTAAATTGAAGCTGTTAAAAGCAATAAACCCCCCCACAATTAGAGGTGGGGTGGCAAGATGGTAAAAATAATAATAATAATAATAATAATAATAATAAAATAACCCTAATTGGACGTTGTCTTAGTAATACTTTACATCCTGGGTGACATTAGGATGTGATTAAGCAAGTACAGCTCCCCAATTTTGATTATAAATACCTTAAGAACAATTAGTGGGGAAATGTAAAAACAAACTGCATCATAACAAATGTGTATACAACGTCTTTTGTTTTTTTTTTAAAGAAAAAAAAGTCATGGAGACATTTAGCTCCATAAAAGATCTCTGGAATTCAAAGGCTTTATTTAATTGAATAAAAACTCTTTAAAAAAAATCTCTTCTGATCCCTAGAAAACCTGGCTGTGATATATACTTACTCATGACGTACTTCCAAATTAGGTAAATCCTGAAGAGGAAATCGTATTAATTTCCTGATTCTATGCAGTATTCACTAATCGTTTCTCATGCATGCACAAAATGCAGAAAGAAAACCTAAGGCTTTTTTTTTTTTTTTTTTTTTTTTAATAACTAAACATTCACAGATTGTCAGGAGATAAATAACACAGTAAGATGCAACCAAAAGATGAAAGTCAACCTGAAAGTAAATTAAATTCACTGAATGGATGACCTCTTATACCATCCTGGATTTTGTACAACTACCACATACCTAACGTATCAAATTGGCTGTCTAGCATAAATGCTCCCAGATAAGATGAAGCTGAATCTGAATGATTATGAGACTCAATTAGTTATGGACCTCACTGCAGTCATACATCTGTCTAATTATTTGTGGCAAGATTGGGTAAGCAGAGGTAATTTCCAAGAAAGGCTATAGAGGATCTAGGTTCAAAAATACATCTCTTAGAAGTAAATGAAGTTGATGGGCTATGCAATTTTTATTTCTCTTATGGGCAGACAAATTACTCGCTGATAAATCTGCAGCTACATATGCAGCAGTCCATTTTGGAAGTGACACATGTATGGATTACTGGGATTAAGATGCTGAAAGAGCAAGAGAAGTTTCCTGGCTAGACAAAACTTTGAAGAAAATAGTTCTTTAAATATTTTGCATCATGCAGTTGATCCTATAAAATGAGGTACCACAGGAGGCATTCAAAATAAAGCTATGTAAGCTAAGCTGCTTCTGAATATATTGTAAAAATTTTGACTGAGTTTAGAGAAGAACACTGCTTTAAGAGGCAGCATCTTCTGTATCCCACCTTCTACTAGTGCATTTGATTGGTGACTGAATACTATCTTAAATAAATAAACTCAAAATAAATTAATCATATCTTAATTTCAAAACATATTGTATTTTGAGAATTCTGATGAATATCAGACTGTTGATATGGAAAAATTTCTGTTTTGGGAAAATGAATTTTATGCAAAAAATGACGTTCAATGGAACAACAAACAGGTTTTTCACCTATATTACAGAAGTCAAAAGATACCAATTTTAATTAATGATTTCCAGTCTTTAGGAACAGGCTATGTAGCATTGTAGAATCATAGAATCATAGAATATCCTGAGTTGGAAGGGACCCTTAAGGATCATCAAGTCCAACTCTTGACACCGCACAGGTCTACCCAAAAGTTCAGACCATGTGACTAAGTGCACAGTCCAATCGCTTCTTAAACTCAGTCAGGCTCGGTGCAGTGACCACTTCCCTGGGGAGCCTGTTCCAATGTGCAACCACTCTCTCTGTGAAGAACCCCCTCCTGATGTCAAGCCTAAACTTCCCCTGCCTCAGCTTAACCCCATTCCCGCGGGTCCTGTCGCTGGTGTTAATGGAGAAAAGGTCTTCTGCCTCTCGACACCCCCTTACGAGGAAGTTGTAGACTGCGATGAGGTCTCCCCTCACTCAGCCTCCTCTTCTCCAGGCTGAACAGGCCCAGTGCCCTCAGCTGTTCCTTGTACGTCTTCCCCTCCAGGCCTTTCACCATCTTCGTAGCCCTCCTCTGGACACTCTCCAACAGTTTCACGTCCTTTTTATACTGTGGTGCCCAGAACTGCACACAGTACTCGAGGTGAGTACTGTGTAAACTGAACATACACAGTACTTTGGGTTTCCCTGAGACTGGCATTTCTATTTTGGGATAGGGTACTATAAGCTCCAACTTGTCATTTTTAATTCTCTTAATAGAGAATTCATAGATTTTTTTTTTTTTCCTCTTGGCTCTGTCCTTTTCTTTCTTTTTTTACCAGGGAAGCAAAACACCAAGGCTTAAAGTTGAGGGATCACCAGGAGATATCCAACGCTATAGTTTGTAATAACTTGGTATTTGTGAAAACAGCACCGCCTGCTCCAGCTCACCTCCCTTTTGCCTGTCAAAAGCATTTATACAGCCATATAATGAACTGCATAGGAAAATTATCTAGGTTAAATATAAATTTTTGTTCTCACTGAGTTTTCAGTTCTTCAAGCTAATTTGCTGCAGGGCAACACAAATGGTTGTGCTAACCTAGGGAAAGGAAAGAGCAGGGCTACTTTCACTTATATCACCAACTCATGGCAGTTAAATATGTTTGTGAAACTATGGCCTAATTTAGGCCTTCTACTTGACAATTAGTTAAGATGAGACACTTCCAGAGATATCAGCTGTCAAAAGTGCTACTGAAGCAAAAATCACAATGAGTCACTAGCACCAGATCTTACTCACCAAAAAGGTCTCAAGAATGTAAGGAAGGAATGTAAAGGAAACGCCAGGTATATAAAATATACCCACTTAAATGAAATAGTGATTGTATGATAACTAGTTTTATAAATGTTATGTCTATCAGTATTGTTCATACTGTATTCATACGATCTGGAGATTCAAGATAAATGTGTGAAACTTCAAGGAAGGAAACTAGAATACTTGAAAATAATTTGATGCAAATCTATAAAGCATAATTTTGCATTGATAGGGGTGAGCACTGCTAAAATCAGTGAGGTTACCCAACTCCTCTCCCAGGTAAGAACAACTAAGATAAGGAAAGGGTAGTGATATGAAAGATTAATGGAAATATACTGAACTATCCATGATGGTAGTAATTAATCATGTCTATGGTATGTGTCAGTATCATTGCCAGTAACAGATCTAGATTATTTTAAGGGAATATGCATTCATCCCTTAATACATACAGAAACTGATCAGATGCATCCAGAAACTCTTAAATATACATGCTTTTATAAAGCTTTATAATACAAAGGGAGAGATGTGCAATTGCTCAATAGGCCTTATCCTACAGAATCCCCTTACTTAAAATCAAGCTAAAAATTTTTCATCTTTTTGTGGACTCATGATTTTATTGCTGCCTTTTTTTTTTTTTTTTTTTTTTAAAAAAAAAAGCTAAATTAAACACTGGGTTGCCTATACTGCTAGTCATAAACCAGTTCAGCTAATTCCGTCTTTGACAGTTTGGAACAGAAGTTACTGCCCTGCTTCATTTTGTTCCTTTGTGTCTATGCCTACTCCACCCACCTCCTTGTAAGCTTTCTGAACTGAGGAGCAGCTTCTCCTCCTTTTCATATCTTACCCTTTTTTTTCCTCTCTTCACCTCATGCCCTGGTAAATGGTAAAGATAGGAAAACCACGATGGAGAAACCTGCCTTTTACAACAGAGCTGACCAGTTCTGCACCCAATATTTTCACCACAGCAGGCAGTTGTTAACCATTGTGTTAACAAGGTTGTGTAACAAACAGATGTAACGAAGGATTAAGATGCTGTGCTCTTTGTGGTATGCTGAAAGACACAATTCTATGCCTGCTTGGTAGCTGCCATAACTTACCCTGTGCAACTTCAGTGAACAGGCTGGGAAAATACAGGAAGTAATCAGTTGGACTCTCAACCAGGGAATCAACTAAACTTCAGTTTAGTGTGGTAATATATATGACAGCTTTTTTGGCATTACAGGTGCTTCAGGGTTCCTCATTATGGGAATGGCCAGCAGCCAGTAATCTCCAAAGAAATGTTTTCCTGACCAGCATCCCAGCTGTGCTCAGACAGACCAGAAATTCAGAGTAGGCTCTTAGTGATCAGCAAGATTTTAGAAAAGTTATTTGTCACCACAAGAGAATTTTTAAAGTGTAGAGAAGTTCATAGCTGAAATTATCCTGAAATTTAACTACCCTCTAGAAACTGTTAGCAAAATGCAGCCAAACATAAACTCTCACAGGGGTTATGAATGAGCTAGATACTGTCTAAAACCCTTTATCACTTTTGTTAGATGGAACATGTTTTAGAAGGATAGAACTAATTTCTTTAAAAAAAAAAAAAAAAAGTATTAGTGCATGTAGGAAGTAAGTTGGTTATTGGTTTCTAAAAATGAACTATTACCTGCTTCTGCTTACAGGTAAACAGGACATTTTTAGACAGTACTTTTATCATGTTTCAAAAATTTTCTAAATCACGTTGAGTGTCTTCTACCTCTTTGGGGGAGGGCTGAGTGCTGTGTATCTGTTTTTTTGAATAATACATACACAAGTCTCCAGCTTTACGTGGAACAAATACAATATTCCTTGTGACCAATTATTTAATTAATCCTAAAAGACTTAAATTTTCTCTAATGTCTTTACTAAAGAACGTTTTATTTCTCCATTCTTAAACATTTATTCTAACTGCTGCTGATTTGATAATGAGGTTACCTACCACCATTTGCTGGTGCTGTCACATGAAATAACTGCTACAACTTATCCAATTACTCTTCAGCTCCATTGTTTGAACCATCTGCTGCAATAAATAGATCTTTCCTGCTTGAAAGGCACCTCCTTTCACTTCTTGACTGTGGAAAGAGCAGGAAGAAGAAGGAAGAGAGATGGAGACTTATTATATTTTAATAGAGCTGCCTTAAATTTTGAAAGAAAAAGAACCTTTCTTTAGAAGAACAGGTGTACACTCTTCAATATGGTATTAAAGGTTAATGTAGTGAACCACTCATATCAAAACAGCGTTACATGAATTTTGAGATGGTTAAAAATTTTTCAGCTGTTAGACATGCATCTCAAAAATTCACTAATTCTTTACCTCTGGAGATTAGTATTAGATTTTAGTATTAGTATTAGATCAGAACTGTGGAAGATAGAGAACTTATTTATTTGACTCACATATGGTTGTTGGCCTTCTCATATATCTTTTCACTGGACTTGATATCCTAAAACCAAGACTTGGGGACTATCAAAGAATTTGGGCATTTGGAAAAGGTTTTGAGATACAGTATGCAGTAATATTACCAGTTCCCACTTTCTCCAAAACCAGATTATTCACTAAGCATTTGAACAAAAAGTGCTATACCTTATTGAACCAAGGGACACATCATATTTATATATGAGATCATAACCATATGTGCGTTTTAAATGCATCTCAGCTACACAAAGAGAAACTTTGAATGGAAGTTTATGAGAAAAATTCATACTGAGAATAACACAATTTACATTACATACTTAAACACAACCCCGATGACTGCTGCTTTTGTTATTGTTGTTTTGGGTTATTGTGGGTTTTA
This sequence comes from Heteronetta atricapilla, assembly GCA_011075105.1. Lineage (NCBI taxonomy): Eukaryota > Metazoa > Chordata > Aves > Anseriformes > Anatidae > Heteronetta > Heteronetta atricapilla. The sequence continues at coordinate 20,373,531 of CM021737.1, read as the reverse complement.
AAATACTTCAAAATATTTGCTGTAGTAGTATTATTATACTTATGCCACCTATGCCCAGCTGCTGTCCTTGTCTTTAAAAATACAGTACTTCCACGAAGTGAGTAGAAATTTATGAATTCTTAACTCTTAAACTTTGGTTAAATGAGTAGACATGACTCTCATGAGGAGTTTTAATACTTACTTGTGTTCAAGCAACTCTCTCTCTCCTGGGCTTTAACCAGTTAGTTGTCCTCTGAAAAAACTGACTACTTTGAGATGGAGGAAGGAAATAAGAAATCATCAGATTGTCTATTAACATATTTCCAGTTTTATTTTTTTTCCCTTTTTGGAAATTATTTTTTTTACATATTATTTCTCTAGGTTTTTCATGAATACAAAAACAGCAGGTCCTTAAAAATATCTCAATATACACAAATGCTGTGCTTCCTAGCTAATAAAAACTCGGACTTCGCTTCCCAAGTTCATACATTCCCAGCACATACCAGATCACTGTCACTGCTAAAAGGTAAAAGCCTGGAAAATAGTCAAGACAGTAGAACCAGGCACTCTACATAATCTGGTATCAAACTAATGTGATGACAATACAGAAACCATCTTAGACTTCACCATCATGGACAGCCCAGTGTCAAAATCAGCTGTTGGGAAAAGCTAACATTCTTTAATAGTACATGAACATTAGCAAAACAAATATTAACAAAATTAGAATAATATCTAAAATCAATAAACCTCTTTCTAATACGTGGTACATAATTCAATCCCCTAAAAAGGTGCTGGTAATATCTTGAGAAGAGCCATTGAGCCATTTGTTTATTGAAAAAAAAATTTTTTAAAAGCTTTAAATCCCTTAACTAAGGAATCTTACTTTTAAAGGAGTCATTGGTTGCTGTAATACTGACAAAGAAAAAGCACAGCTTCTGTAACTCTTAAACATAATTATTTCAGTCAGAGGCAGTTCTAAAATACTGCTTTGTAAGGATGGTTCTCATGTACTTGAAGCAATTACTTTCTTGTTTTTATTGTATTTATTTTTTATTGTCAGAGAACTTACAATAAATCAACAAAGTACGCTGAAAACAAGCTATTAGAGACAGTTTGTTTGATTATTATATTTTATGTAGGGAACCTATGGGTTTCACTGATTCATAATCTTGCAAAATTCCATATTTTAGATTCAAGAACAGTAATCTTTAATATAAGAAAGGCTATGAAGTCTTTGGTAAGTGAAAAAGCAGTGATTTCTCCCAGTAACAGTATTTAGCACTTATCAAAGCCTTTGTATTTAAATCTGTATTAGTTACACTCTGAATAGTCACAGTATTATTGTTAATTAACCTAGGTTATTTTCTCTGACAATGACATGGCAAACTAACTTTGGTAGTCCAGATAGAGGCTAATTTATTTTTGTCTAATTGGCAATAGACTTCATAGAAATAGAAGAGCTTATTTGTATTATTTTCACACAGAATGATTCCCTAAATATTATTAATGTCCTATTTCACTAAAATTATGCCATTTCCAATATACAGCTTTTCCAAATACCAGTTGTTGGCTTCTAAAATTCCAGCTGTGAACAAACAAACAAAAAAAAATCTACAAATATAAGTAATTGCACACAATATTAAATGAATGATAGTGACTTACATTTAACCTTAAGAGCAGAAAAAAATGCCCCAAAGGCTTTTTCAGATTACCTTTTTGTAATAGAGAGTCATTTATATCCATTACTAGACTATGCAATCATCCCTGTCCATTCCTTTACATGTATAGTTTCCTTTCAGTGCCTTGAATCCCAGGGATAATACAGTAATACAATCTTACATTATTATTATACTTATATATAAAAATAACATTTCAGAGATTGGCTCTTGGATAGAGATCTAGTGAGATCTTCAAACTTATTTTTGAAAGTTTCCTCCATGAATGATTTGCCTTGAGATTACATATTTTAATTATCTTTAGCAAAAAAAAAAAAAAAAAAAAAAAAAGTGCTAAATCTGTAACCTTTTCTTATGTTTTACATCAGCAGCAATGGCATATGTTGTTACCATTTGACAAAGCCAGTTTGAGAAAAATTAATGTCCTTCCCCACTATTATACATGTGAAGGCATGACTTGTACTCTTCCTTACACAATGCAATAATGAAGTGACTCATCTGTCATAAGGTAAAGACTCAGAGTCATTTATTTAGACTGCAGAGGTAGAGGAGAAAAAGCAGAAATATTTATCTTTTAGGAAATCCATAACTGGAAAACAGCAAGTCAATGGCTTGATTTTAATTCTACTGAATGTAGTTGCACAAGACACACTAATTTCTGAAGCACATATACTAGGAAATTAGTTTCTGGTTTTAGTTATTAAAAAAAAAAAAATTGCTGCATACATGGCATACCATGGGCATGAGACTGGGAAAATGAAAATGGAGAGCAATTAGGTACCAAGTAATACAAAGGCTGGGTCTGCATGTCCCTCCATTATGACTTTTTTTTTTTTTTTTAAATAGCATTGGGAAGATTTTTACTCGCTGAACTGATTCAAGATGTTTATATAATAATAGACTTGAATAGATAGGGTGCATACACATACATACATACACATACAATTTGGTTGTTAACAAACGCATACAATATTTTATGACCTTAGGTTTTTCTCTCTCATCACATGAAAAAGAGAGATTCCCTTGTACTCATACAACCATTTCCAATCATACGCTGCCACAGATTTTTCTCACCATCATGTTCTTTAGCACTTTCTTTTAGTTTTAGAATGCATCAATTTCCAATTAACTTTGCAAAAGATTTTACATTAATAACCTCTCAGCAGTATCTGCACTGTAATTTCTTTTGCTGTCATCAGTTCTTTCTTGTACCTAAATTTCCTATTTATGAAGCTGTCCTCATATGAGGAAAATTCAAACGTGAAAAAGGTTTTATTCCTAAAATACAAGTAGAAAATCATGTTAACATTTTATTATCTGTCTTCTCCACATTTGTATTGCTTACTATTTTTTTTTCACATTCTCACTTCCTTTTATTTTTATTTTCATATAATAACAAAAATCTAAAAGATTGTTGCAATATGTCATGTAATTGAATTGATCTCCCCACCTATCCAGCACTACATAAAGCACATCCAATTTCCAATCTTCTATGATTGAAATATATATACAAAAATATACTAGTATTTGCAGGAATTCTGCATGAACCTCTAAATGTCACACTGACAGACATCATGATGATAAAGTTATAGGGATTCACAATGCTTATCATCAGATAAAGTATTTTTTCTAGTTTTTGCCAGCAATTATCACATTTGTGGTATCAGGCAGGCAATAGTCCAATTTGCCATATTCAGTGGGTGAAGATGCAGTGTTTACATTATATACAGATACTTCTACAGATAGATATTAGTGCAACTATTGCTGCAGAATATGACCTATTGTATACTTTGGTAATTGAAAAGTACCACATGACAGGGATTGCTATGGTATCTGCAAGCATGACATTTTTATAAAGCAATACTACAAAGGGGTATACAATTCCCTGACCATTTATGAACATACATGCTGCAGATATTTACTGCTTTGAAAACTAAAACAGTTTATTACATTGTTTCAGATATATTTTCTGAAAAAAAAAGTGTTTTCTTTTTAATTGGCTGTCCCATTCCACAAAGATAATCATCAAGATTGCTGTAAAAGAGAAAGCAACATGATTTTAACGCAACAGAAAAAGGAAGTACATAATATATCCGGCACTCCTGTTTTTGTGTGTTATAAATTGTTGATGAAGTGCCATTCCTTGTTTTCATCAAATGTTATTCTTGCAGTAAAGCTCCTGTGTGCTTCAGCATGCAATTTCCCCTCTCCAGAGGGATGAGAATGTGCCGCAGTTTACTTTGCTTGGGCTACACTGCAGTATGTTTTTTTTTTTTTTTTTTTTTTTTTTTTAGGCAAGCACTAAGATACACAGGTTTCTCTGTGCACCCACTGATCAGCAAGGAAATATAAAATACGCTAAGTAACAGAGACTGCATGCTGGATCACATAGACAAACCTATTTGTTCTCAGAGAATGAAAGAGGGACCATCCTCCTCTGAAAATGATGTTGCTAATGCAGAGGTTTGTGACCCATTATATATTCCTACACTGCAGACATTTCAGGATATTTCTTCTAATGCGTTATAAAGCTAGACAAGCCTTTCTGAATATATACTATACTACTGAATGAGTATTGTAAGAATTTTCTCGGTCCAAAGAAAACCAAAGCATTCTAACAATACTTCATGTTTAGGATTGTTTGACATGCAAATGAGACACATACTTCAATTTTTGACTCTTTTAGAAGGGGGAAGCTCTTTTATATATGCACAGTGGAACTGAATAATGCATATTAATAAAAGGAACGTAATCTGTGGAATTCCCCAGTGCATTTAATAGACACCCTTAGGTGTCTATTTAGGTAGTATTTTAGTAGTCTGGACAAGTGTGACAATTCTTAACATCACGTCAGCTCTAGATAGATATAGGGCCACATATTCTTGTACAGAACATAAATGCAAAAGCTGCTAGCCAGGTCACAGAAGTATTACCAATGACACCACCTTTACAAAACAACATGAATGATCATGTCCACTAGAAAATATATAATCTATAAATTATGTGCAAAGCTGTAGGATATTCTCTGCGTCAGTGACTGCACTTTTTATTTCTTTATTATGTGGCAGAAGACACCATGAGTACCATGATCATCTGGTAGGTGTTTGTGCCCTCTACTGGATGCTGTGAGGTTTAAATTTTTATTGTAAGTCAATGCAGCCAACAGCTAAAGGAGAGATGCTCTTTTAATGAATTTGATGTATTGATGGTATTCAGGAACATACATTTCTGCTCAAAATAATGTGTGTGTGTAAGAAAGAGTAAAGAAAGCTCTTTTCTCAAAAAATTTTAAGGGAACCTTTCTTACTCATCTTTGATTCTCTGTGAACTAGGATATTAAGAGTGCAGAGACCTCCTGCTGTGGGAGTTTTGCTTAATTTTTTACATGCTCATATATGACTGAACCATTATGCTCTAACATCTCTCTTTTATCAACATTAAAACATGAATATTCTTTATACCTGCACGTTAAGGAGGAAGACTGCAAGTCAACTGTCTGCCATTAGGGCAAATAACTTCCCGGTATGCTGGGATAACTTCAAAGACATATAAAAGGATCAAAGTTTATTCAAATATTATAATATTTAAATCTGCAAATATATTACTCTTTTTGCAAAGAACCAAAAAGTTTACAATAGGACTCACCAAAAATGGTGAATGATTATACTTAACATTGTTTATTGAAACCATAATCAAACTGATTAATGACTAATAAATGATCTCACATACACTTCTTCTGCACATTACCAAATCTGTAGTAAATTTTTATATAAGCATTCCATGCTTATTCCACATAAAATTTATCTACCTACCTACCCAGCACTGACTTAAAACAGTTTTGTCCTTCAAACAGCAATTCAATGACCAAGAATTTCTACAGAACATTTACACTACTGCTTTGTGTAAGTATTCTCAGCAATTAAGATAGATTAAGATCTATTAAGATAGATTAAGAACTATTAAGAACAATTAAGATAGATTAAGAACTATTCTGGACACAAGCACAGAAAAGAAACTAACTGAAATTAGGTATAACTACAAAAAACATACACGTTGTCCTTGAAAATATAGCATACTTGAGGTTGTCTTTTTTTTTTTTTTTTTTTTTTTTTCCTCCTGTTAGGTCTATTAACCCAAGAATATAGTAGTCCTCACAACACATATGAAAAAAAATCATTATTTACTCCATGCACATGTCCACTTGCCCTACATCTTGCTGCCTGTTTGCAACCTCCTGCCAGGGTCCGTGCCTGTAATGGCATCAGCTGAAGTGGTTCACCCCTAATTTTAACAACTACTTGTTAAACTGTATTAACTTCATACAATAAAAACACAACGACTAAAATGAGTACATAAAAAGGTTATCTTTATTCTTTTGGGTTGTTAGCAATGTCATTACTTTTGGTAAAACAACTTCCTGCATGCAGTTCACCAGTACACTGCGAGTCAATAGTTTCTGTAAAAGCAGAAGCCTATCTATATTTTCTTTTGTAAGAAATGCAAGGTATTCCACTGTCCGTTATAGAAGGTCAATATTTATTCTCATGAAGAAGATTTTGAATAGCAAATTATATTTAAAACACTAGTACTGCAGCATGAATTAATGGGACCAGCAGACAGTGTGAGACTAACACAGGAAAAACAAGGTTTCTGTGACTAAGAAGAACCTCAAAATTGACAGACATCAGTATGATTTTCAAAAGAAAGCCTTCCATCTTGTGTCACATACAACAAACTACTTACTGATCAGAAAAACTATTTCTTTTAAAACTATTCCTTATTAAAATCTATTTTAATACAATTAGCAGAAAATTGCAACTGCCAATTCACGTTGTATCTTAGGTTTCCCAGCAATAAATTGTCACAGATAGAAAGCAACAAAAATGACTAACAGTGTGAACATATTTGTAGTATCCTCTCATATGTACAAAATGTTTAAAATGAAACTATTTGCAAAATAACATGAACAGATCAATATAGAGACATATATATTATAAAAGTTATTTTCAATAGCCCCACATTTTTATCAAGTTAAGCAATATATTTATCCTGTGTGGTCTGGTTATTCACTGCATATTATTGATTACTAAACTCAAAATAAAATCTATAATAACAGCAAACTATTGCTTACTGGTATGAGGAATGATGGTCTTGAACAGTTTTTTTCCTTTCTACCATTCATATGTCTTTCCATCTTAGACTTGAATAGCTGTAGGATAATAGCAGCAAGCATGCATCAGTTAAAGCTTCCCAATTATTTGGAGTATTACAGAATATATCAAGCTATCTATTGAAACGTTATAAGCTACACTTAGTAGGGTACATATCTGATGCAATAAATACAGTACTTAGGTCACTGTCTCTTTTCAAACAGATACCACTGTGTAAAACAACTGATTAAGAAACAGAGGACATTTTACTTGCATATGAAGTATAAGACTTAATGAGAAAAAAAGTTATGTAAACCACAGTGCAGGACAAAGCTAATTCAAGCACACACTTTTGGTCACCTCAGCCTTCTATGGAAGATCACATTTCATACTGTGGAAACCTGACTAGAGTGCCATGGGGGTTGAAACCACCTCCAATGTACATGTCTCTGTCATGGTCCATTTCTACCGACTACAAAAATTTCAGCCTGAGGTATACAATAAAGTAGTATTTGTCCCAGTAGGTATTTTGCTATCACTTTATATATATAGCTTTGATTATTGTCTTAAATGGGTTTTATTTATACAAAATAAATAAAACCTGTAGAGATTGACTACAGAATGGAGTATCAAAGCTACTTATTATGGGGTCTAAAGATTTTCTAAAAATAAAATAAAATAAATTTTAAGAAAAGATTACCACTTTATTTCAGTAATTCCCTATAGGCAAAATTTGGTGTTTACAGTTTTTCTGTGATAGAATTGTTTAAAAGCCTCAGGAACTAAGTGCTATCTTGGACCCTGAAAGATTTTTTTTTGGTAGTTTCGTATTTTTCAAAACAGGAATTGCATGTAGCATGATTTATTTAAATCATTACCTGAATAGGACTGTGTAATAAATGAAAAATTAATAAAATTAATAAAAAGAGATCAAACTACCAACCTTTTTTTCTGTGAAAGTGATTCTTCCCTTGTTTTGTTTCCTGACAAATTATTTTTTTAAGCTCTGTTCTGTATCATTTGCTATTGATTTGATCTAGAGAGGCCCAAGAATCTGGAATCTTGTCTTTCTGCTTGTAGAAGTGGTCGCTTAAAGACAACTATGTTCACATTATGATGACATAATGACATATTCCTAACAGTTGTGTTCCTCTGAAAGAGTATTTACCTTTTTCCTCAACACAGTAGAATTACAAATTATAGTATGTGAATTAAAGCAAATGAGATCACCAAAAGAAATTACATAAATGGAACTTAGCAGATGAAATGTACACAGTGGATACACTTATTCCACAAAATACAGACTTATGACTGGTAATTTGCATTCCATTGAAGGTCAGTACAGTCCAAGAAGAAATTAGAGTCTACTCTCCATTAGTGTCAGCTGGTAATAAAGGCTACTTTTCTGGCAAGGTTGTTTCCCTCTTACATACAGGGTTTACTAATGACAAGTCATTATCTTGGTACAGGCACTGACTGTAGCACTGGGTAAATATGTAAAAATTTGTCATTTTGGCATAATCCTCCAATAAAAGTATTATTGATAAAAACATCATCTTCTCAGACTATAAACAGCCATCACAAACCATATATTTATGTCTTCTTTTACTTTTTATTTCCTTTTCTGTCTTTCCCCTTGTCTTCTTTTTCTGATTTGTCATCTTCATATTTTTCCTTTTCTGGTTTTGTTACACTGTCATAAGAAGGTGGAGATGTGGTGGATGTTGTCATATCCATTTTCTCTGGAGGTGAGTTTTCATTTAGCTTACTAAAAATCATATCTTTTTTGCTAAGGAGATCAACCCCATCTTTGTGATACATATATAAAAGTTTCTTCATTGACTGCCTTAAAAGATAACATCTATAAGCACGCTGAATAATGGTAGCAGACACTTCCTCCTGTTTGCGTTTTAATGTGGTTGTGATTGGTTCATAGGAGACTTTAGAAGGATTGGCTGCCATAAAACGATCTTCCATCTGGATTCTGAGGGCATCCATCTCATCACTTTCACCCAAAACACGCTTTGTGAAAGCGAACAAGATGTCAAGGCAGTGAATTCTGTCTCCGCTTACCATGGGCAGGTCCATTGCAATAAGCTGAATTGTGTTTGGTTTTGGTATATTAAGAGGAGGATCCAGAGAAGCTGCAAAATCAGACAGTTTGCTATATTCTATGAATTGTGTGGCATCTGGATCATATTTTTCCCAAACCTCATAGAACATCTCAAAGTCATCCTCACCCAAGGGTTCAGCACTTTCTTCAGTAGCAACACCAAAATTCTCCAGAATAACAGCAATGTACATGTTCACCACTACCAGAAAGGATATGATGATGTAGCTGACAAAAAAGAAAATACCAACGGAAGGGTTGCCACAGTCTCCTTTAACAGAGCTCCCCGGATGAGGTTTGTCAGGGTCACAGTCCGGCTTCCCACTGTTCAGAATTGGGGCTAACAAACCATCCCAGCCAGCAGATGTGGTGATTTGAAATAGGCAGATCATGCTGTTGCCAAATGTTTCAAAGTTGAACATGTCATCAATCCCAGCTTCCCTCTTAACATAGGCAAAGTTGGACATGCCAAATATCGCATAGATAAACATGACCAGGAACAGCAGCAGACCAATGTTGAACAAAGCGGGAAGAGACATCATCAAAGCAAAGAGCAGAGTGCGGATTCCCTTAGCGCCTTTAATGAGACGGAGGATTCGACCTATTCTGGCAAGTCGTACGACTCTGAATAATGTGGGGGACACAAAATACTTTTCAATCACCTTAGCTAAAAACATACCTGTGAAAGATAAAAATAAAATTAAAAGGGTGACATAATCCACATCAAAGAGTAAGAATAAAGAACAACTCTATCTGTGAAATTTCTGGAAATTGTAATTGGAGGATGAGACAACAGTTTTTAATCTGCTATTGGTAATTTGAGATTTTTTTCCAGCACTCTTTAAAAAAATGAGTATTAAATTTGATATAGAATTATTCAGCAGGTACTATTCTCAAGTATGCTTCACACTTCCTAAATAATCAGGAGAAATGAAAATTAAGTATTCCTCTAATCAATAAAATTTTGCAGAGTTAAAACATTTAAAATATACCTTACTGTATTTCATTTGAAATGTAAGAGTTTCTTACCTACTATTGAGAGAATAACAACCACAAAATCAAATATATTCCAGCCAATGGTGAAGTAATAATATCGTAGTGAGAACAATTTGAAGACACATTCTCCAGTGAAAAGGACAACAAATACCAAGTTAATCCAGTACAAAATATTTTGCATCAGTTCACCCTGGTCATCTGTTTCTATCATCATGGTGACCATATTAAGACAGATGAGGACCATAATGCTGATGTCAAATGCTTGCTTTGTTACAATATCAAACACCAAGCCTTGCAATTTATTCTGAAGGGAGAAAAAAATAAAATGTAATAGTATGTTGCATGTAATGAACATTTTTTTCTGTCCTACTTCTTTGTTCCTCCCCCAAAATACACAACCAAGCAAAAAGCTGAAAAATCTAAAAGCACTCTCTAGTGACTTTTCTGTTTGCCAGTTTTTTGTTTTCCCCTCAAAACCCATCAGACTTCTACTTTATCATATCCTTTGATTCTGTATTTCCCTAGACATAACAACTATGAGAGACTTTTCCTATAGAATATATACGTTTCCACTTTTAATTAAGAGAATTTCAACTAGGCCAAAACCATTTTAGAGTTAGGGGAGACTTTTGGTAGTTAAGGTATTGCTGTTACCAAACATAGATGACACAAGAGTAGCACATATTCTTACCGTTGGTCTAGGTATAGGTTTTTGTGGTTTTTTGGAACCCAACTTCTTCATTGCATTATAGTATTTCTTCTGTTCTTCTGTCATAAAAATATCTTGACCTCCAAGGTAAAATAATAAAAGTAAAAACTGATTACAGCCAAGTCTTTAAATCAATTAATTTACATTTGTATCAACCATGCATTCATTCTTACATGTTGAAATAATAATAATAAAAAAACACAGTAATTATATCAAAGATAATTAAAGTATTTTGCAAGCCTTGTTGGAAAAATGAAACCAATTAAGGAGCTGGAATAGAAAACAACTTTTATCTGTTATTTAAAGCAAACAAACAAAAAAACAGAACTGGTTAAATATAATTCATTTAAATAAGTATGGAAAAACTTGTAAAATCTTCTCCAAGTAATAATGAATATGAACATGTGTTTGAGCCTTTCAGCTATAACTACACACAGATATGAAGATTTAGAAATCAAAAGAGATTTTGTTCAGTACGCTCTCCTCATAAACCACATATTCAAGTAAAATTCAGGTATTAGAGACCTAGGGTTCTGGAAAAAAATAAGAAGAAATTAATTTGCTGATTATGGTCGAAGCGTGAATCTATCAGATTTTACTCAGCAGAAATTTCAAAACAATAACAAAACAATGACAAAAACAAACAAAAAAACACAACACACAAAATAAAAATAAATTAAAACAAACAAACAACCACAACACTTTAAAGGAACTGGCATTAAATTGGGCATTTCTTCTGCTGCCTCACTGATGTAATGGCTATAAATTGCGAACATCGCTCTCTGTCTGTGATTCACTGGGAGAACGTCTGTCTCAAGGTGAGATATACCTTATATGCCTTGAAGACTGTAACAGTTAGCAATTTGACAGCTAGTGGAATATATTTTCCTCAAGGCAACTAATGTACTGAATGTGGGTTGCACACAGGGGCCAAAGAAATGCACATAGTCACATAATTTAACTACACAGGGACAGTATATTGCAACGTGTCTTTCCCATTCATAGCCCAGCAACATTGCCTGAAACAGGCAGCTTTCAGTGATGTGAAGGCAGAACAAAGACAAGAATATTGCTGGGTAACCACTCATTACATATCCTATGCATTTCTATGAGCACAGGTGCCTCTATACGTTCAAAAGACAGGCCAGTAATGATTGCTAATTAGCTGCGTGAAAGTGAATAGTATGCACACAGAATGTTTCCCAGCCTATTTAACTTTTTTGGTGACAGTTACAATAGCTACAAAAGTACAAGAATACCACAATGCCAGAAAGAGACCTTCCTATTTACAGACTGACAAAAATGCCAATAGCATATACATAGCTTCCTTAGTCTTCCTCTCGTGTGATCAGATGAAACTGAACCAACTCCTTTTAAGTCTTAGAAGCCTCTGATGCTATTCAATGTGTGTGTGTATGGGGACATCTTACTGGAGGATAAAGAGGACCTCAGTTTTGTAAGCACAAACTCTTTCTCTTATTTGGGTGTACAGATAAGAGACTCAGAAGATCTGTAGCAGCAACATATGAAGCTACACACTAATCTCAAGTGGTAGGCTTTTTTCCATGTTTCTTTCATGTTTATGACCAAAAACCTTGTAGTCAGATATACTGGACTGGCAAACTAAAAAAATAAATAAACAAAAATCTTAACTCCAAGGGTTGGATTTCACAAGCCATGCTGGGAAACCTCTATGATACAGGCCAAGATCTCTCCTTCTGAGGGCTAAAGAAAGAAATGGACAGAAAAACTGAAACAAGATGGAGGAAAAATCAGAAGAAATGAAACACTGCAAAGCTATGAGGAAAAAGAGGACTAAAAGAATTGCAAGACCAAAGTTCCTATCCAAGAGACAAGTATTTCCATACATCTCAATGAGAGAATTTATACGACAATTTATGCTCTCTCTACAGAGCACAACGAGAAGCACTGTCAAAGAGACAAAAAGTTAAAACCTCTCAGAATTCAAATGAGAATATAAAGACAGTTGTCAAAAGTATATTTATTTGTATCTTATTTCTTAAAATATTTAACCTTTTTCTGTAGACCGTGACTGATATTCCACTGGACTTATTCAGGCATGATTATCCAGAAAACTTACTGTCAGGATTAGATTACTTTAACGGACCATCTGAAGAGTTCAAGAGGTAAAATAAGTGTTTTTGGTTTTTTTTTGTTTTTTTTTTTTTTTAAGATTTTTTTTTTTTTACAAGATCTCATTCCAGCATGACTTCTTCCATGTAGATTTCTATACATGGCATATGCAAAGATTCACTGGAATTTTTCAGCACAGTAAGTCTTGCAGTATCTTTCCTTGAGTACAATGAATCAAATTTGACAAGCCATCTAGAATCACAGATGTACAGGTCTAGGAAATAAGTCTATGTTTCTACAAAATTATGTTCTGCATTGCTATTACTTAGCAGCACCCTTTTTATTAAACAAAATTCCAGTATTATTCTGTTTCAAACAGAACAGAATGTACAGAAAAATAAGGCTATTGTATACAACATTTCAAGTTTATAGACAGCAAATAGAATTTAACTTGCCGTCATACCCAAATAGAACTTAACTTGCCAGCATAGTCTGCATTTTGATCTACTTTAATGCTCCTGGAGTTCTTGACACAAACCTGTGTTCACTTGAATAACAGAAACATTTTCAGTTTGGAAAAAAAGGCACATTTTCACCAAGCAAGATTTGTTTTTCTTACAAACTCACTACCAACTTATGACACAGTTTTCCAGCTCTCTTTCTTTCATCTTGCAGTACTGATCAATAGTTTCAGAATCCTTGATATAATATATATTATAACTTTGTTGGATGCTCAATGACAATGAGGTATCATGACAATGAAACATGGTGATACTTATCTTCTTTTTTTGTTGGTTGAAGTTATCTATGATGACACCAATGAATAAATTTAGGGTGAAAAACGATCCAAAGATGATAAAGGCAACAAAGTAAAGATACATGTATAGGTTATCCTCATACTTGGGCTGTTTCCCTACCTATATAACATAGAAAAACAGCAATACATCACCGATAACAGTGAAGACAAATTACAGAAGACTGAGCAAAAACAGAAGCTGCAACCAGAGGGAAAGCAACAAGCAAAGAGAAAGGGGGATGCAGATTAGTTATTTTGGATCTATTTTGGAGCATATCCTACACTTAATCTTTGATCTTATAAATTTATTTAATATAGGCATCTGTGAATGCACACACAGATCCACCTTTCCTCCCCTTTAAGTCTGCCAGCTTGTCTCTAATAGCACTTGATGTTTCATGTATAACCTACTAAATTTGACAGAAGTATGCAAGTATCAAAAGTAATTCAGCTCCTATGGATTGTATGCAGATCAGTAGTTGCATAGAGAAGAGATGCAAACAAACACCTGCATTAAAACAGGAAAAATTCTGCCATTTTATTTTTTGAGATTGTCAGAGTGCAGCATGTAGCTCTAGATTAACTACTGCAGGTGTTGTCAATTGCTTTATTTATTTATTTTGGAGACAAGAAAAACATGATCTGTACAATTGTACAATCTCAGTGACAGAAATCCATAGGAAACTAAATTTCACTAGTTATGTTACTCATTGTTACGGATAGATTACTTATTAACTTATTAAAGTAGCAAAACTTTATGTAGGTCTACTTCCATTTTTTTTTACCTATTATAAATATATGTAACTAATTACTTTATAACTTAAGATCTATATAGAAAAATATTGGTATTTTTTATTTTTTCTTTATTTCTTTATTTCAACTGCCATTCAAGAAGCATCACACCAACTTTGTATTTGCTTAAACTCAGTGAATTTTACGTTGCACTTACTTCTCTAGAGTCAACAGCAGCATACATTATATCCATCCATCCTTTAAATGTTGCCTAAAAACAAAGTTTGTTAACATTTTCCATCAGAGATTTAAATAAAAAGACGCCTCAAATATTGTAAACACTCTGAACTATAAAATACCTTCTTGCAACATATTTGCACACAGAAATAGAAGGGAATATTAAGAGATGGTGGTAAGAAATGAGTGATTTATTCACAAAAAATCATTTACTGTGGTATATTATTAAGTACTAATACTTAAACTATAAACAAATTCTAGTCTTCAGGCAAATTCATATGAATTATATGTGGAATGAGTTGAAATAAATATCTGAGAAAAACAGCCTTGTTGTAAACTGCAGTCTCTCTCAGTTCCAACTTTCTGTCAACAAAAAACTATAGAATGCCACCACTGGTTGGCATTTTCCAGACAGAATATGCAAATAGTCCTAAAAGAAAGTCCCCAAGATGTCTCAAGAAATCTTAAGAAAATGTAAAGTTTTAAATTGTTTACACAGACAGCTTCTACCAGAAAAAGTTCCTATTGCACTTACTATGTGCCGAAGTATTAATTTAATAATTTTATATGACTCAGAGAAATAAATTATTATTTAAAAATACTGCAGCTATACTTTTAGCTACACTTTTACCTACACAATCTAAAAAGTTTAGAAATGTTTGCCGTATCTCATTGTGAAAACTCTTTGCTGTCCAGTTTATGCACAGATTTTGTACCTCCTGTGTCTGGTAAGAATGACTGTGAGATTACTGAAAATAATGTCTCTGTAGTTCAGGATGGTGGCAAGGGAATGAAACTTCTGCCTGTGTGATTCTACAATGTCTACATATTTTACCTTTTTAACTAGCAAGGTTCATAGTATATACGAAGTACAAATGAAGGGATTAAAAACAGACACCATCAATATAATAGATCTGTCTCAATACAGACACCACTCTGATTATCCTGACTGATTTTTGTGAACAAAGCTTAAAAATTGCAGAACATGGTGTAAGCTGTGTCCTATTACAGGTGTGGAATTCAGACATTATACAGCTCTATTATCTGAAACACGTAAATAGCATCTACTACCATACACATTGAGATAATACATTTTAATCTTTTTTACCAATGTAAACATAATCCTTACGTTCACCTGTGGGCTGGAGAAAATGAATTCACCTGTGGGCTGTAGAAAAGTTAATTATCAGCCTGAGGTGTCTTGTAGGTATAAAAAAAGTGGTGACTACAGCATGACAATGTATCTTATTCACAACATAGGAAAAAAAAAAAAGTTTCTGCCCTGTTCAACATATCAAGTCTTCGTCAACTAAGCAATTTTCTTTTGGTTGTGACAGGGAGAGGAGGTGTGACAGTGGGCCCAGACATCTTTTACTGAACAAAGTTAGTGAATGACTGGTATAAATTCAACTTCATTGTATATAACTGTAATATAATGCAGAATCCAGCATTTAAGTTACTACCTCCCTTTAATTCTC
This sequence comes from Heteronetta atricapilla, assembly GCA_011075105.1. NCBI lineage: Eukaryota > Metazoa > Chordata > Aves > Anseriformes > Anatidae > Heteronetta > Heteronetta atricapilla. Next base: position 20,357,574 of record CM021737.1, on the reverse strand, counting down.
ACAAAGAAAGCTGAGAATTTCCAGAGAAGATGAACTGCTTGAGTAGGAGGAGAAAAAAAAAAAAGTTACAGTAACAGAGTTACAGTTTACAGTACTGCAGTTAATTGACTGTTCAGAAGTATAGTGGCTAACCAGACTCAACTGAGCTTTTGGACTTTTGGATGAGCGGCAAACTACCACCAATATTAAATATTTCAGATTCTCCATCTGTTTTTGCTATTCCTGTGCTGAAAGGCAATGAGCAAACAACATGCCTGTGGGAGTCTGAGAAAAAACACAATTTCATCAAGACGTTGTCTCAAGAGAAGCTGACCAGCACCTTTGTCCTTCTACCAGTTTTGTTGATTTCTGAACAATTTAGCTTGAAATGGTGTTCCAGAAAGTCACTTTTTGTTACCAGAAACAAGATAAAAAGACTAACTATTCAAACCCAAATAGGAAGTGACTACATGTGGCAACAGTAATGTTAATAGTTGTTGTCATGAAAAATTTTCAGGAATTCAAATATTTCTACGGTTTATCAGATATATTTAAATAAATCCAGGTGTGCCTAATACTCCAGGAAAATACTCCTGTCCGCCATGATATTAAGGTATAAATGTTTAGTTTACTAGAAGCGTTACATAGCTGAACAATTCTATGCAAGATAAGTAACAAAGGCAAAGACACTGCTGTCCTCTAGATCTGTGAACTATGCAATAGTCTAGTGCCATTTAGAAATAGCTACTACTTCTCCCTTGAGCAATCAGATGGTAACTTTCTAGCGCAATACTAACTACTCACTACCAGCTGGAGAGTTTAAGAGACAGAATAATGGCCAAGGGCTTATGAACACAAATGTTTTCCCAGAAGTGTGTCAAGTGAACCTGATTATGAATACATGTTTCTGTCCTACTGGCTCCAATCTACACATGCTGCTTCTAAAAGAGGCTTGTGTTTAGATATTTAGCAGTAGTAAATTTGGCAACTGCTCATCTAGAAACAAGCTACAAATTATCTACAAAAAAAAAAAAAAAAAAAAAAAACACAACACTTGACAGACAATAACTAGACTGTGGCTAATAGGAATTATAAGAAGAGAAAGAACAGAAACAAAAAAGTGAATTTAAAAACTTTTTCTTCATCTCCTTATTTCCATACCAGTAGTGTATTCTTTTTATTTGAATGAGCTGTAGAATGTATCTATTTGACTACCATGGTAGAAAATTAATCCTAGCTGCATTTATTTATTTATTTTAACTAGATTTACTTCTATAAAATTTGGAAAGAACACAGAATCACAGAATCATCTGGGTTGGAAGAGACCTCCAAGATCACTGAGTCCAACCTCTGACCTAACACTAACAAGTCCTATCACTAAGCTCTACATCTGAACGTCTTTTAAAGACATCCAGGGATTGTGACTCAACCACTTCCCTGGGCAGCCTATTCCTACGCCTAACAACCCTTTCAGTAAAGAAGTTCTTCCTAACATCCAATCTAAAACTCCCCTGGTGTAACTTTAGCCCATTCCCCCTCATCCTGTCACCAGGCATAGTAGTGGTAGCACCAGATTGGAGTGGTTCGGTGCAAAGAACTTTATACTCATGTGACAGATATTAGATACTTCTCTTCCAAAATTGCCATAGATTCTATCAGATTTTTACCACAATCAATAATAAATAGCTTAGAACACATTTATAAAACCAAATCCTTTATCCATGCATATAATGTAAAATAACATTGGAAATTATGGAACTGAATATTACTGCTACAAAATTTAAAGCTGGATAATTAATTTATCAAAATTTATACACTTACGACTTGAAGCAGAGAAAGATAACCAGCTCCAACATTATCAAAGTTTACTTTCACATTTTTCCATCGAACATCTGTAGTATTGCTCATAAGTTTTTTACATTCAGTTACATTATCAACTTCTTCTGGTCGGAACTGAGCACCACTTGTGGTGTTAACACAGTTAAAAAACTTGCCAGCAAACAAATTTACTCCCATGATGCTGAAAATTAGCCAGAAGGTAAGACAAACCAGAAGTACATTCATAATGGATGGGATTGCTCCAGTAAGAGCATTCACAACCACCTAATAAACAAGAGAAAAAAGCTTTTTAAAAACTGTATGTGCATGCCTATATATAAATATCAGCAATCATTTATTTTTCCAAATAAAGCAGAAGATTTAGATTACATCATTAAAATGCATTGAAACAATGCCAATAAAAATAGAAATACACATAATAGAATAAAGCACATTACTATGTGCCTCGCTAACTCACATGCAGATTGGACTTCCTTGGTAATTTAATAATTTATTAAGCATATTTTTATGAATTTGTTTTACACATTATTTCATTATTTCCTTTTTTCTTACCCTCATGCCTTCAAAGCGTGACAAAGCTCTTAGAGGTCTCAAAGCTCTTAATGTTCGGAGGGATTTAATTGCACTGAGTTCTGCGAAACCAAGGGCATGAGCTACTAAGCTAACCAAGGAGACCTAGATGAAAGAATATAAAATTAACATTTAAAAATTTTAGAATAGCCTCACAACACAAATATAATGCCTATTGGAACGAAAACATCAATCAATCTGGGTATCAGAAATATATATATATAGTTGCCTGTATACTTAAAGAGACTTTATAATCTCTGAAACTTTCATAACAGACATGTTGTTATGCATATATAAAAATGCACATAATACTTTTACAAAATGCAGGGCATAGGCTGTGTTGAATTACACATGACATTTTTCTCTGAGACAACATACCAAATAGTGTATTTGCATTTCTCATAAGTTCTTAATGGTGAGGAATTCACCCAACATTTTAGTACAAACCACTGCAATAGGTTAGAAGGACTACTAGAAATTAAAACAATGAAGTGCATCATTATATACAATATTAAGAAAGACACACAACACAAAGGAAAAAAATGGATTCAGAATTAGTGAAAGAACAGCTAAAAAAAACACCATACTAAATAGGGTAAATCCATTGCATTTATTGATGAATACAACACTTTCCTCTTCTGCTTCAAATGTCACAAAAAATATTTTCAGTCAATCACAAAGCAAAAACCACATGGAGTTCATTGGTTACAAAGGATACATGATTAGGTATGTCCACAGATGTGTGTTACACTAAAATTTTGTAGTGAGCTCAAATGAAGGTAGTAGCCAATTAGATTCAGCACTTGAATTCCAAGCATTCTTTCACTTACATCATCACCCCCCCTAAAGTTTGTGAGGGCATGACAATCTGGATAATAATAATAATAAAAAGTTCAATAAACTCAGTCAAAACCTGTAATGTACTAAAAACCCATCCCATTCTGCATGCAATGTTTAAGCACTAAACAATACTCTTGAGACTGATGATTACTGACATGATAAAATGTTACGCAGCAGCATTTGCTTCTACTAATTTGCACTTAGAACTAATTCACATAATAGCCAATATATGAATAACTTGTAATTAATATTTCCTGCAGATGGTAAGTCGTCAAAGTGGTATATGGTGAGTCAGACAGCACACTGATAAGCATGAATACTAACTGTATGATGGGCTACAGAAATACAAATGTTAGTACAATTACCTAAAAGCAATGCACTCAAATGCATCTAACAGCAAACAGCAGTTTCCTGGAAAACAGTAGCCGTGACAGTCACAAGAGTTATGACAGAGTTGATAACTTAATTGTGAGCTATGACTCTACAGACTACCACAACCTGGATATTTAAAAGTCTTAATATCAAGTGCCAGAAGAAAATCTATGTTTATCTCCATTTGAGAAAGAGAATTGCTTCCAGTGTCTTAAGTTCAAAAATGAAGTTAAAAAGTCGAAGAACGATTAACAAGCTGAGATATGTTATAGCTATTTGCTTTAGAGTACTTAAGTAGGTTAAACAGTGGCACATTACAAAATATATAGAAAATGAGGAGAAACTGGCTATTTTTTAAAAATGTCTTTTAAATGTAGCTTGCCAAGTCTTAATAAAATCAGGAGTTTTAAAAATCAAGATTCTGTAAATCACACTAACTAGATAAAACCAAAATAAAGTTAGGGAACTCAACGTCTGTGCAATATATGAAATACAAGTCAGTGATCAGTACAATACATTATAATGGATGACTGTATTGCTGCATTTATGAAATAACTCACCTAAAGCTTTACAAAATTCACCAGCTGAACTAACTATAGTTAGGCCAGGTAGTTCACAAGAAGAAACTTTCCATTTTCACAAGAAGATCCAGAAAAAGAACACACTCACTGAGTGCAAAGACCTTTGTTTATTCCAGCAATTCTAATTCCTATACAAACTCAACTATAATACTCAGTTTCAGAATAATGTTGCTTCTTTAAATTCAAATGCTAGAGAAACATTTATTGTAGAAAGCATTAATCCATCAAGACTTTAAGGTCAAACTTCTACAATTCTAGAGAAATAAGAGAAAATTTGTCAGATAATCAGATTTTCTTAGTGATAATACAATTATTATATTGACATAGAAAGCAATCCTCTTCCTGTAAGATTAGTACATTTCTACTTAACGTTGCCATAAGATTATCTTTCTTCAGAAACTGAAATATAATTTCAAATTTTTTTCTGCTTTGTTTATTTTAAAAGGGGAAAATGGAGAGGCAGGATAGTTCATCTCATCTTTGTGGGTGTGCAAAGATGCATGCATGAAGGTTTTTTTTTTCTTTTTTTTTTTTCTTTTTCTTTTTAAATCTCTTCCTCTTCCTCGTATATGACCACAGTTTGGACACTACCCATTAGCTCTAAGCTCTCCTCCATATATAAAGTGCTAACTGTAACATTTCTGTGATGTAAAATGAGAATATTAGTATATACTTTCTCCAATACAGTAAATCTAATAGGTGTATTGTAATGAAAAGAAAGGGAAAATACAGAAAACACCATGTTATAATACTTTTGATTCAGAATCCATCCTCTTCAGCTTCACTTCAACTTTCTGTTCTCCTAACTACCAAATTGCAATTACAATATGGACAGAGAAATGCAAATTCAAGAATCACAAGAATCATCAAGAATCTAAAATCGTAAGTCAAAGAAAAATGGAAGAATTGCACTGAAATTATTCTTTCAAACTAGTAATAGTCAAAACGAGGATTGCAAAAAGTTAGGAGTCATTTGTCAGCAGTGATCCATAAGCTATCACTACTTTGTTTTCCTCAAACCTTATTGTTACTTCAATTATTGCCTCCTTGCCCTCCCCTTCTTCTTTTGCTGTCTTCATGACAGCCTGATATTCTTTCCCCACAGTTCTTCACCAGTGATTCATTAAGGTCAGGATCAACTGTCCTACGCTAACCCTAAGTTCTCACTTAAATCTCCCTCCCTCTCCCTTCTGTGTCTTCACCAAATCCAGAAGACTTAAGACTTTTCAGATGATACACCTCAATCACTGATTGGGACCCAGAGCAGTAAAACAGAGACAGAAGAGATGGAGTTAATGGTAACATATATATACATAAAGTCATATTTATATACTTATGGAACAATTACAATGGAAACTTGTTCACCAGCATGTCATTTTCTCTTACATTTAACCCAATTTGTATTCTTCATTGCATATGCATGTATCACATAGTAAATATATAATGCAACCTGCCTAAACAAAAGCCATGTGCTACTTAGAGAGTATAGTACCTACATCAACAATCAGGAAGTCCAGCCAGCACCAAGCATTAGTGAAGTAAGTTTGGAAACCATAGGCCACCCATTTTAGCACCATTTCCAGAATAAAGATGTAAGTGAATATTTTATCAGCATATTCTAGTATGGTCTTGATAGTCTTACGCTGCTCAATATATATATCTTCAAAAGCCTGTAGGAAATATAAGTTGTATGTAAGTCAGATAATCATAGGTCTTTACAAACTAGAAACTAAGCCACAAGAACAGAAGAAAAAAGGCAAGGTAAAATTGCTATCATCTTTATATGTTTTATATTGAAAAACCAGGATATACTTGTAGTCTCTGCTTACGCTAAATTTTAGACTTTATTGTCTCCTTACAATGGGATTACAATATAATGATTGAAGTTATCAAAACGTTTTTGGAAATTTGAGCAAAAGTCAACACAGAATGCCAATTAACAGAAGTGAATAATGAGAGAACACAAGGAAATCAGTATCTGTACTACTTCTGGAGATTATTCTAATTTACAGCAGAATAACTGTTCCCATTACCGCACAAAACTTTTGCATGATTTTGTACGATTTTTATAGTTTCTTAAATAAGAATTTAAACATAATCATCTCAATAAGCACTCACACATGCATCACCTTGTATTCATCAAAAACTGACCTGCAGAAGGTTATTTGGCAGCAGAATTTTAATAATTTATTTTATATGAACTGGGAAAATATTTTAGGAACTTCACTCCAAGCTCTCTTTCAAACAAACTCTGATTTTTTTCTTTATGACCACAGATGTGTTATAACCATGTTTTTAATAAAACATTCTTCATAGACACTGTTTTTATGGGTGTACTTACCAGAGCACCACTACTGAGAAGAATCATGAAGACAATGAATGTTTCAAACCAGTTGTGTTCTACTATCCTGTAGCATGTTTTTCTAAGGTTCCACCAGATTCTTCCTTTTGTGCTTTCTATATTGCCTTTACAGCACTTAAACTTCTGTATACAGCCTAACAACATAGACAACGACAAGCCACTTTAAGGTAGAATTCTCATTATTCTGAAACAGCAATATCACTTTCATCTACCTCCTGTTTCATGAGGTAGTCAGGCTTTCAAATTACTGGATTCTGCTTAAAGAATTCTTGCCTTCTTGATTTAATACCTTGGATATAAGAAGGCTTGTGTTGAAGTGATTTTTTTTCCTACTACTTTTATATTCCATTAAGCTTAGAAACAAAACTGGTCGCCTAATTGAGGTAATTCTCATTTATAAACACATTTTTAATCTATATACAGATAACTAGGGAACACATTAGAATTGCAGGGAGTAGAAACACAGAATATGAAAATGTAAAAACTTTCACATGAACTAGAGTTCAAGAATACAGAAGCTTTTTTTAAAAGGACTTTTGCCTCTCAGCTACTGTTTAAATAAACCACACAGATGTAAACACCCTTTAAGTTATATTGAGGGTTGGTATCTACTTCAAGAGTTGACTAATGATACTTCCTTTCATGACAAACACCTGATTTAACTGGAGATGGCAATATAGTCTAGAAGCTATAAAATAACTTCCAGATTCCCATCCAAGGTAACCTAGTAAGAGTTGACTTCTTTATCCATAGATCGGACATTTCAAAATCGAAAATCCCTGCTTGAGCAGGTACGTGGAAGTTACATAAACAGTATGAAAACATCCAAATAAATGTCAAAAAAAAGTATAGGTAATTTAACAGGACATATTAAAAGTACATTTTCAATTCCAATAACTATTTAAACCGTATATTGAAATATTATTTTCCAGTAATATTTTAATTTATATTTTCACTAATTCAAGACAATTTGAAGAACACATTGTAATTTCTCAGATAAACATGAGTAGACGAGAGCAATATATTCTAAGTATAGTGGAGAAACTTTTCCACATGGTACAGATTTGTGATAGCCATCTGCAAAATAAGCTTCACCTTGTAGGGCTCTCTACCACATCATGGCATCACAAGAGTTTATTTGCACAGCCTACAGTCTCTAAGAAACACATTAACCTCACTACATGGTTTTCCTTTCTATATGATTAATCATTTTTAAAGAAAAGTAACCAAGTTTAAATTATTTTAATGGGTCCCAAAGGCAGTATTCTAGTTTTCCGATGAGCGTTGTTAGGTTTGTGTGCTACAGGTTACACTGAATTTCATCATCTCACATAAAACAACCACCATGATGAAAAGCATGATGTACTTCACCTTCGACTCCTCAAAATGCCTACATAATGGAAAAAATAACTCTACACCAAAAATAACAGATAGCATTTAACAAAGAATTGTAATACAATATAAAAGTATTTGAGAAGTATAAATATTTTTAATCAAGATCGTGCATGTCGCCCCATATTTGAAAGCATTATTTAAAAATAAATACTCCTAAGGACAAAAGCCCTAGCCTAAGTCAAAGGTGTCTTTATAACACTACATCAAAGGCATAACTGCCTTTATGACATAAATACATGACATAAGAACATTAACATAGAATATATTTTATTTTGAATGACTTCCTTTTAATCATGACTTAAATGGAAGGTAAAACCTGTAATATCACACACACACACAAAAAAAAAAAAAAAAAAAAAAAACAAAAACGAAAAAGCTCCTATATGGTAAATTTCAGTAGTCTATAAAAGGATATTGCTATGCAGAACTAAAACAAACTTCTAAGGGCATTCAAGTATGCCATTAGACTTATTTGCTTGAATGAAAATGTAGGATCTCATTCAACCCATTTAATTTGACTCGCCTGTTGCATCCCTCATTATCTTTATGCACATACATATATATTATATTATGCCCCCAGTCAATAGTGAAATGCCAAGATAGTAAGTTTGTTGTCTGAGTCAGCCTTTCCAAGACGTGAATCATCCACTGGTTTACTTTCTAGCACTATATGGAGGGAACACAGGTAATCACATGATTCTGACTTAAGCTTCTCAGTGAAGCAGCTCAAATTAAGTGGAGTGAACCTGGTTTACAGTTTGGTCTCACAGATTTCCCTAACGAGACTTGCATGTAAATCAATAGGAATACCGATTGCTAAGAATCAGTTTATAAAATTACATCTATCATGATAAATAATCAAACACACATATTTAATTTTGCATCACAAAAAAGGCTCCATTGTCTTTGGTACAACCATTTACAAACAGCAAAATTAATCATATCCTAAGACTTAAACAAGGATATGGGACTGCATTAGAGAATAGCTTCCTTGGACTCCGAATGCTTGTTGCAAACAACTCAAATGTAATTGCTAACCCCACATTTTATTTCCATACCTTCTGTAAAACATGCCTGTAGCTCTGATGCTTTTTCTGGTTCAGTCTCAGCTTTTTCTTCTCCAAAGAGAGCTAAATTAACTGTACTGCCTTCAGATGAGCTGGAAAAATTTAGCTTCTGAAAATAAAATTCCATAGTAGCAGTTATACTCTAATAACATTCACATTTTTGGAACTGTAAGTAACATTAAGCATGCAACACAGTGTACAAGTAACAGTAGGAAAAATATTTGTCACACACAAACATCCACATATAGCAGTCAATGCTGTTGAAATGTGCATAAATCATCCAACTTTCTACCTATAGATTGCAAGGTGTACCATGTAATCTTTCACTGAATTTCAGAATTCCTGGTCCAATTACAGTACTATGTTAGCATTCCTTGAAGCTAACTACTACCAAGTAGATTTTTTGATACATACTCAATTTATTTTGTGTTCTACTGTTGTTTTCTTAAAATACATCTCCATTGCTATTTTTTAAACCAATATGAATTATACAGTATGCTTTAAGTTCATTTATCTTGCTAACTGCTAGCAAGACATCATAGCAGTCTTCTCAATCTTAAGACGGTAAATCCTTGACAGTAGTATGTTACACTGTGAACTATCAGGATAAACTGTCCAAGGATGAAAATGTAGCAGACTTTTATGGACTGATTTTAATAAAAGTGACATTTTTCATAATGTGAAGGTAAGGGAAAAAAATCAGTTCTTTTTAACTGACATCTTACTACATCTGACCACAGATAATACATTTATTTACTTTTGGTTTTAAGGTCATTACTATCATCTAGATTGCAAAGTGGTAAAGTAAAAAACAGGACTGATACAAAATCCTGTTAAGGAAATGTTCAAATCTGAACAGATTTATGAAATTAATTATGCATTATATATTAGCATATAATTATCACTACCATATGAACATTTATGGTTTTTCTCATATCTATTAAAATTTTCAAAAAGGGAAAAAGTATGATAAATACATTTCAACTGGCATTAATTCGCATTCTCTTTTGTCAATGCACATATGTATTACATTGTGCATTCAGAAACTACCTGTTACTCTGGTACACATACCTGTACAGTTAACACCCAGAAAATAAGGAAACGTATTTTAAAATAATTAAAATGATATTAATTGAAATTACTACTAAACAAATGCTAATAAAAGAATATGCCTGACTTTATTTTATCTTGTAAGCTTCATGTGTCTTGCACTAAATCCATACTCTGGAGATTTTAAAGGAAGACAGTGGTGTTCCGTACACTTGATCTGAGTATGAGTACCAAACTAAGTCAAAGTAGTTTAGGTCACAGCATTCTCTGGCATTTTACGATCTTATTATCAGAAAAGTACATAATGTCAGTAATGGATTCACCGAAACACAACTAAATGTCTGTAGGGAATGATGTAAGCACACTTTGTAAAACACCCTCAATTTTGAAGAATTAACCATGTTTATTTCATGAATTTTTATGAACTTAGCTAGACTTGCATGATTAAAAGATACTTAAAGAGATATTTAAAATAAAACAAGACAAGTTGCGGGCACTATCCAATGAAACTAATATTCACAATATTTACACCTCATTTTTGAAATGATGGAGGACAAATCTATTTGAAGTATGAAATAAAAATCTACTTTTTTCTTTGCTATGTTTGTGAAAGAGGGCAGAGACTACTGAATAAGAAAAAGTAATTCAGTGTTCTGCATTAACTTTTTTTTTTTTAAAAGCAATTTGATATTGCCTAATCTGCAGCTACTTTAGAAACTGGTAATAGGAAAGAAAACCCCAAAGTTACTCATATTTAATGTAAACATGTCATTTTCATTTTTATAAGTGCTAATTTTAAAATACCAATATTCACAACACTTTTCCCAAGCACAAATTCTACTGAACCTGAGAATAGCTCTACATATACATATAATTTATTAATATGTTGCTTTCATCATTCCACAACTTAGCATATATTTTGCAAAATGCTGCAGCAGTGGTGAATAAACTGAAATAATGAACTGAATTACAAAACCTAACTAAACAATTATATATGTATAAATATATATAATTAGGTGTAAGAACGTTTTGTGTCACAGTGTTAATGAAAATTAAGTACAACATAAAGTGCCCTGGGTTATCTAAATTGTAAGCTGATTAATGTACCATTTGAACAGATGACATGAATTCAACTAAAAAATATATATATTTTTTAAGTACTAACACAGTAAGAGAATAACTGTAAATACAGAAGAAACTGCCAAGAATCAATGAGTTTAAAACATGAAGTTATATATCTCATTTATTCCATGGTAGAAAAATCAGAGATTATTGAGATTTTTATCTTTTTAGTTGAAGATGACAATTTTCTTGACTCTAGATGCAAATTGGAAGCTCTATGAACTGTTCTGATATCACGAACAGCTGGTCTGGTTCCCTCTTTCTTCTAGGGACACTGTAGGATATAATCCTGGCCTTGAAGAGTTACAGGTTGAATTAAACAACAGTTTTCCTTTTCATATTTTATACCCACATTTGTCACTCACATTAAGACAAAAAGTATCAAACAACAACAGCAAAAAACTCTGACACTAAAAATCAGTATGTATAAAAAAGCTTCTTGTTCTGACCAATTTAAACATTCAGGTAGTTTCTCAGCCATGCACAATGTTTGCAGAGATTCCACTGTTTTGTGAACCACTCCAGTAGCGGGAGTTTTAGGAAAAATTCCTTTCATGTTCCAGAGCATTTGGTTGCTTTTCAAAGTTTACCAAACTAAGGTAAGAAGGCCTCATTTTATTTATTTATTTTATGAGGCCACTAATCACTGGATTGAATGGATCATATGGATCATCACATATGCAAAAGTTGATTAGGTTTGCAAACCAGCACCTAAAATATTTTTGCTCTTCAATGCATTTCCCTCATTAATATCATTTTTAAAAAGATGAAACTATTAGCATTGGCAGTGAAAATAACTCAGATTTTGAATATGCTAACTTTTTCAATGCAAATATCTGCAGTGCTGGTATAAGGTCAAAATTTGGAGCTCATGATTTTGTTCTGAAGGAACAATGGCAAAAATACTTACAATAATAATTTTACTACAGCAAATAGTTCCACTGAAGCCACTTAGGATTGCTTGAGGTAATTAAAGTGTCAAACTGTAGTGAGCATCATCTTCCATACAATAAATGAAAGCGTGCAAAATTGCAGATGATGAATTTACAGAAAACTCCATAACAAGAGCAAATAGTAAGTTGTTCACTGATCATTCACATGCTGCTAACTATTGTGCATCAACTTGTATCAAATAGTACACAATTTGATATTTAAATAGTAATGGAAAATCTGATATTGTTCCGAATTTCGAAAGCAAAGAGCACACATACTACCAACACAACTGTAAATATTTGATATAAAAGTTATATAAAAAAATATTATATTTAAAAAATCAAAACAAACCCCAAAATAGTAGATAGAAGCTACAAAATTAATTATCAGTGTTGCTTAAAATAAGGAGGACAAAACAATGAGCAAACAGCTCATAATTCTAAGTGTTAAAGGCAAAAGACAACTATTAGTAACAGCCCTTCGGTGAATATGTTTCAGGAGTCTCTTAAGAGAATCCAAAAATATTACTAAGTAGAAATGCAATAGAAACTCTTAGCATACCTCTGTTATGCCACTTACATTCCATCAGCTGAGTTATTTCCTGCTTAATCAGTTCTATTTTCAGCAGGAAATATGTCTTCAAATCTTATTTTCCATTTAGTCTCAGCCTGACTGCCCCCTCCCCCCCCCCCCCCGAGTATAGAGCTTTAGTGTAAGTACAACCAGTAAAATTAGGTTTATTGGGGTCTTTTCATTTATATTAAATGAAATAAAATAATAAATTTAGAAAATAGAAATTATAAAATAATAAAAATAGAAACAAATTATATATTATAATCAATAAAATATAATGATCATACAATATATTTATGCAGTAAAGCATAATAACAAGAAAAACATTTTTATTTATATTGAGGTATTTTTTATGAAGAAAATAAACATATCTAAATAAGGCTCACAAATAATTATACGAAGAGTAATCTCCAGATACTGTTTTTTTAGCCAACATAAAATCAAAACCTCTCTCCCCACCTCTATGCAACAGAGAAAAAAACCCAACATGCACATAATCACCAAATCATCTAGGTTGGAAGAGACCTCCAAGATCATCTAGTCCAACATCAATTAAAAAAAATATCATAGTATTACCCAAGTAAAGCAATAGTAAGATGATGTGAGAGTCAAATGAAAATTCAAGTGTTTGTGAGTCAAAACATTCTAAATCCTTGGTTTGCTATTTTACACACTGTTCTGCACCTACCCAGAGTCATGGCATTAGGAGATTGAAGGAGAAGCAGAGTCACATAAACAATATCCATCAAAACAAAATCATCAACCCATACTTAGCACCTGTAAGATGGAATACTATCATGGTCTACTCTCTCCCACTTGACTTTTCTAAAATGGCTTGAAATATCAGTAGGAAGACTGATCATCTTTCTGAATAGTTTGCAGGCTCCTTGGTCACAAAATTGAGACCTGAAATACTTCTAGTATTAGTATATAGCACAAAAGAGTACATGAGAGATAATGCAGGATCCCACAACAAAAACATGTGAAAAAAAAAAAAAAAAGGCATTTGGAAAAGGATTCCTATCCAATGATTCCTAAATGTCAAGTGGAACTGCCTGCCTATTCAGAATAGAAAATGAGAAATGAGGAACAGGAAATATATAAGTTGGTAGTTTTGGAGTTCCTTAGGTTAGAGATTTGGGAAGGTACTAGTTGTTATTTTGTCTTTTTAATAAATGCCTTCATTTTAGCTTTATTCTTAGTTTTTCTAACTTCCATTTTTCTCATCTTTCTCATTTTAAATTATTTTTAAATACCTAGATTTGTTTAGACACCTAAATCCTACACAGATTTTCTGCTTAAAATGTTTTATGTCTGTCTTTCTAAATAAAATAAAATAAAATAAACAAAACACCCAAACAAATGGGCTAGATTCACAAAAACAACTATTATTGACAGATTCACAAAAACAACTATTATTGACAAAGAGCTAAACTGATGCATTACTAACTTCCAATTTTAGACACATGCAAACTTCATGAGTAAAACTAAATTATTACATCTAAATTCAAAAGGACTACACGTATGCATAAAAAAGGCTTGTTTGATTGTTCCCAGGAGTGTCTTTCATCCTATTATTTTAGCTTCTCTTACATGAGAAAACTGCAGTGTAAATCTTTAAAACATTTTGAATAGACATGAAACGATATATGTTAAAAGATATAAACATTTCAGCATACACAAAACTGTAATAATAAAGAGGATCGATAGGCAATGGTCAAATGAGTATGATCAGAAAAGGTTTGTAATTACATGACAGCTAAAAACATGGTTCAACAGATAAACAGAAAAAAGGGAAAATTAACTTTGCGCTTTCATAAAGTTATAGGCTGTTAATCTCTTTAAACCTTGAACAGTCTTGACATTTAATTCAGTTAACAGTAATTAAAGCCTACAAAGCATGCAGCTTATGCCACAGAAGTAGTACAGAAAATACCAAAGATGTAACAAGGACAGAGGAACACGTTGGGGTTGCCCCCAACCATGCTGTGATATGAGTCATGGGACTCAGTGGCTGTGCATGTTTTCACTACATTGCAATGGATGGGGAAAAATATATTGTAGCTGAATAGCATGCAGGCCAGTCAATCTCAAAAGTGATCATATATGCATGATTTGTTTAGGTAACCTGTTTAAACATGCTGACACGTTGCTCTGCTTGGTTATAAAGCACCAGAGCTGCATTCTTGAATGATCCAGCTTGATTTTACTCCTGTGAGAAGTAAGAATGGTACGCAATGAAGTTAAAACATGGTACCCCCTTTTTTTTTTTTTTTTTTTTTGAGTACTGGAAGCAGCAGAAGTATGGATTCCTACTTATTTAAATATGTGTTTTCAAGATATGTTATAGTTTTCAAAACATAACATTTATTGCTATTGATTAGTGCTTTAAGCTTATCTAAGGACATATTACAAGAGATAAAACTGGTATAGTATCTGAAGATCACAAATATGTATTGGACTTTGGCCTGAAATTTAAAGAAAAAAAGTAAAGAGAGAAAACTAAACCTACAGTAAGTATATTTGAGCTTTAAGAGTCCTTTAAATGCTAGTAATTAACAGAGATATATTTTTCCTTGCAATTTATTTTCAAGGTTATTTCTAGTCTTCCCTACATGCTAAACATGTATCAGGATATGCTTTCAAGAAGAAGCCACATGGCAAAACAAAATCAATTTACTGGGTCAAACATGAAAACTTCTGGGTAAGCAATATAATCAATAATTTAAGGTACATTATGGTAAGCAATATAATCAATAATTTAAGGTACGTTATGGATTGTAACCGATGTTGTTACCCAATTCTTAAATATAGAATAGTGAAGAACTAGGTGTCTTCAATTTCTGCATAATTTCCAGGCAAGGTGTAGATTTAACAGTTATCCAATCGAGAAAATCACCATCAACATCATCAGATATTCCAAAAAAAAAAACCCCACCCAAGATTTAAACACACTAAGGCCAGTATCCTTTATTCACATTAATAGTAAGCAAAAGATGTAGCAGCTGTTCAGCAGCTGTAAATATTTTTTGTTTCACTCTGAGGAGGTCTTTTGTTAATCTAAGGTCTTCTCAGCTGCAAGGTTAACATAACACACAAGGAAACAGAACCTCCAAAAAGCAGATGGAGGAAATCAAGTGTCAGGAAATGAGTTGTTCAGACAGCAAACAAGTCTAATATTATTAAATACCTCACTGTACAATGAGAGAAACACTTAAAGAGTCACTTTATTACACCTTTCAAATTTAATGTAATTACACTTTGCTACAACAAGCTTATTTCTAAAATTTGGAAAGAATAAGGCAAATTCATCTTGTTCAAAACTCCCATAAACAAGAAGTAAACATTGTATTTTTTCTCATTCTGTTTAATTGGTAAACTCACCTTATAATACTGCCATTGTTCCCTTAGCTTTTCCTAATAATTCCATCTTTAGAACTGGAAAATTTACTGCTCTGATTACCCTGAGTTAGTACCTTGTTAGCTAATCCTATATAATTCTGAACTCAGTAAGCTTTAAAAATCAGATAGGAAGGGCATTAATATTATTATTTTAAGATATCCATTAATTGCTTTTTTTAATATCAGTTTACTTTCATCCTTACTTCATGTAAATATTATGATGATAATATACTAAAACAGTATGCCTTTTGTCTGTTTAATTAAACATATCAGTTTATCTATCCATCTGAAAAATTTGAAAAACCTTGCTTTTCAAAACACTTCTATAAATTGTTTTATATGTCTTTATATAATTCCGCCTGGATTTCATACTCCGTTTAGCTACACTTTTCCCAATTCATCACAATTTATTCACTTTCAGTCTAGTCTAACAATCTCAAATTGTAATCACTTTTTATTTCTAAACAGGAAAAAACATACTGTGAAAGAATACAGGTGTTGTATGTCAGATCAAAACCATTCATACAAAATGTAAACAACTTAAATCTTACCTCCTTACTTTCTTCCAAATCTGAGTCACTGCTAAACTCTTCTGTATTTAGATGTTCAAAATCAGATTCTCCAACAGCTATTGGTACCGTAACAGTAAGGCTTGGGTTGTTTATGAATGGTGGATAATCACTGCTACCTACAACACCGGCTGTTCCATTCTCATTTCTGTGGTAAGTTGTATCTATCCTTATTTCAGCAATGGTACAGTTGGAAATGCAATGGTGTCTCTCATCATTCAACTGATCTGTTGCTGTTCTTTCATTTACAACTCTTTGTTTCCCCCAACAAGATTTTTGGACACATTCACCTGCTTTTTTCTTCACATAATCTATTCCCTTCTGAATTCTTGCAACAGCAATCTGTAAGTTATTCATTTCGTTATCATCCTCTGTAGGAGAAAGGCTGTCTGAACTAAATGAACTCAGCAGCAAGGCCAGAAAAAGGTTCAACACCTAAAAACAAAGACAATAGAGCTGGGTTTTCTCAATTTTTCATTGACATGTTTCTTCTATCACCTATTATGAACAGCTTAGACATGCTCTCCTCTGCTGTATATGATTATGGAAATTAAACATTAATTAACATGTAAATTCAATGTAAGCACAACACCTGCTCTATAGTCAATGCAGTTGCTTTTTGTGATTTTACGTTGCTGTATGACTACAAAGACACTTGTAAACTCCACTTCTGCTTATGTTTGTGGAAGGGTATTGAGGCTAGAAATTAGTATCTTTGGTACAGACTGAACAGACCCAAAATGTTTAACTTCTCTTGCACAGAGAAGCCCTCTGCAGCAAGGCATAGCTGATCTGTGCAAAAAGTGCTTACTTAAAGGCTGGTTCAAACCCACACAAGTATTTTGCTGTACGTGACTTAAAACACATGAAACAACCCCTTCCCCAAATCTTACTTAGCTCTCATCCTCTTCCCACTGCAAGACAAAACATAGAATAAATTTCAGTTATATAAATCCAGAGTTTACCAAGAGCTCAAAAGTTACTAAGATTGAAGTAGCCAACAAATTCGTAGAGTAGCAGCTCAAATTCTTTAGACCAGGCCCTTCTAGGCAGCTCTGAAGAAAACAGGGTAAAAACCACATGGTGGGAAATACAGAAAGACAACTGGATAACAGAGCCATGAAGACAGAGTAGAGACTGTCTGCTCAAAATAAATAAATGAAAAAATCTGGTATAAAATCAGAGTACTGTGAATACTGTAAAAAAAAAAAAAAAAAAAATCAGAGTTCAATACTACATTCCACAGATTTCTCTCTTGTGGCTTACAAAGCTATTTGAGGAAGATATGTTGCTTGGCAACTCATTTCTTTTTTCTTTTTCTTTTTTTTTTTATTGTAAGACAACAGATTTGCAGAAAATCCTGGAGAAAGTGGCCGTGCTACTAGTAGCATGACTGGTTTGATAATCAGCTTATTCCTATTAGAAATTTTATTACTAAAGAATGAGATCAGGATGGCTAATTCAAGAGCTCTTTTGCTGCTCAAAGTTGCCTAAAGAAAAGATCTGGAACTGCATGGAAAGACATGGAAAGAAAGTGGGTAATGAGAAAAGCAGAGCAAAAGGCTGAGCAAAGGCCTCAAATGCTGTTGAGTTAATGAATATAAAACATTTAAAAAGACATTTATACATGTTAATGTACAAACTAGATTGATGCTTTCAGAGAAAAGAAAATGCAATAAAACCGCTTTTAAAATTATAGAATCATAGAATATCCCGAGTTGGAAGGGACCCACAAGGATCGAGTCCAACTCCTGATGTTTATAAAAAGCACCTAAGAAGTAGGAAGAAAAAAGTTGAAGAGTTGAAAATGTGAAGTATTTTCATCTGTTTTAATGCAAAACTAGTGCCTTCCAATTCCACTTTCCTTACCCTATCTGTGTAGTATGTTAGGGGCAAGCAAGGTTTAAAATAGCTTTAACTTCAGTCTAAGAAATTTAAAATACTCATTTGGATAGAAATGAGCAGGGAAAAAAAAATGGCTGTGTGTGATTGGAAGTGTGATTAGGAAGAAAGTTATTTATACAAAAATCTGAACACTAAGGCTTCTCCCTCTCACCCATATTCTCTGTATTATACTCCATACCCTGACAGACCCTTCATTGATTTTGAAGATTCTACATAGGATCAGAAATATAATGAGCAGAAAACTCTATTTCAGAATCCATATTCATAACATTGAAAAACATACAAAACATTTAAATAACACATTTAACGCTATAAACCACTTAATTACTGGTTCTGTTACCATTCTTTCTCTACATGAATTCTTAAATTATTCTGACTACATACCACTAGGTTTCCAATCACCATGACCATCATGAAGACAGTAAGGCACATAGGTTGGCCTGCAACCTGCATGCAGTCCCACATTGTTTCTATCCATTCTCCACACAGCACTCGAAACACAATCAAGAAAGAGTGGAAAAAGTCATTCATGTGCCAGCGTGGAAGTATACAGTCGGTGGAGATCTTGCAGACACATTCTTTGTAGTTTTTCCCAAACAGCTGCATCCCAACCACAGCAAAAATGAACACAATGATGGCCAGCACCAGGGTCAAATTCCCCAAGGCCCCTACCGAGTTGCCAATAATTTTTATCAGCATATTTAATGTTGGCCAAGATTTTGCCAATTTAAAAACTCGAAGCTGAAAAATGAAAATAGAGACATTATTTGTAGTAGTTATAAAAACACTATAGAAATAAACAACAGATTACAGACCAGTGTCTCTTAATAATACGGAAAAAAGAAAATAAAAACTAAATAACCTTCAACAGGTTTTCAACATTCACAGCTTATACAGAAACAGGAGTTTCATAAAATCCACTCTTTTTAGGCTTACATTAGACCTTTTTATTCTATCTTTTGTATAGCATATCAGTATTCTCTTCTACACAAGTGAAACTGCACACTAACTGAATTTATTTAGCTAGTGAATTCTGAACACAGCAGCACATATCTCAACCATTTTGTGCAGAAATGCATTTAAAAAGTTGCAACAGAATTCTGCTAAAAGAAAAAAAAAAAAAGGATTCTGAAACCTTCAAAGGATGAATCTTATAAAAGTATATTGCCTCCAGCAAACAGAAAAAGGACCAGACCTACAGTCTGGAAATAAAAGCCAAACATAAGCCCTAAGTCAAGCCTTTCAACTTACGAAGGAAAAAAGTATAATTCTCACTCTTTCCACCCAAAATAAAAAATATATAAAACATTTTGTTTCTGAATACATGCAAAATATGGGAAATATGTTTCTAATTTAATTTCTCTTTTTACATTTTTTCTATTAAAATAGAGCATTAAGTTTTTGCCAAGAGGAAAAAATGATCTGTTAAAATTAATTTAAGAAATTAATAATTTCTGCATTTTAAAAGAACAATTTTTTTAAAAAAAGTATAAATTTTTGACAACTTCCACCTAGGAGCAGACAGAAGACTACACATGTTTTATTTATTTACATCTTCTCTCAGTATGCACTAAATAAATTGTACACTCACTGTGCTGTTACCCATTCGTGTTAATACAATTAGAACGGTATCACAGTTCTTTCCCTTGACAAATACTTAGTTTCTTCTGAACCATAAAATGGAACAGATTATTCCATGATTACTAAATAATTTCGTAAAACCTGATTGCAGAGATATCCTGTGACACTTCAGAAAAAAATATAGTATTAATGTAATATTAATATGAGTATAAAAATATTGTGTCTATTTACATGGGTACAATTAAAATTCAGAATTCCATGCATAATTATCATAATTAATTTATTTACCAATCTGAATGATCGTAGAACAGATAATCCATCCACATTTGATAGAAAAAGTTCCACCAAACTAAGGGTCACTATAAAGCTATCGAAAATATTCCAGCCAACTTGGAAATAATAAAAAGGATCCATGGCAATTATCTTGAGGACCATTTCTGCTGCAAAAATTCCAGTAAAAACCTAAAGGAAGAATGTTTATTATTACTTAATAGTTGAGTATGAATAAGTTAAGCCAGAAGACTAAGAATGACTTAAAAGCGACAACCTTCTTACAGCAGGATGTCAATAAGGAAAATCATCACAAGCTGAACATCACAACGAAGAAAAGTGGCAATATCTAAAGGAGCTGTAGAATAGGTCTATTAACTTTTGGTTAAACCCAAGATGCATTTAGTGACTCATAAACAATAATCTATACCTAATGGGCCTCCTGTTTGCTCCCCACATCTGCCCTATATCTAATTAAAAGAACATTCCCTAGCAAGATAAAGTCTCTCTTGTCACAATGGAAGCTGCTTTAGCTAACGTGTGGAAAAAATATGAATTGGTCATAAGGTGGAGAGTGATGTGCTATTAAATGAAGTCTACAGGAGAACTCACAGTGACAATTAGCATGTCTTTTCTTGCTAGCTGCAAATAAAGGCCAATTCTGTCAAGGCTCATATTTGAAGCAAAACTTCTTTCTGCCTCTGACAGGCTACAGATGAAGCAGAAGGCAAACAACACTTCTGAAAAGGGAGTAAATTCATTGTATTTACTGTAAATGTATGCACACCAGCATCTACAGAACTGCAAAAAACATGTTTTACTAGAAATATAAACAAGCTTATTACAAAAACCAAGAATATTATTTGACAATCTTTATAAGAGTTCAAAAAGCAAGAAATCAACTGCTGAAACTACACAAATACTGTTCTCCTCAAATACACCCTGAATCTTTTTTAAAATAGCAATGTAACATTATTATCTACCACAATGATCTCTTACGCCACATAAACAATTGAACTATCTCTGTATTGGCTGAAAATACCAAGATACAATTCCAGTGTTGACACATTAACATCTCTGCACTTAAGCTGAATATATTCCCAATATGTACTGGAATTTCATTTATTGTAATAACTGAATTACACCACAATCACCAGAAATTCCACTTAACATGAGCGTGAGAAATATAGCAGATGATCTGTAGTATTTCCACAAATAAACTAGAACACCTACAGACAAAACCACCTCACAGGGGAAACAACTGCATCAACAGACACTTTAGGTATAAATCACAAGTTCTTTGCTTTCCAAATTATTATGGACTAGTCGAAGCAACACCCTGAACAAAATTACCCAAAAAAATGCAAAAAATAACAGTGTAAAAATATTAATCCATAACAATATCCAACATCTGGTGCTTTGGTGCTTTTAGTGATGCTTACAGTAGAAAGTATCTAATTTGGCACCTACTTTTCTTACAATACTAAACAAAATCAAGTCAGATTTCTCTTTTGGTTTTCTGTCATTCAAACTCTGGTCATTGAAAACTCTATTTGCAGAAATCATGGAAATAATACGCTTCAATACAAAATACCTCAAATGTTATTTTTAGACTATATTCAGTAAAAATAAACCTTTAACATGTTGGATGGAACCTTTAACATTATGGGATGATAAAAATAATAAAACCAAAAGTAATTATATTTCAAGGAGAAACAATGTTCATACTGCATCAAATTAAATCATTTGGTGGACTTACCTGATTTCCTATTTTAAGTGTATTGTTGAAAGCCTCAGTCATTGGATAATGCTCCATGGCCATAAACAGTGTGTTTAAAATTATGCAAACAGTGATAGCAAGATCAACAAGTGGATCCATTACAATAAATGAAACTATACTCTTCACTTTTAACCAAGGCTCCCAACAATTCCAAATCAAGAAAGTGTGGGCAAACTTATACCAGCAGGGTGGACATTTTTGCCTGGATTCTTCAAGTTCTGGGGAAAAATAAATAAATAAATAAAAACGCAGAGTAAGCAAGTTGTGAAGAAAGCGAAATATTTTTGTTTGGTCTGCTTTTCATGTTTATATTCCTGTTACCATTAAAAGATGTTTGGAGGAACCTTCTTAGAAATTATAGTTGCTGAATTAAATAATTTCAGAAGACAGAAAATCAATACGGGTTTTCAGCTAGTAACTGAAAAAAGTTGTCACTTGTCATTTATCACACAACCTTGTTTTCAAAAACACCCTATTTATATTTAAGGACACTTTCCCCAAAAAAACCTACAAATTCACAGTCCCCTCAGATTTCTAACTATTGATTTGCAAGAAAAATATGATTAATTTCAGCAAAGCATATAAAAAAAAAAAAAAAAAAAAAACTATTCAATCTTTTCCATTAATTTCAGTAATTATTTCACTACTACAAAAGAAAATACCACTACATATTTCCTTCTTCCTATTAACTATGGCCTGGCTTTGTTAATTTTATATTATCTTCTTATAGTATAAGTTACCGGAAGACTTATCACAGGGCACTTCCTCCAATATGAATAAGTAGTCTAGTACACATACATTTTATCTGTTTTATAATAATACCTTTATTTTTTTTTTTTTTAGTTTAGCCTGTTTATCAGACTCCACTTCTTTTTTCATTTTGTTTTTACCATTCATTTAATGCATTTGCAATGGCTACTTATTTTTAGTCTTCTGTATTTGCATGTGATACAATACCTTTATACCTATGACTATCTCAAGAAAGTTCATGAATCTGTAGTTGTAACACACCTTCCATGGTATTTGTGATAATGCCAGCTATACTCATAGCTCTCTCTCTTAAATTAGGATCCTCCAGCAAATCCATTGGTATTTGATATGAACTTGGACGTCTCTTTTTTATTTCAATTTCTGTAGTAGTGCTCTATAAAAAAAAGGAGGGGGGAGAGAAATATAAGTCACCTTTAGAAATGCTGACAGAACAGGCATCAAAAGGCTCTTCACTTTCAATTATATATTAAAATTTCAATAATATACACAGGTTCATATTCATGCTATGACATTAGAATTTTTTTTCCACCTTTTTGTTTGTTTGTTTAAATAGAATGGGTATTTTCAGATTATACCTCTGAATACTGTTAAGCACCTTATAAAATACCTTATAAAGTACTAAGTCTTGATATTTAATTTCCAGATTATCTTTGCATTGTAGTTTACTATTATCTTCTTATTAGACATAAGGAAATTTTGGAGGAGGCCATGGCCAAAGAAACAAATTGACACTTCTCAGTGGAAGCGTGAATTTTTCACTGGATTCACTGCAAATTCACTGGAAGCGTGAATTTTCCAGTTCCCAGTCCCATGCTTTCTTTACCAATACTTAAATTCCAAACAAGTTCAATCATAATATACTTATAAGATGTGATTTATGCTAGGAAGTTTCTGCAATAGCAATTGTTTTCTGAAAGTAACTTTTACAGATCAGCCTTGATCTCTAATCCTGAAATCTGGAGTAATTAAAAACTTTCTTACATTGTCATCAGTTGTTGGTTTGTCTATTATCACCTCTGGCAGAAGCTGACCTGTAGGTGACAAGAGACACGGTGGTCCATCCACTAAGGAAACCACTCCATTGCAATCCACAGTGCTGTGCATCTTTCCATTCATTGGAAAAAGCGTTGGTCTTCTTGACGATCTGCTGGCCTGGCTAATGTTACTACTGCGTCGTTCACTGTGTCTGAGTGGCACAAAAAGAGAACCTCTTCTGCTTCCATTATCCTCAAATGTGCTGTGCTCATCATCAGCAAAATCATTTTCAGATCCTATCTCTCTTCCATGATCTCTAAAACTGAAAAGACTTGTTCTGCTACTACGTCTGGGAGAAAACAGGGAGCCACGAACACTTAGTAAAGACTGTAAAGGAAAAAAACAAAGTCACCAGCTGAAGATTTTAAATATACAGCATCCATATCTATGAAATATATACACATTCCCCCCAAATCTTTCAGCTTTACTCTTAATACAGTGCCTTAGATAGACTTCAGACACATGAGAGATGAGAATCATCTGAATGAGTAAATTTACACTACACTTAAAACAATTATCAGAGAACAAGAAGTGAACATGCATGAGTCTATAGCAGTTTCCATCCCCGTATTACAGAGGAAATCAAGACTTTATGAATTATAATGATCCATGTAGATAATGCATTATGTCAAATTATATTGTTTCATACTCTTAGTCTTCTACACTGATACATTACACTTAAATTTTCCTTTTATGAATTAAAAATTAATTTCTACCTCAATTGAACTATGAAAATGTACTACTGCTGTGCGCCATGTTGAAACCCACCACATCCCAAACAAGAAAATAACCTCCAAACTCGTTTGATGCAGTTGGTAATCAAAGTAATGCAAAATTCTTTTTCTTAGTTTGTATTACTTTACAAAGTTACAGCAAAGTTTGCTGCATATTTCAGTTATCACAAATCCAAACAACAAAAACTGCACTATTCACAGTACCTGGTGGGGTGACGTGAGCTGTGTCCCATAAGCAAGTTTGTTCCCGTCAAAAGAAAAACGGAAACCTTTCCTTCTGATACTGCCATCTGATTCAGATTTTGAAAGCTTTCCCTCCTTTGTGTTATCCTCTTCTCCAGAGAGTTCCCTTTGCCTCCTCTTCTTCCTTCTATTTCTCCTTTCTTTGGCACTTTTTGAGCTAAGCTTGGATGCTTCTGAAGAACTATCTGAAGGTCCACCAATCCCACTTTCACCACTTAATTCTGTCATCTCTGCTGCAGCTGCTGCTATTGCCTGGCAAAGCAATTATTTAACGTGACATCTAAAACATGTACGAATGATCAAATGTTTTAAAATTCCACAATCTTTTAAGTATGCTATAGTGCCTGTTTCTGAAGTTTATACCACTTGACTTGTAAATGTGACAAAAGCCTAGGTGGATTTGTGTTTTAAAAAGAAAAATAGCAGTAGATTTTTTTTTTTCAATTTCAGTGAATGCAATTGCATGCAAAAGAGCTAAATGCAGTTATGCTATGTTAATACAGTCTGTATTAACTTTGTAAACTGATTTTAGCTGTCACTGTAAACAGCTTCCCTAAGCTGCCATTAGGGAAAAAACTTTGGGGGTCTTACTTGCAGCTTGCAGTCTTAGATTCACTATTGATAACACAGGTAGTATAAATAAGTAAAATTTATGAACAAAAACATTTTTAACTTTAACCCAGGCTTGACAAACATTTCACAACTTCTAGAATTACTTTTAAGTTTAGTATTTGAGAAATTCAGCATGCCAGGTTACTAGATACTAGCTCCTCATAAGAAATGTTTATTAAAAAAATTATTGTTTCAATTTGTGTTTTCTATTCTGAGATCAGAAAATCATTAAAACTTTAGACATCAACATTAAAAAAGAAATATACATTCCTTTATGTAACTCACAAGTTTTTTTAGACTGCTTTCTCTATGGCTTTTTATTACTTTTAGAGTGTATTATCTAATTATTGGGTTTGTTCCAAATGAATATCATGTAAAGAGATATGCTAAAACTCAAATTCTTTTTAGAAAATACCTGAGCTTCTTCTTGCTGTTTCTTCAGCTGTTCAAGCAGATGCTGCAAGTCTGCTTCCCTCTGTTCTGCCTCGACCATAGTTGCTTGGTTCTGTTCTTCATAGGCCATGGCAACCACAGCCAAAATCAAGTTAATCAAGTAGAAGGAACCCAGAAAAATGACCAGAACAAAAAATATCATGTACGTTTTGCCAACAGCTCGTAACGTCTAGAGGAGAAGAAGAGAAATGATCCATCTGGTGAAAACATGCATCAATTCTGCAATTCATAAACACTGACTGAATTTTAAAAGGACAAAACTTTAGTAATTTAAAAGATAATACTTACTAAAACAGATTTTCACACACATGAAAAAAACGATGGTGAGAGAACTAATTTATAAAAAGACAAATTAAGATTCATATTTTGCTGTTAAAGAATATACATTGTAAAAATGAAGGAAAGGGTCAAAAAATGTGCATACCTCTTCAGAAATCATGTGAGATTCTGTACTAAGAATCCATGTCTGCTTAACTCTGCAACTGAATTTGCTTTCTTTCATAAATACTGCACTTTTTCAACTGTTATCAATAGATGTAGTATGTAATATAAACAAAGGCCCTTTCTGTGTTTGGTTTGGGGACAGTTAAACACTAAATGATTTTTATCATATACTCACCAGCTGATAAAGATTTTCCCAGTAGTCTTGTGTCATAAGTCTAAACAGGGACAAGAAAGCCCAACTGAATGTGTCAAAACTAGTATATCCGTAGTTAGGGTTTCTTCCAGCTTTTACACAGATAAACTCTTCTGGACATTTACTAGAGAAAGAAAAAAAAAACACAATGTGTATAAAAAAGCCCGTATCATTAAAATGGTTTTAAACTACTATACCTTGAGTTTTCAATAAAGATTAATTAGACCTTATATGTCAAGGTGGCTGCTATTTGTGGCTTACATTTTAAAAATTGAGGAAACGAAAACATTACTCTTTTTTCTAACCCAGCAAATGGTAAACAAGTAAATGACAATCTTTCTTTTAAACTTTTCACCATTATACACAAAATAAAACTTACTCCTGACAGATTGATATTATATCTGCAGGTGCCTCTTCAATTGAGATAATATATTTGCTTAATACAGAGGTTCCATAAATTTAACACTTCCAAGAGTCGGTATAGATATTTTTTGTTAAATTTTGCATGCCTGCAGGGTTGGCATACCAGGTTTCTTGGTTTCTTCAGGTTTGTGAAATTATCAAGTCAAGTTAACAATTCCACAACAGGAAATAACTGCCAGTGATATTATTTTAAGCTCCTGAAACTGTAGTATTAGTTTTGATAGTAGGTGATCCAATTCTGTAGGCACAGTATCAATGTTATGATTCCATACAGGAAGTTTTGCCACCAAAAAACTTCATGGAAGTACACTATAAAGATTTTTTTTTTCCATATATGTGTGTGTGTATATATGCATACATATAACATTACTTCATATTTACACACAAAATGTTTACAAAAAAGCTTAAGTATATCATTTTAGCCATAATTATGCAAAATAAGGAATGGACCGATATACCACTACAGTCTAGTAATACGTTATTTTATTACAAAGAATTGTTGTAAAGAGAGACCAAGATAGTGCCATGCATGAAGTCCACAGACTGAAGAATACTGAAAATGTCCTCGCAGAAGTAGGTCTTAAGTCCCAGTTCCCCGTGCCTTCTTTAGACGTGCCTTCTTTAGAATTTTTCACTATGGGTTTAGGTAGCTAAATTAGCTTTTTAACTTTATAGTGATATTGTTTACATCTTGTTTAAACAGGTGGTATGTAGTTTTCATTGTATCTTACCCTGCATCTGAGCTATTGCCACAAAGCAGATAATCCTTTTGTCCTTCTAGACGATAAAAATGACCTAAAATAAAAGAAATGCTAAATTATTACAATTAAGGCAAAGAAGTAGTACACCAAACTACAGTAATATAAGTGTCAGAAGAGGCAATCTTGATTTTTTACGTCTCTTCCAAGGCCAGAGAGGCTTTGGTCCTTGGAGACATTCAGCACTTTACAAGACACGATGCTGAGCAGCCTGCTCTAACGACACATTGCAGCTGGACCTCAGCAGGACTGGATGATCCTGGAGGTCTCTTCCAACCTGCATGATTCTGTAATTTCCAACCTAACCCTACAATTATGTTTCAAGGTGCAGTTAGGGGAAAAAACAATCATGTTAGTGTGAATTTGGGAGGTAAGATATAAAATATGTACCAATTGTCATCCTATTTCATTGATACTTATCTTCAGCCTGTAACATGACATGGTTATCTAATGTGTTTGTGCATGTATGCATGCTTATACACAAATACTTCAGCACATTATTTCAGCAGTGTCTCTTACTTTCATTCTTAATGTATGCCGTCCAGTCAAACTCTGTACCATTAAAGTATGGAGCTACATATTTTTCAAAAGTTGTTGAATTTTTTGATGGCCATAACAAGCATTTGTTCTTCAAGTTGCCCATGAACAGCTGCAGTCCTATTAGTGCAAACACACTCAGGCAAAACACAGTCAGGATCATTACATCTGAGAGCTTCTTCACAGACTGAATTAATGCTCCCACAATAGTCTTCAAGCCTGCAAACAGAGGCAGATTTTTATTAAATATTTACCTAAGCTAAAATACAGTGTGGATTACTCGAACACACTATTAAACACCATGCACAGCTGAACAAATTAGTTTTAAAATATTTTTTGAAGGAAAAAGATATCAATAAGTCCCATAGCTCCTGATAAACTAATCGGAAGCTATGAATGGTAGGCATTCCAAAACACCCGTTCTACAAATAAACAAGTAGCGTTTTTTACTCATGCTCCCTGTACATGTTAACTACATGTGAAGAAAATTGTTCCAGATTTATTTTCTGCTTGATGCCTCTTCCTCCAAACCTGTGCCAGTGTCCTTATCTAATTCACAATATATTGGTTCTATAACAGCAAATGAAAAACAAAACACAATTGCATTGCAGCAGAGATTTTAATGGTACCACTATGAAGTGTCCTATTCAGCTGGAGGTGATTTGGTGAAGATAGGCATCTCAAGATAATAAATACATCATGCAGTCCCCATGCTACTCCTTATTTTCTTATTCCTTTATCAAGGATTTAGCTTTTAAAATACATTGAAATTTTCAATCCCAAATGTCTTTGATAAATGGTAGCAGTTAAGATTAGTAATAGAAAAATGAGAAGATAATTAATTTTGATCTTTAATGTGGGACAGAAAATTTGACATCATGAAATAGAAATTATAGACTACATAGTACATAGGCTATATAATTCAATTTCTCATGCATGAATGTATTAAACTCTGAGGCTGAGTGTTTTAGAGAGTCAGAAAAATAATGAAGTTTAGTTTAGTTTAAGTTAAGACTAGAGCCTAAATCCTTCTGTTAAAAACATGAATTCAGCTTCTGTGAAAATTTCAATCAGCCTCAGTGTTTAACCTTGCTCTCACCTGGAATGACTGATATTGTTTTCAAAGCTCGGAGAACTCTGAATGTTCTCAATGCTGAGACATTGCCCAGGTCCACAAACTCTGTCACATATCTGTAGTGAGGGATTCCACACACAAACACAATGACAGCACACACATAATTAAACAGAGGTGATGTAGAGAGCTTACAGTTTTACACAGTTACTTCTTACCTGGAATTACAGAAATAGTTTTCAAAGCTCTCAATACTCTGAAAGTTCGAAGAGCTGAAACATTGCCTAGGTTTACAAACTCTGTTATATACCTGTAGAATTAAATCACAGTTACTCATAATTAAGGTAGAGTATATAATACTTACCTGGACCTGTAATCCAGACTATTTTTTAGGAAGGGGGAACATTAAATGAAAGACTTACATTCATATTTTCCTGGAGTTCATATTCATATATGAATATGAAAATATTCATATTTTTCAATGGAGTTCTCCCTAGGAAGCATACCCTTAAGTATTTCCATTGAATGTAAATTAATATGAAACTGATCACCCTGATTTTATTGTTTAAATATACTTCATAATAGATTGTTCAATTGTAACTTCTCTTTTGTATTGTGCAATAGTACACTAATTCTGCTGTGTGCTAGATCAAGGTAAACATTAAAATGGGAGAAGGTGAAACATAATTTGACTATAATTCATTTTAAATGAGTTAATATAACCCAAACAAATTATTACCATTAAAAAAAAAAAAAAGTTCTGGCTGTTATTTTACTTAAAGTAAATAAACGTATACTTACGCAAAGGAAATGACAATAAAATCAAGCCAGTTCCAGGGGTCACGAAGACAAGTAAAATCATCTATACAGAAGCCTCTTGCAAGGATTTTTACCAAAAATTCGAAAGTATAAATACCAGTAAAAGTATACCTATGAGAAAACATCAAAGTAAAAGTTTAAGGTTGTCATTCAGTGATATAACAATATAGAAATAACAGAAAACCACTCAAAAGCAGTGATTATTAAATGGACTGTAATGGTAATTATGAATTTACATCAAAATGACTGTTTTCCCACCATTCTTCTGCATAGTTATGTGATTTTTACTTTTAAATCTGAAACATATTTTTGCAGTTTCTGGCATGCATGAGTTTGAAATTTGAACACGAAGTACTAAACAGTACAAATATGAAGAAAATATATTTTTTTTGGTAAGTGCAAATTTCAGTATGGTTGGCATTTCAGAAATAAAATCCATGGGTAAGTGAAACTTAGTGTTTACTACAGTTACCACAGTCAGACTTTAGAATGTCTGACAGTAATCCTCATATTTTGATACAAGAAGCTTGAGTGTTAAATTTTTACATTTTGTTAAGCATGAAGGTGCTTCAGTAGTGGCTATACAAAGCATCTTACTGAAAAGCAATAGTGACAGTTTGGTAGGATTTTTTCTTCTTCTTCTTTTAATAAAAATGCTAACGGAACAGCTGAAAAGGGAGAGAGCGCAAAAACATTACAAGTACAAAAATTATGATCAAAAGGATTAAATCAGTTTTATTCAGGGAAAAAGGGTAACAATATCACAGCTTTTTTTCTTACAGCCTGCAGGCCTGTAGTGGTTTGAGTTGCAGCTAGTATTAATTAACAGGCTAGAGAAAGAATACCAGCTTTGCACATGATATTAATTAAAACCACACAGCTTAGCACTCAACTTAGCTTTTAATTTTAAAAACATTTTAAAAATATATTAGATAATTTTACTTACTCCACATTCTTTGTCCAATCTGGTAGTTTACTCCATGTCATGAATACACAGTTTGTCAAAATAGTGAGCATAATAAGCATGCTGAACAATGTTGACTGCAGTTAAGGAACTTACACTTTCTTAATGCTGAATTTGCATCACAAAAAACGTGAGTAGTTGATCAGGCTTTAGAACACTGACAACACATACAATACAAATCAGTTTAATATGACTAAAAATGCCATAGATAATGAAAAGTCGTTTCATATTAATGACATTATTAATTCTGTAAACTAGGTATACATGCTAGCCCTCATTCAGTTTGAGATAAAGAATTAAGGGCATGAACATATTTAAATACTAGAACAAACAAGCATTATAAAGTATTTCAAGAGACCAGTAATTATTATGTTTTGGTTTTAAGCAAACTAGATAAAAAGGATATGAATGAACTAAAATCTTAATAGCTATTCTTCTAATAATATTGAAAGGAGATAAAAGGTACAAGGCAGAGGTGGCACTGAACCTGAAGATTGTCTTCCCTTTATTCAATACTATAAATGTCTTTAAAAAAAAAAAAAAGAGAGAATAGGAAATTAAGGATATGTTTGCAACCTCACCATAAATAGATGCTGCACTTACACAGATGTAAGTAGCCAAATTTATTTTCAATAAAATTATTCAAGCAAGTATCTGATTCTGTATTTTCACATAAGCAAGGAAAACTGAAAACCATACATTATTTTTCTCTGTGCTCTTAATGTCTACATTTGAACATTTTCCTGGATTATGTAAATAAGTGAAAACTACAATTAAAAATTGTCCTTTTAAATGATTAAAAATATGTGCAGCTATATTGCATGCACTTCAGATGAAACCTGGCAGTGCAAAACACGGCACCTAATCAACCATTTTTGGAGACTCACCAGCAACTTCTTAATCATTTCAGCACTTAGAAACTGCTTCTGAAATTAGATATCCTGGTTCTTAAAGACTTTACTGCATTTATTATCTGAGCAGTTATTTCTAGTACCATTTACACCACCATTTTTGATTTAGACTAAAACTCCTATCTAATGAAAACTTAAGTCAGTCTACATTTTATGCATATTTTCGCAAATGACAATTATCTGCAAATAAGTAGGTTTTAATATTGATTCTTCCTGTTTTCTGCTGATACTCTATTGTAACAGAAATAGATCATTTGACAGTACCAATCATAGAGTAGAAGCAACAACTAAAACAACTGAAAATACTATACCTGATTATTAGTCTTCAACATTCTGTACTAGAAAAATACTGCTTTAACCAAGTTGCTTCTTATGGAAGATGGTAACCAGTTGATTTTCTAGTTCTTTGTTTCAAGAACCTATTCTGTGTTTTTAATTCAAACATTTGATTGATTTTTACAATGAAATAAGCACTTGCTTATTCTGTACTGCCTTTTTAAAGTAAACTCAATTTTGTTTTCATTTTGAACATCATTCTGCTTCTTTTCATCAGCTAAGATCTATACTTGCTAAAGCCATCACCCTTGATCTTGTCTCCTTTTGTTACTGGTTTCCCTATAAAATAAACTTATATTTATCTATTATAATAGATATTTAACTATTATGATAGATGACTATACATCAATTTAGATTTCATTTTCAAGTCTATTCTGGACCTATAACAAATGCTCAGTACAGAAACAGGAAGTAGTAGACACAGTCCCATTTCAGAAGTGGATGTGCTACTCACAGATGTTTTTATACTGTTTAGCAGACAGTACTTTGTTGTTGTTACTGAGCCACAAAACCTCTTTTACATTAAAAAAAAAAGCATTTATGTAAAATTTCCAAGAAAATTCTGCATACGCGCAGATATAAAGTGACTCCTAAAGGAATGATGAAGAGACTTTAAATAACTTCCTTGCACTGTAATATTGAGGGCACAAGACATCAAGATGTCCTATTAATTACTGTCTTCGTGTTCCTTGTGGGGTGGTACTGGGAAGGATTACTTACTGGTAAATTGGTATTAAAATAATCAATCTAGTCAGATTCAGAAAAAAAAGTAAAGTGATCCTGAAGTGAAATCTAGCAAAATGAACTCATGTCTGCACGAGCTGTTACCTATCCACAGAAATCATTTTACATGAAGCTGGCAACCTGTGCTAATAATCACTTATTTATTTTTTAGTTATGTCCCTCCCTAGTCAAGACAAGTTTAGCAAGTAACTCCAGTTAAGTTTTGTTTTGCCTTTTTTTAAAAAAAAAAATATTTCAATAAAGTTTTAATGAATGTTTAACAGTAGATCATTTTGGCAGACGATAGACAGAACAAGCACTTCATCCAAAGTAAATTTGTTGATAGACTGGAAGATAGTGCAAGAATTCTTATATTATCTAGTAATTTAATTATCTGAGGAAAACAAACCAAAAATTTTAGCTGCTCCTTCTTAGCCTGCTGAACTACATACATCTTAATACTATATTTCCTCAAATCCCCAGTAACAGAGTAGCCAGAGAGAGATGAAGTTTTCCAATGCTTCAGCATTTCATCAGATCTGAAAATATTAAAAGACATCTAATCCAAAATTCACTAACTCAAAACATCATAAGGAAATCTTAGACATTAAAAAAAAAAAATCATAAAAAGTAACCTGAGTAGAAGACTCACAGTCATATTTATATTGCATTCAAAATAATTTACATGGTATCACAGACTTTTAAATACTTTCAATAGGGCTTCTGACTACCTTCAACAGGCAGTAAACTACAGCATATACCACTTTGTAGTTCAACAGGTATATTTTAATTACAATCTTAGCAAATGCTTACTTTTTTATTGGCATAATATGGATCCAGGTCCTCCAGGGGCTCAGAAACCATTTCTGGAGGAATGTCACCATAAATAAATGGCAGCGTCTTTCCTGCCTCCAAGTCATTACTTGGCTTTTGATGATTTTCTTCATGACCACCATCATCTTTATGTTCATCTTTGTCACGATTAGACTTTTCATCCGCAATACGCTTCTCAATAGCTGCAAGAGACTCTTTGGTGAAATGGAAGAAGCTGTCAGATCCTGGTGGTACGAACATTGCCTGTGCCATCTTTTCATTCTGCAAACTTTAAACACTTTTATGCTCTTGTGCAAGAAGATCCTAGGAGAACGTGAGGGATAGGGAGTGGGGAGAAAAAGAAAAATTAAGAGTGCAACAGCAAGACAATTCTCCAAATAACAATTTTCAGCATAGTATAGTAATCTGCCTCTTTTCTACTTGTAAATAACTGTACAGAGAAGTATTTGAATTAATTTTCAGAGACAACAGAAAATTAGCTAACTTAGCTTTTCTGAAGTACCAACATAGCAAACAGATAGTTTAGGATGCAAAGAAAAACATGAAAGGAAAAGATATATAATGAATTTTGCATGCAATTTATTTGTCATCTCAGGTTAATATAAATGTCACAAGAAAAAGGAAAGCATTCTCACTTTCCCTAATCTAAACAAGAAATCCAAAACACACCTTATTATGAAAAGTTAAGCAATGTGTTAACATATTACTTTGTTCAGTGTTTATGAGGATAGGGGTTTATATAAAAAGTTGTGCTGGTAACTCCAAAACACTTGCAAATTATAATTATGAAAGCGGAAAGAAAAACAAGCATGTCCTTCCTATTACTATACATTTGTTATGGAAACACTACTCCACCTGGTGGCTTACATACTAGCTAAAACTAATTACCAGCTAAACTAATGCTCTATTAGACAAGTACTACATTTAAAGCCATAGGCACAAGCAGAATTCAACTAGCCTAAGGTTTAGTCCTTCAATTTTTGGATTTCCTGACTAGCATTTTCTTGACTTCCAACTGTAAATTTGATGGTGCTACGCTCTCCAATTAAAGAAGTTATGAGGGATGAAGTGTTTCAGATTTACACATAAAAAATGGCACAATCTCCCCGAAGTTACACTACTCTCTCTGAGGCTTGATGTATTTTCAAATATATATATATATATTCAGCAAAATTTCATCAAACGTTATATTTTCAATAGATTACTTCTTTCTAGGTTTCTACTTTCTACAGGGAGAGCACAATTAATACCCATGGGTGCAATTAGTTCAGGATAAATCGATTTTATAAACAGAGACAAAACAGAATCAAGTCCTCCTTGGTGACATTCAGCAGTGCTGTCTAACAACACTTCAATAAAATTCAGAAATTGTGGTGGGTTGATCTTACTGGCTACCATATTGCCACTCAGCCACTCTTGTACTTTCCCACATCAAAATAATAAGAGGGAGGAAATAAAGTAAAAAAATCTCATAGGTTGGGGCCAGTTCATAACAGTGTGCTCTTCATGAGCTGCAGTTCCTTTGGGGGTAATCCACCTGCATCACCACGCAAATCTGTCCTGGCATGGTAACCCATGGACTGCAATGAAATACCTCCTCCACCATGGGCTGTCCCACATGCTGGGCTGCAGATGAATCTCATGTCTGGCACCCAGAACAACCCTTTCTCAGACCTTGAGGTTTTCAGGGCTGTTTCGTGCACTTTTTTCCTCATTCCTTACACTGCCATGCAGCATTTTGACACTTCTTGAATGTCTTTCCCAGAGGCATCATAAGACTGGGTGCAGAATGGCCTGGACACCAGTTAGGGCCTGTGAGGTCTCAGTCCCAGAGGAACAACCTGAAGCTGGTCTAGAATGGCTGCATTTTCCCTAGGCTTCTACCAGCAATGTCACAGACCAGGCCTGTGCTACACAGCAGGTGAGAGTTTGTTAAAGACATAGCTTTTCCTCTGGTCACAATGTCAGCTTAACAGTAGAGATGTGTAGGAAAAAAAAAAAAAAAAAAAAAAAAAAAAAAAAAGATAAAAAGATGCCGAATACTTACACATGAGGTACAGTAGCCCCGTTTAATTCCCACACCAGGTTATGAATCCCAGGAACATTAATGCAGCTGCCTCTTCTAGAATTACTTTTAGGTCTCCTCCAAGCTAGTTAATAACATTTTCTACATTTTAACAATTTCCAACAAAAACTGAATTCTCAAAGCCAAACCTAATCTTATACCAGCCTTTTTTTCCTCAAAATTTGCCAATCAAGGGTATGCATATATCCAAGTCCTAGCTTTTTCAGCTGAGCTATGACAGATTCTGCATCCCTAGCAAGTACTCTCTACTGTCACAAAAGACAGAAAAAAAAGAGGTCTTTGCACAGGCCAGTAAGGATATGAGCAATCTCCTGACAAACAGGTTGCAAAAATCGGCCTTTTTTTGTGTGAGCCACACAGCATCTTTGGAACACAGAGCAATAGTTATTCTCGGGAGCACGCAGCCCAGCAATGACACATCTTCCCTTAATTATTCCAAAATGGACAATTGCATCCATTCCATCTTTAAAAGATTCACCATTCTCAAATGGAAGGTCCGTGATTCCTATTTGGCCTTCTCCGCTGAAATCTTCCCAAAGCCCTAACATTCATGTCCCTGAAAGTTTGTCCTGCAATGGTTTGATTGAAACATTTCCTTCAGAAGTTGGATGATGCCTGTGGCCAAACGCCCAGGGAACATGCACCAGCAAAAAAGGAAATTACTCTCACAGGAAGAACACCAGAATCCTTTCCCTTAAAGCTCTATTTTTTACCTAAGAAATAATGTAAGTAATGACATTGTTATTTTGTACCCTTAGTTCCTTTATTTAGCTTACACATGTGTATTTTCTGGAAATAAAACTTCCTATAAGATATATTAATCAATCATGCATGTGTCATAAGAGATACTGAGGACTGCACTTCCGTAAGATCTACCTTTCCTGCACTAAGAGATGCAAACTAGAGTTCATATTATAAATACAGCTGTATGTACTGAAAGACATACGTTTCAGAAACGTTCCAGTTTCTGAAATGGTTAGATAGCTGCACAAACTCTGAAAAGTTTGATGAGACAGGAGAGAAAGACCTACAGCGATTAGAAGAACCATCTTTAAAGCAAATAAAACTGGTGCTTAAAGCCAAATAAAACCGGTGCTGTACACGGTGCTGCTCTGGTAGTGCTGCCCTTTATGGAGATAAACATGACCTTACAGATTTTTCAGCACATCGACACACCAGTCCACCATGTCTATCAAAAAGTAGGGGCATGCTTGGAAGTCTAATTAATATTTACATGATTTTGTGTTTTGATGATTTTCTTCAGAAACTAACAAAAAAAAAAGGCAGATAAAAAAAAGTTAATTAAAAGAAAGGGGAGAAACCCTAGGTGAGTTATACAGGTTATCTACTATAACAATCAGTGAATCTTTTGGGGACAGTCTTATTACCTGGGGGAAGATGTTTAAAGGTTTAAAGTGTTTCCTCCTTGACTTTATGAAGGCAGATTCAGAAGGTGATGAATATGACCATAGAAACTACTTTTAATTGAAAACATCACTAACTTATGCCTGCCTATGCACTTAGGCTAAATTTCCTCTTTAGAAACCTGTGATACATAAAACCAAAAGTTCATGTCTGCTCATTTTACCAAATACCACTATGGCCTTAATGACACTTTTTCTGAGATGTTACCGGTGTTATCAGTATGAAAACCAATCCTTCTGCTTTCATGCTGATAGTCCAGTGGTTTATTCAGCAATGCTTTAGTCTCCTTTGGGTTGACACAAACTCCATCCAGCATTTCTCTCTAGTGAGACCACAGCCAATGACTGCATCACATTTCAGTGTTAGCATAAAACAAACAAAAAGATTCTCTTTCAACACCTAACAGCAACCTCTTCTGTCAATCATTTGCCATAGCAGTCTAATCACAACCCATACTTCTGGATAAAAAACAATACACAATCTTGAGTTACATATCAGAGACTATGTTTTCTCATCTTGACTTTTTTTTTTTTTTTTTAATGTATGTAAATATATACACTATGTAACATACTGACATCATTTATGTCATTCCATCAAGGAAATTCATTTATCCAATAAGGAAACAGAGTGAAAGAATTACAACAATAGATGGGTTAGTTTAACAACTTAAATGTTCTCTCTCTTTTCTGCAATCTTGATGGCTACTGTACCACAAAGAAGTAGTAACAAATCAAATCAAAAAACAAGAAAGAATATGAATCCTTAAAGGAGGGAAAAAGAAAAAAGAAAAGAAAATGAAAACCAACACTTCCCCTTCCCCCTTCCCAAAAAAAAGGTCCCTATGCAAATCTCCACCTCTCTCCCCCCTAAGAAAAGCAGAGTAATATTTTTTTATGAAAAACTCAATATAAGATTTCTGACATTTTCAAGATTTCTACAGACATTTACAAACTGTTTATTTTTGCATTTATAAAAATAATGTTCAAACTTAGATCATATAGCATCAAAATCTCAGAATGAAGGAACTACATTTCCCATACAGACATAGCATATTTACCTCCATGTTTTTTCAGAGCTAGAAACAAAACATCTGCTGATACTCTATATCCCACAACACAAAAATGAATTTTTACAATATTATTTTCATTGTTCTCTCTGTTAATTACTATTGTACATTTCATAGTGCTATTTAAATAAAGTTGAATAAAATTTTCAGCATACTAAAGAAGCCTGGATAAATCACTAAGTCTCAATAACCAAATAAATTCTCGTAAGTATGAAAATTAGTTAAGACTAAGAAGCTGCTACCATGACAGTCTATTGATGATGTACATTGAAATTCAATTTGGCAAATGATCACATTTGATGAGTCATCAGCAATCCTACATACATTTTCTTTGCTATGCTATTTTATTTTTCTGCATCTGTGTATATAAAAGAATATGGCATTTTTATTTCAGGGATATTAAATTTGACTAACTATATACATTAAAATTTGCATTGTTAACTACTATACTGCTGTTACTTGATGCATCCTTCAGACTGTTATTGCTGCTAGAGAAAAGAAACTGTTTTGATCCCTACTACCTCAATATTACTACTCTCTGAGAGTCTGCAAAACAAAAAGCTGACTATAACACAAACCAATAAAGTTCTTAGGAAAATGGGTTAATCTAGAAAGCATTTCCTCTAATCAACAATTAAAAATCTAGTGTCTTTCCTTCTCCTCTCCAAGAATTTCCTGTGCAGACACTACCAGTACCTACACTATTCAGCCACTTATGAACATAAGCAGAAATAAGAACTGAAACATTTCTAAATTATTAATTGTTCTGAGCCTGAATGAATTAAACCTATGGCACATTTCATCCCTTGTACTTCTCAGCAGAATATTGTGGCAATGCAATGGGACTAACTGGGACAAATCTTAAAAGATTTTGCCATGCCCTTCATTTACAAGTTGTTTCTTTATAGTTTGCTCATGAAAATCACATTAAAGAATAAAACAAATGCCTACTGAAAACAGAACTTCTGTAAAGTTCTAATGGTTCAATTTACATGCAGCTCACCTTGCATGTCCTTTATCCTTTTCAAGCTATTTCAAACTAGCTATTTTCAATTCAAGAATTTCTGATTCAATGTGTAAGTTTATAGTAACACTTAGAAGATACTTGCAAAATATTAATGTTGCAGGAAAACAAATTATTAAAAAAACAGAGGATGCTACTCTTAATCTTAAAAAGATTTCTCTCATATAAATCCATTTTAAGAAATTGCAACCACTTAGGCAAGCTGATCAGTCTCTTTCCTTACTGTCTGAAAATGAATTCATCAAGCTCAGATCCAGGAAACCCAGTTCTTACAGACAAGCATTCCAATCACTAATGTATTAAACAGAAAACCTTGAATAGAGCCAACACATAACAAATGAAAAACTGTGTAGTTGTTTAGTGTTAGCAATACAATAAAAAACAGTGAAACACATTATTTACTTTGTCAGGTGCCATGCATACATTTTTATTTGAGCAAGTATGATATTCCTGTCATTCGTACGCAAGCCAATGACTTTTTTTTTTCCAGAATACAGATGTATTTTAAAAAATTAAGACCCTGGTTTCATTTAGGTCCTAATAAATCATGCAGCCAAGTCCTAATTTAAATCTTCCTCAACAGGTTAATCGTTTTTAAAATCTAAATAAAAGTTTGTATCAAATTTACCCCTATGACAACGCTACTCTTCAATAACTTATCAGTCACTTGTGCTTCCTTCTTTAAGGTATTTACGGAAAAAAATCTCATTTTCTGGCTAAGCAAGTTCAGAGAAACTCATCTTTAAGTCCAATCAAGCATTTTGTATGACAGATTTGCTTTTGTAAATCCTGATGTTTTATCTTACAAAGTTTCATTATCACATTTTGTTCTTTTTATCCTCTGTTCTTCACATACTTCTTTCAGTTTGTTTTTGTGTTTATGAGATATCATCATGCCAGCTTAGACCTTACGTAAGACCTTACGTACCTCAGAGTAAGACCTTACGTAACTTCTAGCACAAAGCACCAATAACGTGTGCTTGGTAACCTTTGTTCCAAAAGATTTCTTTTATTACACCACATCAAGGTAATTACATTTTGACTTTTATCTTTATAATTTTTGATAAATTTTCTATATAAATTCTTAGTAAAAACAACTGTCAAAGCTTTTAAATACTGTATCTGTGGATGTAAATGAGTATGCATCTAACTCCTTGTTTTGATGCTTTAAAGATAAATAGATAAAGACATTCAGTATTGCCATGGATACTGCGTAACAACATATTGTAGCTGCTTGAAGCTTTGAAGCAATACTCCCTAAACATATTTCAAATAATCACGGTACTTGTACAGTGTTTAGTTTTCCTGTACTCATTAGCTGAAAGAGAGTAGGAAGGAAAGGCAACCATCATACAAAGTTATTTTTTTCACACTGAATAAATTTTAGCTAAAAATTATTTTCAGTTACAAAACTCAACAGACTACTTAAATTCATTTTAGCTATAAGAACTCTTCAGGATGCAACTGCCAGATTCCCCATTATAACCCAAAATGTATTTTATCCAGAAATCATATGAACTTAATCTCATATTTAAGGAAGAAAGAAAAACATATTAAAGAAAAAAAAAATCCAATAAAAATATGATTTACATTTACAGAATAAGACCTCAAAGGTACATGGGTCAACACAAAGAAAAACAGGAATGGCAGTAACATAGCAACTTATTTTTCAAAGTTAGATTTCTCTTATGTTAGATTCCTCTTACGTCAGATTTGCCACAGTCCTTCCAAGAAATCAATAAACAATACTTTCAGAAAAGAAGTAGTACAACACTTCCAGATTAAATTTTTAGGAGCTCTCTGGCTCAGATTTCATCTTTACTGAAGATGCCAGCTGAAAAAGGAAAACACATAGCCTCAAAATGAAATTGTGAAGAAAAGAATTGCCACAGTAGGGAGAAGAATTACTTTAAAACATTCAGCCTACTTAAAATCCAAACATTTACGAAATTCTTACAGATCATGGCATCATCACCAACGCTTGTGCTCACAGAGCTCTACGACATTCTCTTCTTCCTCCCATCATCTCATACTGATGGCTTATAACACCCATCAGTAGAAACAACAAAAATGAAAAACAAACAAACAAAACAAAAAAAAAACAAACAAACAAAAAACAAGGCTCTCCACAAAGCAACTAATGTTAATGAAACGTCTTTTCTGAATGGTTATTAATCCCTAGGAGATCACTAAGAATTATTTCATAAGACAGATAAGTAGTAAATAAAAGATAGGATTTCTTTTCAAACTGGATCCCAACAATGCTGCAGACTCTGGTCCACAAAATAAGAGTTTATATTCACATATGTGTACAAAGAAATCCAGAAACTACACTATTAAATATTGGAAATGTTTCTTTTATGTTCACAAGTTCATTTAGTATCCGTTAAATGCTACACTAATACAAACTGAAGAATCAGAATTTGCTCCAAGTTCCTAAAGCAGGAATTCTTATTTGATTTTAGCATATATGAGAACTGAAGCTTTTAACATAATGTCTAAAACTGATGATGCAGATGCTCCTTGCATAATGGACCATTTATTGGAAGGCGCTCAGCTACTCTGCTTTCTAGCACAGCAGAAAAATAAGCATAATTGTATACAACATTATATTACATGACTAATGTTAAATTGGTTTTATCCAAAGCCACTCACAACTCCCATTAACATTTGAAGGAGTTTTAAAAAAAAAAAAAATCTACCAACAAACTCAATTATGTTTAAAACGGTTAAAGTCTCCCAAACAGTCTTTGTTACTATAAGCAAACATTTACATATAATTGATGCTTAGAAGTTATAAAGTTGGAGACAATAAGTACCATTTCTTTTTTGATTTAATGCGAGAATTATAAATTTGACAAGTAAATTTGCTTTGCATTACAGTTGCATATAAAACTGGGATAAGATCTTTTAGCAACTCATGGGAGGTACTTGGAGAAGAATGTGTTCATTAAAAAGCAGAGAGATTTCTTCATATATAAAACACAAACATTTCTGCAAAATAAAACAGGCTTGGATAAAAGATCTGTAACATTTAGCCTGCCACCATATTCTGTTGCTAGAACCCTTATTGCAAACCCACAGCCATGCCACTTCCCTATGTTAAATACATTTACATTATTTATTCATGTTGAGATTCACTTCAAGATATATTTTTCTGTGTTAACTGTGGTGTTGTCAGAGACATTTTGTCACTGTTATTTTATAAAAAGAAAACTAATGGAAAAAAAATAACACGGCTACTCTATTAGTCCTATGTCCAGAACCACATTGTAGGAGAAAGTTTCTGTTAAGTCTCCCCAAACTCAGGACTGTGAATAAAGGTGCTGAATCAGAGGCTATTCCCCAAAACTGTCTGGAAAAAAAGGTGAGCATCAGTCAATCTTAGAGTAAGGTGACATCTTTAACAGCAGTCACACAGAGAAGTATTGTTGTACTGCAACCAAAACCAACAAGCCCCTCAAAAAGAACAAGTTCTGAGATACCTCCATTTTATTGGCTCTTTAATTCCAGGGACCTGTATTACCAAAGAACAGCAACTGCCTTATTTTAAACAGCACTGAGAAAAGGAACATGTGTTTCTTCTAAGCATGCAGGAATTCACATACATCTCTATAGCTCAGAATTTTCTGTGTTTTTAATAAAAAGCAGTGATACATGAAACAACAATTCTAATGATTTCTGCATCAAAACAGTTATTATTAAACAAGGTATTTATGACTTTCCACTGAAAGAAATTATGTCCCCTGAAATAGGTTGTTTTTAAAATTAAAATAATTAAAATTATTATTAAAATAACTTTTTAAAATTACCATATTCTGCTTTCTTTCAGAAATATAGAACTTCCTATCTATATAGAAGCAAGGAATTGTCTTTCTAAACAAGCATATGATGTATCTGAGATTATAAATGACTTGAACTTCTAAATGAGTCTGCCCTGAGAGAGAAGAGCTCAACAAGAAGTCGATTTTGATGGAGAACGAGTTAGGCTATACTGCACACCACTTGAACGAATGTGCTGCAATTGATGAAAGCAGGTGAACCTATCTCAACTATCTGCATTGGCTCTTTAAAGAAAAGGGCTTTTCAAGTTAATATTTATGATATATTGGGTTAACTGAAGCCTGGTAAGATCATTACATAAAACAAAACCTATTTTGTTAATTAACTATTATTTGTTTCTTGTTATAGAGTAGTACACTAATAGCTCTTGCTTTTTATAATCACATCTAATTTTCTATTAATCACTGTAAGCTTATTGGGGTCCACAGAGCTCACTAAAACAAGAAGGAATTTATTGTATTTGCTTGTAAAAGACACGTGTTCCTCACATTGTTAAAACGTATTATCATGGTACAAATATTTATAGAACTCTGCCTGTGACCCTACCCTGGAAGACTATCTAAACTTACAGGTTGATTGTTCTTACCAATCATTAGATAAAAACACATTACACAGGAAAAGCTGAACATGCTGAACAGAAGGGGAACGCCATAGAAAATTAGTTGTTCCATTAAGGATGCCATTTGGTAAAGAATTCTTGAAGGCTGAGCCTCCGCATCAGTGCCTGGAGGAACCCCATACACATCCAAAAGAACTGTTGTATGTTTGCACTGCAGGTTAAAGGATTTAGGGCTGGGAGGAAGGACAGAAGGAGAAAGTTTCCTTCACCTTTTTATAGCTAGGTGCTGGGATTTCCACAGGGTATACACTAAAACAAATCCTCTAAATTCATTTACTTTCCAGGGAGACCACCTCAGCAGCAAATCAGAACTGGCCCATAATTTTTGTTTTGATCTCAAGTTATAGTATTAGTACAAAAAATAAATTACATGCAGACAGTAATTCAGAGTACATAAGCACTGTGCACAGCAGAGAAACTCTACACATCCACAAGCATGGGATCTTTTCATTAGCTTGTTCTTGCAAATGTGGAATTAGAAGTTTGCCCACAGTCACCCACCAATCCATGTACATCAAATACTCCATGGGTATTACTCAAACCTTGTAAACAATGCTAGGATATTGGGATATAAACACCTCTATGTAATTCATTGCACCTCATCAAGGTGTAGTGAGATGAGACAACAGGACGAGAGGCAACAAGCACAAACTGAAGCACAGGAGGTTCCAGCTCAATATGAGGGGACACTTTTTTACCGTTAGGGTGACATAGCACTGGAAGAGGCTGCCCAGAGAGGTTGTGGAGTCTCCTTCTCTGGAAATATTCAAAACCTGCCTGGATGCCATCCTGTG
The DNA here is from genome assembly GCA_011075105.1 of Heteronetta atricapilla. Lineage (NCBI taxonomy): Eukaryota > Metazoa > Chordata > Aves > Anseriformes > Anatidae > Heteronetta > Heteronetta atricapilla. The sequence goes on along the minus strand of CM021737.1, from coordinate 20,312,665 downwards.
CAATGTGCTCTAGGTGATCCTGCTTGATGGGGCAGTTGGAGTGGATGATCTGTAGAGGTCCTTTCCAACCCCACCCATTCTGTGATTCCAATTTCTATTCATGTTTTAGACTTTAGACTGTTACATGGCTCAAACTTTTGGTATCACCATTCAAGTAACTTTCCTATAAAACTGATTTAAAGACAAAATGATCTTGAATGCTTTTCCTCTATCATATTAAAGTCAATGTACTCCGATCCCACTGAGTGATCATGCCAACACCCACTGTTAAACTTTCAGAAATGCAGAAAGTGAGTTATAACCAACTGTATGGAAGTTAGAAGATGCTTTTTTCCACAAATGGAACATGTATGCCATGTCCGAAGTAAATGACTTAGTTTCTTTTCATTGCAACTGAACTGAAAAAAAAAAAAAACAAGATGCCTGTTTCTGACAAATCTTTGTTATTGTATTCATAACCAGTTATGGAAAATAATATTTAAAAAGTCAGAGAAAAGATGAGGTTGGGAAGCACATTTGGAAGTGAGATAGTCAAAATCCAGCTCAGAACAAGGCTAAGGTTACTCTCCTGATAAGGCCTACACCCTGTGGTAGACCACTCATGTGGTCTGTTTCAGGTTTCTTCTCCCTTCCCTCCACTGCATCTCTTCAAGATGTCCCATGGTGCCTCAGTAAATCACTTACCCTCCACATCCCAACCTACTCTTTGTGCAAGCCTAGGCTTTTCTCTCCATCTCTCTATTAGGGTTCAGCACTACCTGCTCATCCAGGTCCCTGACTTGTGTTAAAACCATGTGGCACTGGAATATTTCCTGCAGCTTTTGCTGGTCTGTTATCAAATTTCTTTCTCTGTTTTTGTTCCAGTCTTTGACCATCACTAACAAAAGTCACCATTGCAAAGCAATAAATGATGTTGAATCACCACAGGTCCCAAATAACTGCTGCTGAAAGCTTCCCTCCTGAACAATGGGAATGAAGAATTAGCCAAACCAAGTCAAGGTTTTAAAAAAGGAAGAGTTTTATTATTATATTTAGGTCCTCCTGAATCATTATAAAAAAGCATAGTAAGTGTACCAAACCTTACAAGATAAAAGTTAACTTGTTAGTAACAATGTAAATCATTGCAGAATCCAAACCTATGCTTTACTGTGTTTTAAACAGGCAAAACCCATGCTCTTTTATTCTTAAAACATACACAGACCATGGTTTTCAATGTACCAGAAAGCTCAAAATGTTCTTGCTTCCTTTAGACCACAGCAGCAAAACAAGTGTATCTATCTATAGTACAAAATAGTTTTCCCATTTCTTTAAACCTGCTGAAATTCTGAAGCAACCCTGAAGTTTATTTAGTGTTATGCATTGTTATGCTATAATAAAGGTGAGAGGACTTTTATAAGGTGTTTTTAAGGACTACTTTAAAAATCATTACTTTTGCTCTGCTTTGATTTTCCATGTACTAAAATCTAAAAGGTCCGAGACAGCAGAATTGAACAGACATATATGAAAGATTTCAGAAAGCATGTGTGCTTTATGGAACTTGTGCTTTGCACACTTAGTCCATGTTACAAGCTTTATAGCCTGCAAACACAATTCACTTCAGGTTTTCTATCTTAAATAGAGGGAAAGGACAAGACTGTCTTACTTGAAAAACAAAACAAAAAAACACAGGGTGGTGAAGAAAGCATCCCTTCCTTCCACCCCAAGTACAAAGGAGGTTAAAACTGGCTACTGACTGCAAAAGAAATAAAGCAAGCAGTACAGCCAGACTTTCAGTTCTTCATCCTGGCCAGACAGACTCCCTATACCTCACTTAATGGGCTCATTAGTGTAATCTGAGTCTACTTTTTGTGCCTAATTTTCTAGAGGCTCAGCTGCTGTTCTGCAAATCGATACAGGCTGGAGGTGATCAGTAAAACCTGGCTTGGATTAGAGCGATACAGAGGCAAAATTCCCAAATACATTCTACCAGTGTTTATAGATCTTCATGCAAACACCCTGAAAATGGAAAATTGCATCAGCATTCATTATAATAGAGATGTATGGCAGGATGTTCTTCTTAAAAAGGCTCACCTGTCAGGTCCAAAAAGAATTTAGCACCTCCGATATATTATTGATTTTTCATTAGAGCCAAAATATATATATATATATTTACTCATGACATCCATTAAAAACCCACAGAAGCAGAATACGCCTGTAAAATTGAGATAAGAGTTCAATACCAATTATTCTGTTCAACAGCCTAAAATGCAGTGCTGTGATGCTACAGGAGATTTTGGAGACATCAAGCACATTGGCAAAGTTCACTACCTCTTTTGAGAAGCTACCAATGAGCAGGACAGCAGGAGAAGGAATGAGAAAACATGCTAGAACACTTAACACCATGATAGAAAATCACAGGAGACCAAGACTAAAGCAGATGTGTGAATTGGTTCCATTGACAACAGCATACTAACCTACTGCTCTGCCTCCCATCTAAGGCTAGAATGCAGGAGATGGAGCAGCCGAAGCTGCTGGCTTCCCCCATGTCCCACCCAGAGTTAACTAAGGTAACACAACAGTGATTGCCACCAAAAGCTGCAGAATCATGACAATATGATTCTTGAAAAGGATGAAATGAATTAAAAAAAGACCCTTATCTGGCAACCTCAGTTGCCCTTTTTCTTTCATCTTACCCACTAAAATAGTGCAAAGTCTGTTTACATATGCTTAATAAAACCCTTAATGAACACTCAAATGTAGATATATTTGGGAAATAAGGAAGTACAAGTATTATTCATTTCCCAAGCCTGTAGAACAGTTCATACAAAAACTTTCAAATAATAAAAATATTAAAGAAACATAGAAGGAAAGATTGGAAAAGAAACCTGGAAAAGAGGTTTATTGAATTTGAAGTGTTTAAATTCCTGGTGAGGTTAGGATGATAACGATAGGTGTTTCACAAGCAAATAAGCCCTGTATTTGTTATCCTCCCACAGTTTTACTCACTTTTCTTAAGGAATATAGAATTTTTGTTGTTGTTGTTTGTTTGTTTTCTTTTGAAATAAACTTTTTCCCTACGACCACCAAGCCTTTACTGTTTGCAATGTTAATTCACTTACTCTCTATCAGCCATTTTCAGTCATTCATGTGGTCATAACAAAACAATGGAACCTTCAAGGTAGCTTTGGCAATAGTTTTCTCTGGGGCTTGACTCCAAGTCTTTATATTTTCTGAGGATTTCTCCTCCCTCATCCCTTTTTTCCCTACTTGGCTTTCTATTTTACTTGACTCTGTATTCTGAGACAGCCCTGCATTAGAATTTATCTGAAAGTGCATCCAATCAAAAGGAATAAAACAGGAAATCTTTCTCCACCACAGAAAACCATAAAAACCCCACTAAAATGAAGGCTTTGAAGGAAACTTGGAAACACATCTCCTGGTTTAATTCACTTTTCTTAATTCTTTGCTTTTGAAAAATTATTCCCCTTCTAGTTTGCATAAACAATTATGGACAACACAAAATGAACTCAATTAGATCACGTTATTTTAAAACAAAACCTCGAAGTTATGCTATCCTTGCACCTGCAGGGGAAAAGATGAACAAATAAAAAGATATGGCAATATTCTCTAAAATCAAACAAAAGAACCTGTTGAATAAAAATGGAAATCCAGATATGAAGGAATTTAATTTCATAATCATGTACTTTGCACTGAAAAGGTTTTCTCTTTCACATTTCAAACTCAAGGATGCACTGGCTGACATCAATTGCAAGCTTATGTATGAGTAAGAGGCAGTAATAAAAGACATACAGCACTGAGAGGTTAACAAATATTGAAATTATTGATAGCTATTAATGAAGCATTAATTAATACTACAATCAAACCAGGGAACTGTATTCTGAAACCAATTTATATGGATCAAAGTCTAATTTAAAGGATATCACTGCTATAGGTAGTGAGAAACAGAAATTTCAGCAATTAAGTATAAAAGGTTCTTGAAAGGCAATGAGAAAAAAAATAATTTCTATGAGCTACTTCATCAAAATCTTTAGGCAAAGATAAATGCAGTGTTTTGGTGCAATATACTCTTATATTCATTGACAACATAAAAATAATTTAAAAGATTTTTTTTCACCTAATACTATTATGAGAGATATCCATGTTTTCCCAAACATGCTTCACCTCACAATTCAATGCAAGGAGACAGTTGTTTTAATTACTTTTATCTTGATAAATTTTGAAAAAAAAAGTCAAAATATTTCCAATTATTGCATCAGCTGTACATTAAAAAAAAAAAACTGTGCACTCTAGGCAGATTATCATGATGTGTGCCACTTGCTGGAAGAGAAATGCCATAGAAAAAGCATCTGCCAATCATACCTATTCACAAATCACAGGACCACCTTCTTGCTTGGAATCACTAATTTCCTCTGCCTCAAAGCCAGTGATTCACAAGCCTTCTGAATTGAGTACACCTGGGCACTTGGTATGGTTGTGAGACTTCAGAGTCATTTGCCCAAAAAAGATTTCAGTTCAGATGAAAGCCAGGCTTCCTCAATGTTAACCTTTCAAAGAAAAACAAAGATATACTAGCCAAGTCAAAGTGCTCGTCAGCAGCCTCTACTGGAAAAATAAACTAGGAGTCAAATTTGAGATACAATGAGATTACTAATCTTCAGCAGTTACTCACAACAGATGACTCCATGCAACAACCCAGAGTGAATTAACAGCTTTGAATGAACAGCTTCTAAGTGTAAGCAGGTAATTACTAAAACCCGAACTGAAAACTGGCCACTCAACAAGGTACAGGGTAGGCAGATTAGCTCAAAACATCGGTTTCTGTTGTAGTTGTTTAGATGCTGTCCAACAGACAGCCAGATGAAAGAACAAGATTTCAGTCCATTAGTCAGTAAGTACTATCAAGAAAGTGTGCATCTTAATTAATGCCAATAAATACACAATATCCAAAATCAATAAAATGTGCGTGGGGAATTGTTTTGTCTTCCCAGATCTTCACATGGAAGCATCTCCTAGGCTATCTGCCACCAGCTGGCTACTTCATTGCTGAGCAGAACCGAAGACAGAAATTATCTTTTTACTGAAACTACTTCTCACACATGATTATATGTATTATTATATGTATTCATCATATATGAAATAGATGTTAGTTGAACTGACTCTAGCTTGGGTGCAAAGAATAAAGTTATTTTAATAATCACATTCTGTCAGTGAAACATTAAATCATATATAAATGATACCAAGTTAAGCATTTTCTCACCTCATCATAAGAGATTGCACAGAAAGAACATGAAAGTTCCAAGTTCCCTGGAAGTTTTTAAAACCTGGCTGGACAAAGCTCTAGGCCACCTGGTTTGACTTCAGCACTGAGCAGCTCTGAGCAGGAGGTTGATACAGCTCCAACAAGAACAAACCTGTGATCCATGGTTGCCACACATAAAGCTTTAATTGCAAGCTTTTTTGTTGCAGTGAGCCACTTTTATTTCAGTGTTTGAAATCTTTGCAGATGAATACAATGTTTTAAAAGCTGTTCATAATAGAAATATACAATTCTAGGAACATTTTCTTAATACACTTGCAGTAGTACATAGTTCCCTAGAAACAAGGGAGTCTTTGCCCCAAAGTGCTACATTGCTACAGAAAGCAGCCATTACATTACACAACCACAGTATAATTACAACAGAATTGTTAGACATTCACTAAAAACATTTACTAAAAATACTCACTCACAATACTATACAGAATGTAGCATTTGGATTTAACTCCCCCCCCCTCCCTTTTTTTTTTAAACTTAATTCACCACCATTTTCTTCTTAGACAAAAAGCAAGCAGCTGTTTCAGACCAGACCACCAGATTCACTGTACTTTATCAGCACTGCGGAATGACACTCATCTGCAAAACCTTCCATGTTCCTTCCTCCCCAGTCATACAGCAGGAATAAATAATTTAATGAAGTACTCATCAGGAGAGGGGAATAGACTATTAGTCTGTGCCTGCGTTCTTTTCCCCTCTCTTCCTTGAATCTCTTAGATGTGTATAGCTTAGCAAAATAACAGACCTATGAGCTTAAGAAAAAAAAGCTCCTGAGTATCTACAAATTCATGCTCAGCATTCTAAAATTAAAAGTGAATAAAAAACTAGGATGAACAGAATGTTACAATGTTTGAGAAAGAACCGGAAGAATCATGCTGCTTAAGAAACTAGAAGAAAGGCAGTAATACTTCTCTCTCTACATACGTATCTACATGTAAAATAATATTGGAAAATCAGTTACCAGAGAATTTTTCAACCCCCCAAAATTAAACACTCATGAGCTTCTAGAACATACCTACAAGCACACAATTCTCATTTGCCAGTAAGCACATTTACATATATCAAATTACTTAGAACCAAGCGAGTGTGATTTGGCCCATTCCTCCAAAGCGGGAGGGGCATTCTCCTAATCTGATGACCAGGGGCAGATTTTTAGTAGAAAAACTTAAAGATTATTTATTATTTCAATTTATATTGTACTATAACCCTAGCATCAACAAGTACAGAGAAGAAACTAGTGTCATGTCCAGTTCTTGTCCTGCTTCTAGAGTTTTTAATTAAAGTTTTAAACAATGTAAAAACTTCAGAAATCAGTACTGCTATGAAACATACAGAATGCCTGTGCCCAACCCTAGAAATGACAGTATTTGCTTAAAACTATGGGCGTTGCTGTTCTGAAGTGTACAAATGGTTGATACTATTTGCCTTCTGTTTTTTTTTTTCCTGCATCTGGGATTCAGTTGCCATATACTGTCAACCGTTCTCTGGAAAACAAACAAACAAACAAACAAAAAAAAAACCTAAACAGTGCCCTCCCCAAAAAGAAGTAATTTATTTATTTACATTTCTCTTAAAACTAAAGCAAATTGAAAGGTATACAGGGTGTAAAAAAACACCACCAACAACAACAAAACCACTAAAAACTGTATTACAATAGAAAAATTTGAGATTCACTTCTAGAATAGAGTGACTGTAGTTTCAGTACAGAACACCCTCCTTCTATATCTGTCCCTCAGCAAAATGATGAGAAAATTGTTCAGCATATCTATGCAGTATTACTTCACTTTTAAGTAATCACTATGATTTCCCTTCTTAGAGTTGTCAAATCAGTGGTTTTAGATTAACAGAAAAACTCTCACCCTATGCCTTTCTCAACTATTAGCCAATTGTTTATGTCTTGCAGGCTGCTGGTCTATTTGGCTCGGTGTTCAACTGAAGAAATCCAGAAAAAGTATGGAAAGCATTATGCAGCAGAAAATGCACAAACAAGATCCAATTCACAACCATCTAGAAAAGCAGTATTTCTGAAAGGCTCTGGATTTTCTTTTCGGGAGTCCACAAAAGAAAAAGGATGAGAAGCACAAGACAAGTACTCTGTTTTGATTATACAGATAGCTTCTCAAAAAAGAAGTGTCTGAAGATTTTATTGAAAATTAAATCAACTTTCTACAGCAAAAAACAAGACACTTTTGGTTTTGTAGCACTGCACCAAACTGTTATCCCTTAACAGAGAAATAGTGATTAATTAGTAATAAATACGGATACTTATGCTACTAAGTGTACATCATCACAAGTACAGTATCTGCTAAGCATCTGTTTACTTAGTGCAGCAAAACATCTGGAAGTTGTTACTTAATTCCTTTTCATCATCCATGAAGTACATCACCACTATGTAGGAGGAAAGAACACTGCTTGAATTCAGTGAAAGGACAACAACGCAACAAGATGAAAATAAAATACGCCTTTAGGGATCAGGAGACGGAAGAAGAGTGCAGGAAAAAAATACAAAATAAGTGATCATGGCTATTTTGTGCACCAGACAAATGGACTCTTGTTTCATTCAATTTATTACATCTAATTATCAAAATAATCTTTTTTAAGCCTCAGAAACTGCTACAAAATATCATTAAATATCATCTCTGAAACATCATTAAGTATCAACCACAGATATCTACACCATAAAGGCTTTATATCACATCTTCCACATGACACACTTAGTCTTACAAGAAAAAACAAAAAACAACTGTATATTCATACATCATTTGAAGGACATACAATAGATTTACGTTTTTATGACTACAAGGGTCTATAAACTTAGCAATTCTCACTTCTTTTACTACTTTTTTTTTAAGTCCTTGAAGGTGTCACTCTAATCCTGAAATTCCCAGATGAAATTAAGGGTCATAATATCAAGAAAGTATTGGGCCACAACTGAGTAACTTGAGAGTAAGCTGAGATTTAATTTTTTTAAGACCTATAAACGTGAAAAATAGGGTAAATTCTTCTAAAAATGACAGTGACTATCCTGCAAGAAGAAAAATAAAATTCAATGAATTAGGATTACTGAATTCAACTTATTAAATATATTTTTTCTTATCAAATGTGGTGTAAAATATCAAATCTAAATGAACTTAGTGGTTGTCCTGGTGTCAGTTGGGACAGAGTTAATTTTCTTCCTAGTAGCTGGTGTGGTGCTGCGTGATTTAAGGATGAAAACGTTGGTGGTATGCTGATGTTTTAGTTGTTGCAGTGCAGCGCTTATGCAGAGCCAAGGGTTCTCAGCTTCTTATGCTGCCCATTGAGGGGGCTGAGTGTGTACCAGGAGCTGAGAGAGGACACAGCCAGGACAGGTGACCCAGACAGGCCAGAGGGACATCCCACATGTGGTGTTGTGCTGAACAATAAAGCTGGGGGGAGCTGGCTGAGGTGTGCGTGGGGCTGTTACTCAGGAGCTGGTTGGACATCAGTAGGCTGGTGATGAGCAATTGTATTGTGCATCACAAACAATTGTTTGTTTCCTTGTTGTTATTTCTCTGTTTCTTTTTTCTTTTATTAAACCATCATTTTCTCAACCCATGAGTTTTGCACTCATACCTTTTCATTTCTCTCCTCTGTCCCGCTGTAGTGGGGGGTTAGGGAGAGCTGTGGAGTGCTTAGCTTCCTGCTGAGTTAAACCACAACAGTGGTGCTAAACTTGAATTTTGGGAAACTGCACAATAAAAACCAGCATTCAAATGCCTAGAAAGAACTGGAAACAGCAACTGAAAAAGAAATGCAGCTTTCATGAGCTCATTGCACTGTAACATGCTAGAGAAATCCACAAGTTCACTCAAAATTAACGCCATGGTTCATTATGTCACGTAGTTACATCCTTAGAAATTCCTTGCACAGACTACCAAAGAAATACAGACTGTGTTAACCAAGAACTTTGAATCCAGCAGTGACAGGCCTGACCAAAGGCAGAGGTCAAGCAAACCATGACCTTACAACCTCCACAAAAAAAAAAAAAAAAAATCATGCAATCAACAAAAGCTCAACACAATCCATCAGTACCTTGCTCTACACAAAAAACAGAATTCACATCCCAAGACAGAAGCAGCATAACAGAAAATGAATTTTATTTGTTGCTGGCATAAAGAGAAGAAAAGTAGATTGAAAATGAAAATTGCTGTCTCCTACCCAGCCAGTAAATGGCAGTATTTTTGAACTATTTGAAATATTTTGAACTCTTCTAACTATGCTCAACCTGTGGTCTCTAAATAAAGATCTGACAAGTTTTCATGGGTTTGCAAGGAAGCCATTCACTTTCATGGCACCTTAATATGAGGTAACTCTAAATATAAAGTTCCTTCATCTTCACTGCTTCTCCTACATCCATGTATACCTAAGCAATATATATATATATATATAATATATATGTGGTCTTCCTCAATATGGAGATCACTTCACTGACTATTTGTAGAGCCCCACTGTCTCCTTCCTCTTTCCTCAGATGGTCTGTAGACATTTAAAGATAATGAAGATTAGAAGTACTCTATCCTGGAATTTAAGCTCCTGGAAAATAACTGTTCACTTCACCCCTACACTTCACTTCCCCTCAAGTAAGGGGGGGGGGGGGGGGGAATTAAAAACACGCTATGCATCAGATAAAGAAATCCAGTAAAACTTGTAGCAAATGAGAAATTTTTACAGCAAAATGCTGCAAAACACTTATGAACATATTGCAGCTACACAGCATGTAATGTTTTCCTCTGCATCTGTACCAATTTATTTGCCTATAAGGTATTAAAAACTCTGAAGATATTGTGTATGTTCAAATCATTACATTTATTTCAATTCTTTTGAGGTTTCCTGCTTGAATATAGACCTTTTTGGAAGAGAAGAAAGACAGGTAGCTCCTAGATAGAACTGGAATGAAGACACAAGGGCTGAGCTGGCACAGCAAACCACACCTTTTGCTGGCTTCAAGGACAAGGAAATGCACAGCTCACAGGCAGGTACCAGAGAAGCCACTGATTGATTTAGGGCAAAGAAGCCTTCTAGGTAGCTGGCCTCTATAGCAAACATTTCCTCACTGGCTGGTCAGCATCCCAGAAGACACATTTCTCACTATTATAAAGGGTTTGCATGCTACTTGATCAAGCCAGGCAGCCAATAAGCATACATATGCTAATTAAGCATTTAGGTACTAGAAACAAAAAGATTCTTTCTGGTTGCTATCTGATCAAACATCAAACATTTTTTCTATGCACATAGCTGTTAGCCTATGAACTGCACAATGTTATCTAACCTGGGAGGGCAATCACCAAAGCGGGTGCAGGCAGCAGCCTGTAAGTGAGGAGGGAATTAGGGAGACACAAGGGTGTCTATAAGAAAGATGAGGTGTGAGATGCTCAAGAATTACTAACAGAAACAACGAAAAGGCTGCAAATGCAGTAGGAAGAGAATACAGCCTTATAGAACCTTTCATGGCCTATCCACTTATTTAGAAATTATTTATACAAAGGAAAAATATGTAGGCAAAATACTTCCGAAGGATGTTGTAAATATTCTGAGACATGCATTATACATTGGGGAAACAGGAGATAAATTTATGAGCACAGTCAGATTTCAAATAGCATACCTAACACACACACACGCAAAAGCCTTCGCAACTGCACTGTAGCAAAGTCAGTATCTATAACAGTTTCATGAAGTGATGCATCTTATTGTAGTAAGATCCAAGTGGGTTTCAAGACTGGTTTTACTTTTTTTTTTTTTTTTCTCCTTCGTATCTTCTTACCCTATTATGTACTTATTTCTATATGAAGATAAACTGTGTGGTAAATCACACTTGTCTAGAAACAAGCCAAACAGTGAGTCAAATGCAGAGGGCTTGCCTTGCCTTTTCCAGGAACTCAAGCAGCAAGACTTGGTGGTCTCTCAGGAGTACCCACAGGACAGAATAAAACTCCCAGAGACAACCTGCTTGCTGCTGCTTTGGGTACATCATCAATAGCATCATGAATTTATAACCTGGCAAGGATGCCAGGCAGCAGTACCAGTTCCTATGCTGCTGTGGCACCCAGCACTGCCTGCCCCTGGATGCTCCCAGTGAATATGTGCTCCAGCCCATCTGCAGAAGCAGGCAACACGCCAAGGGCACAGAGGTACACTGTGCCTCTCCGTGAGCACACTTCTCTCTCTATGATTGAGAGATTTTAAACAAGAATTTTCTGTCCAAAAGTTCAGGATAACATTGGATAATGGTTCTGCAAAAGCACCTTCTTGGAAAGACACTGCTCAGGCTAAATGAAAAAATTAACTAGATCTACATGTCAATAATTCTGGCAACAGAAAAATAACCCAAGAGGATCAACTGCAAGCATAGATAAACAAGGGACTGATGTTTTAAATGTCACAGATATGTCAAAAAAGTGCACGCTCTCCAAGAGACTCACTAGAGCAGTTTTTCCCTTATTTAAGTTACTGAACTCCAGGAAAGAAAATTTCATGGGATGACTTTCAACAAAAGTCCATTTTTGACAGAACTCCTAATTAAATAACTATGTTAAACTTTACCACTCACATATGAGAATACATTCAAACTTTTGGGTTGTTTTTTTTTGTTTGGTTCGTTGTTTGTTTTGTTTTTTTTCTGAGAATGCAACAACTAAATGGTTTTTAATAGTTTATTGAATTTTATTTTTTATTTTTTTGCCTAAACTTCTCCATTGTTCTGAATTTCTACAATGGATTTCTCACAAGATTTTAAGAAAACTTTGTATTGAACTTATTACATAGCATGGCAATATACAACCTATAGTTAGACATGTGAGAAAGGGTTTATCTCCTATCTGGAAATAATCTACTTAATGATAACAGAAGCCTTAACAAGAGAAGTAAGATAATTAATGGAAATTCTCCCCTGGTAACAGAACAATGTGCTTTGGACTTGTGTTTCAACCAGCACAACCACTCAACATTGGGAATGACTCAACTCTCTCTAAGGAGCATGACATCTGTGATTATTATTGATAAATACATTCTTGTCTTGGGCTGAGCGCACAATTTATTTCAAGAGAGGGAAAAATCTTCTTTAAAATTAAATTATACCAGTCTCCACTCTGCGGGTTGTGCACTGTATGCACGTATGCACTCCCAGAGGACACATTGTACTAGGTACCCAACTTAATGTCCCAATAAAAAATTAAATGAGGACATATGTGCTTAACGGATTGGGCCCAGGGATACAATGTTTCCTTGCACAAGATAGAATAAGGTGGAATGTCTTTCTCATTCTATCACTGCTTATTAGTAGCAAGGATGTATTAATAATAAATGCTTATATAAAGAAAAGCGAAGTATTTATCATCTGTTCAACACTATGTCAAAACTCCCTCTTTTCCTCAAACAAGAGAAATGAATTTTAAAATAAAATATTGAAGGGGAAACCGTTCCTATCAATATTGTACTGCTGGTAATAAAGTCTGAGATTAACAAAATCGATTTAGAAGCCCAGTAATTTGTTCACATCTCATACTATTTATCTACATTTTGCATTTCTTTTAATGTGTATAATTAAAAATCAATACAATCCATTTCACTAATTTCCATTCCTCTCTGCTGAACTTCAGCTGCAAACACTGAATGTTTTGAGAATGAAATGGGAAACCCTTGTTTTTGTTTCTCTTAGGAGTAATATAGAAGTATCTGTGAATGCCTTAACCTTACTCAAATCTTGCATTTTCATCAAGTGAACGGTCATATAATGTTAAAATTAAATACACCTTCAAAAGACCATTTTAAAAGTCCACAGTGTTTTTAAAAATATACAAGAAAGAATAAAAAACAAGAGCCTATATTAGATTATTTTCTTAAATCCCTAACATACGCAGATGACAGGGTGGGTGAAGATGACCTGAAACCACGCTGTCTGTCCGGTGGCCAGCCTGGCCCTTGGCAGAGGTTCCCACAGCTGCTCTGACCCTCTGTGCGTGATGCCTGCCGCTGGGCTCTGCCTTCCCTTGCTGACACACCCTTTTCCACCAGGACCGCCAAAGAGCCTCTGGGTTTCTCCTGGAGAGCTTGTAGTCAACACACAGGATGATTTTTTCTATTTGTGTCCAACAGCTTGTTGGATGGTTAACAACAACACGGCAACCAATCAAGCACAACTAACAGATTTTAAATTTTTTAGGTAAATTTTCAATCCACATAGAAATTATGGGACATTAACCCTCCACTATTGACATGAAAATGGCTGTGTCAGAATTGCCTTTCTTTCCATATGAAAATCCACACCTTAACAGTGCTGTGGTGCTATACTTTAAATGACAAACAACTCATTACAGTAATTCCTTTTACGAACTATTAAGGACTTTCTACCATTTTGTTTTTATTACTAACTCCCATACATATGTATTTGCTCTAAAACAAGCTGAACCGGGATAAAAATCAGATTTTCACTTCCACCACTTAACTTTGATTTTTTTTTGCGTCCCATTCAAATTAAAAGTATTTTAAGATACTCCAGAAATGACACTTTTGTTAACAACGACACACAATATAGACAGAAATACTCAAGCTAAATTGCAAAATCTGAATCTACTTATTTACAGAAGTGTATTGAAATTAATTTGATGAAAGCCTTTCCCCTGCAAGACTGTCTAATGAACAATAATGTACTTTAGTACGAGGGTTCCTTCCATCGTTCATTTTCTTACCAAGACACTCGGAGGCTGAAGCAGTAACACTCATGCAGAAAGAACAAAGCACATGTCTCTAAATAACTACCATTTCTATAGGAGCCGTGACCAAACATTTTGGGTAAGTAAGACCACCTTGCCCTCTCTGGATGGGATGCAGAAAGTCTAGAGTTAAGGTAACAAGGTGCTTAAGAGCAGTCTGTGCACCAGGTTCCCCACCAGTAAGGCTGCCAGACATTACAGCATACTGTTGCTCATTGTGGCTTTTCCTGTTGCTTGCTCTCTGTCATGCACTTGTTTGATCTTTCCACAAACGTGGCCATCACTGCCTAGCAACCAAGGGGACAAGACGGCAGAGAGCAATATCCCCCACCCAGAGCTCACCCTGCTCCATCCCCACAGCTGCAAACTATTTTTTATGGCAAATTAAGAAGAATACATGTTCTTTGTTGCCTCAGAGACTCTGAGTGGGGACCTCAGAGGTGACTTGGGATGCACTGGGATTTCTCTCCTAAGGGTGGAGACTAAGAAAGTATGAGATCAGTGGGTAAAACAGCTCCCTAGATGCTTATACTAAATAAAATAAAATAAAAATAAATAAATAAAAAGGGAGGGGGAAGGAAGAGAGTGGGAGCGAGAGCAAAGAAAAGAGAAAGCCAAGTGCCACAGCGATGGGGAGCAGAAGAGCCATCAAAAGGCAAGGGGATAAGGCGAAGAGGCTGCCTCCCTTCACCCCCTGCCCCAGCCGCCCCCCGCGGCGGGCCAAGGGCAGGAGGGGGCCGAGGGATGCGCGAGCGGCAGCCAGGAACGGAGTGGGGGCGCAGCCCCTTACAGCTACTGCTCACCTCTGCCATGCTACAGGTACGCGCCGCCTCGGTGCTGCGGGTCCGCCGCTATCCCGTCCACTCCTCGCCTTGCCTCGGCTCGGCTCCCTTCGCCCCGAGCCCCCAGCTCCGCGCTGCAGCCGCCACCGACCCGGGAGCCTCGCCCGGCCCCGCCAGCGGAGGGAAGCGGCCGCGCCCTGCCACCACCGCGCCCCCTGGCGGCGGCCGCGCAGCGGGAGGGGCCGGGCGGGGCCCCGGGGCGCGGCCGGGCCGCTGCGGGGACTGGGGAGGGCGGCAGAGGGCCGGTAGCCGGGGATGGGGGGGCGTCCGGCTGCCAGGGGTCCCTGCGGAAGAAGGGAGAGCAGCCACCGGCGGTGCTCGCAGCCGGGCGCATGGCAATTTCCTGGCTGGACAGCCGTCGGTACCGCGGTGATGAACAACAGGTCCCTACAGACCTCAGGGGGAAGAAGGCATCAGAACAGCATGAGGCTGCGAGACCTGACAGCCCTAAGTTCTTAAAACGTGTATCTAAAACCATTATGGATAGCTAGCTACAACCAAAACATTTCAACTTATCCACCCACCTGGGCTCCTTGGCACCTTCAACATCAGTGGCTCATATTCCTGCAGGTTCCTGCCTATGGCCTGGGTGTACCATCTGCACCGATTCCCCATCTGATGTTCTTAGGACCTCTGTTGATCTGGGAGACCAGATAAATTAGTCAACTCTGTAGTTTTTGTCTGTGGTAATAACCTGAAGGCATTCAAAGTCCCATCATCTTCCTTAAAAATAATTCTTCCCCTTCTTGGGAACTGGCAAAAATACATAAACACCACAACCCTGAATTTGAAAATGTGCAGATGTGATGTGTCTATTACACTCATACTTGCTTGCCCACAATCATCCTGATGAAGCATGGGCATATGATGGTGGGAAGGAGTTTGTGCTAAAGAGCCCTCACTTTTACCACTTCAGCATAGATGTTCATCACATTTCTGTGGCATACTTAGGCATTTCCCCAGGTTGTGTCAGATTTCATATCAGCCCCAGCCACTTAAAACAATATCCATCACTGTCCTGACTGAATGTCAGAAGCCAACTTCTAGACTGCACCTAATATTCTCTTATTTTAAAACAAAACAAGAATAGCATTCTGTACTGTGCCATGTATTCCCCGCAAGGTACAGTAATGGTGTTTGATACCTTCAGTCTGGCTGCTCTGAGCCATGCATATTCTGAGTAGCTGTGACATAGCACCAGAGGCAATCTTACCTGCCTTTGCTAACTAAAAAGAAAATCTTTGGTTTTCTGTAGGCATTTAATGTTGAATATTCAACTGTAAGAGAACATAGGCAAGAACAGAATTATCTTTTTATTCTTTTTCCTTCTCTCTCAGAGGGAAAGCCAATGAAAGATAAAAAACAAAGCACACAAACAAAAAAGGTGGGTAGGGGGTGTTTCCATTTTTTTTCTTCTCATCGCTATCTTAGCATTGTTGTACAGCTGTACAATCGCTTTCTGAATACCTTGGTGTTGTGGTTTAACCCGGCTGGCAGCTAAACACCACACAGCTGTTCGCTCACCCTCCCCTCCCTCTCTGGGATGGGGGAGAGAAATGGGAAAGTGAAGCCTGTGGGTTGAGATAAAGACAGTTTATTAAGATAGAAAATAATTATAATAATAATAATATGTACAAACAAGTGATGCACAATGCAATTGCTCACCACCCGCTGACCGATGCCCAGACCAACCCCGAGCAGCTGGCTCCCCACCCCGGCTAGCCACCCCTATATATTGTTCAGCATGCCGTCAGATGGTATGGAATACCCCTTTGGCCAGTTTGGGTCAGCTGTCCTGGGGCTGTCCCCTCCCAGCTCTTGCTGCACCCCCAACCTGCCCGCTGGCAGGACAGAGCAAAGAGCTGAAAAGTCCTTGGCTTAGTGTAAGCATTGCTCTGCAGCAATTAAAACATCAGCATGTTATCAGCACTCTTCTCATCCTAATCCAAAACATAGCACCCTACCAGCTACTAGGAGGAAAAACAACTCTGTCCTAACTGAAACCAGGACACTTGGCTATGTTGAAATCCAGATCCAGGATAATTCCATATCCAGGGTGACTGGGATAGTCAGATTTGTCTTTGGGGCAAGACAGGCCTGATATTCCAGATAGGGGTGATTATGGAGTTGGCTCATAATGGCAGTGCTCTTAAAAATCACCACATATTACAGAATGGGTTTCCTTAACACACAGAATGCCATATGAAGTCATTTGTTACATTAAATGGAAATGGGTCATTCAAAAGCATCCCCACATGGATGGGGTGTTTTTCATGTCTTGTTATAACATCTGCTGCAATGGGGTCCACATTCCTTCCTAGGCTGGAACTCCTCAGTTCCAGAGTCATGCAGACAATGAGAACAGACTACAGCTAATTTACTTATTTGGTCCCTGTCTTTATGCAGACCAGGTCATAGTTGGACTCCATAACAATAAAAAAGTCATTACTACTATTACATACAAGTGTTAGGATCCTAACTGTAATAGCTAATCACTATGTGAAATCTGAGGGTCTTTATCAGGTGGTACAGTCGATGAGTTTCTAAGGGAGTAGAGTGAATTGCAATAGTTAATGTCATAGCACCACCGAGTGTTCAACCTGGATATTGCTTCCTAATCCGTATGTGGAATCCTCGAATCATTGGATATCCCAAATTCGAAGGAACCCACAAAGACCATCGGGTCCAACTCCTGGCTGCACACTGGACTACATAAAAATCAAGCCATACGTCTGCAAGTGCTGACCAAATGCTTCCTGAACTCCAGCAAGCTCGGTGTGTGACTATTGCCCTGGGCAGCCTGTCCCAGTGCCTGACCACCCTCTGGGTGCAGAACCTTTCCCTAACCCCCAGCCTGACCCTCCCCAGTTCCAGCTCCATGACGTTCCCTCGGGTACTGTCGTTGATGCAGAGAGCAGAGCTCAGCGCCTGCCCCTCCGCTCCCCTCGTGAGAGAGCTGCAGGCCGCCATGAGGCCTCCCCTTGGCCTGCTCTGCTCTGGGCTGAACAAACCAAGGGACCTCACACGCTCCCCACACGTCATCTCTTTCCCACCCTTCACCATGTTTGTTGCTCTCCCTTGGCCACTCTCTAGTAGTTTTAAGTCCTTTTTATATTGTGGCACCCAAAACTGCACTCAGTACCTGAGGTGAGGCTGCACCTGCGCAGAGTCCTGCTCTGTTGCCACCTGAGAAAGACAGTGATCAAACTCTTTAGTCTTAATAACCCCACGCAAATGGCAATGTGCACCACTAGAGAAGGAAAGCATGGACACATACATGGTCAATATAAACATATTGGAGAATAAATGTCCAGTACCTATTGATATAAATGAGCCGGATGGAAGTATAAACTGCATGGAAACTGCTATGGCATGTAACCAGACACAGCATTTTTTCTCCAAAAGCTCAGAAGGAAATTTGACCCTTCCAGTCCCTTAGGTGCTTTCCCACTTAAAGTAGATCATCCTGAAGAACAGAACAGACTTACACTTTGCCTTTGCCTGCTGCCAAATAACAGTATTACCATATAATCCATTATTGGTCTAACGTTCCTTTCATGGACATGATGAGCAAGGAAACACTCCATAATTGGCTTTCAAAGGTCTAGCCACTTGCATCATATTTCCAGCTTGGCATTGGGCCATGTTGAAGTCACAATGCTTGTATTAATGGATGGTTTCCTCCCTAGATCTGGATAGATGTGAAATGAAAATAATTCTGTTCTGTTCTCCAGCAATCCTTGTTAATGTCAGTGATGAAATACTGCTGTCTAAGGAGCTGCCTCACTGGTGTCTCAGCAAGATGCTGATCTTGGCTCACTGCAAAACACTGTCAGAAATTTTATCACTGGAATTTTTTAATGTGTATTTACATTAATCTTAGTCGAGTGTTGCCCTTTTTCTTCCAAACTGTACCCTCTCATTCCACTAATCACACCATCCAGTTATGTGTTCCTTTCTGGCATTGTAATATCAACCTTCTTCTGGCTTTTCTTTGCAGTAGCTCCTCCTGCACATTAACATAAGTCATTCATATAGCACCCTACAGCAAAATCATCCTGGGTGCAAACTCGTTCTATGACAGTGGTCAACTTCAATGCAAGATTTGTTTTGATGTTATTTAGTCAGTATAGCACAGAAAATGTATATGCCAAAATATTCAGTAAAGGCAAAAGTGCTATGTCATGAGACACTGCTGCTGTGGCCCCATGGACCACAGCTCTAGCTTCAGCTGATTCTGAAGTGTTATTGCATCAGACTGCTTACTAACTGTAGGAAGTGATGTGTTTCTCTCTCTGTGATTCCTTTGCTCTCCCTCATAGCTTGTGCCATCCAGCTTGTGATGCTGAGCTAGTGGACTACTAGGTATAGTAGTATAAAAGTATATGTTTCAATATATATATAGAGAGAGAGAAATACATATATATATTCTATATATATATATATTGAGGTATGAAGTATGATTCATATTGAGGTATAAATATATCAAAATCTAGTGAACTAGAATTTGGCTAGGAAATAATTGAACTTAAAAATACTGGAAAAGTAAACAGCTGTTAAAAATGCAATTAAGACCTTTCCTGCAAAACGTCCCATTTAAGTTTAACCAAAACCTAACTGATTAATGTATAAAGAAACCTAGAAGAAGCATCTGAAAGCTGCCCTGTCTCTGGACTTTAGAGGCTATACAGAAAAAAAATGCTTAAAGACAGAAAGTTTACAATGGGTGTTGAATTAAGGGAATTAATTTGCTGTTTCCTCCTCACCTTCTTTCAACACTCCACCAACCCTGTACTCCTACTTTTTGCAGGATTTTACATGTCAGTATTTCAATGTCCAGTGACATTATATCAACATGTCCACATGAAAAAACTTCTGCATTTCCACATATGCCATTACATTTGTGAGTGTGGCATATTAAAAGACTGGCAATTTTTGGACTGGTAAAAATATTATTAGTGTTTAAAATTGTCATTAAGAAGCATTTTTAAGCAGAAAGAAAAAAAAAAAAGAAAATCATTTTTAATAATAAGCATGTTTTAGTAAGAAATGGGAAAAATTATTTCTTCTCTTAAAATTGTTCAGCTACATCACCAGATTCACACATCAGATGTGGACTGGATCTATCACTCAGAACCACATCAATGTAAGCTCCTTAGCTCAATTCTGGGCACTAAAACACACACAATTATAAAGTTGGATCCACATTACTTATAATGAAATATGTACCTGTATTCTGACTTAAGTCTTAAATAACTTCTATTTGATTAATACTGAAAATGAATGCAGGCAGAGATTATATTCCTTTATAAAAATAATAAAAAATAAAGCCTTTCCCCAACTATTGTCCCTCCTCTTCCCCCCTCTCCTCCCCATGTTTAGTACATTTTCTCTCCATCATTTTTAATTATACTTGCACAATTTCTATCTGTGATCGAAAGAGAAATCCAAGTGTTGTTGATGTCTAAGGCCAAACTTCCTTACCAGGGATCTTCATAGGATCATATGATGAAGAAAATGAGTGTTTATTTCAATGAAAATGGTGTAGTGAACAGGAAATTGTATATAATTTGTTTTCATGTTCATTTAAACCATGTGAACCTGACAACTTTCTAACCTGTAAAAAATCTCAAATACAAAAGTATGTTAATATCTTCTAAATCTCTGTCGCATCTAGAGTTGATACCTACGATTCTGCTTTTACATATTAATCAGTAAAATCCCTTTTTTGTACGGAAATGTTGAGCCTTCTCCTCTGGACCACACTGGATACGAATCTGAGAATACTAGCACCAAGAAAACCATTAATGAAGAGGAAATAACAAAAGGCAATGGTGCAAACAAACACAATGCTTGCAACCCAGCCACTTCACATGTCTGTGGGAGAAAAATGCAGGGAGCAGAAGGGAGAAAGAGAAAAAGCTTGAGTCAGAAGCTGTCACGGCGAGCCAGTCAAAACAAACAGCAAGGTTCAGGGAAGCCCAGCTGACACCTCATCACCAGTATCAAACAAACAAGATCCAGGCCATATACAAGACACAATCACTTCCACTGCTTTCAGGATTAAAACTATCAAAGCAATCCACAAGAATAAAAAATATTCTCAAAGATGTGCAAACCAGCAAGGAACTACTTTTCCAGCTGAAAATGCGCAATGGCTCAAACCACAAAATCCAACAAAAAGAGCAAAGATACAAGCCTCATCATTAACAAAAAAGAATCATAAAAGAGCACATTAATGGGAATGTACTAGTGGAAAACCACATTCAAAGGAGGATGGACATGAGGCAGTATGATTCACAGCCTGCGTATTGTGCAGTAATGCACAACAAGTTTACAATAAGAAGCTGAAATGACATAAAACTAGTAGACTTCTGCTGCCCGTCTCTCTTCCTAGGAGCCTGTCGCATTAAAGGGGTCTTAATCAGTCCAATGTTTGCCTGCTTGTCCTGCCAAGGGCTTTCACTGAGGCAGTATCACAAAGTTGAATGTATTTAATAAGGCAACAGATATAACAGATTTGGAATTGCCATTGATAAATACATTTACCACAACAGCACGAATGTATGGTAATAGTGCTAGCAAAATCCTATCCTAGGTATTCCTCAACAAAGGATGAAGGCACAGAGCTTACCAAGAAGGCATCCCTGTCTTGTTGGAGGAGGAGTACAGCCTGTTGACTGCCTTTTCTAAGTTTCCAATTTCTTCTCCCCCCACCCTTTTTTTTTCCTCTTTTTTTTTTTAAACACTTGTTGTTGTTATGTTTCATTTACACCAACTCCTATCATTCTTTTATATCCTAACCTTATTTTTTCCCACTCTGGAGCAATGTTTAGCATGATTTGGGTGAAGATTCAAGTACTACAGCCACATACATTTAGCATGTACTTCATTAAACTCATTACCATATTTAGGGTGTTAACTTTAATGTTCATTTTACAAATAATAAAGCAAAAGGTTTCACTCTGGGCACTGTGGCCCCCAAGACTGTTCTGCCACCAAAACAGGGCCATCCCACCAACACAGGACTCCCTCTTTCAGCAAGCTCTCATAAAAAGCCTGTGGACCTCCATCCACAAAGTCTGTGTAACAGATAAACAAGAGCAAGCTGCTGAAAAACCTTTTGCAAAAGGGTGGTGCTTATCAGCAATGCTAACATGTATGACTATTCTCCACAGAGTCTCAGTAATCTTTTACCCCTTTTACTTTGCAAGGGCATCTAGCTTAAGTGACATGCCAAACATGTGCCTAACAAATACTGATGTGGAGTTTTGAGCCATTTTTTCAGAGGCATGTAATTTCAAACGTCTGACTGGGGGCCCAATTTGGTCTCACATTTCCTTTTCCACAAAATGACTGAGGACAGTTCTCTTCATCAGCTAACGACTTTTTTTTTTTTAACTTTTATATGAAATGCAGTATTTATGATCAGACTGAAAATGCTAGCAGTTCAGATATTAACACCTCTGAGAAGAGCTACAGCTGTTTCTGAAAGTGGAGTGACTGAAACCCAGTTACTTCAGGCAGCTGAAGAAGAAAAATGCAGGTAGCAGAGGAGAGAGAGAAACCTCAAGTCAGAAGTGAACACTGAGCCAGCCAAAGGAGACAGCAAGGCTGAGGGAAGCCCTGTTGAAGTTGCATACGACCAGCTGCAACTGTATTTAACAAACTGGTAATGCAGTTTGTTAAATGGACAAAGTCCATCCAGACCAGAGACAGACGAGGAAGCACCGCATGAGCCCAAACACTAAAATCCCTTCCACAGCGTTCAGAATGAACACTATGACCGCTGTCATCAAGGGTTGTAAAGGTTCTGAAAGACATCAAAACTGGTGAGGAACTGGTATTCCAGTTCAACATTTTTCCATACAACAGAATCACAAGAAACAGAGTAACTGGAGGGGCCAAGCTGTGCTCTGAGGTGTGGCTGCTGGAACCTTACGGAACCTTCCAGAACCATCTGTTGCTTCAAAGAGCAGCCCCAGCCTCTCCTCACACCAGCCAGCCCTGCGGCCCCCTCACCTCCTTAGGCGGTGCTGCCAGTACCCAGTGCAAAAAGGCCCCAGCACGACTCAGGTCCAGTGAAGCCTCAGTCTCTGAGGTAATGTGGTAATTAATGGGGTTTCCCATTCATACTTCTCTGTGATGTTTCAAAGGCAGTGTCAGAAACATGGAAAATTCTTACATGTTGCACTAAAATCCCGCAGTAAAATGAAGGCTTTGTGCACACGTTTCTCGTGGGGAGCAAGTTACTCTGGAGACAAACGGACAACTGGCACAGATGAGGGAAGCACTACACCAGCCAAAAAGTACAATGCCCTATGCCATTTCCAAAATCAAACGTATTAATGCAATGACCAAGAATCATCCAGATTCTGTAAGACGGCCACATCACCGTGGAGCTGCTCTGCCATTTCAAAATGTCTCTGAATAAGACAATCAAAAGTGTCAAAAAGGTGAAACGTGTTCAGAGGAGATGCTCCCTAAGCCCCAGGAGTCGCAGATGAGGGAGCCATTATGACAGCCAAAAAGCAAAATCATTTCCACTGCTTCCAGGATTAAAACTATCAATGAAATCCACAAGAACAAAAAAAAAAAAAAAAAAAAAAAAAAAAAAAAAATTCTCAAAGACATCCAAACAAGCAAGGAAATGCCTTTCTGGCTGAAAATGTGCAATGGTTCAAAACCACAGAACCCAACAAAAAGAACAAAGATGCAACCCTCACAGTCTGTGTTGTGCAGTAACACACAACAAATTTACAATAAAAACATGAAATGACTTAAAACTAACAGACTTGTCTGAACCTTTGCTACCTATCTCTCTTCCTAGGAGTCTCAGCAGTCTTCTACCATCTTTCACAGCATTACAGTTAGTAGAACACAAACAAAACCCTCAAATTGGTACCTATTCATTCATGGATAACAAAATGAACACCACCACTCTAACAAAAAGTCTGTGTGGTCCTGGTTCAGTTAAAAATAATCTTAGCCACATGTTGGGAAATAACTTGTAATTTTCTGATATTTGTATCTAGAAACTGCACTTTCAGGAGAAAATGAGATGTGCATGCTCTAGCAGGACAAGTACAGCAGGCTAGGTATATTTTTGAAAGCATTTTTAGCATTCAAAAAGAGGTTACACACCCAACAGAATACTTAGAAGGGCTGATGCAGACATGATCACAACCTGTGAGGGTTACCATAGGGTTACAGGCAGTGGCAGAAGAAAAATGCAGGTAGCAGAGGAGAGAGGGAAACGTCAAGTCAGAAGTGATCACTCTGAGCCAGCCAAAGGAGAGAGCAAGGCTGAGGGAAGCCCCGCTGAAGTTGCATATGACCAGCTGCAAACACGTCTTGTTAAATGGACAAAGTCCATCCAGACCAGAGACAAACGAAGAAACACTGCGCGAGCCTAAACACTAAAATCCCTTCCACAGTGTTCAGAAGGAATGCTATGACCGTTGTCATCAAGGGTCATAAGGGTTCTGAAAGGCACCAAAACTGGCGAGGAACTGGTATTCCAGTTCAACATTTTTCCAAACAACAGAATCACAAGAAACAGAACAACTGGAGGGGCCAAGCCGTGCTCTGAGGTGCAGCTGCTGGAACCTTCCAGAACCATCTGTCACCACAAAGGGCAACCCAGGCTCCTTCTCACACCAGGCAGACCCCACCTCCCTGGGTGGTGCTACTGGCACCCAGCACAGAATGGGCCCAGCACCAGTCAGGGCAGTGAGGCCTTGGTCCCAGAGAACCAAGCTGAAGCTGGTCTAGAATGGCTCCACTTGCTCTAGGCTTGTGGTTTTTGCACAATGAAGCAAAACCTCTTTGACAAAATACATATGTTCTGAAACAACAGGAGAATGACACTACAAATGCACAACAAAATCAACACTTAGGCTTTAGCTCCCTGTCTGAAAAAGAAGCTAGGGGTACCTGTAAAAATAAGGGCAGTAAGGGAAAAGGTGATGAAACTCAGAATGTGCAAGGTAAACTGAATAAAACAGGAGGATCACAGGAAAGTAGAGAGGAAAGTGGAAAGGGAAATAATAAGGCTGATAACGTGGCTGGGCATAGTGCTGAGAAGGAGCGAGAGAATTAATGAAACTGATGATTTTGGAGTTATACAGGTTACTAACATTGATGAAGAAACAGTCCAAAAGAATCATAAAGAGTTCAACTTCAATAACAACAATAACAATTACATTCATGTTATCACATCCAAATATTTGTAGGCAGGAAACAATTCTCTCAGCTCCATCTAACCCAGTGACAGAATTAAGCCATGCAATTTGCACTGCATCACAGCATGTCTTTGAAAACAGGAAAATCAGTCTGGAAATGAAGAAATATTTGAAATAGCTGAATCTTTTGAGAGCTATTCTAGCAATACTGTAACTGTTTCAGTGGATGAACAGAATTCAGAAGATAAAGGTGCTGTTCCCTCTAGTAGTCTTACTCAATTTAATAAAGATGTCACTTGACAGGAGCCTTGTACTAATAGCATATCATTTCTAAAGGAGGCAATGAATACAACACTCCCTGTTGACAGTGACTTGGTATGTATTGTGGAAGAATCAAGAAATGACAGAACTGTAAATGCTATTTTATCTGACACTGTGAAAACATCTTTTCTTAAAGACTACCTCGTTTTAGACTTTGGTCTAATAGAATCCACAGATGTAACTAAAAGCACTTCCAGCCCATATTCAAAAGACAACAGGAATTGTGATATGGAACTGAATGATATTAATGCCTGTCAGGAAGATGAAATAGTCCTGAGTGCCCGCAAATGGCAAAAACATAAGTTTAGATTACTGAGCTCAAGATGTACAGCTTTTCCATCATCCCAAAAAGTCAAGTCTGAGCAGCTCATTGTAGAAGACCAAATTAAAAGAAATAAATTCTATCATAAAAATTAACAAAACAGCTATGCAATCTGCTGTTTATGTCAAACATTTACCAAAAACATAGCCTTCAGCGAGTAACAAATATTGAAGGTGATGCCTGCCCAGTGACCTATGTTTAACAGCCATTGTACCCTAACCACGACAAGGGTAGCATAGTCAATTGTCCTATACTTCTATGTAACCAATACTTCTATGAATGGCTAAATGAGATCTTAATTGGCTCTTAAAGATGATTGGTGAAATCAATCTTCCTTTAAAAAATGCAAGAATGTGAACACAAGACAAGAAGACCATGCTGAACTTAAAAATCAACTTAAAAAGTATCCCTCTTACCCCACTGGCACATTCTCCTACGTTCAGTTGGTTCCACTTTTTTTCTTCTCCTCACTATCTTAGCATTGTTGTACAGCTGTACAATTGCCTTCTGAACGCCTTGTGTATGTTGAAATCCAGATCCAGGATATTTCCATATCCAGAGTGACTGGGATAGTCAGATTTGTCTTTGGGGCAAGACAGGCCTGATATTCCAGATAGGGGTGATTATGGAGTTGGCTCATAATGGCAGTGCTCTTAAAAATCACCACATATTACAGAATGGGTTTCCTTAACACACAGAATGCCATATGAAGTCATTTGTTACATTAAATGGAAATGGGTCATTCAAAAGCGTCCCCACATGGATGGGGTGTTTTTCATGTCTTGTTATAACATCTGCTGCAATGGGCTCTACATTCCTTCCTAGGCTGGAACTCCTCAGTTCCAGAGTCATGCAGACAATGAGAACAGACTACAGCTAATTTACTTATTTGGTCCCTGTCTTTATGCAGACCAAGTCTTAGTTGGACTCCATAACAATAAAAAAGTCATTACTACTATTTCATACAAGTGTTAGGATCCTAACTGTAATAGCTAATCACTATGTGAAATCTGAGGGTCTTTATCAGGTGGTACAGTCGATGAGTTTCTAAGGGAGTAGAGTGAATTGCAATAGTTAATGTCATAGCACCACCGAGTGTTCAACCTGGATATTGCTTCCTAATCCGTACGTGGAATCCTCGAATCATTGGATATCCCAAATTCGAAGGAACCCACAAAGACCATCGGGTCCAACTCCTGGCTGCACACAGGACTACATAAAAATCAAGCCACACGCCTGCAAGTGCTTACCAAATGCTTCTTGAGCTCTGTCAGGCAAATTACCTAAAGATTCACCAAGCAAGACCTTGAATGACGGAAAAGTCCCCAGTCACTGCAGAAAACAACATAATTTATTCTCAGTGGCTCAGATAGGCAGAGTATAATCACCATGTTTATAATAGATGCAGATAGGATTAAGGATTTTCTTATGGTTATATGGCTATAATATGGCTATATTATTTACCACATTTTTAATGATATTTCCTCTTTTTATTTACTTTTCCCCCCAGCAATTCAGGATACATAGCATCCACTCTCCATTTAACCAAATTGGACCATCCATTAATGGACGCTTTTATGCTGAGTTAAATCCAATGTGCAGCTATTTAAACACTGAAGGCACTCAGGTGACTGACTGAGCTATTGTTGGTAGTGGTGCTGCATTCTGAATCAAACTAGGAAAGTAGTTGTTTCTTTCACATGATTTTCTTGAAACATACATACTGTCATGTATGTTACAATGTGGGTATCTATATAAAAGTTTTATAGAAAATTTTTAAAAACAAACAAACAAAACACATTTTAAGTCTCTTGGATAACATTTTCCCCAAGGTTTTTCATTCTCTGTTGTGATTTTTTTTCATAATGCCTATGTTATAAAATCAAGGAAATAAATCTACCTGAAGAAAAAAATAACAACATCATTAAAACCACTAGATTTTACTCTGCTTATATGACATTCTTCTAAAACAGTGATGTGCGAGGTACTTGGACAATTTGCTGATGTCATTTGCAGAAAGAAGAATAATTTTTGTTCAAATATACCCAATGCAAAACAAAAAGATGCAAAATTGTAACTCTCCCATCTGTAATACTCAACATTTTTCATAATTAAATTTTTGGAGAAAAAAAATAACTTTCTGAGAGAGATCATATACAGAGATTTCCTTTTGTCATAGACAGGTCAAGTGATTGGATGATGACTGGTAAGAACTTAGGTATCTTAAGTACTAATTTTCTTTGTTTTACTATTTTAACACAGTTTGAATTTTAAGTTAATGAACTTTTTCTTTGCATATATAAGTGAATCAAAAGATACTTAGAGCATAAAGAACAGATTTTAAAAAAAATAGAAAAAACAGGCTGTGGAATAAATTTTGAAATGCTATTAACAGCACACATTCTTGAAAACACAGAAAAAAAATATGGTTTTACCTCACATTACTATGATAAAGTACTAGAATTCATTCTCCTACTTTCTGATATAAATGATGACCCTCTGTTAATCACAAGGTTTTGCAAGGGTTCTTGCATATGTGTAAACTGCACAATGCTGTTTCTCCAAGATTTTTTTTTTTTTTTTAAACAATAGTAAAACAGCATTTTATAAAAGATATATTCTCTTGATTTGTTTCACTGTCATGAAATGGCTGACTACATGGAAAATATAGGCAGAGTTTGTCAAATTGCTTTCTTATTTCAAAAAATGTAACAGTTATTCTTTCTTATTATTGTAATAACATATCTTTGCTTTTAATAAGAGGAGTTGTGAATGTTTTAGGTACGAAGACAAAAAAATGGGCATGTTGTACTCAACTTTCTTTAGCAGCTTTGTAGATATTTAGTATTTTGGTATTTTTTTTCAGTTTAAATAATTTGTAATATTAATGAAAATCTCTCATATGCATCTGCATAAAAAAAAAAAAAACAAAAAACAAAACAAAACAAAAAAAAAACAGTGTTTTTTGCCTACAGAACATATATATTCTTTAAAAAAGAAAGGCTTGGATTCACTAAAATATGATAAGCCATTAGGTAACAAACCCTAAAGAGAATATTGACAATTTTTAGACTGAAATTAACAATTTTGAAAATGCCATATTATCAATTTCTCTAATGTGAAATTGTAAAATTGTTACTTCATGGTGGCATGGTCAAATTGAGGTGATATGAGATAGAAGATTTCATATGGATTGTGTGCTTGGTCATCCACCATAAACTCAAATCTACAAAATGGCACCTTAGGAACACTGAAATATTAAGATCTGCAATGAAAATGGAACAAATTTATACCACTTACACTGCCAGTCTCATCATATTATGGAAAAAAAATACATTCTTGTTGTACCATATCTTTCTCCCCTTACAATCTTTGTCATAATAATAAGGTATAACAGGCATTAATACACAGAATTAGTAGGATGCTAGTCAGTCCCAATTTGATAACTTTCAATCTCAGAGTCTTTTATGGAGAGCTGGGTGGGGGAGAAGAAAATGAATTAATATTTTGAGATCTCATATAGTACATTGGAATATCATGGTACCTAGTTAAAACAGCAGATGTGAGAATGACAGCACAGATAAAACTAATCTGGTTCTTCTTGGATTCTCTAAAGACAATAAAGGTGGCATTATTTGGGGGGTAAAAGATAAAAGAACAGTTAAGAATCAGGAACGTACACTTTTCAAGTAGATAAGATAGACCTATACCTGTTCAATGATTTTAGGGCTGATTTGCCATTCTGAAAATGTTTATATCTGTCAAACTTTCAGCCCTGCAATCTGCTTTCCAATAATGAGCAAAAGCAGACCAAGAGAAACCACTCTGAAATGAGGCAAACAAGTAAAGCAGAAGTCTAATAGCTTTCAGCAATGCACAAAACAGCTGCAATTTGATACATAGATCTAATGGTGCACTATTGACTGCCTACTGCACACTGCAGATCAGACAGATGGCAGCAGACGGCCATACATTTGTGAAATGAAGTAGTATTTCAACGCTCTGACCTTCTGAAGGTACCCTAGTACCTTTCTAAAATAAAAATATAGATACATAGATACTTGTAGAAGAATGAATGATAAACTTGACAGAAAACATTGTGTATAATAACCCAGATATAAGTGCAAAGATGTACTGATGTAGTTATGTCTTTTTTTTTTTTTTTTTTTTTTTTTTTTTTTTGAGCAGGATATCAGCCTGCATATGATCTTACAAAAAACAGTTACAAATGTAGGCTAGCATATGGTCTCAGCTTGAATGCATACATTTTAAAGAATTATTTTAAAATTTTTGAGTGTTGATACACATACGCACACAGATTTCCAGTAACTTCAGTGCACTGCACACTTAAACAAGAATTATACTCATGCTGGTGACTTTCCAAACAAGCAGGACATGTGCAAGCATGCTTAGAAACATTTCACAAAACTCAGTCTTCAGTAGAATTTTGTCACGAACTTGCCACACAAACTATTGATAACTCCCACATGAGCAGAAACAATACTTTATGGCAAAAAAATAACTTTCATTCTGGCAGCAGAGCCCACATAGTTTAGAAATTACTTGCATACACATGACTTAACTAGTATAAAGCAGCTGAATAATAAAAAATGAAAATGAGAAAATGTAGGTCATTGTCCTCATATACCAGGGAAATACACCACGGCTCACTTGAAGATCTCTCACCTCATGACCTCCCATTGGATAAGTTCATGCTGGTACAACTAGACAGGAAAAATCTCTGCAGCAAGGATTTCCTAGCAGAAGCTTTAAGATATAAGAGGAGTCTGTAGTTCTAAATTGCTACTAGAAATAGCAATCCTGTGTTGTCAAAAAACAGGATTACCAGACTGGAGAAGTAAGGAGAAAATTAGTGGGTTCTCCATTCTCCATTACTACTGAATGCAGTAACACAAAATCCATGCAGAAAGGCAGAAGGAAAGGATAAAAATTTTGCTTCTGCAAGTATTGTTTACATCACACAGAAAATTTCCTTTATACGCCCAGTTTACTTGAGTTCAAAATGACTGAACTTCATAGACCCAAGGGTGTTATTTCTATCTAGCATAGGGAAGCATCATGTAACCTGCAGACCAATGTAATGTTTGCTTCAGTGAACACACGGGGAACTTGTTCCTCTAAGTTCATTAGTTATTGGGGAGTTTTCAAATTGCAGTGCCCTTTCTGTCACCATTTAACACAGTACTCTTAGTCTCAACTTATTCTGGGAATAGCTGGAAAAAATAATTCCTTCTCCCTTCTTCAGGCAAACCCTTGTTTTCAGTAGGACAAGTAGCATGGGGAATTTGTTCAACTTTGCTACATCTTGGAAGACAGAGTATATTAGATATATTTTCTTCAGAGCTGTTGACAACAAATGTTTAAAAGCATCATTTCCTATCTCATCCAGCTGTTAGCAATATCACTGGGGCCTCCAGCAACACAAGACATATAGTGTTAACCTCCATGTTTGACTGTATTGATGCAAGAAAACTTTAGTGCATAAAGACTGCATCACCCAGAGAACACAAGACTAAAAATAAATTAAGGTGCATATGATTATATTATTTACATATAGCATAATCAAAACCAAAAATAAAACAGACCCCCCAAGAAATTATAAAACACTTAAAACTTGAACCTTGGAAAAAAAAAAAAAAAGGCGGTAAAAAAAAAAAAAAAGACAGTCATGTGCCTTCCCAAAAGGAACCTACTCCAAGAGCAGTCCTTTCTATACTGAATAAGGAATAGGGTAGGGAGAAAATAATTCTCAAACCTGCGTTTCCTAAGTCCTGAACTCACAGCTCCATAGGTACGTCAGAATTCAGTGCTTCCTAAGTAAAAAAGTAAGCTAAGAAAAGATTACTGTGGTCACCAGAAGATGAAAAGATGAAAAAATTATGAAAGTCACCAAGAACAAAGTTTCCATTAAAAAAGGTTGTTCAACAATTGTCATATGTAAGGAACAAGTTAAGGAAATATTTGTGAAAGCTTATTGCTAGCACCTTTGTTTTCAGTATTTCTTAATAGCCTTAAGAAATAAGTCTATGTGATAATTATCTGCATTAGCATTTTTACTTCTCTGTTTGCCTTCCCCTCATTGATTGTTTAAACCCAACATGTAATCTCAGCCTGATATGATAGAAGTAGAAACCTGATAGCTAATAACAATCTAAAAGTTTCAGGCAACTAACAGCTATGCAGAAAGAAGAGGTATTATTAGTGCCCTCAGTGAGGCAAAGACTGGAGCCTGTGCACAAGAGTTACTAGACACCAGAGCATGCAGATGGGATAAAACTGTTGTGAATATTTAATTAAAGTTTGCCTCTCATTCAAAAGCAAAGATAATACAGAAAACATAAATTTATTAATCTCCATTACTTCCAGTATTCTAAAACAAATGAACAAAATAAACCCTACTGGAAATGTCCTTTTGACATATAGCTGCAACAAGTTCCTTTTACTAATGGCATGACTTCAGGGAGACAAAGCAGGCAAGATTGAGATGGAGGGAAGTGGCCTACATTCTCCAGCATTGCAGAGAAGATAGCGCCGTCACACACAGTGGTGAAATAATGTGACAGAACAAAAGAAATCCAAACCCATTAGAGCATTAGTTGAATTAGTAATTTAAATTGTTCGTAGTCTGTCCTATTTCTAGCGGTATATCAGTGTAAATGAGGGAAAGAAAGAACGTCAGGTTTTCAGCAAAGCCTGCACATTCACAGATGTCCTTCCTTCAAGAAATGCACCAATGTAGCAGGTATAGTTACAGTTAGTTATAGTTTAAAGTATAGTTTTATACAGAGTTAGTTACAGTTAGTTATAAAGGGGCTTTGTTTTCCTGTGCAGTAAGTGGAATATGGAATTGGTCATGGCGACACTGTGGATAGAACTAGAATTCTTTAGCATAAATCTGGTAAACTGCACAACATAAGACAATTCCAATGTCATTCCTCTGCTCACTACTAAATTACTTTTACCAATCAGACAAATGAACACAATGGGCTACATTTGTAGCCCTTATTTTTATAGTTAGATTTAGAATCCCCTTCATAATCCTTCTTTGAATGAATCCCCATTAATGTCCTCATTTTAATTGCATATCTTGTTTTGCCTATTTTGTTTTTAAGAAAGCAATCCAAAAATGAACCGTCAAGCAAGCAACAGCTCAGAAAGCACATTTCACAAGAGACTATTTTGAAACATATTAGTGAAGAAAAACACAAAAACATTCTTTCATGTTGTAGCTTTAATGCTGTAATTCCTGCATCTATAGATTGAGACAGCTTCTAGATGGTATGGGAACTACCCTAATTCTCTTAGGAAGGCAAAGCCATGGTTCAGAACAGTAACACTGCAAGATCTTTGCTTAACTTCCTATGATCACCCATAAAGATGTGTAAATAATAAAATACATTTTAAAGCAATTTTGCTGATACATTAGAGGAGGATAACATTACTGAAGAACTGAACCAGACCCCTGAAGCTGGCCCTGCAGATAAGCCAGCAGGCTTTGAAATCTCAGAGGCCTTACCCTGAGTTTGATTGATGAACATGGCTTGGTGGCAGTCCTGCAGTGGCTGGATATACATGTTGTCTGAGCAGCATGACAAAGAGGCAGTTGAATTGGACTGGAGCAGAAACACATCTGGGTCAACTGCACATGAATTTAAATGGTAATTTCTACCTGATTTTGTCCATGTGGCCATGAACAAACTCCATGAGAATATACATTAAAAAAGAAAAAAAAAAAGAAAAAAAAAAAAGGACGAAAGGAGGATAGAAACAGCCTACATATTTAAATATAACAAAGAGAACTTTTGTCCCACAGGTTATCTTGGGTACTTTAATACACCTTACTTACTTCTTGCTATTTCTGTAGATGGCATTTTATTTTCTGCGTTGCTACCCTGGAACACTGTTGCCACCTTTTCAGACTCTTAACTGCAGTCTTCTACTTCTGTGGATTCATGGACAGAGCATTTTGCACTAGAGACAGTAGTATGAGTCCTAGTCCTGCATCTATATTTATTATGAAGGCAGGGTAGCATAGGATATTTTTAACCATTTTGTTAGCTGCAGAAATACTAGTATGTAAACTACAGGACAAAAAGTGAAAACAAAGAGCAATTATTTGAATAATTATTGCATATATTACTGCGCAAATGAAGCGGGGTAGAGTGAAGACTACTTTCCTTCCTTTGATGTAGGAGATTATACATAATATCCTTTTAAAATGGTTGAATCACTGAGCAAGTTTTGATAATACTGTGTAAGCCATCTTCATCTTTCAGAATTCAATCTATCAGCCTGAATAATCATATGAATTTTGATAATCAAACGAAAAATCTGTTTAATAGTAAAAGCAAGCAATTACAATAGAAGAATTACTTGAAAAATAACATATGAAAATTAATTTAGAAAAACTATTGTTAACCGTTAACTTCACCTGCTACACCCAACCCCACCCAACCGCCCCCCATTGGCTTTATATTTTAGTAGCATCAGAAATAGGTTAATTACTGTCAGGGTGCAATTACATATTTTAAGTATTTTCTTCTGAAGCTGAAAATTGTCTATTTTGTACCTGAAAAATCTGTAAAGGATGATGAAGAACAAACCCAATGATTCAGAAATTATTTAATATTCACTTGTGATATTTTGGCTATCAGCAGGAAATGCTTCCAAATTACTAAGGGCATTTCATAGTTCTTTTTCAAAAATGCACCCTTTTGATTTTAAAGATTCAACATATTTGTGAACAGTGGCAATTTAAAATAACCTTTCTGTTTCAAGTCATCCATATTAATTTCACATCTGGCATTGCATGTGTCTTAACCTTGAAGTAATGGTTGCTGATAGAAGAGCTGTAGGACATCTGAAGAAAATCTAAAGCCACCAAGGGAATGTTTTTCAGCTCAGGCTTGGTCTATGCTTCATGACTATATTTCTCTCAATAAAATATACAAGTACTTCTTGCTGAAATCAGCATATATTTTCCATCTTGAATAAGATGCCCCATTTGAATTTCATTTTTGTGTGAGTACTATCACCAACAATCTCTCCTGGGTACAGAGAAAACAATAACTTTTCATATCAAAATTTAATGTATGGCTTTATACTAGCGTAACTCTACATGGTTATGATTAATGACCTACCTACTGCATTTTCATAAGGGTCGGAACTTCAATGCATCAGGTAAAATATTGGCTTCATTGAAGTTAGTAATAATTTCCATTGACTTAAGAAGGTTCTAAATTTCATACATTGTCCTTTTATTTCCCATTTTTCTTGATTATTCATTTGTTTGAGTATTCAGGAGATGATTTGAGAGAGAAGAAAAAACATTATCTATTCACATTCAATTAGATAAACTGCAGTTTTTCTTTGTTAAACATGTGCAAAGATACCTGCATTTCAAACACCTCAGTCAAAAATATCTGAAAGCAACAAACCGAGGTGATACTTCTCTTGTAATATTTCAGCTATACACACAAATGAATATACCTACAAGTTTCTGTAATTATGTATTCATATCTTTATACATACGTATGCATTTTGAATATTGATTTTGCTATGACCTGAAGATTGGAAGAAGCTTAACTATTTTCTGAGGCTGTTGGTTCTTTGAACACTCTACTAGAGATAACAGATAAATAGTTTTCAGTTCTTACATAAGTAATAGTTCCATCACTTTCCCACAGCTGGTAAATATGGAAATCTGATACTGAGTAAACATAAATCTACTAGTAAATTATACTAAAAGGCATTAGAGATATAGATGGGACAGAAAAGACTTTTCAGCATGCTCTTCCCTTTGGCCCATTGTGGAGTGTTCCAGAAGTCAGTGTTGCAGAGTCAGAAGCAAGTCAACATGGACAGAGCTACTTCTTCTGATGGTACTTAGGAGTCTTATGAAGAGCAGCTGAGGGAACTGTGAGAGCTTAGTCTGGAGAAGAGGAGGCACACAGGAGGCCGTATTGTTCTCTACAACTACTTGAAAGTTGAGGTCATGTCAAGGTGGGTGGCAGCCTATTCTCACAGATAACTAGTGATAGGAAAAGAGGGAATGGTCTCAAGTTGTGACAGAGGAGGTTCAGGCTGGATATTAGGAAATATTTCTTCTCAGAAAGAGTAGTCAGGCATTGGAACAGGTTGCCCAGGGAGATGGTGGAGTCACTGTCCCTGGAGATGTTTAAGGGAAGGGTAGGTGTGGTACTAAGTGACATGGTTTAGTGGGCAATATTGGTGGTTGGTAGATTGCTGGACTAGATGAACTTAAAGGTCTTTTCCAACCCTAATTATTCTATGATTCTACTATTCCCCTCTTCCATGTCAGCAGAGCTGTATTGTTTACTCTCTATGACAACATGGCCACCAAATGAACAAATCCTTAAAAATAAAAATGACCCTAAACCTGACTCAACTTTACTACTTAGTATTGTACAACCAACTAAGATCCTTTCTCTTCTGTTGTTTCTGTACGATTGGATCCCTATGCTCATATTCCCTTCCATTGAATGTGCTAGCTTTTAGATCTATTTAGTGTAGCACTGTGTCCTGAAATGACCTGTCACCCTGATAACTAAAATGCCTAATTACAACAAAGATCTCCAAAGATGAAACAGCAGGAAAAGAAAACAACAACAAAGGAATAACAACAAAACCAGAGAAACCTGTAAGGCACCAAGAGACAGAGTTTGTGGTTAAAATGAACCCTGTAACTTCATTTTCTGCATGTTAAAAGCATTTGCATGCATATTTTAAAGATGTTTTGTGAGACTCATCTCACTGCAAAATGCTTTGGTATACTGGCTGGAAGATGATACAGAATTATCGTAAGATAGTATTAATTCAACTATAATATTTCACTGGTAATAATGTCCAAACTGTAAAGTTTATTAAGTTGTGTTTTAACCACCTAAGGAAAAATTAAACACAAGTAATTAGATACAATTTTGATCCCACATAGAAGAGACTGACTGATCCTAAATTTATTGTACTGTAAAACAAGTGCTGAATAGCATCAGAGCAACCATAAATCTCTGCTGTTTGACTATGCTGAACATCAGCTGCATTACTTAACATATCTACTGTTTCTGTCCCTAGCATATCAGTAAGGATATAAAGTTCAGTGCTGTCATCTAGAAGAAAGGTACCAGAGCTGTGAAAAAGATTTTTACCTGAACAACCTCACTATATTGGAACTTGAATGCCTTTCCCCCAATGAAATGTTGGATTTTTCAAGAGAGAACCATATAAAAAATGTGTATGTGTACACATACAGATGACCTAGAATAGGAAAATATATAAACAGTAATTTGTAACTGTAACTATCACATAGAGTAGATGAGCAGCTGAAATTGTAAAAAGCCATGCTAGAACCCTGACAGCCTTCTTACAGAAGATATGCAAGGAGGTTTACAGAATCCTATTTTACGCTTTTACTTGCAAGAAGTATGAACAGAGAGATAAAAAAAGCTGGCATGTTTCATCTTCCCTCCAGCCTGACCAGGGCTAATGGACTTCTAGCTACCAATAAAACAAAAGGGTGATTGAATTTTGACACTCTTCCTGTGATGGTGAATAAAGCAGAAAAACTTCATTTCTGACCCTTCTCCAAGGGGAACTCTGCCTGCATTTTATGTTAAATTAACACCCCATTTAATAATTGGTTATAAACACTATCATTTAGTAACAATAATTTTATTTCAATTTGATTAGATGTGCTCCAGCTTACTGTCATATTAAGTACATTCTGTGGAGTAGAAGTGTAAGACTAATCTGTTTGCTTGGATTAATTTTTCACAGCTAAAGTGGGAAGAAGTTAAGTGCTCTTTCTGTTTTTTATGGATATGTAACTCAAGGAAATCAATTGAAAAGGTGAACCTGAGATTACCTTCCCTGCTGTTATCATAGGTTTTTTTTTTTTTAATTAAAAAAAAAAAAGACTGAAGTTCCACCAAAGTGCCAGGATGCTGGTACTTACCATTACTTATCATGATTCAGAAATTGATTTTCTGCCCTTACATATCTTTAAAAGCCAGTTGGGCTTTTTAAATACCATTGCTTTTCATAAGCTGATGAGTATGATGAGTAAAACAGATTTAGAGCCTCCCAGCAAACATTCCTGCTATGAGCCAATTCTCAAATGAACACATTTACACTATGAACTTCTCAATTTTGTTTTTCTGCTGTATGTTGTTTGAGAAAATCCTTGGTACACCCCGGAGCATTACTCTCCCTTATTTCTGTATTCACATGAAGATTCTCAATCCTAAGATTTCTGTTTGAAACTGAAGCAAATGGGACTTTCTTTTGTAAGTATTGGGGGAGTCTGTATCTGCATCACAAATTATGTCAGTAACACTGTGTTGCATCTTTTATTTAGTCAGAATGTGAGTAAAACTGATAATAGGATAACCTTCCCTCATCTCTGCCCGATATTCTGGTTTAAATTTTCTACATCTTGAAAATTCAGAATGCAGACTGCAAGTTAAAATGAAGTTAAGTACTACAGACAGCACCAGACCCATCTAAAAAACCAGACATGAATCCAAGGCTACTCAAGATTAAGTACTATGGTACCACATACTTGGATGAAGGAGCACCCTAAGAAGAATCTCATGTACCTGAATATCTTATGATCTTAAATACTCAATTCAAAAGCGTGTTGGAAAAACAGCACCTTCACAATCTGAGCTAACCATGATCTGATCTTACCAGAGGTTTACTTAAGAACGCTCAAAGCAAGACACTATTTAAACGTTGATTATCTTGAACATAAGAATTTCTGTGTTGGACTGAGTTAAATTAGCACAGAAACGATACACAAATGATGCTTGGATGACAAGAATTCTATATTGTTTACTGAAAAAAGCTCAACATCATCAAAATCTCTCTCATGAGTTCACTCTCAAACATGAATAATTCCTAAGCTTGCCAAAATAACTTTACATTTTATGAAAATTATTTGCTCTTTTCAGAGAGAACTGTCTTCTATAAACTGTCACTACAGGGCTCTTTTAATTTTATTAAAAAGCAGCAACTTTATAAACAGCTTTCACTTGCATGTTTACTTACAAATCACTGACTGCTGCTGTCCCTCAGTAACTGTTCTATACCAGAGCAGAGAAATAGTTTTCCTCTTTCAGAAAGATTTTTTCCATTAAATTTCAGATATTGAGAATGTAATTAAGTGATTCTTTCATGTCTATTGTACATATTTTATTCTACTATGTAGCTGTTCGAGAATGATTTGGATGTCTATATATTGGAAAATAAAGCTTATACTATACATTGCAACATTATCATTGTATGTTCCACAGTTTAGAAGTGTTTCACTATAGCTATATAGATCCTCTGGAGTTTGTGATTTTAAACAAAAATATCAAACAACTTGTTTATAAAAGTTCAGATTAGCCATAAGTATTTTTTCAGATAACCATCACCACATCAACAGTACTTTACCTCTTTTGGGAAGGTTTTCTTAGCCTGTAAAGCCAGTAATCTTTCACACCTGTTTATTTTTGTTGTTGTATTATTATATATCTAAGTTTAAATTGTGCAAAGTGTGCTGGGTCTGAATTGCTAATGATTGTGTTGATAACCCTGCCTGAACACTTTTCCACAAAATGTGTGATGTCAATACCCAAACTTCTAGTGATCTCACAAACTGAGCACAGTCTGGGACTTTTTCCCTTTATGTTATATCCTACACAATAAATCCAATCACTAAGCAGAATGTATGGAGCATGATACAAAGGTTCTTTACTAAACATTTGGTGCAAGTAGAAGAAGGATAAGAATGAAAGAGGAATAGTGGAAAAATATGTAGGGCTTTTAGTAAAGCCAGACCGGTATTCATTCAAATTCTTATTCTATCTATAATTTATTCCCACTGGTAGCTATGAGGGGACAGTGGGCTTAGGAGGGATCAAATGTCTCCAGGTATTGAGAAGAAGAATTATCCATGTGCATCAAACCTAACAGTAAGAGTAATATTTTCAACATAGGCCTTGCTAATTAGATTAAAATTATTCTTTGCTTTGCTCTGTAAAATATTCACAATGGAGACTTAAAGGACAAAAATATAGTTATTTCTTCCTATCCCAACCATTTTAAGTCCACTAGCCAACAGGACAGAAATAGTACTAAAAGTACATGTGAAGCCATATTTCTTCCGTGGTATTTAAATAAATTTATCCAGAATGAAAATTTTCTGTTGTGAATTTAGCTAAATAAATAAGGTGAGTAGTGAGGGGGAAGAGTAGACACAAGCCAGCTTCCTAGTTTCTGGTGGGCACAATGACACATCGTATTATCTTCTAAGTTAAAGAAATTTCAGCATTGAGTCCTTCAGTCATTAAAAGATGTTTGTATTTTGAGTTTGAAATATCAACTGTTTAATGTAGGAAAAAAATAACATTTCATCTTTTCCCCACTGTCAAGTGACAATATTAAGGCATTTTCTTAGACTTTGTGTATTGAGCTTTCTAGGGTACAAAACACAGGTGAGCACTGATGTTGTTAAGGGATCTTGGGATGCTAAGTGGCAAAATAGCTAACTTAGGGGCTTTAAGCTACTGTTATTACACAAGTCAGAACCATTTCACACACCTGGACAAGTCTTCTTCCTAGACCTAGAAAATTTCTTTTGGTTACCCAACAGTTCAGAGCAGCAGACACATGATTTATTAGAGGATGGAGAGAGGTACATAAAAACAGCAGCTGATTCACTGTGATCATTTGTCTAGAAACAGAAAGATTAAAAAATAAAAATTAGGATCATGTACCATAGAGTCAGACATGGATCCTTGCTACAATACTTTGCTTTCCAAGTTTGTTCAGTATAGCCAATGCCAAGCAATGCCTCATTTCTGTTGTTTTGTGTGTAAAAGTTTGAAGTTTTAACACCTGAAAAAAGTCAAACCTTTGAGAAAAAATGAAGCATATCAAAGGCACCTGTCTCATGTCACTTTCTCAGTTATTCCATATAATTCAAAATAGGATCACTTTGTTATACATCTTGTGTTGCTTATCGGTCTATCTTGAAAATTTTGAAGATATTTGAATCGTAATAGACAATTATCAGATAGACATTTGTCAAGCCCAGACATACCAGAAGTAACGATGTCATGTGGCTGGTTTGGGATGGGGTGATTGATCAGATATTCTTCTTTTTCTTCAACCTTCTCTCAAAGTCACAAACACAGTATTTGCAGGCTGCATCTGTTTATTCATCCACAGCCAGATTTGGATCTCTTACAATTTAGAACAGTCCTATAAGCATAACAGAGAAAGCTGCCATAGTAATGCAGATCCTGGGGAGTTGAACAGAGACCATTTTCTAGTAATAATATCACAAATTTATTGCAAAATTAATTCCAATACTAGAGTTAATATTAGATCATTGAGTGTCAAGTGCAGGATTTGCAGTTTTTCCTCACTCTGACGAAGCTTTTAAACTTTTACTCAACACTTCTCATTGTGTCTTTTATTTCTAACAATCTTTTTCTCTTTGCTGCTATTGTTGCAAATATGAATTACAAAGTGTGTTAGAATAGTATTTGGCTTTGTTATTATTTTCTCCTTGTTTCTAATTAATTTATTTTCATGCAAAGTGGAACCAAACGTTTTAATTCTAAGAAGTTAACTATTAAAAATGTGATTCACTAAATCCTGAGGCTCTTTAAAACTTCAAAATTAGCTCATGTACTACATTGGACATTAGAGATTATGGTAGATAAATTCACTTTGTGATTTAATTCACTGGTAATATGTTAGGAGTCTAATATTTGCCAATACTGAAAGAATCTGTGTCCAGGTTACCACCCTTACTGAGGCTGTCATTCAGCCACTCATATGTGTATACCTCTAATTTTAGGCATGAACCCATTAAGCTTAACAATTTCTTGAAGACAGTAGCTTGATTCAGGACCTTGTTGAAACAGAACCTAGAAGATGGTCATTTCAATCCAGAAGGGCAGCCAGTGGAGAGACTCCAGTTTAAACTGTTTACAAATAAGAATTTTAACATTTTTACATCTCCTCTATATGCCTTCTGCCTAGAGAGAAATGATCCTCAAGATACATATTCCAGCATATTGGAGCTCAAAGTATTAACTGACTTGCCCAAAGTCAAAGTCATGCTTGATTTTAGTGTCTGAAACAGGAAAAAAAAAATCTATTAACATCTGTGAAATATACCATCTACTCTTCTGTTATCCTTCCCCTTCATTTCTGTTCTCCCTGTTGCTCCCTCCTATGATTTCTCCTGCAAAAAAAGATTAAATGAAAATGCACAGAAGGTCAAGGACAATTTCTTTTTACTGATGTTTACAAAAGGTTTACAGTTAAGTACTGACAAGTGCAGTCAGGAGTCATCCAGCTACATTCTATTCCACTTTCCCCATTCCCCACCCCAAAGAAAAAAGAGCATCCACCAAACACACTGTATTTGATATTGCTTTAGTATATCCTATCAGTGATAGAATATAAACAACAAAAAACAAACAGGACTGCCATATTTATGGTGTTACTGTCTAGATGACTTCTTTTTCCTTCCTTTGGTCAATCTCTCTGGATCCTTTAATGGATCTGATTGATAAGGAGATGACAAAGCTGACATTTTAATACAGTGCTACCCAGTCTATGCTTCTACAATTACTTAAAGCATGCTCAAATTCTAAGACATCCTACCTTTTATTAAAACAAATCCCAAACATTCAAGTTTGACTTTAAAAATATTCACTTTTCTTTTTCTTCCATTTGGATTGTATCATGAAGGGTAAAGAAAGTGAATTTTACTTAAATTAAAATAATATTAAAAAAATAAAACCCAGACTCAAATGACTATTACTGTTCAGCCATACTACAGAAGTTTAACAGAGCATTTTGAATGAAACAAGTAGAAATGTTCAAATTCTCTGCAAGTGAATGACCTGATTCCATTTCTCCACAAAATCTTATGTGGCAAAGCTACCCTCTCAATCAGGCAAGGATCTGGGAAAAAAAAAAAAAAAAAAAAAAAAAAAAAAAGGCAGTGTTGTTAGCAAGGTGGCCAGGCTTTCTCAGGCAATAAACTCCAATGTTACAGAATCACCCAGGAACTTGAGAGTGTGGAACGTTGGCCATTTCTGACAAGTACAGTCTTGATCGAATTCCATTATTATTGAAATCTCAATTTCTTTAAATACTGAAGGAAATAGTCCACAATTTTGCCTGAAAAAGAAAGTTCTCCCCGAATGTACATAGGAAATCTTCCAAATATTAAAAATGTAGTAATTGCATTTTTGCAGCTAGGTAATGATGCTTCAAGAAGGTAGCATTTTACAACATCTTTGTTAAGCTGTTATCTTCATTTGATGATTTACATCATCCTTTTAAAAAAAAAAATAAAAATTTTTAAAATTCATGCATCTTTAAATGCCCTATTATGAAAAACTTTTTGTGGTTCCTTCAACAACTCCATAAGGCTAGTTAACACATTTGTTAGTTAACAAATATGTTAGTTAACAAACGTGTTAACTAGCCTTATGGAGTTGTT
The DNA here is from genome assembly GCA_011075105.1 of Heteronetta atricapilla. Classification (NCBI taxonomy): domain Eukaryota; kingdom Metazoa; phylum Chordata; class Aves; order Anseriformes; family Anatidae; genus Heteronetta; species Heteronetta atricapilla. The sequence goes on along the minus strand of CM021737.1, from coordinate 20,269,405 downwards.
GAAGGAACACTTCTTAACACTTGTTAAGAAGTTGATATGGCAGAATTAACAATGTTTGCCCAAATTTCTGTAGGCCAACTCAGCTTGTAGCAAGCTTTGTGTTAAGTCAGCTGCTCTAGAGAGCCAGAGAGGTCCCCACTACAAAACTTTCTACGTCCCCTGAGCAGCAGGATTCCAACATTGCCCTGGTGATTTTCAGCTAACATCTTTAATTTTCCAGGGGAGAAAAAAAACAAAACACTGTAAGTAATGTAAAGCATGATCTTTCATGTACTTAATATTTTTAATAAGATTTAAAATATTGAAAAGACTATCTGAGACATTATAATTAACCCTGAAAACACAAAAACAGAGGTGAAACACTTCAAGCCACCTACAAAAACAGCATGGAATCAGGTTTCTTTTATAACTCGGATGACCTTTGTGGAAGTCTACATTGCCTTAAAATGTACATCTGTTGAAAATTATTATTTCTGTCATAAATGTCTCTTGTCTGAAGGAATGCACTCTCCTATTAGTTGTTATTGTTGTTTGTTTGTTTACAAGTGGTGTAAATGGAGTACATAGCTATTTGAATAATACTTTATACCTACTGGAGATGAAATTGTTCTCTGGAAAAAAAAAAAAAAAAAAAAAAACAGGAGTAAATATTGCAACTTGTAACTACATAGAGTCATCAGTAAGTAAAGTATTAAACCTCAATTTCACTTTATGGTGTACAGTATCTGTTTTTAAAAATGAATTAATTGTAGCAGAGTTGTGGCACAGTTGTGATAAGTTTAAGGAGGCAGGATGAATTGTGCTGATGCACTGGGACTTGAATGATCTTGGATCAGTACTGGGCTACACCTGAAAGTAAAAGGGAGGAAGATGGGAACAGCACAAGATAGAAACTACAGCTGTTATGATAAGCTTAGGATGGGCACCACAGGAAAACACACTGTATGAGATACCAAGTGTATTTCTAGAGCGGTGCAAAACAGTGCCTTTCTAGCCTTGAAGTAGCACACAAGTTCTACATCAGCATGGATCAAAGTCCTCAGGCACAACGGAAAACTATTTGGGAATAAATATTAATAGACATAGACAAGGGGATATAGGATTTGAAATTTTTAAGCTCTAAGTTCCACCTCATGTAGTTACAGCATAAGCTGCTCTGTTCTCTACCAATCTCTGGGTTCTAATAATGTGTTAATGTGTGAGAAGTCTCACCCTTGCCCTTGCAAAAGTTATAAAGGAATCCTGATGTGCAAAGCAACAGGCAGGCAACAGGAAATTTTCAACAACTTCACCGACAGAATCATCTTCAAATGCTCACAATCCAATCATGATCTGATTTCCTCCTAAGTAAACCTAATTCTAACAGATAATAACTGTTCATGAGTTAAAGCAGCAGAGTCCAGGTGGGCACCCTAGAATGCTCACTGCAAACTCATTTACTCATTGTATTATTTACAACATTGCAAGCTCCTTAGGAGTGCTTACCATCAAACTACACTGTGAATGCCAAAAGAGGAGAAGAAATAATTTTCTATTGAGGTAATAATAGAAAACAGTGCATTATATTTCCAGATTATTATTTTTTTTTCAAACACATGAGTAACTTATTTCAGTAATATCTTAAGGAGATATAAGAAAAGGAGAAGAATAATGATTTCCACTGCTCAGTGTCTTTCAGTCATTTTTAGGCATGCTGCTGACATTACCCTATTTGTTACCAACTCTTGCACAATACAACAAAAAAGTTATTGGGAGTAGGAACTCTCCCTGAACAGTCACTGGCTTAAAAAAAGGTTATATGTGAAAATATGATGCCCCTCAGTATCACAACACAAAAACAAGCAGTAAAAGTGGTAGCTAAAGTTGAAAATATGGTATCATGTCGTTACATAATATAAACAATATAGCTTGAAAAAAAATATGTTAGTGGAAGTCAATTAAGTTGTTGATTTTTTTTTTTTTTTGAATTATTATTTTTTAAACCTTGGGGGTAATTTCAGAAATTAATTCATCAAGTTGGTCCCTCAGCATTCTTAACAGTAAAATCCCATCTGATGTGTTAAAACTATAGTAGCATATTGCAAATTTGGAGTAATAGAAATCTATGCTGTGCATTTAGACTGCTTTGTCTGCAGAGAATTTGTCCTTGCTGAAATTCAAACCATGCTGAAAGCACCTGGTAGGGTATCTTCTGCCAAAGTAGAGTCTGCTGACTTTCTGTAAGGAGTCAAGTCATATGTGGCACCTAAAACAACTACTTGTGTAAAAAAGGAGGAATACTTTTTCTTAAGAAACTGAATTTAATGCTGAATGTAGATCATGACTCACATTACAATAACGTTTAGTAAAATGAAAGCAGATGAAGCCAGAAATATGGTATTACTGAACAGAACAGCTCTTATGACTTCTTGGGTGACTAAGTTGCATGAAAATTAAAATATTTGGAGAGCTCCCAAATGACCATAAAATCCTATTTCTACCCACTCAGCAAGTGAGCAAATGTTTCTAAAGTGGCCTTAAGGACCTATTTGTAATATGTAAAAAATATATATATGTGCCAATTCACAGCTGTAGGCAACAAGAAAATCCTTTATTTTGTATCAGACATTTAGAGAAGGAAGAATACTTCACCCTGAAGCACGAATACTACAGTTATTTGCATACTCCATATATCACCATTTGTCCTGACCCAATAATACTATTCTTTGATCAGGTATCCTAGAGCAAAACAAAGAAACAGAAAAACAGCTGGACTGGAACATCGCAAAGCCAAAGCTGAATCTTCCAAAGACACTGAAAATACAGCCACAATAATGTTTAAATTCAGTAGATAAAATTATCCTTTGAAAATGTTTGCAGAGTAAATTAAGTAGCTCTACCTCTTGCCAAAATAAAAACAGTAATTTAGGTTTTGAGCTGCTTAAAAAGTCATGCAGGGTTTAGTTAGAATTTTGCTGGGTCAGCTAGCATGGATGCATGAAACATCCCATCTTCTTCTAGGAACGTATAGTGGAGATATTTTTCTATCATTCTCCCCTTTCAATTAAAACATTTTCTTAATAATTTGTAGAAACAAATAGACTTTCCAAATAAGTAAATGAATTTGATGAGGATATGTAAAAAAGGAACTACAGCAATATACACAGCTTTATACTTGAATGCTACAGGAGTTTCTACAAGTGTTTTGTTACCAGCAATGCAACATTAATTGAAATGTACCTCCAGAAGACAAACAAACAAAGATAATCTCTATTTTATCTGTTTTAAACACATATATTTGCACAGTTGGAGTAAATTTTCAAATTTAAATAAGTTTGTATATGTTCCTAGCCTGTCCGCAATTACTATAGCTATAATATAAAATGATCAAGAGGCATGAAATAGGCAGAAAGAGAAAAAAGAGATGTAATCATTTGAGGTTCTTTCCCCAAAATAAAATTAGAAATACTTCTCCTTCATTCAGTAATAATCTAAAAGAGCTCACAATAAGGTGGGGAAACAGCATGGGAATAAGTCTTAAAATTATGATCAATGAGTAAATAACTGCTCAAAGATCCAACTCAATGACAAAAAGTTATTATTTCACTAAAAGTTTAAGCAAAAGGTAAACATCTGTTTAAAATACACATTGAACTTATAAAACAGGAAAAGCTTTAGAAAAATGCTACCTTTGGGGTTCTTATTATACATTGTGTGGGTACAGGGCAACTCATTTTAATTATTCTTAGCTCAGATTCATGACATAAAAGCCTGCAGTTTACTGTGAATTTACTTATGCCTAGCAGCTTACTGATATGAACATTGTAAAAATGTTCAACCCACCTCACAAAAACAGAGGAAAGGAAAACATGCATGCATCTACCTGGTATTTTCCTCTAGATCACCAAAAAGGAGAAGTGTTAACTTAGACCTTCTGTCTAAGTTCAGTCTAAATTCAGTCAGAGGCTCTGATCTCCTTCTTGTTGAGCAGCTAGCCAATAATCACAAGCTGCAGTTCTATAGGCATTAACAATCACTTTCATCCAAATTTTTTACTTTCAGATAGTTGCTACTGTCGCATGTAGACTTCACTGCTTTGAGGGCGCTATCTGCATGACATTTTGCTTTTAAATTCTTGGAAAACATATGCTCCACTTTGTTCTAGACCCACACCATAATCTCACATAAGCCACAGAAACACCTATGTTGAATATCAGACAGTCAGTGCATACATATGTCTTTGCTGTTTGCCTTTGTCAGAATAACCCTGCTTTGTAAAGATGATTCCCAATTTCAGATTGACATTCGTAGCAGCGTTAACCAGGGGAAAAGCTGTTTCAAACATCTCCTATAATACTTAGGATGTCAGGACTGTATATCCTAGGGGAGTCCCACTGTTGCCAAGCCCAATGGCAATATCTAATTTCAATAAAGTGGGGGGCAAATTGCTGTAGCCATAATAGTAATTCTTAACAGAAAACTATGCCCTCAGGAGAGTACATTAATACATGGAGATGACATATCATTGCACTCTGCCAAGCCTTGTTACCAGAGATCATGTGGTCAAGGAACTTGTATGCTCCCAAATACTGAATGAGTCATCCCAAACACATACATATAGTCTGTATTCAAAATAAATGAATAATTAAAATACATAAAGAAAACAGACTAAGCTGTTTGTTTTACTATTTAAAACAACAGGCTTACACAGTGCAATGAAATATTTATTCACAATGTTTTCCTTTTGCTGATCTATTTTTTCTGGATTGATTACCTCTGAAAGCTTTTCTGACTTGAGCTTTTGTATGCTGACAAAACGGTGGTGAAGCGAAGCATCCTGATTAGCCACAATGCAGATCAGATTCTAGTCAAACTTACCAGACCAGGAAAAACAGGGAGCATGCAGTCAGAAGACGGCATCTATCATAAATTAGATTTTAAGGGGAAGAGTAATTCATCCTCACATTTTCACAGAAAGCAGAAAAACTACCAGATATCACTTAAAGTTGAGCTTTTAAATCAGCTGGCTCTTTTGAGAATTAGTATCAGAAAAAGCAGTTAGATTTGATTGTCCCACAAGCTGTATTTGTCATAACAACTCATGGCCTGTCTCAAAAGGGGGGGAGGGGTTGGGAGAGTTTTTTAAAAATTATTCATTGCTGTTGTTTTGGTTTTGAAGAAAAAGGAAAATGATTTCCTGTGTAACACCTCACTGGACTACTTGCTTGCCTGGGAAGAAAACAACGTTGGAAGGCAATATTGGAAGGCTTGGAAACTCCAGATACATCGCTTAAAAACTATTACCTACCATCTAGTTAAAATAAGCATCATTAATCCCACTGTGTTTGTCTCTCTGGATAATTATAGCAGTATTAATTGTGTTCTCTGTATTACAGTACCCAGAATTCAATGCCTGACATCTACTCCCTTTTTTCCAAGTGGAAAAAGATAACTTGAGCACGCTCTTGCCAGCATCAGTCATCTCAGATCTTTATATTCAACTACAGTAAATCTTGCAAATGAGTGCTTCTTTGCTGAAGAGTAAGTGACCCTCATTATGTACATGAAATTCTTTAACAAAATAATTTATAAAGTCCGTTACTTCTATTAACACAGCATAACTTGCAAGAAATTTAAAAAAAAATCATTAAATCTTAATTTTATTAGTAGCAGAAATTTAAAAGGAATACTAAAGCTTTTAAATTCATAACAGTATTAATAAAATACTATGTAAAGTATTTTTCACTTGTTGACTATTACATTTTTCATTATTAATTTGTAGTATGTACAGATTTCAGTTAAATAAATGTGTACTTGCTGCTTGATAACAGTTTGATAACTTGGATCATGCAAAACATACCAAAATAGTTATTATTATTATTATTATTATTACAATACAAAACACATTGATGTTTTTCCTACTTGTGTCCTTAGCATAAATACAAAATTGGGAATTTGAGAGACACAGCGTAGAGTAAGAATGAGGTTGAGAATGACAGACTTGTCAAAGTATCAACGGAAGGGCCACAAGAGTTGTCTAAGCTCTTCTGCCAAAGTGCCCAATTCAAATTCTAGTGCTGTGCCAAGTCAGAATCTATAATTCCATTCATATACATGATGATTTGGCTTCAAAACTTCCCACTAAGGTGGAGAGAGGAAATACACACCTATCCTGATGTGACTGCAGTTTATGGCTGAAGCAAACACTTCAGCAAACCATAAATGTGTTTTTAACACTTCTTAATGCTGTTTTGCTGTTAGCAATTTTCAGTAATTAATCCCTAATAATGGGAATAGATGGATTCTTTTATAATTGCTACTACTGATAAAACAATTCAAAAACACAGATTGTTTGCTGCTGTCATCAATACATCAGTTCTATTCATGTTTGTACTGCTAAAAGACGAAAGGACACAAGCTTTAAGTCCAAAGAGTGTAGAGAAGCCCAAGGGAAATACAATATCAAATTTTTGTCTGTGCTCCTAACAATGTAAAAGATTACAACCTGTGTAACATATATCATTGCATTATGGATGGTTGCAAATATTCTACTTACAATGCTACACCCTTGCAGCTCATTTGTTTTTGAAACCAGTAATTTGAATGTCAACAGTTCCTAACAATTTATGATCACAAATGAAAAGGAACTAATGCTTGAAATTATTTTTTAATAATAATAAAAAAAAAAAGTGTACAGTACAGAAAGTTTTGTTTCTATCCACATCCTCAAGGCCACTAGTTATTTCCGTGCCTTTTAGAGCATTCAATACATTTCATGGAAGTACAGGGACACTGCAGCTATGGAGTAATTTTATTATTATTATTGTTTTTTTTTTTTGTTTTTGGGGTTTTTTTTTTTAGGTTGCTGGAATAGCAGACTTCAAGTTAAAAAGAAAAAAAAAAAAAGAAAAAAAGAGAAAGAGAGAGAGAGACAAAGAAATGGGCCAATTATAAATGTCTGGTTTTCTAACTGAGATGCCTATGTAGAAACTATGGCTTGTGTTATACAAGACATCAGAGAAAATGACCATCATGGCCTCTCCTTAAAGTCTTGAATTCCACGAATAGTTCAGCAAAAATGCTTGAATGTGCAGCCATAAAAAACAGCTAGAATTTAAACACACAAAATTTGCCTGCCAAAGCTGAACAAAGGTAACTGCTAAAGATATATGCTGCTTGTATGACAGTTTATGACTGTTCACCAACCTGAAGATGCACAATTAAATATGTATTAACTGCAATTAATTAATTAATTGGTATGTTTGTGGAATAAAATGCATTATATAGAATATATATATAGAATAGAATAGAACATCTTACTTTGCTTGATAAAGCAGTTTGAGTATTGTCCTCACTGAAGAACAGGTATGAACTAACAAGTTCCCATGGCAGAATTCAGGTGCTGCAAAATGGTAACATATGATCAAACAAGCATACTGCAATGAGACTGTCTAGCTGGAAATATACTACTGTCCAGCTGTAACTGTAAATGGGAACTTCCAAATAACTGCATGTCCCAAGTGGTACATTAAACTTCTAGAAATATTTTTAATTAGACAGACTAAGGAACTTAATAGCATATTTAAAAGAAGATACAAAGCAGAAAAACACTTGTAGAAAAGCAATACAGGCTATAATGTAAGTTAAGCTATACTAAAATACACCATCTGCAGGTCAGACAGACTGATTTCAGTCTGCAAGACAAAAGGAAAAAAAAATTAGAAAAAGGAAAATAAATTGTTTAGAAAAAGCATACAGAGATCAAGTTGGTGTATATTAAGCATTTAACTGTAGTGGTCAGATTTGTATGTGGTGGTACCTCATCAGAAGTAGACATAAATGAGACAGTTACATCTCTGTAGATTCAAGGAAGAATTCAGTTGACTAAAATGCCTTGCAAGTTCTTCTGGAAAGAAAAAGGCTGCATAAGAGCACTGAGGAGATGCATAAACTGTGAAATAGCTCTGAGATGAGCTGAGAAACAGATCACAAAACAGCTATGGTTTGTTGTCTTCACCAGAACACTACCTGGTTTTATCCAATGGAAAAAAAATCCAGTGGAAATTAAGTACTGTAGAGCAGACTGAATTGCAAAGTGAGTTTCTGATCTATTACCTTCACAGTTACTGTGTTCATCACTCAGCTTAAGGCAGCTCACAAAAACAGTTAGACTAAGTATGTATGAAAATGAAATCAATGGCATTACTCTGTCAACAGAAATAAAACAGTCCTTGAAAACAGAAACTGAAAAAGGAAAAATATTAAATGATTCATATAACCAAGTACTTTCAAAAAAAGCTGACTGTGAATTGCATATGGATTTCTGGTTTTATAACTGAAAAGCTGATCCTGAATCTCCAGAAAAATAAATAAATAAATTTGAATTCAAAGCAATATGGGAAAAAAAAATGTATGAAGATCAATAAATAGCTATAATTATAGAGGAAAACTATGAATAAAATATTGAATTGCAGGCTGTAAACCTGTAGACACTTTGCACTATTAAATAAATTTCTATTTTTATATCTGAACTCTCTCTGAAAACAAACTAAGAAAATGAAAAACTTTAAAGAAAAAAACTTTTATATATATATACTGAAAGAAGAAGAACCTTGAACACCTTCTTTGTTATGAATAAAAATTACATTAAAATGAAAGTCAGCTTCCGATGCCATATTATTTAAGTAGAAAGGAGTAGGAATTTGTTCAACAAGAGAGAAATTGCAGGGTGGACATCTATTTCCAATATAGCATATACATTTCTGAGTACAATATATAAACATTTTGATGCACCAAAGTTTCTGAATGTTGTCATGCAACAGTATATATCAAAATGTAAAAATTATTCCTAGAAATTCATCTGAAACAGCAATTATGAACAATTATTCTATCTTCTCATCTTCTTCTTGGAAGCTCTCTGTCCCTTAAAAATCTAGTTTTAAGGCCTCTTTGATTTCTAGATTAATTGATGAGAAAAGTGTAAAACCTTTTAATGCTTTCCATTTTACAGTTGCTGTGTGGGCCAAAAGACTAAAACATTTTTACATAAAAGTATAAACTGATTATCATCTAAAGTAAACTCTGATTTTCATGTACTTTTAGTGTAAACTTTTTTGGTATTATTTTATGTTAGTTCAATTATTAAATTATTATTGCTTCAATTAGTTTGCAATTGCTTCAATTAGTTCAGTGCAGGACTTCTATTATGAAGGTATATACTACCAACCACGTTAATCATAGAATTACTTCTGCTTCATTGTGTAAACAAGATTTCATTTCATTGCTATAGCCATAGATGTTTAAACAGAAGTATCTTGTCACAGCAGAGGCTTTCTACTTTCTGGTTCCTGTTAAGGGGTGATGACATTTTTTCTGCCATCTCTATGTTTACTTGCTGAAAATTGATTGCACAGTTCTTGAACCAAGAAAACTAACTGGATGGCCTAAGCACAAAAATAATCATGCTTGCAAAGGCCAGTTAATGCTATTTACTTTTAACTCGTGAAGATCATTAGCCTATGCCTAATCAGGATGATCAGTGAACCTCCACACTCACTTCACGCATAACATGGATTACATAAATTCCTAACATTTGTTGAGTAAACTCATATTGAAAAAAAAAAAAAAAAGCCACAAAAAATACCATTTGCCAGAAGATGAAAGCAGGAGAGATCCAGAATACTGACAAATTCTAGAACCACTAAATCAAATGAAAGCTCTATCAAATTTATTTGTTCTGCTTCACACAGTGGCCAAAAAATGAGGACCAAGGAAGACTGGAGAAATTTAAAGAAAACACTGAAGACTCAGTCATGATAATATATCCATGAGTTCATTCAGAAATAAAACAAGACAGCATAGTGATGGACTTCTGACCAGACAGAAGCCAGCAGTCCTCTGCATCTGCTCCCTGTAACTGTTATCCTTGCCCTATGAGGTAACATGCTGTTCAGTATTGCTTCGCTTCCTATTTCCACTTTCTCACTAAGCTGTCATCAAAAGGGTATCAATGCTGTGACATCTCTATAAATCCATTGCACTTAGTCCACCCCACAATGCACTATCAGGCCATTTTCATAAGCCTCTTTGGTCTTCTCATGCTCTGAGGAGAAGCACAGTAAAATGAAGTCCTGTGCTCCAGAGAGCTTGAGAGTTGTAATCATACCTGACTGTAAGGTACATGTGGAGGTGACTGGCACATCTGTTAACCTGTATTCCACCTTTCAGGCTGGGCACATAGCAAGGAAGCATATATATACATATTTTATATCTATCTATCTCTCTCTATATATATAATAAATTACCTTATCAATAATAACAACTTATTTTAGAGCAAATTTTCCTGGATTTGAAAAAACACTTTCTGTATGTTTATGATATAGCTCTGGAAAAGCAGAAAGTGAAGATAAACTTCACTTACATCACTTGTATGCAGAGACCTGAGTAATTTTCCTATCCTGCATTTCAAATCAGAACTATGCATTCTAGATTTCCCTACTTTGTAATATTTGCCTTATAATTATTTGTAAAACCTTTGAACTTTGCTTCTGCAGTGGAATATATCAGGAAAACACCTCTCTTATCTTTAAGTTTAAAGATTAAAAGAAACCATATGAACTACATTTCTCCATCTTTCCTGCTGTCAGGAAATGTGCTGTCCACCTGGAATCCTTGAGGTTTATTTCTAAATTGATAGATATTATCTATCTAATGATACTGTACCTTAAGCACCATGCCTGTGGCACAACTGTTGCTATTTGAAAAGAAAGAAAACCAGAAACCCAAAGTGTTTCTTGCCTCAGAAAAAAATCTAAAATAAACTTGACTCACACAAAATCAATTATATTTACAAACATAATACATCAGCAAGACTTCAAACTAAAATGCATGCTAATTAACAGAGATGAATAGACCATTCATCAATGTATTTCAAAAGGATTTTTTTCTAGAAATAGATGTTAAGATTCATTTTCAACTATTTTATATTTTGCATTAGTCACTCAACAGATCCTTGTTTGATTTAACAGTTGGGATGTGTATTTGTCTTCAAAAGTTGTAGACCTTTTTACAGACACAAAACCTGTAAACTGTTGGGCTTTTTGATGGTAAAATGAGTCTTTATAATGAAAATTATTAATTAAGGTACTATTAATGAGGCAAGACTGTTCAGCCACCTGAGGTACAAAACAAATTATATGCAAAATGTGTGTCTGTTGGAAAACCACAGTTGAATCATTGAAATAAATAACATGTCTTCCAATACATTGTACCAGGAGAGATTTTACAATTCTTCTATTTTCACTTGAGTTTGCCAAATTGCTGAGCTACACAAACACTGGTACCTTGAATAGAGCTACATACAAAAGGAAGAAAAAAAATATGTACATATACATTGCAGACCATAAACAGGTAACTTCCATAAATAAGTGGAGATTTGAAAAAAAATCCCAAATAACACTACGACAAGTTTATAACTGGCCTTATGTCTCAAACTCAAATCTAACTGCTGAATGATACACCTGGCTCAAAAGTTTTCCAAAAGCCTTTCTTTTCTCCCTCCCTTCTTTCCTTTCTTGGGCTTCAATCCAAAGCTGTAGAACATTTGTGATTCAGGAAAAACACAAAAATTAAACATGAATTCAACCTCATAATGCTGCTCACAGAATCACCATTAACCACATTACACACCAACAGCATAAAAAAAATTGAACACTAATATATTCAGCAAGTGCAAGAAATCTCTCTCTCTCTAATCTAACATGGAATATGAGAAAGAACTGGCATTTTAGTAGAAAGCAAAGCAAAGCACCTACAAACAAGAACCAATTTCAGATTTAACGGATATGTTCTAAGATCTTGCACATTTCATTTTTATAGATGTAAGTTAAAAAAAAAAAAATAACAACCCCCTTTTTGTCAGATTTTTTATGCATGGTACTAACATGCTGTGTCTTAGCATGTTCCAGCTTTTACTAAGTAACATGAAAGAGTATGGGAAACCCACACGTCAAGGTGTTTCAAAAAGTTATAGAAACAGCATTCTAGACTCATTTTTTTCTTTCTGATAAATGTCTTTGTTTTTCATAGATGAGTTCCAATGTGATGTGCCCTTGGTTTACAACTCCTGCTGTGGAGATGGAAGACCTCAGTGAGAATGGGTGTCGCTCATTGCTCCCTAAACTCATTATCCATCTATAGATCCCCCATATGTATTAGGTAGCTATGTAGATAGCTTTATTACTCTCCTGATAGATTCACTTAGAAGCAGGAAAAGCACAACTATAAAAAAATCTATTGTAAATTATCAGATAACCTGATAGTAGTGACTTTTGAAATCTGCCAAATAACTACGTGACATTTTGATGAATTTTAAGCAGGAAAGTGCAATAGATCTGCACTTTTGTTTCCTCCTCCATGGATTTTCTCATATTTCCTTTTTTTTTTTTTTTTTCCCCTTACACCAGCAGAAGAGTTTTCGAGTAAGACTTCTTGTCCTACATCAATAGTGTTGAGACATGAACCAGCATTTTTCTGTAGGTCTCTGTTGCCTCTCTCCTTCATGGTGTCCTAATCAGGTCAGCAGATTTTCTGGTGTCATGCACAATTTTATCTTTCTTAGGACACAATTGTCATGGAGCTATTTAAAATAAAAATAAAAATCTGCTAATATTTCTCCTAATGGAACTAGATTTTTTGTTATTGTTTACAATTTGGAAATCGTCAGTTTAATTTACCAGAGAATAAAATTGCTCCCTGTTTCTAAGAGTGTTTCCCTTCCCTTTAACACACATCTTTCATTCAAATAATCACCATGTCACTGAATTCTACTGTATTATATTTAGATGGTAGGTTCACATTTTTATGTGCAAAGAGTTGCTCACTTTATTGTCTTATGAAGGTAGAAAAATACAATGAAAACAAAGACTTTATTGTTACACTCCAGGAGGGATGGAGTTACATTTACTTTAAATAAAATAATTAAATATTTTTTTAAAAGTCTGAACCCAACAATCAAAGAATAATTATGCTAACTATCCAAGACACTTCAGTTTCTGAGCAGTAATTGGAGAATAAACAACATATATATTTAATATCATCATGTTAAAAAGCCGTACTTGGGCTTTAATAATTAGCACCATGAAGCAGAAAATGAACAATGAATTCTCAATACACAAAATAACTGCAGTCTGTTGTATGCCTTTAAAAAAGTATCCTAAGCAGAAATGATCAAAATTTCAGATTGGTAGTTAGAGAAGGGTGCCTCTTATCCTTGCTTTAGGCTTCACATTTACTTCCTCTTTCAGCTTTACAACAATAATTGAAGAATTACTTTCTGATGATTACAGTTATAGGATGGAGAAGAAGCAGTAGGAAAATGCAAAAAGAGAGATTACATATAGATTCACAGGTCATCATGTGCATTGTTACTTGCCTGCTATAGCTCCCTTAAGAGCAGAAATATTTTGTGTGCCAACTTTTGATTAGTATGACTGAAAATATAGCATTAACACCCAGAGGTAGATATTCAGATATCTAGGTAGATATTCAGATTTTAGATATTCAAAAGAGGAGGCAAGTGGTCATATAAACAGCAGCAGACAAAATATCAATATATCAGATTTCCAAGTGTCAGATGAAACTTCGCAAGTGACATAGCATCTAACTTCACAACATACATCTTAATAACCTTTTGCTTTGCCAAAAGCAGGCAAAAGATCAGTCATAATATTTTCTAATTCAGTAGATTATACTTGTACTATAGCTAACTAAAATAATCTTTTATCTTAAATATACCTCAGCTGTCCAAGAAAATTTTTACTGTATCTTGTAAAAATACCTTTAATTTTCAGATTTTTTTGGAAATCTTTGGTCTTCTTTTCCTATTATGAATTTAAATTGGTAGTCAGGACAATCATGCTGCTAAGTAGGAGGAACTACAGAGGTATCCCATTGGACAGTAAAAATAAATCCACTACATTTTGACACATTACATAAATTATGTCCTCTTGCATACTACCACAGAAGAATGATAAACACTTTACACCTTAAGCCAAGTCTCTAATATCTCTGGAGCACAATGCAACACTGCCTCTTGGTATATTCACCACTGAGATGAGTGAAATCTCCACAGTGCATTAATACAGCTGTTCAATTTACAGTTTTAAGATAAACTCCTGAACTTAAATTCAATTTATGTCTTTGTCACCAAAAGCCTGGAGGTTGAACCAGTGAAGAACAGTTTATGAGATAACTAAACTCAAAGCTCAGTATGCCTTAATAAATCAAAACTTTGGTCTAACAAATCAACTGTTAACATTCCTCTAAATCCAACTATGGTTAGCCTGACAACCCATCAATGCATTAGTCAGTAACTCGGATTATTACACAGCATTAAGCAAGCTGCTGGTACTCTGCTAACAGAGTCATGTTGGACCTAATCTTACCTGTTCATGCCTGAATTAGCCTCCAAGCAAGATAAGACAAAATGCATCAAATATATACACAAGAACTTTTTTTTTTTTTTTTTTTTCCCCCCCAGACAGTCTAGATCTCTTTGTGCTGCTTTGGCCACATGGCAACCAGAAACTCAATTTTTCCACCTGAGAAGTTCCTTATGACTGCAGAACTGCTGCAGATGCCCTCTGGCAGACACAAACTTGGCACTTTTCCTCCAGCTCCCAGCCCCAGCACAGGGAGTACAAGGGGCACTGCTGAGCTTCAGCTCTTCTCTGTTGGCAGCTAGCTATTTAGAGGCAAGTTGGAAGAGTTTAGAATATCTCCAGTACTCCTCTAAACTACAGTGGACTGGCATAAAACTATTCTGGAAATTAAATGAGACTGCAAAACCCAAATGTTCATTTTTTTTTTTTTTTTTTATTTTTTGCTAAGTCTTGTGAATTTAGTTATAATGTACTCTACTTTCTGCTTATTTGACCCCTTTTCCTGTTGCAGTTTTCAAGCTTTTCCAAACCCTTTGCTTTCTCCAATTAAATGAGAATTTGTAATTGGAATTAATACAGGTATTCATTACCGAGTTTTCAAGTTATCTTCATTCAAAACATGACTGTTAGTGAGGAGAAGAGATTGGGCAGCCCACAAAAGCACATTTGAGCTTTAAGCTTACTCAAGTCAAGCAAACTTAGAGAATTCTTTCTTTAGCTAGTTTGCTCATCACTAAGCAGGTTCTTCGGTAACCTTTACATCTTTTCTCAGTTTGTCTCAAACTACATTCTGAACTCTTCCCTTTCTTTCTGCTGCAACACTGCTTGCCTTGCAAAATTGCAGTTATGTACAGTAATAATTGTCTGTGTAGCATCCTTCCAATAAATACTTATTTTCATTAGCTCCTTAACAGATTTTTAACTGGCAAAAGTTAAGTTTTCTAACTGGCAAACTTGATGCTATGTGGCTGGCAATGTAATATGTATCTTATGCATTGAGCTTCATTTGCTTCAATGCTATGTGTTCCACAAAGGCTGTAATAAAATGTCAACTTCCATGTAAATTAGAAGAGAGACTGGAGAAACAAACAAACAAACAAACAAACAAAAAACACACTGTGGAGGACACGTTAAGATAATACATTTTTTCCTAATGGCAATGCCAATGTGGGAAAAGTAACTGTGCTTTGCCAGTAGTTGTAGTTTGCAATAACATCTATCAGCTACTTATATGCTCAAATGTTATCCCTTCAGAGTACTGTAGAAACATTAACTGCTTAATCCTCATTGTCACTTGTGCCTTGTGACTAGGAACTGATGCTATTCCTGTTCTAGAGAGGAAGAATTGAAGGCAAGTTTCTAAAGCAGACTGCATTAGAAGATGCGATCTGCCTGTGGCAGCAAAGCTCTTTGTGCAGACTACATTCACTGTGCTGGTAGCTAAGCTAGCTCTAAAAGAATCACCTAACAGACACCTGCTGTATCTTTACTGTCAGCACAGGCTAAGAGGCAAAAAGACCAGTGCTTTCTGAGTCTAATAACTACGCATTGAAAAATAAGGGCTTCTCTGGTTCTGCATACTCTTCAGTTGGGTACCTACTAGTTTATTCTGTAACTACAGCAGTGAGAACTGAGACTGTGGTGTTTTTACAAATATATGTGGAAAATCAATACTTACCTCAACTGGTTCTCTGGAAAACTCTGATGTTTCAGGTAATGATCCCCTTGTAAATGCACTCAATTTTGTTGTGGATATACTCCTGCCAGATAATGTAACAGAAAACAAAGTATTTGTCATACTCCTCACTTTTCTAAAGATAAGAGGCTTATCAATAACATGCACACCACAGAAATAAAGTATGCAGAAAAATCCTTGGGAAATACATTCCATTTTTGATCTTTCAAGGTGGAACATGCACTCTGATGTATCTTCTTCATGTAGCAAGTAGTTATTTCAGGTATTACTTTTCCAGCAATGGACTCCCTTCTCCTTAGAAGGAGCTAAGAAAAAAAGATGTTTATCGAGGGGAACCTGCTCTGCAGAGGCAGGTGAGCTGGGAGCAGTAATAAGGACAGCACAAGCAACCTCACCAACAAAAGCCAGGTTGCAAAATGGAAGTCCAGGTGTCACAGTGTACTCCTAATGACCCCCCTCCACCACCACACAGACACACCCTGCCCCAAGCCTAAGCAGATAACCATCACTGGCAGTTGTGATGGTCTGGTCCTGATGTCTGTCTCCTGGATTTGGGGGAGGCAGAAGACAGAAAGCCAAGGGTTAGTTTGAGTAATGTACCCCCCACCTCCACTGTGCTTGCCAAATCACCTTAGCCCATAAATATTGAGCAACACAAGAGCCCTTTGAGTTCCCATGACATGACATTGAGCTGCACACCAGGACCTCCCCTTGGGAAGGGGTGTCTCCCACGGATACTTCTGCTGACTGAGAGCACCCTTACTGCTACAGATAGTTGGTAAGCAGATTGGGAAAATAACAACATGCTAACATGCTGTAATGGTGCTTCATGATCACACTTCATAATCTTAGCTAAGTAGCATATAGGTTTCAAGAATGAATATAATCATTTAGACATAACTGGTTGACCAAGTCTGGGACTAGGAGTGGATTCAGCTGCATCTAGGGTCCTGATCTCTGTGGTTCAAATTTAGAAAGCAAGAGGATTCACTGTAAGAATCATTGCTCAACAGGAGTGTTTCCTTGAAGTAATGTCACCTAACCCAATACCTTTACATAGTATATAATATCTTTTGTTTAGTATCTTTGAGGAGTGTCTTCTATATGTTGTGCAATTAAGTGTATCTTCCGATTATAGTCAGTTGTACCTTGCCATCATTGAATCTTTGTTAAGTCACATAAGCATTGTTATCAATAAGTCATATTGCTGCTTCTGTCTCCCAAGCAGATATAATTTCTCTTTTTTTCTCTAATATAATTTCTCTTTTTCCCACCTGTGACTTCAACTCAGAGTGGGAGACAACTGTC
This sequence comes from Heteronetta atricapilla, assembly GCA_011075105.1. Classification (NCBI taxonomy): domain Eukaryota; kingdom Metazoa; phylum Chordata; class Aves; order Anseriformes; family Anatidae; genus Heteronetta; species Heteronetta atricapilla. The sequence continues at coordinate 20,251,981 of CM021737.1, read as the reverse complement.
AGGGCAGACTTTCCCATCACCCAGAAAGTCTGTAGTGACAAGACAGGTCTGCTCCCTGCTGGAAAATTAAAACTGTTCTGAACCAACCCCTAATGGTATCAGTGGGATTATTTGCTTATGATACAACAAGAAATTAATTTCCCCTTCTGCTGACCAGAAGACAGCCTCTTTATCTTAGAGAAGGGCTTGGCCACTCTAATACATGATGCCATCACAAAGCAGAATATTGTTACTACACCAAATGCAATGCTAACATTGTGGGGAAAGTGCAGCTAACAAGCATGGAAATGCATGTCAAGCACAGAAATATCTGGGCTATCACTTTCATGTAATTCTGGCTTCCTATCTCTGGAGTGGGTCTCAATGTCAAGTCTTTTTAATAAAAAATCTTAAACTTATAACGACCAGGATTTTCTGAATCTTGTTTCAAAACCTGTCTGGATAGTTATCATCCAGAAAGATTGATGTGGATGAAGAAGTCCAAGATCTCACCTTACAAATGCAACCAATGCAACCCTTATCAGAGGGTTAAATTAAGTAGGACCAATGTGAAAAAAAAAAAAAAAAAAAAAAAAAAAAAAAAAAGCACATGCAGGTTATCAGCATTGTTGTATGCTCACAGAAAGGACAAAAAGAATGTAAGAGACAGCATCTGAAATATCTACCTAACTAGCATCCTTACAGCAGACTGTCTGAAATCAAAGAATAGCACAGAAAAAAAAAACCTTAAGATGTTATTAATTCTACCTAATCTCACTGACACATACTAGACCTAAAAATCCATTACAAAGACTTAATAAGGATAGATAAAATGAGTTTCTTTTATACTTAGTTCTATACACACATTTAAGGCTACCCTAAGCCCTTCATGAAACTTAACAGCATCCTTTAGTCCTTTCCTTTTCTATTCATTAAAAACTTGAGATCTTAAATTGGAAATTCTGTATTAATGATATACTAAGACTGCAGAATTATATTAAACAAATCAGAAGTGCTCATTTTTCAAATATATATTCCAATGGCCTTGACATTACTTTTTGTTGTGCAATACAACACTACCTTTCCTACATTACTATCCTAAGAATCATATGTTTTAAACTTGATGATTTTCAAAGGCAATCTCCGAGTCCTTACTATTGCATTAATACATATTTTAGACTCCTTTAATTATTATCTTCCTTAGACCACAATGAAAAAAAAAATCTTGACCTACACTTGACAGTTAAAATATGCTCAGATTAAATTCAGGGGAGTTATTATATACAAACATAGGCCACAAGAAGAAAAAATCAGCTGGATATCAGCAAAGGTGAAATGTAACTGAAGCTGGATGGGAAGATCTTATGTTGAATATGTAAGTAGGTAGAAACACCTGGAAGAAACAAAGACTTATATGAATTAAAGAAATTGCAATGCATTATTTCACATATGACATGTGCTGCCTAGGAAACAAAACTGAACTGCAGCAAGTAAGTGGAGCAGGAACTGCTTACACAGGACTCCTAGAAAACCAACAGTAAAATTTTGTCATAGGCACTTTTGTAATTTAGTGTTTGTTTTGCTTTGGGGCAGGGGACATGACACAACAGAAGGATGTTTCATCTCTGCATTGGAAAGGCATTCAACTTTCAGAATGAGCATATACTTTAGCCCTAACACTTTGCATTAACAGCACTGAAAGCTGTCTGTCTCTTAACTTGCAGCTCATTAACTGACTTTCTCTTATTGGTCTATATCATCAATATTTGAATTGTTCCTGTTGTTTTTTTTCCACTAAAGCCCCCTCACACACACACACCACACCACCACCACCTTTCAAAACTATTTTTTCCTAAATAACTTCTTTTTGTCCAGCTCTTATCACGATACCAAACAAGATGTTTTGGCATCTGTTTTTTTCATTACACAGAAACACTTTCCTTGTTGATGCAGAGACCACTAAAGGAGTCACCAGCACTGGGGTTAAGTGAGGATGACTAATGTTGACCAGAAAACACATTTTTTTCCCCCTTCCTCACAATCCCCTGAAACAAAATCAAGCTATGTGAGAATAAATAGATGATTAATGTTGCAATAGAAACAAACCCATTATTTCTACATCCAGACTGCTTCTAAGAATTATCCACATGCCCATGTGAGGTGAACTTTTTTTTATTATTATTATTAAAAAAAGACACATTTTTCAATAATGTAGCACTGGATATAGTGTAAAGTTCAAGTTTGCTATCCACGACACCCATAACCAATGAATATAGCACTGTTAAATAATGTCATTCTTCTTATAAAAGTATATATTTTGCAGTTGCATAAAAGTTATCATAGCTTGGTATTTATGTTCTTGTAGGACTGATGTGGAGATGGACATAAAAGTCGTCATATAAATCAAAAAAAAAAAAAATATCCAGGTAGCCTTTCTAGAGAAAGCTTTCTACACCAGTCACATAGAATTCAATATGTGCTCCAGATGATTTAAGTCTTCTAAAAAATGTCAGCTAATTTTCTGAAGCTCTTTCATATTATTAAGCATTTTAATCAGACTGAAACACAAATGCTTGTTAGCAAGAAGCCTGCATCTCAGTGCTGAAGGGTGAGCAAGATAGAATAAGTGAAGAGATCAACACTACAGAGAGTTCTGGATTACTAGATTCTACCAATACCTTTCCGTTATCATGTAACTTACTGGATCAGTGGTTTACTATCAGGGTCACATTTCAAGTATTCAAGGAGCCTCTATGTCCTGATGTTCTGAAGGCCTCACACCACAGGCATACACATGGCTGACATCTGAAGTGACAGAGCTCAAGGACACTGTCAGATATCTCTAGTACAACATTGTTGCCTGAAGGATGTTTCTCACTTTCAGGAACTGTGGGAACTGTTTCAGAGAACTCTTGGAGCCTCTGAAAAATGAGAGATGTCACACAAATGAAAACAACACTAACTTAGAAAAAAATATATTATATAGTTTTACCTAAAAAAGAACCCATTATGTGTCATGCATTTACCAAAACCTGCTGTTAAGCATGTTGATGTGCCCATCACAGAATAAGCATACCAGTAGGGCTTATGTACAGAGCATAAACTATGATTTGCACAGCACTATTGGACCAGTATAATGTTCTATTTTTTATTGCTGTATAGCAGTTACTAATGTCAGTAACAACAGAAACATTATTAAAAAAAAAGAAACACATAATACTCCAATTTTTTTTTTTTTTTTTTTTTTTTGACTAAAACCCATCTTTTTCCCCCCTCCTCAAAGTCTTTTTTCCTAAGTTACATTAAAGTCAAGTTTTGAATTTATGGTATACAGTCCTTCTCTCCCACTAAATTATCTAAATCCAGTGCAAAAATACAAGAGCTCTGGATTAAATAATAATAATAATAATTTGTTGTTGTTGAAAAGTCTACACAAAATCAGTTTTCAGGGTCTTTTTGTATGTAAGAATTTTCCTAATGTGATAAATATGAAAAAAATAGACACTACCTACACAATGATATAATGGAAACCTCATACCACATGTAGTTTTCTGTTTTTGCCTCTTATATGAAACTATACAGATTTTATTTTTTTTTAAGCAGTCACATACTAATGACATCTGTTTACATAATGAACAGTAAGTTGGATAGCAATGCCTGTAAAAGGACCAGTCCCCAGATTTCACATTTCATCAGTCTCATTCTGTTTTGTTTGTTTGTTTTCCTTTCCTTTTATAACACCAAATCCCAGAAACTCCGAGGAGAGTTACAGCACTTCTGTGTTAGGTTCTTTGCAAACACTACAGAAGCCATCTCCAGGGCAGGAAGCTTATAATTAAACACTCGGCTCCTAGAGGGTTTGGGCACATACATAGTAAGTGGCCCAATTGATGTCAAGCCTGGCAAACAAAGTATTTATTCAGATAAATATAAAAAGCGAGTTCAGTTTCACTGAACTAATTTTAAACCACCCAAACTCACTGTATTTAGAAGCAGGGAAGTTCTGGGCTGACAATGATTCCAGCTTCACAACAGCTTTGTAGATGTGTTTGGGGAGAAGTTGATGACAGAACAGCTTTAACACAATGCGTTGGAGCCTAGACATGGGACAGGTTGAGGCCCTTCTCTCAGGACCTCCATGGTTTAGAACTTACAAGGCAGGATGTGTCATTTATACCAAAGCTCTTAGTCAAATACCACCATATCTCTCTCCATCCAAGTCTGGATATAGTACACTGAAAGAAAACATAATCATTCTAGAAAAAGGCTACTGTACCACACAAAAACAGGCGGGGAATGACACCATTAAAAACAGCAGTCTCCTTGTACATGGAGGCCATGGCTTCCTCTCCTGACATATCCGCGCCTTCACTAGTCACACCAACTAGTCACAGGAAAGCAGGTAGCATTTGAAGGTGAACAAAATGTCAGCACCTTGCCATAAATTGACAGCTCCTTGGGTACGTAGGGAAAAGGCCTACTGGATCTGAGGTGATTTGTGTTAACCAGAAGGCAGTTGTTGTTACATTCCACCCCTTCCCTTTATAAATCTGCATCTTCTTGATTGCCAGTTTGGGCTATCCTCTTCATAGGGCAAAGACTGAGTTGGCCATACAAGTAAAGGACTAGGTGTCCAAAATAAAAAATTCCAAATTCTCCTGAAACTGTGGTACCTTAATGCCTTAGCTTCCTTTCGCTTTGAGAAGTTTTATTCTGTTGCATAAATTAGACTTTTATTTTAAAGTTTATAAGAGAAATTCTCCAACATTTTCTCCCTGCCATAGTCATCAGGTAGCTAAATTCCCCAGACTGTGAATGGAAACACCTTCAGGAAAAGACATACTAACAGAATTATTAGTCTTTACTTATCAGTCTTTTCCCTAATAGCAGTCTTCTCTGTTGGAAAAGCATTCTGAACATAGATTTTACTAGTGAAACCAAGGATATTATTTGTAAGTATTCTGTAACAAGTTTATGCGAATGCCAACAATACTTGATTTTTCCAATAACGAGATAAACTAGGGAATGCAGCAAACTGCCTCCCACAGCTGACAAGGGTCAAGAGCCACACTCAAAGTGCTGCTCCTTCTCTTGGGCTTTGGAAGGCAAGAAAGGGTCAGTAGAGAAACTTGAAGGTAAATTAATCAGATGCACATTGCAAATCCAGATCTTGACATTCAGTGCTTCTTGGATGATTTTAAAGTTTCTTCTGAATACTAACTTTAAGGACAGTATTTGAAATGACATCCCTCTGCACTCTAAGCAACATTACTTGAATTTTAGAACTCTGAATCCTGACAGAACCACTGTGGTTGCTAACACATTGCAGAAGACTTACTGCTTTCTTGTAAAATATTTTTCCTCCATTAAAGCACATGCAGAGCAGGAGTTGAAAACAAAAATACCATGAACTGGCAGTAAAAATGCCAATAAGCAGATTGTTATATTCTCCACAAAAAAAGAAAATCATACAAATAAATAAAATTTAAAAAAAAATCACTGAGTTTACTCATCTAGGCATGCTTAACTCAAACCTATATAGTCATAGCACCGAGTCATGTATCAGACAATTTTTCCAACTCAGAACTAAAAACAGAATATCTAGACCATGGTGAGTTCCCTCCCCACACTTCCTAACAACAAAAGTACATCAGCGGTGTTGGAGAGAATTAAAAAAAAAAATAAAAAATAAATAAAAAAAAAGCTTGTATGTAGCAGCTTGTAGCACGGCTAAAGGATGAATGACTAAAGGATGAATGTATATAACTGACAGGTTATATAACTGATAGTTACATAACTGGCAGAATGTATATAACTGACAGTCTAGATGTTTTAGACTAATTTAAGGAACATTGATAATGCATTTAGAAGTTGTATCGCAAGTAGTAAAAAAACACAGATAAAAAAAATGTTTTAAATTTGATACATAATTGATGTGGGAGAGAAAAGCATGTTACATGCTTTTAAAATGCTGTTAAAAGCTTGTTGCATGAAACATTGTGGCCCCACTTGAAAATTGCAAATTTTACTATAGCGATTTGACAAAAAGAGTCACAGCTAGACCCAAAGGGATATAATAAGGAATACAAGTTAATAGCTCATACCCACATTCTTGTGGGTAAATGTAAGTCAACAAAAGGCACACCAGACAAGCCCCCAGGCAAACAAAAATTTGTTAAGATTTGTTACTCATACTAGTACTTCAGGGTTCAAGTTGCACACGGTCAACTTGCTTTTAAGTTACATTTTTAATAAAAATATTGCACTCCCTACATGCAAGAAAATTTTAACAAGTATTCATACTGAATGAACATTAAATTTTAGATGCACATTAATATATTGCAGTTGCAGAGTGAGCAGTATGACTACTTAATGTCTTCATAACATGAAAAACAGTTTTCTTTTATATCTACCTGAAACAAATTTCATTGATTTTTACAGTTCTCATGGTTACATTTAACAACCCAAGTGAGGACAATCTCTGCAACCATTCTGTCCTCATAATAAGGTGTAATCCCCTCTCTCAGAAATGAGAACGGTGCACTAGAAGGGTTCCATCAGCTGTTCAAAGAAAGCTGAGTATTTCATTTATTCATTTTAATGTTGCATCTGTAAGCTTATTTTGTGGGGTACAACATAGCTTAAAGAAGAGATGTAAACAAAAATGCATGTTTTATTTTACTTCCCAGTTGCACTCCTTACAACCTACCTACTATCTCACCCATAAAAGTGGAAATTTTAGGGGAAGAAAGAGAAAGCTAAGAAAACTGCCAGCAACAGCAAGAAAACAAATTAATGATTTGTATGTGTTTTACTCAGCATTGCTCGATGTATGCTTTTCATTGATTCCAAATATCAGGATTTTAACTCTGTTTCCAGCAACTCATCGCTGTAGGGCTATAAAGTCCTGCTGAACAAGGATTGTTCAAAGTTGATTTAGCTATGGCTCTTTCTGTTCAGTTACGTGATGTCACGTTCACTCAGAAGAAATCTTCCAGGTTAAAAACTACTTGTTGTTATCTTCATTGATAACAGTATCTGAAATGCCTTCCTCTCTTCGATTTTTCCTTCTAAAAGCCCCCTTATATGTGCTTCTTACTCTGATCTGCAGAACTTTTCATAATCATTCCCTGAAAACTTCTTGCCAAGATTCGTTCACAGTAATTTCCTACAACCTGCTGACGCTCTGTGCACATAATTGCAAACTGAACAGTACAATAAGAGTGCATCTGAATGTAAATGTAACAATCTGAAAAAAAAAATAATAGTGTTTAGCTCTAGCTTAATTTTGATTTCAAGTGTTTCATAAAAACTGTCTGGAAAGCTGATGCCTCCTATTATTTTTTCCTACTTACTCAGCAGTTCACCAGAAAAGCTCAAGATTCTGTCTTCAGAGTTTAGCATTATTTTTCCATTAGAAGAAAGAATTTATTTCTGGTACTATTAGTAATGAAATCTCCACTTTCAGGGTGAGAAGTGTATCCCAAAGCTGAGAAGATAACAGAAGAAAGCGGTAAAGTTCAGTCTTTGATGCAGACAAAAAGGGATTCATTTATATGAGATGCTAACAGCTGTCATCTCCTTCTGACTGTGCTCTTGCGCGTCCAGCGGAGACAAAGGACAGAGATGGGTTCCTTGCAGAACATGCTGGCAGCAGGTAAAGGCAGGCTGCAATGCCATTTCAAGTAGACAAAAGCAACAGCATTTTTAAGATTGAAAAAAAAAAAGAAGTAAAACAACAGACCAGAGTTGTTCCAGGCTCCTTGAAATCCTAAAGGCTGAGAGCAAACCTGAATGCTTAAGTCTTCTGAATAACAGCTGTTTTTCCAAGTCGGTGCTTGCCAATCCTGAGGCTACAAACTGGTCCCTTGACTAACATATCCATATTCTTGCCTCTAGTCTTGACAGTACGGTTTTATCTCTGTTAAGCTTATTACTTTGGAAAAGAGCTCTAGTTTTCTGGCACATCTAGCAGAAGAGCAAATGACAGTCATGAAAAAAGTGCACAGCAGCTTCTCTTTCAAAATATCATACTCCTAAAAGTCTTTTTCTTTTTTTCTTTTTTTAAATAATTAAAAAATCACTGCCAGTACAAAGAAATCAGACCTGCACTGCAGTTCAGCTTGGGAAATAATTATCTAAAAGCTTCAACAGAAAGGCAACATGTAACTTACTCTAATTGAAAACTGCAGACGTTCATGTGCATCTGAATCAATTAAAAAAAAAAAAAAAAAAAAAAAAGAAAACTCAAAAGTTTATATCTCCCCCTCAATATAAAAAAAACTCACACAAATAAAAAAAAAAAATAAAAAAAAAAAAAAAAAAAGCAAAGAATTTGCTTAAGTCTGTTCGTTTCTTTGTTTTGAGGATAGGTTTGAGGCTTTTCAGCCTTGTTGTTCTTCACAGTAGTGAAACTCCCTCTTTGAATCCTCAAACATATATAGCCAAGAAGTCTGGAATATTACAGGACAATCAGGAGAACTTGACAGAAGTGTTTTTGAGTATAAGCATCATTGCAGACCCACTTTTATTTAGATTCATTATTTGTTAGATCTTCCAGTACATAAAGCAGTGAAGTTCTGAGGCACATGAGTGTGAAATTCTCTTCTTCAGCTGACCTGCTCTGTCTTTGTGAACTCATGACCATCTCTCTTTCTTAACTTTTTGCAATCATTTGTAAAGAAGAGACATGCAGAAATTTACAGCACTATCCTGTTCTACTACTTCCCATAGTATGCACATCTAACATCTCCCACTTTGTTGGCTTTCCTATTCCAGGACTTTTTATAGGGCCTATTACTTACACACAGTAATAATAACTCCAAACCTATTTGTGCCTCTTGGCCATAAGATTTAATTGAAAATAAGGTAAGTCTTACTCTAGTGCTCCTATTGTGTTGTGATGGCACAAAAAACAAACAAGCAACAACAAAAAAATCCTACTTGATCCTTTTCATTAGTTTTCTTCTGCTACATAGTATTCTGAGTGGGAAATTCCTATATGTAGGAGAGCGTGAATTTCCTACTATGGATATTCTCCAACCTTCTCATTCTCCCCTTAAATCTTGTGTGGAAGAGACTGAATGATGAATTACATAACGTGCAAAACACGGGACAAATTCATACGGTCTCTCTTATTTCAGAAGATGGAATCCAAATAGAGACCTTTCCTTCTCACCGTATGTCAGCAAGAATGAATCGGATTACATACATGTTGAATGAGCTACCTCTAAGATATAAATATCTCACTCCTAATAAAAACATGACCAACGATGGATTTGCCTTTCTATCTTTAATGTTTTGCTTACTCTGAGTCTTAGAGTACCCTTTTGCCACATATAACCTGACTTGTATAGTGAGTTATATAACTTTTCTTGCATGCAGAGTATTTCAAAAAAATATTCCTTCAGACTTTCAGCAGGCACTTATCTTGTTCCTTGACTTTGCCCATCTCTGAGGTCTGTCTTGATACTAACACTTAGTTACTTTTCCTATTGTTGGAACGCTTTCTTTGTCCTTTCTTATGCACCTCATACTAGCCTTAATGTTTATACCCAACATTTGTGAGTTGCTTAGGCCAGCTTGGGGCATGTCCACACAAATGGTTTGATCTCTCTGCTTCCCTCAGTGAGCTAGAACCCTTATCTCCTTGGTTTCATATCTAGCACCAAGTTTGAAACCACCAAATCCTTTTCAAATTATTTAATAGAGTCAAAACAGATACCCAAGGTTATGCTGTCTTGACTGATTCCAGCATACAGGACTCTAGGAAAAACTAAAGCTGCCATGTCCTATTTCCCTCTCAAATGCTTTTTTCTTTCTGTACAAATATAGGCCATAGAGCAAGAAAATAATATTCATAATTGCACCACAAAACCCTTTGTCCTCCTATATGAACACATGTGACAAGCGCTACCAATTAGAGGACCAGGGATAATTTAAGCAATACAATTCATTAAGACCTGCATTCAATATGGAAAGACACAAAAAAAAAAAAAAAAAAAAAAAAAAAAAAACATATTTCAGACATAAGTGAAGTAGTTTTCTTTCATGAGCCCTCAGTATGAAGCACCCCCCTGGCTTCAATACAGCAGCATAAAGCAAAAATCCATCAAGCTGAAAAGAATGTCATATAGCATTTCAACAGCCATTTGAGAGATACAAAGAACAAGATTTTGGCATCCTAAGCATTTGTCTCTATAACGAAGTGGCTGACCAAGCACAGTTATCCTTGATCTCTGGAGGTAGAAGGGTGACAATTTCATCAGCTTTGCTTTTAAATGGATGCCACTGCCCCTTGAAAGCTCATTCACCTAAAATAACACTTATGTGATAACAGCATGATCATTAACATACTCATCACAAATTCTTACCAACAAGCGAGCCAGATGCATTTTTTCCATTTCAGAATAACCAGTCAGTTAAAGGGTCATCCAGTCTTGATGAACCATGCCATGAACCTTGGAATTTCACCCAGACACTTAACACAGCAACAGTGTTGCCGACACTTGTTCTATTCCCTCGTTCCCCAAATGATGCTGCTTTCTGTGCTAATGTATTCCTGCCAGGATACAGCCACAACACTTACAGGTGGCTCCAATTCAGAGCCCCTAGAATGCTGGCTAAGGTGGCAAGGTTGTAAAACCCTTCCTTCTATCTGCATAGAAAGAAAGTGGAAATCCATTCTGAAAACAATCAACTGAATCAGTGATAGTTATTTAAACAAGCAACAGGACTTTGGTTGAAACAACATGGGAAGCTCTTTCTGCCCTATCCCACAGCAATGTATTCCTAAGAACAATTATTAACAGTCAGATGAACACAAATACACAACAAATGGTACGTTAATGTGGATGGGCAGCACCTTCTTCTGGATCACTTTTCAACCTGACCCTGAGCACTGATGTTGCTTTATGAATTCCAGGTATGGCACTGCAACTACAAACTTCTGACTTGTTTGTACCTAGAAAGAGAGAATCAGCAAGATGTCTATATTGGATTTCTCCCTGAGTTTTCCATTTAGAAAGCTTAGGTTAACTGGAATAAGCCACTTTGAAAGGACCACATTGTAGATCAAATAGCCCTACAACGACTGCGCTTGAAGCAAGTGCTATAAGCAATGATAAGCAGATGGGGATCTAGTATATTCTCATTTTAAAAGAAATAATTATAATAAATAAAATTATGTAAAAGAGATTAAACAGATCTGATAAAAACAGAACCTGAATTTAATACCTTCCTCTTTAGTTACAGGAAGGTTTGTTATAGGAGACACTGTGAGTAGACATAAGCATTTTACTAGTTCATTCAAAAGGAAAACACAGGAGAAATAGGTGAGAAACATGGGGATGAAGAAATGAGAAAGATGAGCCTTAGGACAATGTTTTCATGCTCAGCAACATTTTTCATGAATTTTCTGAGTCTTCAGTTTAAAACACAATGTGAAGCAAAGGGCCAAAACAAAATTCTCTATTGCCTTGTGGTCATTTAGCCATGATCAAACTTGTGGAGGAAAATAAATGCATTGTTGTAAGCCTGTGTACCAACTAGATATGAATGTAAATAACAGTCAAGGTCATGATAAAGGAAATTCTGATGTTAAGAAGTAATTGTAGCATAGTTATTTCAGCCACAACAGTAGATTAACTTTGACTTTCCTGTGTGTATTTATGGAAAATTTCTGCACACAGAATTAACTATCCTACATTAAATGCTAAACCGAAGCATGGGCCGTGTATAATTAACTCACAACAAAATAAATTTTATTCCAATTTAAGCTTTAATGTGATTTCAAAGGTAGAGGAAAAATGTTTTGTAATTTTGAGTTATTTATTTTGTATATTTTATTGTCTGCAATTCTTTAAAAAAAGTTTTGTCTCATTTTTATGAGTTACAAAACACACAGCACAAGAGCTTCTCTTAGTAAAAAATAAAAATAACACAACCAAATGCATGTAAATGAAGGTAAACCAAGCACAGCATGCCAAGCTGGTCAAAGACTTCTGCCTGTTAGCTTTATAAGAGAATTTGAAGTTAGCTAGGTAGTGGAGAATAAAAATGAAGAACCAATGATTTCTGTTTGAGGGCTTTTACGTCTACTGCAACAGTCCACCCAAGAACTTGTCCCAAAAGACACCACATTCTATCTGGAAGAGGTTGTGCACCAACAACAGATTCTGCCTTGGGGAGTCTCTGGCCAGTCTTTTGAGGTAAGGAATGCTGGGATGCTGGCTTGGTTGTTTTGGTTTCCATATGCCCACGGATGTAGACAGTAACCTGGCAACTGCAGACTGAGCTCTGTGCCCATTATGCAGACAGGCAGGTCAAGCAATAGGTTTATACCACAGCAAATAAAAAACAGAATGAAAGGGAGAGGAATATCTTTGAAAAATCTTTGTATGTTTTTTCCTATATGGACTATAATGCGTACTTTTGGTACAAAATTAATTACTTGAAAAGCAATTATGTTGATTATTTAGACAACCAACCGCATTGACATATCGTAATGTTTGACTCATGAGTTATCAGTTGAAATTTTTCTCCAAACCTTTTCCAAATACTTAAGAACAAATTATTTTTTTGCCGGAGGGTGCTTTTTTTCCTGCTGAAGAGCACTGAAACAGAAGCTGTTACATCCAGCCTTTGCCACTGCTAAGCAGTGTAATGTGAGTATACACACTACAGCCACAGGTATGGCAGAAAGCACACTTTTCCTCCATGCCTCACTAAATAATACATTGGCAAAACAAACGCATAAGAGATTTGGTGTCTCACAACTGCTATTAGGCATGTGTCAATCAGGCTTCATGTTTGTTAGTCAAATGAGACCAGTGACTGAGAGAACGTTTAAGTTTGTCTTCCTTTTAACAGGCACACAATGAGTGCAGCAGTGTCACGAGAGGAATACTTGACTGAGAAGAGCCCAGCGGTAAGACAAGCTCCTTACAAATACACAACTTCATATATATATTTTTTTAAATAGGTTGTTTAGTGTAAAGCCTGATACTGTTCATATGATAAAAGTGTGGGAGGGGGCAAAAGAAAGAAAAAAGAGCATGTATTATTTCTTAAATCCCACAACTGAATAATACTGTTTTTTTCTAATAATAGAGGACAAGAAGCTATGTGGTTTTGTGGGTCAGATGTGCAGAAGGTTAAAAGAGACAAAGTTTTATAATTTAGCTATGAGTATTTGTATCAGTATAAAGGTTCGCATGTTAAATGACAGCCCAAACTAATTCATTTTCCTCAAAATACAATCAGGATTTTGGAAGTACTTGGAATTTTGTAGTAATCGAGAACTACTCTACCTCTTTTATGTTTGTCTGAGCTACTTTATTAAGAAGCATCTGAAATGTAAATGAAGAAATGCTATAGATACTTGCGGCTCTGCTTACCTGCAGAAGAAACTGCAAGCTCTTCAAGTGACAGCATCAGAAGCATGCAGCTAGCTCTCATATATGCATTCAGGAAGTCTTCAGAGGAGAAGAGATCTTCTAGTAATGTAGTCAGTAACTATTAGTCACCAGATAGAGGGAAGAACTAAAGCGGCTTCCATTTCTCCTTCTCGCATCCCCCTGCCTCCCTTCCCAGCATGGCCATAAACTGAGGGCTCAGCTGTTTTTTGTTCTGGATCTTCCTCTGGGTCCTGGTGGTTGGGCTGCAGTCATTTAGAAAACACATCAGTTTGAATGAGCTACAGCCCCCACAGGCAACACGTTGGTCCTTCTCTCATAATATACTTTGTCTGCTCTCACCTTCATTTAAACAAGCTAGCTTTACAAGCAGCCAGCAAAAATTAAGTACAGCCAGCAAAGATGGTAAGAAACGCTAAAGGCCACTGAAGCCCAATTCCAAGTCTCTTTGTTTTTTCTTATTCCCCCAGTTTTCTTCTTGCACTTTTGTAAAGGCTAAGAAGGCTCTAGGAAGCCCAGGAAACAATCCAAATTACTGACAGTTTCAGACATGCAGTCATCATCCAGTATTTTACTTGAGAATGAATTGCCGTCAGCATTCTGCAGTGATTTAAGCAATCATGAACAGGTGGAGAAACTGTCTTATAGTCAGGTTTAGGCCTAACTTCAAATTATTTGCTGACAAGTGCAGATGTCACAATGAAATTTCTCTTTTGCAGGGAGAAACAAAAATCTCCACAGAGTCTCAGTACAATCAACTCAGAGTAGCCAATTAATCATGCACACAAAGCAAATATGCCCATTTTCTCTGTAGTCCAACAGGACCCAGGTCCCAGCCTAGATAAGTGGAAAATAAGTTACCATTCGCAGTTAAATCTAGCCTGAGAGCTGAGGCAAAGTGAGACAAATTTCAGACTACTTTTGTATGACCCTGTAACACCTACTCTGTAAACCACTGAAATCAACTAAAGGAGCCAACAGCACCAAAGCAGTCCAAAGCAGAATATAGGAGAAGGGAATATTGCATAAATGTACTCACCTGAGTTAGGGAAAGCTTGCTTCCTCATCTAAAGTCAGGCACAAGTGCAGTTTAAACCAGGAGCATTTCTAATGTGCAGTCTCATTGACTTGGACAGTCTCATTGCTGGTGAATTTATCAGTCATGCTTCATTTTGGGTTAAAATTAGATCTGTTTAGGATCTTTGATGGAATCAAACAGCCTAGACCAACAGACACACGTGGTGGAGTAAGGAAGGGTGTGACCCTCTTGTTTATAGAAAGAGGAGAGCACAGGTGACAGGATTGCATCATTCCCAGGGAACTAGGAAGACAGGCTGGTACTGCCAAAAACCTGAGGGAGAAATGAGTCTTGGGCCAATTTCTGGTTAGAAGGGAGGGGAAAGCTGTGAATCAAGGAACTCTTTCCTGTTATGCTCAAAGAAGGTCCTCCTTCTTGTATTTCCTTTACAAGTACCCTTGGAGTGCAGATATCTAGCGTTCCTCCTGTGTTTCTTCCTTCTAAGTGAAATACTGCAAAGCACTCAAATTCTGGTTAAATATTTATCTCAAAACAAAGCAAAGCAAGCAAGCAAGCAAGCAAAAATCTAAACAACCCAACAATGCAGAATGAAGCTGAATTAAATATAAGCATGTTAAAGCACGTAACAAGAAGGGAGGTGTTAATGAAGGGAGGTGTTAATGTTTGATGAGCGGTTGAGTTTTACTACTTGTTAATAATTATTTATCCTTATGGTTTTAAATGCATGTTCTCTGTATTCAATCTCATTTTGAAACAGAGATAAAAACTTAGATTAGAGCATTTGCTACAGAGCACTTTATGCCAAAAACCTTGAAATCGAAACTTAGGAGCTGACTTCAGCAAACAGATAGCAGATTTCAGCAATTGGTGGAAAATGTTGGAATGGCAATTTTCCTTTCCAAATGTGCTGCAAGAAAGATGGAATAAGGCTCAGTGAGAACACAGAAGGTCAACTGATCAAAAGATTTTATATCAGCACTTAGTAATTTGCCTGCTAGAGGAGTTACTTTGCCATTGGAGCACTGTACTGGGATGTGTTTTCACACTGTAGAAGTGCTTTGGTTCTCACAGCCACTATGGTAGCCCTTCTATCTCGTAGCTGTGCATCAAAATGCTGTGCCTTGCTCTACAATACTGACAGCTGCATCAAATCTGAAAGAAACCAGCAGTCACTTGTCACAACACCTTTCAGTGCAGCGCACACTGATTACTAGGCACTCATTCATTAGCCCCCACTTTGTTTGAAATTTTTCCTAATTGTGTGTTTTTCCATTCTTGAAAGACAGCAATTCTGCTGGCAACCTTAAGTATAAAATACCTGAACAACACATTTAATTCACTCTTTAATTAACTTACTCATCCTTTATGAACACAGTGCCCCCTTTCATTGACTCTTGTTGTAATATCTCTTCGTTAATTAAATTTTAATGGATATGATTTTAAAAGTGCAGCTTTTAGACATGAGGTAAAGTCAATGGTATTCTAAGATCTCTGAAAAAAAAACATGCCATTCTGTTAGCCATTTTGCACAGCAAGCCATTCTTAACAGAGTTATAATGGAATATGATAATGCTGAAATAAAGAACTGATTTTTTTTCCATGGAAAAAATAAACCAAAATATTGATTGTACTTGCAATAATATAGTTTTCTTATAACACTGAAGGCTGCAATAAGTGTGAGTTAAACTATGTTTTTATAAGATGGAAAACTGTTCAGTGTTTGGGAGTGGTGGCTAACAAATCCAAGTATTTCACAAGGATGTATGTATTGATACTGATCCATACTGTGACTTCCATGTACTTTGATATTGGGCCCAAATTCCAAGACCTTTTAAACCTCTACTATACCTATTATAATAGCTACAGGCTAATTTTTACTACAACTGTATTTCAGAAATGGCCCTTCTGGATTATTTTCTCAGTTGTATGAAAGGACATGTTATAAATTAGTTTCAATAACAACAAAAACCAAGAATACATGCTTTGCCAAAGTAAAAAGAGCTGCAACTCTGCATAAATACAAAAAATTTCAACAACATATTTTATAGGTATTGCTAATAACCAAAAAATAAAAAAATACCCACATGCAAATGCCATGATGAGATCTGCTCAGAGACTATACATTAACTCAATGGAAGGATCCACATCTGCTGCTGCCAGCTTGGATGGATACAAGAGTAGATAGTATTTTTGCTTTGTCTTGGCCCACATTGTACCCAGAATTACAGCTTATCTCTTAGTCTATGGATGGTTCAGACCATACTTCAAACTTGCTGCCTGCCTCAAGATTACTTACAACATAGAAAAAAAAATGCAAAAAACTTCCAGTCACTGTTTTCCAAAATAAAATATCAGTCTCAGCCATTTTAGAATTTTCCCAAGAGACACACTAAATATGCAGTGTATTAAATCAAACTTGCCCCACAAAAACAGGACGCTGCTTGTCAAATTGATGAAGTTAAAAGAATAGACTCAGTTCATCCCCTTCATTCAGATATTGCTCTCATGACCTGTAATATGCATTTCTCTTATCCTACGACCCTCCAAATTCAGTGCCCTAAATGATACACTACTCCCTTTTCCTCTTAACACATTTAAACTTATTTTTAACATTTTCTCTTTACTAATTCATAGTAGATAGCAACTTTGGTAAAATCCATCTTTCTTGATTTTTCTTTTTAGTATTTCCAAATTTTGGAAAGTTGATTTAGTAGCTCAAGTTCATTTCATATCAAGTTTAATTCACATCAAGTTTTCGCACCCTAATCTAAATTTCTAGTAACTGTTTATTAGTATGTTATATTTAATTACTGATTATATTTAAGAGGAAAAAAAAAAAAGATGAAACTTAAACAGTCAAAAAACAGCAACAGAAATAACCTGTCAGAAGTGTACACAGCCATTTCCCCATTCCCTTTAAATCTGCAATGTAAACAGTTGGAATATATTTTCCAATAATTTTCTGTATCTGACATCTTCTGTCCTCCACTCTGTGCAGCTAAATTTGTAGTATTTGTCAAAATGCAAGGTCACAGTGGCCAGTGCCTCTAAAATTTCTAGCTGTACACAAAGTGGAGAATTAGAGTTTGCTAATATAAATAACTAACACCTATTATATAGACACCTTCTCAACAGAATCTGCTCCAAGCTGATTTACTAGTGCTAGATTATTTCAGCCTGGAATGTGCAGAAAGATGGATAAACGATTAATCAGTCTATGGCTTACTCATTAAAATACTGATGATCAGTTCTTTTGCATGAGCTAGCACCACATTACAAATGAATTTAGGCACAAATCTTGTATTTTGTTCTCAGGATAAATCCAGATCGTGACAGTTCACAGATGGACAAACATGATCGTTCCATTGAATCATGTTCTTGTAAGTTGGCAATTCCTGCTATTCCAATGAATTTTTTCTTCTTAAAAAGCAAGCAAACAAACAAAACAACAAAGAGGAGTTCACAGTTGCTGCAAAATTCATTCGGCTGGGAAAGGACAATCCAAGGGTCTTAAATGCATGTCACTGCACAAATCCTTTGTCCATTGGTAGTTGGACATCCAGATGTGTAACCAGCAGCTCCCACAACAAGACCATCCCAGCATCTTTCTTTCACTTTTTCTTACAAGTCACGTGCAAGTCATTCAGCAGGTACATTTCATTTGATACCTGTGTGTCCGGGTGAGTGGAAGTAGGTATAATGGCATCCTGGCACTCATCCGCAGATCTGTATTTGGGAATGAGATTCCAGTTAGTGAAAACACACTGCAGTGTCTCTGACTCCACATACCTGTTGCATTGGCAGGGCACACTGGAGCTGCCTGACCTGACCCTGCAGAAGGGCTCTGTGAAGCTTCTCAAGGAGAGATGGGAGTCTGCCAGTGCACTGAGACCCAGCCTGGTGCTCCGACACCTGCCAGCCCCACAGTCCATGGCACCAGAGAAAAGCAGCCACAGCAGTACCATAGAGAAAGTCCCGGCAGACAGCGGGAGGGTGGATGTGTTCAAGGAGGAGCCCCTGGGCGACCCTCACTGGATCGAGCCCTTCCCCGTCACTGTGAAGGAACTGCAGAGCCGCTTTGAGACCCTGGGTGGCAGGAAGGTGAGTGCCTGGGCCAGGGGAGATAGCTCAAGGGAATGGAAATGGGCCCTTACATACCCCCTCTCCTCTGCCCCGCTGGGAATGGGCAATGCTGGTGGTGGTGCTGGTGGACTGTGGCCCCTGCCACCCTGAAAGCAGGCAGTTCAGTTTCCTGATGAATGAAAGGAATTGAAGGCTTGGATTTTCTACAACAAAACAAAGTTCTGCAGTTGAAAATGATTGCTGCAATATTACTGAGGATTTTATGATTCTATTGCTTTCAGGAACATGAGAAAAGCATTTGCAACTATGCCAAATAACCTTGTTTTGCAAGTAAAACAGAATGATTAGTAAAGCTCCCTTCCCATTAAGTTTTTTTTTTTTTTTTTTTTTTTTTTTTAATATAATGCAGGCTTGTGACTGCACTATTTTAATTACTTCAGTATTATTAAGAGACACACCCATCAAAAACAGTCTCCGAAGCATCTTGCTTTCTTGCTGGTACATGTATATGCAATTTACTAATACTACATAGTACAGATGCTTGGGATTTGTGTCTGTGAGATAGGCCAGTGGTATCACTGTGTTAAATTGTACATCTACCATGTTGTCATAAATACAGTTCTAATATTTGTTAGAAGTCTGGATCTGAAGTGGAGTAGTAGCAAGCTTAGTGATAATACCTGCAGACTTTTCAATTTGACTTCAGTGCACCTTTTTCACCAATATGACTAAACTGGATTTGCTCATTACAAGAATTTCCTCTTTTGATACAAACTTTATGTTTTACCACTTTATAACTGCTATAGGAGAATGCTGGCCATCCATATAGTCACTCATTCTATGACTTACCCATTTAATTTTAATGCCTAGAGTGATTTGAACATGGCTTTCTGGTCCAGAAATTGGAGTTCAGAATAATGTATGCTGACCACAGTATAATTCATACTCAAAAATCTTCTATTAAAAGCTATTAAGAAAGCTTTTTTATGTGAACAGTAAGATAGAAATTCATGTGATTCATGAAAAATCTTTTAACTGGTGGTGTTAGTTACATAATACAGTAAGTAGCAGGTACCAATAAAATAAAGTTTAAAAATTAATGGGATTATTGAACACCTCTAAAGTTTTAAACATGTGAAACAGTCATAGACTCCTTTGAAGTTATATATTCAAATGATTTTTAAGGTGGAGACCACTTTGGTTGATCTGAGTCATTTTTTAATAGCAAAATAAACTTCTGTTTCCTATGAAGAAAAAAAATCAGTATGTAGACATTACCATTCTTGTGTGAGCAAAGTGGTTCTTTTTTAAACCTTACTCTTTATAACTTCTTACTTAAAAAGGTAACAGACCTTATTCCCAGTCACAGAGCTTTTTGGGGACTGATTTGCTCTGTATTGAACCAATTAAGTATTGTTTTGTTATTTATTTTTTTTTCAAAATTAGCTACTACTCCTCCTGCCAACGTTTTGAATTCATGTGCAACTTACCATTTTTATTTCATTCATATGCTTTATAAAAATTATTTCCAAGTATATAAGAACACCTTCGTGCTAGGTGTTCCTCCAAGTGAAAATTTACCCTTTCTAATACAAAAGGGAAGCAAAGGTTCAGTACAAGGAAATACAAGGAAAATACAAAATACAGATGCTTAAATAATCTTAAATAATATTCTTACATTTCAGTTTGTTTTGTAAAAGAGGAATATCACCTGGGTGTAATGTGTATTATTTCACAGGCTGTTAACAAGAAGTATCTTTTCCCCTAAGGTAAATAATTTAAGTAAATAATAATGATAATAATGATAATAATAATAATAATAATTAAAAGTTCCATTATATCAAGTTAAAGAACATTTATGTAAATCACATTCATGTTATTATGTATTTAGTACAAAGGACAGCATGACTTCTTTCAACTTCTTTTAATACTTCTTTACTTTACCCCATACTGCATTTGTTCTTAAAATAAATCTCTGATGCTGCTATGTAGTTATCTACTTATGTTTCCTTTTTTACTTTAATGTGCATCAAGCTGCTTCAAATAGAAATTAGGACATGAAAAAAACAAACTAATGATGAAATGACAGTTAATAAAATACATATTGATATTGAAATAAAATTATTAGCAATCCCCCTAAGTTTTAATATTTTTTTCACACTGAATCAAATCACTAAATTAAAAATAGATAATTACAAGTAGATTTCAGAAACGTTGGATTAAAATTTGTCTGTATTTGCAGAGCAGTTTGAATTTTCAGTTATGTGTTTTGTGGTTTGAAAAATATTTACAAAATCACAAGTACATTTCAAAAAAAAAATTAGTTTGCACGATAGTATTGAGATCTCCAATTAGTATATTTACTTGTGAGATCTGGGGAAAAGTCTTTGTCTTTTTATGTATAGTTAAATGCAGGGAGAATTATTAGTTCTGACAGCCCCAACTTACATATATTGATGGAGAGTAGACTGAAACCCTGATAGGAAAGCAAAGCTATGAAAACTGTAATTAGTGGAAGCATAATTATAGGCAACTATTAAATAATAAGGCCTAACATTATTAATACACTTTTGTTTTTCAACTCATTTGCAGTTTTGAATATAAGTTTTATGCTACATATATTTTCCCTATATTACTTCTAGTAGTTTAAAATCGATGGAGCGTTTGTCAAGTTAACTCAAGGGAATTATTTGCTATCATTTCCCTGCTGTTTGGTAGTATTTATTTTGGGATGTCAGAGATTTTTCTTACTACCTCAAGGAGCTAGGAAGAAGCAAAATAAAAATCTACATATATATAGATAGATACACACATGTAGATGTTATGCATATACAGAACATTATATATGTATATACACAAGTATATTTATTAATATTGTAGAGCATTTTTCTTTCACCTTTATTTTGCCTAAGCTCATTTGAACATGCCAGTGTATGGGAAGAGTAATCTTCTTAAAACTTACTGTGTCTACCATGTGAAGTAAATGAAAATTGTAGAGCCTACTGATAAAGGCTTCAAAAGTTTAAACTCCAAAGTTGAAAAAATAAGGGGTTAATTAAAACTATTATTTAACCTCTTGCACCACTACAGTTGTGTATAGTCTTGGTGTTTCCCTTTGGAAGCAAATATTAACATCTGAGTTAATAGTGTAGTTGTGAATCAGTTAACTGTGACCTGAATTCAAAAGCAGAATCTTTTCTGCATCTAAGCAGAATAACATTTATATGTTATATGTTTATATGCTTCATGTGGAGCCTGATCTGCAGCGTGGGTCTGTACTCATAGTATCTGCTTCTGGGGTTATCTCCCATGGGCAAAGTAGATGTACTTTACTCAGCTGAGGCTTCTGCAAGTGTAAAAATGTGGCTCAAAATAATAAGTAAAGAACTTTTCATCTGATAATTTTAAAGAAACACGATAGGAAAGGCTTGGCAGTCACAGAATCTTCTAAGTACTTCTGAACAAGGGACTCTGACTGGCATGCCACGTCACTAATTAAGACTACTTTCTAAAAATATCTATTATATATAGATATTTATTATATATATATATATATAAATTATATATAAATTATATTATAAATTTATATAAATTTATATTTATATCTAAGTATCTAAAGTATCTATTCTCTGTAGAAAAGAACATACCTGAAAAATAATTCTGCTAGAGAAGCCAGTAAGGAACACATCTAGTTTTATATGACAAAGAAGAGTTGAGGACATGCAGCATTGCATTAAAAAGTAGCAAGCTTAAGAGTAAAATATCCACGTGATAAGTTTGCACTATTTTATTTTATCACTAATGCGGCCTATTACAAATAAAATGATCTTATCCAAGCTGATAAAACATGAAGCTGCTTAAGAAAATCACAGTAAACTGTGGAAAGAGTTTACTTTCATCTCCACCAAAATTAGTGGAGATACATTTTGAGTATAGTTCTGTCAAGTAATCAGTGATATAAGAAAAAACTGGTATCACAATATAATGCAAGGCTATGCACAGGTTTTAGCAAACTGATTGCTTAAGAGTTTATGTATCTCAGCCATTTCTATGGGCAGAAGGATGGACAGGGAATTAGCTGATGTTTTTTTCCTTGTGTTTTTGTAGTGACCGCCCAGGAGCAACAGGGAAGGTTAGAACAGAGAAATAGCTATATATAAAACAAAGTCAAGGCCATAGAAATCAGGGTGGATTTTTTAAAATTTAAAGAAAATGTCTTTTAAGGCTCTGTGCCAGCTAAGTTTAATAAAGTTACCTTATGCATAAATGAATGTGCTCATTAGCCTTATGCTCAGTAAAAGACTGCCAACTGTCGTAACCATGTTTAAATAGACTATCTCTTGACTAATCATACTTTCAAGACCAGGACCCATATTACTGCATTTTTCTGAGTTAAAACATATTTTTATTCTAAGAAGGCAAATCTCCCTCATTAAAAATTCTAAAATCTCCTATTCAGGTTTCATTTCCATAGCAGTGCTGTTACTTGTATATGTATAAAATCAATAGAAAAAGATCAGGGCAATTAGGTAACGTTAAAACATTGAGTGACTTCTATACTATTAAATCAGCTATAGAAAAAAAAAAAAAAATCTCAGATGGTTCAAAAGAGAAAGATATTATAGGCCAGCTGAAAATGTACTTAGCCATTTGGCAGATTTTTCTTCCTGATGGCTATATGTAAATCCTAATTATTTGAGTGGAATTAACACTTCATATTAACATAAGTGAATAAATAAAAGAGCTAATAGAGTGACAGACTAAGTTTAATAATTTCAAACCTAAATCACTTGGTCAAGTCAAATTGAATATAATCAACCCTTTCCAGTTTATCCAACTGGAACCTGGATGCATTTCCTTCTTGGGTCTATTAATGAGTTAGTCTGTTACTGGAGCCTTTTAAAGAAAGCATATGTTATCAGGCCTGCCCACATCTTTCCATTATTTAGAGAAGTAAACTGATGTCCCATTCTGATCAAATGAAAAGTATGTTCTCCTTTTCTGTAGAAAAAAAAAACTGTTTCTTATGAAGTGCTAATATATTAAAGCATCAGTTTACTGTGCTGATTTATCATTCCCATGCAACAACTACTTTACTTCATTAGCACTCAAAAGCATTGGAATGTTAATGTAACTAAGGCTTGTGTTTACTGAAAAGGAATCATGTTATTCTTTCTTAAAATATGTGAAGAAAAATCCAAACTAAGAAAGTAATTCCATGCTTACTTTTTAGAGAAACCTATTCAAATAATTTATTAAAACCATTAATTTAAATAATCTGGTATATGTTCATGAAATTGTGTCCTTTGCAGAAATCATATGAGCTGCTGCCAGAAAGTAAATGAAAGGAACAGATGTCTAATGTAAAAGGTTAGACCTTCATTAAAATTGTTTAAACAAGCAACGTCTTCTTTCCTCTATGAAACACATATTAGTATAGCAAAGACACGTAACATTGAAAAGAATTGAAAACCCACTACAAGTGTGGGTCAGATTTGTACCCTGTTAGCACTACCAAAATTTTTATTTTTATTATGGATGAGTAAAAATGAATAGTAAGGAATGCATAGGATGGCTAAATAGCTACCCTTGCTGAAAAACTTGGTCTTGAAGGGAGTACTGTATGGTCAACCTTGTGGATTTGAGTTTAATTTATTTCTTAGCTCATTCTTTTTAAGACATAATGCACTCCTTCCCTTTGTTTTCATAACATTTTTTCTAGTGCCAAAAGATTCCTCATCAAGGACACACTATCTAGGGGACTAGAATTGTAGATCATGAAGAACAGGTATTTTCTAAAATTTCACATTATTTTGGAAAACTTTTTTTTCTGTACTTTTACAGTAAATGTGTTGGCTCTTTACAGGTATCTTAGAGGCCATCTGAAGAAACAATCCTTCTGGCTCTTTGTTTATTGTCAATTAACTCATCTTTGATCTTGTTTGGCTTTTTAGAGTTTGGAAGATGCACTGAATTTTTGCCTTAGACATGTTGACAGAACTGTCACTGATCTCTACAATCTTCTGTACCAGGAAAAGTAGCTGTTCTGATGTTGGGAATGGGATTCTTGTTTACAAAGTATCCCATGAACTAATACAGTATTTTATATACTTATTTATATATACACTAAATAAATATAATATTCTTCTACAAAGTACTATGCTTAATCAGTGAATTTGTAGTGATTAGTATTCCATTACAATGAACCTGCAGTTCTTTAGTTCTTCTGAGCTATTTTCTTTGCTGATTTCACTGTTATATTGTAATTGTATATACAGACAGAAGTGACTATTTTCTGGAAAGTGTACCTGCCTTCCTCAAGGTGTTGAGGACTTGAAATCAGCACAAATGATTCACACATGTGGCAAGACAACATTTGAAATTTTGTTCTTCATCACGCCCACCTAACTCCAGTATCCCTTGTCACTGATTTATCTAGTTGTCTAAATATCAACTATGCTTAGGCCGGATATTTGAATGTTTTCCAAATAAAAAGCTTCTAACACTCCCTTGAGAACTCTCTCATTCTTCTGCCCTAAGTACAGCTTTACCATTTTATGTGCTTTAGTTAGTGATGTGTAACAATTTGTAATATGATCTCACCTTAAAAGGGTAGAATTACATCATCTATTTGCCCTCACAGCGAGATGTTATTGAGTTACTGTAAAATGAAGTTTGCGACCAAAAAAAAATAATAGACAAAGTAAGACCAATCAGTTGGAAAATTAAATGTTTTGTGTCCCCAGTTCTTTATAACAAATAAAATTTGTTTTTCATTGCATTTATATACAAAATACATTTTTGCAAGGAAGAGGACAGGATGAAATATGTTCATATGACCTCAAGGAAAATTTCCATTGGAAATCACCTTTGTCCTATATGTATTTTTTTTTTGTTTGTTATCATATGTTTTTGTTGCTTACTGCTTATCAGAATCTACTAAGATTCATCTGTGCATCATGTGCAGAGGATAAGGATGGCTTATTTTTAGGATCACTTGTCCTCAACAAATTACAATGATTCCAGGTGCGGGTCTCATTTTTGTCTGATTGTTGTCTGGCTCCATTCCATACGTTCTTTATGTACTTATAAGTACAAGTACTTATATTAGAAAGATTGCTTGCTTCTTTGTTACTTGTATTTCTAATTGAAAGAGACACTTTTCATCTGTTATGATAAGTTGATTCTTTGGTGGAGTACAGTTATCTAATAGAAAAAGCAATTTCTACAGTGTATCCAATGCTACTTCCTGGGAAGTCTGTCTAAATACCTAAAAGCCCTTTTGAACAGGGAAAATTTACACACTAGTTTAAAAGGTATTTTAAAAGTCTAGAAAATGAGAAAAGTGCATAGGCAAAGAAGCCTTTTGTAATGCATGGCTTCTGAAAGGTTTTGAAATATTTTCGGGCCTTCTACCTGTCTCATTGCAGATATGACATTGTTTTGCCTTTAGTTCTGTCAGTAAACAACAGCAAAGTTCAAGAGAAATACTTTATTTTGTGCTAACTGAAGTTCTCCAGCTGAGTCTGTTACTTGGGTATGGAGTAAATGTGGGAGAAACTTATTCACTTCAAGAAAACTGAAAGAACTAACAGCTTCATGTTGGGTTTTTCTTTCCAGGTGGTATAAGTGTAATATAATGCTATTTCTAGTAGTAGAATAGAAATGACAGAATATATGGGATATCCAATTCTATAAACAACGTTGAAAATGGCACTTATTGGAACACCACCATGAAAGGATAGAAATACTATGTTGTCTCATTTGGCTCTCCTTCCAGTGTTTTTGTTTGTTTGGTTGGTTTTAGTTTTCACAGTGCATTATTAGCTGCAATGGTCACAAGAAAAAATAGATTTTGAAAGAAACTGGCTAACTTCATTTTTAAAAAGATGTTAATTTTACAGATACGACATTTGATGTTATTAATATTTCTTTAAGTCTTGATTTAGCAGAATTTACCTTCTTTTAAGTTCAGGGTTACAGCAGACTGACTAACCTTTGGGTCAAATCTCCAAAAAGGAAAGAAAAACAGAGAAACCCTGACTTCCATATGCTGATACTATTTCTAACATGACTGTGTGCTAATAAGGAAGCACATTTAGAGAATGGAAAAATGAGGAAAATGTCCCTTCGGGCTTCCTAGGAAAAAAAAAAAAAAAAAAAAAAAAAAGGAAAATCATGAATAGGCTTTTCTTTTCTTTAAGATATAATCTGTTAGAGATGACCTGGAAAATGGGTTTTGTGCAAGTTAGCTTTAACATTTTAAAATCTGCAAAGATCAATAAAGATAAAACCTTTTAACTTAGAAGTTACATGTGGAGTTTTGTACAGTTTCATCTCAAGGGTAAAAAACTGTGTTTTCTGAGTCATCAGAAAAGTCACCTCTACTCTATGCAGACATGTAAGCCAGTAAATACCTTGTTTTACCAGAGGCTGTTTTCATTGTATCATTTTTGACCCTCTAGCCAGAAGCACTGGAGCTTGATAACCTCTGTGGGAAACTGACCATAAAGCACTTGGAAAGGCACACCTCCTTTCAAAGAGCAGTTGCCAGAAAATGATGTTTGAAAATGTATTTTTCATTCACACCATGTTCTTTAACTTCGTCTCCACATTTAGCTTAATGTTAGTTTTCAATATTTTATAGACAACACTTATTATCCTGAGTATATTTTTCTAAAGTACTTGTCAGTTGTGGCAGAAAGCAACAAATCTTAAAACATTTCACTGTCATTCTGTTTGCTGGTATTTGGAAAAATTCAGCAGTCTGTGGCACCTTAATTCTTGAAGCATGAAAGTGAAATGGAAAGATGGGAAGTAAATACACTCATTACTAGCACATCTCGGGAAACAGCACTGGGAGGGAAATATAATGTCTAGGTTAAGTTGATTAGGAAGGAAATAAGCTTGTAACATAAAGTCTAAGGAATCAACAGGTAGTAGTATGCCAGGGAAAACAGATTCATAAGTTAAACAGGAGCGAAAGAGACATTACTTGCTGTTGCAGAGTACAATGTTTAATATGTCAAATGAACAATTTCAAGCTAACAGTCCAACAAACACCTGCACAAAACTGTTCTTATGCTTATTATTTCAAGAGTCCACCAATTATGGAAAATAAAATCCCCAGTGTGTCTATTCCTGTTATTTTTTCTTCCAATCTGTATACGAACAAACTGCTAACAATGGTGTTATTCTCTGCCATTAACTAGTAGACAGTGAAATGGACTCACCGTGCTTTCTGAAGTTGTTGTCAAGAGGTTGAAGTAAATTGGTCCAAAATAACTGCGCTCAGGAGTTTCATGTATTGTTCTGAATCCACATGAAAGTGCAAGACTTCCTGCATTTTCAATAAGAAATACTGAACAAAATATGTTTGATCTCTGTATCAAGGTACACGTAGTACCAGTATATGGGTAGACACCACTGTGGACCATTAGAGTGCAGAAGGTACAAATAACCTGCTAAATACACCTTACTACATCAGCTGTCTTAATAGATCCTTCAAGGACTCTTTTCACAAACAAGATCTCTCATCTATGTTTCTGTTTATGCTTTGTTACCTGTGTGTCTGTCTTCTCCATTTTATCACATTTTCTTTTGCTCTGTTGAGTCTTCAAAAAAAAAAAAAAAAAAGTTCTGTAATGATGAGGTCCTTTTTAGATGTTTTCTGTCTAGATTTAAGGTTACAGGGTATGTTATCTTTAAGCTGAGTGTAATCTCTAAGGCTTTTAGCAAATGGGGAATAAAAATGAAAAGAAAATACTACTGCATGTTTTAGTCCTGTTTCTTTTCTCTCTCTTCTGTGTTATGGTATGTTTATTTCAAGAGTACGAATTGACGAATAGGAATGGAACAGTACATGTTACTCAGGATTAGGCAGTTCCTGAACTTTGTATACCCCTGATTTTTCAAGGTATGCATTGTGTTTTGCTAAAGCCATATAAGTGAAGTCTTGTCATAGATAATAAGTATCATTGCTGGACTACAGGTATGAAAATGGTCTGATGATACTAGCTTAGAGAATCTCTCTAGTTATGCACACTTTCTCAGAGTCTCCATCACTGGCCATAATTTCTAGCTCATCTTGAATTCTGTGCAGCTACATCTCTTATATAATACCAGCTTTATGATCTCTGCATTAATCTTCTGTTGTACAATGTTTCATTTTCTCTGTTAGTACTTGTTTTCAAACTTCAACCCAGAACAAAGAAAAGACTGTTTCTTAAAAATACAGAATGCGGTAAGACATAATTTTAAATCTACTTTTTTTTTTTTTTTTTTTTTTTTTTTGATCTGGTCTAGAGCAGAGGGATCTGCCTCAGCTGCCTGAACACGTGAAGGAAATGCTTCTTCTATCCAGCTTCTAAGAGTAGTGTCAGTGGACTTGGGGAAATAGCCTGCTCAGAGTTACAGGAAAAATAACTTGGAACCCACCTCGTATTTTGGAAGGAAACAAAGTGGAGGGTAAAGGGAGAATATTGGCATATGTGAGAATGTGCAGCTAAAATCGAGTGCCTACTATGAAACAGAAATATTAGTAATCTTATAAGTCATTTGCTTCCTCACTCTCTGCTAGTGCTTTTGTTTCTGCTTTATTATTTTTGTTTTCTGATTCACACCACAGCATATTTTCAATAATTTCTAGCTATTTAAAATAATTACAAAAATCATGAAATAGCAAATGACTGTGGAAAATGACAGCAGAAGGAATGTATATGTCTGCAGGAACACTAGACACAAAATTATCATGTTAGAAAACATCAGTCATAATCATTATTTTGTTTTGCTTAAAGGCAGAGGAACATAGATATTTTAAGAACTTTTAAAGGTCTAATCCAATATGTCTCTGAATCTAAGAAAATTTCAACAAGAGAGAGTGCAAAGAAAAACATATTCTAGATCTCTGTGAATTTACAACAAACAAACAAAAAACCAAAGCCTACACATGCTTTCATGCAACCCAAAATAAATAGCATTTGTTTTGAATTCTGTACCTATAATTAACAGTACTAGCACTGATATGTAGCAGACAGAATAACCAGTAAAATAATGGCTCTTCAATTTCCACTCTAAGGATAGAAAACACTGAGAATTATAAAACTACATCCTTAAAATAAGTATTGTGAATGGGAAATTATAATAAAGAGCAAAAGTATAACCTTTGAGCTGGCCTGGGAATGTACTATGGAGAAGTGTTCCATTTGCAATTATATGAAAAGAGATTAGTAAATTTCCTATGGAACACACAACTTTAGAACTTAATTGTGCTAAAACAGAGTGGGATTATTTACAACGGTGGGTTTTAAATGTTGTGGTAAAACTGCTTTCCAAATACTTTGGAATTATTATAAAAATAGGAAGCAGAAGTGATCATGTTTGATTGAACTGTTTGATATAAACATATATATAAGTTATATATGTTTATAATAAACATATATAATATAATATATAAAATATATATAGCATATATAATATATAAATTATATATATAGCATATATAATATATATAAATATATAAATTGTATATAGTGAATAGAAAAGTTAAAAAAAAAAGGAGATGGAAGAAGAAGGCTATTGTGTTTAATTTTTGCTACATTTCAAATCTTATTTTTACTCTCCTGTGTAGTGAGATAGAGTTTTATGCATCTACAGAACAGTTTGGAAAGAGAACTCTGGAGTTATTCTTAGTTATTAATCACTTTGGTTTAGAAAAAAGTTTCTATGACCTTTTTTCAAGCCTGAAAATTTTAGACCATTAATTCTGGTTACAAAGCGATGTAGACTATACCATCTCCCTTTATTTTTGCTCTTTCTAGTACATTTCACATTAAACACAGATGTCACAAACCTGGACTTCTCATATTAGCATATTTTGCTGCTAATGTGTTGCCAGTAATTTATATGGACATAAAGTACCAACTTAGTATAAATTCTGTTTGAGTTGTTGGTGATTTTATTTCAATTTGCCTTAAAAATCCTGTACTAAGATTTACCTCTAAAAAGTTTTTTTTTTTTTTATTTTGTGGTGTCACTTATTGTTTGATTGCTTGATTTAGCCCTTTGTAGATATTCGCTCACTAAATGATTTTACTCAATCAGAGTAGTATCATGCTTGAAAAAAGCTAATTAAAACATACTTGGTCACTATCACATGACTTAACTGTTGCTTCAGTTTACTTATGTGCTTCTAAAACATACAACTATTTTGTCCTCAAAAAAAAAAAAGTCAAAATGGACCACTGCACATTATTCATTTAAGAAGGAAAGTTTCTGCTGCTACTGCATGTCCTAAACTTTAGTTAATACATAGTTCAGTTGATGATTTAGCACAAGTATTCATTATCATACTGTGAAAATTGCTGTAATGTTGCAAATTAACATTTTGTGATGGGCTACATATAACTGATACTTCTTCCATAGGATAGAATATGAACAGCTCAACAATTTAATGTAAGCCAAACCCTTTTCTCAATTAAAAGAATTTCTCTTTCAGGTTAATAGAATTAGGCTGTTACTTTTTAAGTAGTAAGACAAGGGACCTTGTCTCAATTTTGCTATGGTAGTAAACAGCAAATCAGTGGGAGTTTTGGTAATTAAGAGTGAAATCTATAGGCTACAGAATGTAGCCCTTCAATGTTTTGTCTTTGTGTAGAGCCCCATTCTGAGATGGAAATTCCACAATTAGATCTTAGTTTTTCTCAGGGTAACAAGCAGCTCTTTTCAGGGCATCTGTTCTTCATATACAACAGAGTTATTTTATACCTTTCCTCCAGATGAAAATACTGTCTCATTTCAAAACTGTCTGTAACAGCTGAAATGGATAAGCATCTCTGGAGTTGGTCTGGGGATAAGATGAATGAGCAGGTTCCATGCAGCCACAAAGGTTTTTTTTTTAAGCTTCTTGAGAAATTTTGTCTTAGTGAAGTGGTGCATTGCAGAGAATCAACTAAGAATCATGGCTTTGTCTCAACAGTTTACTTACTGACTTCATAGAGTTTATGTAGCAGGTGTTATTAGCACTCCTCTGTAATAGTCACTTTAGGGGGGCTGTCATCAATCTTAATAATGCCACCAGAATTTCAGCAGATGGTAGACATGATTCCATGCACTCACTGCTTCTAAATTGCAACAGAACGGATTTCCATCATATTTTTAATTACAAATGAGAAATATATCAGAAACAGACTTGTCTCATGCTGACATTTCCAAAGGCTTTCTTCCAGGCAGGCCAGGGCTATGCTGCTTTCTGGTTTTTTATTTTTTATTTTTTGTATATTTCACAAAGATTGAATGATTCACAGGAGATATTTTCAGCTCATTCAGCAATAGAATTAACTTCAAATTGGTCCTCTGTACTCTTCAGCTAAGCAGTCTCTTGTTTTGAACAGGAAGTTGAGATGCCAGCTTTAGTGGTAAAATTATTGTGGCAGAAAGCTCTCAAAACCACAGAATGTCTTACTCCAGTAAGATCACCTCTTCTCCAGTCCAAATTTGATTGGCCAGAAATATCATCAAAGGTTATGAGAAATAAGGCAGACAGGAAGATAAAAGGAGGTTTTATATTTCTCCATAGTTGTGTAGGTAGCTTAAATGTGTAGTTACAAAGTCTTCTAAATAGAGTAAGCCCATGAAGAGTTATGTCTGAGAGTAATCACTAGCTTTGGGTATTTTTACACTGAAGAGTAAGAAACTATTTTTATAAATACTGAGAGTAAATACAGGAATTAAGTTCTGTTGATAACAGGACTTCCTATCTTGTAGGTCTTGTAGGTAACAGTAAATTTTAGGGGCCAGTTCAACAAAGTACTTAGACAAGCACTGTAATTTCTACAGAAAACATTCTTTGAATAGCAACCCTCAAGTATTTAAAGTTACAATCACAATAAAATGCATTGATTGTTCAAGTTTTTATGTAGCTACTTTTATAGCAACAGATGAAATGCTTATCCAACTAAATGCTTATCCAACTGCTTCATTCCTTCTTACCCCTGGGCCCATTCCTTCTTACCCCTGTTATTCATTTCTTACATATTCATTCTTTTAGCAGAGACCATAAATAACCAAAAGTTAGGCGGTAGCTAGCTTTCCTTTAAGTAGCACATGTAACAGAAGTAGTTAAAACATCATCATCTTTTGGATGGGGATGAGAAATCATTGTACCAGAATTCTGGGTAATCTGTATGCATTTTCCAAATACTTTTAAATGTTTTCTTTTTTAAAAAATATTACATTCTTTGAATTTTAATAGTAGATTTTAGCAGTCTATTTTAGCAGATTTGAACATTAATATTAGATTTTAGCAGTCTATTTAATATACCAACAGCAAATTCCTCTTCCAATCCAAGGTAGTACAAGGTATGCAAAACAGGTGGTAGTAATTTAGTAAATAGTTTTCCTCTATTTAAAACTTTATGTGTTCTGGCTTACTGACTTTTAGATTAGTGCAGGACTGGATAGCAAGTGGAAAATCCACTACCTAAATGAAGCATAGTCAATCAGTGGGCCATTAAAATTGGAATCTTTATCTTTGACATTTGTAAGCATAATGACTGCATATTCTTTGAAATTTGGCACTCCAATGCTTTATACTTTTCAGCACATCTAGAGTATGATATCAGAACATTAAAATAGCTTCTTGTGTCACATTTTCATGAGGAGCCCATTAATAAATTGAATATAATATCAGAGTCAGTAAGTAAACTGAAGGAGTTAGGTGGTAGAAAGTTACTTACATGTAGACACATTTTCAGCAACTTGTGTCCAACAAAAAAGAGAGTGAACTCATTTAAACAGGGTGCTCCACAAAACAGTCTGTGCCCCAACTGAATACTTGCTCTCACCAAGACTAGACACATACACAGTTAAAAAAGGTTGATGTGACTTCAAGCCTGCAGTAATCAGGAAAAAAAAAATCTTTTAGTTTTGGGCAACTTTAATTGGGCAACTTTTGCAAAGTTGTACATGTTAGCCTCTAATTAAGATGCTCTTGGAATTACCTCCATACTTTTTCAATAAGTGTCATTTATGTTAATTTTATCCTTATTAAGCAGACTTCTTTGCCATTCACCGTCATTAGGTTATCTGGGGAGATATCCCAATAAAGCAGTATGCAAATTAAATTTTTCCCAATTTATAACATTAATGGTAATCTTAACACCTTTCAATAATATTTTCACAGTAGGAAATACCATTTTCTGAGAATAAATCTGGGCCCTAGCACTTCAGCGGAAGCAACAGTATAAAAAAACATCCTTAAGTCCAAGTAAGACAAGGGATGATGTTTGGGAAATGGGGCTAAGGCAGCCTGGAGACTGCCACATGGGGGCCACTGTGGTAGTGAAACGAAAGAACAAAAAAGAATGCACATGGAATTGGTTAAAGCAAAAAGGTCTGTGAAGTGGTAAACATGCAGTTCCTCTGCCCTAACAGTCATCAATGTATACCATAAAAACAACAACCTCACAAAGACTATTAAATGGATCATTCACCTGTCAGGGATTTAAAGAGTACGGATAACTGTGGAACATTGTGATAAAGACTAAAAATACCTAGGAAAATGAGGAGAACTTAATTAGAGCATCTGAAAGAGAATAAGAGAATTAATGTATTTTAAATGGTAGATCCACTGAAGTGTAATCATTTTGTGGACAAATATATTAAATGCCCCCCACCCCCCCCCGAAATGTCTGTGTAATTATAGAGCAATAACCAGTTATTCTTTTATTTCTTTTTTCTTTTCCTTTTTTTTTTTTTTTTTTTTTTTTTGCATACATTACTACAGGCAGGAATACATAGAAATCAAAAGACAAATTAACAAAGTGATTTGTTAATTCGAACTACTTACTATGAAGCTACAGTAAATCACGTTCAGTTGCCTATTCTAAAATGCTTTGTGGAACTAGGATAACAAATTAATATCATGGCATAAAACTGAAAAGAGCTTTCCTAGAACTAGTAATTGATGCTATTTACTGAAATCTCTAAATGACAAAAACACTGAATAAAAAACTCCACTGCAGTCTTGGAAAACGGGAATGAGGTACAATAGAAATCAAAACCTAAGAGTCAGACAAGCTTGCAGATGGAAAAACTTAACACTAAAGACAAGTAATACTTAATGTCTAAACAGCTTGCAGTAGTATTCCAGATTTTCAGTTTTATTTGATAAATATTCTTTTCTAAACTTATGCATAGAATAATAAGCTTGAATGAAAATACCTTCTTGCATGGTGGCCACAATCTCAGAAATCTGTCCATAAAAATATTGAAATCACTTAAGACAAATTTACCTGTAATAGATAATAAAATGGCCAAAAATAAAATGAAATATATAATATAATATAATATAATATATATAATATAAAATATATAATGAAATTCCTAATAAAATTAATGTAAAAAAAAAAAAATATAAACTTCACAGGTTAAAATAATTTCTACTAAAGAAATGATAATTTGAAAAAATTATAGAAATATAGTTCAAGTTACCAGAAAACTGCAAATGACATTTATACTGGTCCCCAGCTTGCAAGAGTAAGAACAAGAAATGGTATATTCTGGAGGATATTTTACCTGTTACTGGTAACTATGGACAAATATATTAAGAATACAAAAAGAAGAAAAAAAATTTTGGTCTCAGAGATGCCAACAGCAGTTGCAGACAGTACATTTGGAGTTTTCTGTTTTGTTCTAATACTGCAGAAGTTAGAGCATCATTAAAGTGATTCTCTGGTATCCTAATGACTCCTGAAAGCACACACAATGCTGTGGCAATATGATCCTGAGGCTGTTCTCATTTATGCCAGGCACTGGCTGGTTGTGAAACTGGAGAAGCAGGAGACAGCTATGTTCAGGCTGATCTTGCAACATGCACAGCTGCATTATTATTATTATTATTTAAATTTTTCCTCTGCATAACTATTGCTGCATCACAGATTGTCCATACCAGATTTCAGATGTCATGGTCAGCCTTTCAGCTGTTTTAAATAAAAATATCATCATTAATAATGTGTTATAATTGTAACTGATAACCAGCTCTGAAAAAGGGTACATAATGATTAGCAGTTTGAACTGTAGCCCTTCCCACACAAAACACCCTATTCATTTCAGCCACCTGCTGTTTCCTGATCCCTTGGCATAGAAGTATCTCATTCCTCTCAGCATACCTATGTGCTCTCCAAGCCAGCCTCCAGTGCTGAAACCACCCACTAGCAATGTTGTGTCTGCATTGTAAGCCAACCTGGTCTCAGGGATTACCTTACTGGCACTGTGCCACTGCATTATTTCTGAGCGGGCTGGACAACCCACAAGTATGCAACAGAATGCTGAGGAAGGGATACTAGGAAGTGTCACGCAGCAGAAAGATAGCTATGTTCTTCACGCCAGAAATCCTTCTCTTGCTATTTCCCTTCAAAAATACTTTCCATAATAGCCAAGGGAAATATGCTTCTAACTGCAAAAGCAATTAGGGAATAATTTAAATTAATTTTAAACACATTATCTCCTCCTGTAAACCTGCTTAAAAAAAAAAAAAAAGAAAAAAAAAAAAGGAAAATCCCAGTGGTGAAGGTCCCTTTTACCATCATTAAATCTAAGCAGACTTAGGTTTTCCAGTGTCTTGATTGTACCTCCTAGTCTATCTGCCAAAATAATCATCCACTGTATTTAAGATTTCCTCTCATTTTCATTTCCATATTAGTAGTAGCAGCACTGCTCTTTTTGAGGAGAGATGGGGTGGGGGAGACACTGGTGTGACAAGATATGTAATGAGTGATGCCATACACATTTGGGTTTATGATACTCATGCTGTCATTTCATTTATGAAATAGCCTAATAAGCCTTTCATATTTTCTCAGAAATTTGACTATTTTTAAAAAAACATTTTCATTTTGTAGATATGTTGATCAACAACAAAGGGTGTGAGGCTGCATTAATAGACAGCATGACTGATAAACGGGCTACTTTAGATTCTTGCCCCACTCACCTTTAACTGCCATTTCATTTTTTTTTCAATTATTTCTTGAGCACCTACATCCCTGCTTTCTGTGGCCTCTATCAGATGAAGCAATAGCCTAAGGTATACATGTTCTCTTGATCCTCACAGCAAGATAATTTTGATTCCATGTTATACCAGGAAGACAAACTCCTCCAGGACCACATCATTATCTTCTGATTTTACTGAAATGTCAATTGTTAGCCCATAACTGTGCACTTTAAGGAAAATGTTGCATCAGATAAGTTTTCTTTAAACATTTTTAATAGATTTCTTTTGATTCCCTGTCAAGTTGCCAATGTTCAGACTTATGTCAATCATAAGAACTCTAAATGCTCACGTGTCTTCCTTCATTGGAGTTACCGCCAGTATGTACATGTAGCCTTCTGCCCTGATCCTTGCAATTCCTTGTTAAAAAACAAAAGGTTTTTTCCTTGATTTCCCTGAAGGCTGTTTGAAGGCCAGAGGCAGTAGGGCAGAATACTTGGCCATGCTACAGTGCTGTGGCAGTGCTGTTCTGACTCAGTGACCTTATGAACACTTGTCCTTGACACATACTTGGCTCTGTTTCTGATAATTTGAATATTTGGCTCCATAACATCTAAGAATCCTAATTACTTCTGGAAACAGTGAATTTACATGTGCTTCTGCAAAGAGTCATGTACAGTTGATTGGTTGGAATATAGCACTAGAGTCCTGTGAACATGCTTCCAGATATTAAAGGCATAAATTCCAAGTCTTATGTTGCTTAGGTGTGAAACTGCCAAAGATTTCCTACTGAAATTCACAGTTTTTTGGCTGTGGGCATGGCTTCAGACAGCTAACACCCAATAGCATCTAGGTATAATAAATTACATCCCTGTCACCTGGAATACTGTGGATTTCAATGGGAACAGGAAGTACTTTTTGAGAATGATGGCAGCTGGAACTGCTAATTGCAGAATCATATAGAGCACATTTAAAGTTGATAAAAGGAAGTAATATTTAAAGAACCTAACTGACTTTTGGAGCTCAATAACTATGTGAAATGTATTTGAAAGACAGAATGGTAGAATGCAATAAAACATTTGATGAGTTTATGTATAATAAAATCAGTCACGCTAAAGACTGAATAAAAACATACCAAAATAGCTTCTGGCTTTGCTTCTAAATCAGCAAGCACTTACTGAGGTTAGGAAGTAACTATCCCAATAGGTAACTCATTTCCCAATTTTCCACTTTTCTGTGTTGTATGTTGGTCATCTACCAGACCAGAAAGAGCAGATCTCTTATGTAATTTAGCAATTTCAAAAAATTGCAGCTGCTTATTCAGTCCTTTTCTCAATATGCTTCAAATAAATGATCAGCTGTCATTTGGACAGGAGAAAGAAAACTCTTATTTAATTCTAACACAGTACAATTTTATTGTTTCTTTGAAAATGGACATACCTATCCTCACATAAACAACGGTATAGGACAAAATTATTATTTTAGCATACTACTAAACCATTGCATGCAGATAAACATACATTTTCTTAATGTGTGCTGTTTTATTGAGGTCCCCTCCCCCAGATTAATTCAATGGTTCAGCTTTCTAACATCCCAACAGTTTCTCATGACCAGACTGTTGAACTAGTTTTAGCTGTCATAAATGATCTTTAAAAGTTGTCTTGAATGACTGTTACTAAGTGGCTCCATATAGAGGTCCTGAGAGCCATGTCTTCCTTCTAATACTCTTAAAGACTTGACTGTTACCTTATTAACATGAAAAATGTGTTTAGAGGAATTTACATGTGTACTCAGAGACATCTCTTTAGCCCAGACATGACACCCTTCCATTCTGCTAAAGCCATGTCTTCTCATGCAATACACAGTTTAGGGCTGAGTTTTGAAGACCTTTTTAACTAGTGGTGGCACAGTCATAGTTATTCCTCTCATGACTAATTAAAAATTAGAAGCTCTAACTTTGTCAACAAAACATATTTTTAAATCTCACTGACCAATAGCTAAGTTCTTCTGAAAGTCCTGTGTACAGCTCAATGCAGATGTGGAGGAAATTTTACAGTGAAGGTGGAGGTCCATTTTCAAGTACTTTAGATTGGCGGAGCAACATAAAATTGTGCTAATCCAATTCAATGAGTTCTGGCAGGAGACCAAATCTAACTCGACAAGGCCACAAAATCAATTCTAAAACTATAGCTACCATATAGGGTGGTCCCACAAACTATGAGTAAAAAAAAAAATCTCTTCAGTAATTTGACTTCAAATCAGAAACAACCTTACTGGATGATTCTCAAAGTTTGGTTTCAGTAGTTTCCACTTCATTGGTATCCATCTCTCTATAATGATAGTTTGTACAGCTGTAATAATTAAAAAAAATCCATATGACTGATTAACTCAATTTCCCTCCCAAATATCTCTTTTTCAAATACTTAAATACTTACACACAAAACACTCACATAGATATAACTTATTTGTATTTTGTTCTGTCATTTTGTCAGTCAAGGTTTTGAAAATGCTTTAAGCCAATACACTATTCTACAAAGAACTTTTAATTAGAACTATAAATCAGATTAAATACTATTTCATAACATTGAAAATTCCAAGTATTCCAAGTAATTTTCTGATACTCTCAAGAAAATCTGAAGTACTTTGTCTTGTTTAATATGACAACTATGAAAACAAAAATCTAATCAACAAAACTTTCATACTGTGTTTGAAAAGCTGTGAACCATTAAGTCCCATTCCCACACAGCTCTAGTTGCAGCAACTTTAAGAGACTGAAAATGTTATGATTGACTTGATGCTTTCTCTCCATGCAATAGTCTGGAAACATACTCTGTTTATGCGTAGGCTAGCAAAATGCATCCACAGTTTATAGGGATCCATTCATCTTATTCCCTTGGAAAAAATACATAAGTTTTTAATATATATATATATATGTACACATATAATTTTACTACTCCAGCTATTTCAACTGTTTACGTAATGCAAGAGCTGTAGCTGAGATTGTGCAACTGTTGTGTCCAATACATTAAACTGCTCCATACTAACTAGCATATATTGCATGGGATGAAGGAGAAGCACCCCAAAACACCAAGTTTGACACATAAACATTTTGCTTAGCAATAATTTACTCATTTTGCCTTAAAGGCCTGAGGCCACAGTGTGATACTAATGATATTCTGTAAACAAGCTGTATGGAACATTGACCTACTATAGTGATAAACCAAATTCAGTTGATTTATCATAGCAGAATTTAAAATCAAATTTCTTAATACTGGACACCCATGTACATCTCCAACCCATCATTTGTTGCTTTTACATATTCTTGCATTCCAGGTAATGAAATTATCACAATTCAGTCTGTCAACTTTTCTATGTACAAATACTTTTTAAATAAGCAGATGGCACCTTTGACTGTGATCCTTACCACTACCCCTTTTCACTTCTGGAAGAAAGAACATGCAAGATATGGCAAATGAAAACTGCAAGACACTGCCAGGCATGATGATGTGTTGAACTATAAGCTATGCAGCACACATGAATTCCAATCCTGCAGTGCCACAGAAAATAATCCTAGAGCATTTTGGAGAATACTACTTACAGAACAGCACCACTTTCCAATCTGCTGCCTCTTCATACACTGCAATCTCCCCACAACAACAACAACAACAACAACAACAACAACAAAAAACCACACATCTGTAGCTTCTAACTCACATCCCCTCAATGTGTTCAAACAGGAAGTAGAAAGTGGGAGAAGCTCACTGTCACCAACATCAGCGAGTCAGCCTGGGAGTCATTCAGACATTTCTCTGATGGAGTCCAGTGTGAAAAGAGGGAGAGCAATCTTTGAGAAGATGTCATCAGAAAATGGACAGAACAGCTATGCTGAAGGTTAGACTTACCACTTTGATCTTATTTCTTGTTTTAGGTTCTTTATGGCAACGATCTCCAAACTTTTTTGATCACACCCACTTTTCAATAAAATATTTTCAAGCATGTACTCCCAATATATGTATATTAATTTATGGATTAAATACATCTACTATGATATATAGTATATCATAGATGATATATATGATGAAGCATACACAAAAATAAGTAATAAAAAGTGATGAAAGATGAAATAAACAATTTAAAATGTATACTATTTGTAATAGTACAAAAAAATACATTCTGCCTACAAATCAATTGATTGTGTTGTGCAGACCCTAGAGTCTGCACCCCATTGGAGACCATTGCTCTAGAGTATCAAAGAATGTATGTACCTGTGTTTTGGTTTATTAGAGAAACAATATTAATGATATACTACTTGGTTTTTATGCTTTATATAATTATATATAACATACTGATACATGAACATACTTCAGATTTCTTAATTGTATACTTCTTATGCTATTATAAAGTAAATTCGTGCTACAGATCAGTGATGTTAGTGCAAAACCAGCTCACTGCATGACTATCTCCTTTTATCTCTCCCCCTCCTGATTTTATCTCCTGTTCTCTAAAATCTATGCTGGTAATGTCAGATAAAACAGTGCATATAATTCCTTCACACACAAATTAAACAATGCACTTGATCTATGATGTGACAATTTGCAATCACACTCACATAACCCATGCAGCCTTCAATAAGAGAATGTGGTGTGCTTATCAATGCAAAACCAGCTTTCCACTTTTTTCTTTCCTTTTCTTAAAAAAGAAAAACATATTTTTTGAACAAAAAAAGACAGAATTGTGGGATATGTTTTGAGGATGCATTTTATATAATTTTCATTTATGAATGTTTTCAAATGTTATTAGTCTTTGTAGCTCAATAATTTAAAACTTACTCTTGTCAAAATTTTTGATGAAGACAACCCAAATCTACAAATGTTATCAAAAATATGGACTGCAGTCATTAGTTATGAGAAAGCAATAACTTGACTTTGTATTTTGGTGGAGATAGTTCAGATTTGGCAATGTGTTGTTTTTATAATATGTTGATTAGCCTCCTGAGCATTATTTTTATTTCATGCCCTTAATATTTTCTTAGTTTGATCATAATGTTGTTTCTACCGGCTATCCATAAACTTAACCTGATCCATCCACAGGAAACTGGGATTAACGATAGTGAAACAAGTTAAGTTGTATTGTTTAGGAATTAAGTAATAGTATCATCCACTCTGCAGTCTACAAGAGTTTGTAACCCAGATGCAAATATGCCCTCTGGGCTGAAATATGTCATAAGTTTTGAGACCAAAATTATATGGCTTCATGTCTAATTTTACAAGTTGTTTGCAAAGGAAACTTGACCTGTAATAAAATGTAAAGAAATTCAAGCATTCAAGAAGACACTGAAAAGGTTATTACCTTAAAGTCCTGTATTTTCTTCCCTTTAGGTTTAGATCTTTCAGATCTATTCAGCAATTCTCTTCTGTAATCTGTATTTAGGTGTAATCCCAACATGCTCTATACTACAGAAAAAAAATACTTAGGTATCTATTGTCTTGCAAAACGTATTCCAGCATCACCATTTTTTAAAATGAGTTGCAGATTCACCTCTATGTTAAAGCAAGCATCTTAAATGAATATGTCCAAAAGAAAAAATTACTGCAATACGCATACCAAATCTGAAGAGAAGTGAATCTTCTCGGAACTACAAAGTGCGGTTTTATATAATAGTGGTCTTATTGCTTCTCACTTTATAGTTGCTGGCAGCACATGCTGGAAATTTTGAGTGAACTCTTAAGTTTTCTCTTTCAATGTTTCTTTAAATGTTTCAAATCCTCAAGTAAGGTTTATAGATGTATTGTTAGATTATATTACCCAGATCAATATTTTTTTGGCTAAGTATTTCAAAACTCAGGGAAAAGCAAAAGTTACCTAGGTTAGGAGACAGAAATCCAAGGCTCTATATATGCTATGACCTAAGGAGTGTAATGTTAGATCCAGTTAAGACAAAACTTAAAATGCCAAGCAGATACAGGTATTCTGAAGCTATCTTGCATGCAGATTTTTAATTTTAAAATTAGACTTTATTAGTGGAAAAAGTTCATTATTATTTATCACTTAACAAAGTAACCCTAATGTAGTCCTAATGTTTCATGGCAGTATTTGTTGATCTCAGTATCATGCTAGTGGATTGTGGAAAATTGGAAGATCAAATAGATGGAAGTTAGGCCCGTAATATATAGAAATCTGGTGAAAAAAATATTTTAATCACAATTTATATTGATGACATGATACAAAGTCGAGATTTGAATAGCTGACAAACTGCCAATAATGTAGGTGGGTATGCAAGCTAAAAGTTAAAAGAAAAAGTCTCTCAGGGCATAATGAAAAACTATATTAATCTGCTATATGTACCTCCATTGGTCCTAACCTCCAGAAACAAACAATTCTTCAAGAGCTGCATAATCTGGAAGCATCATGAAGACTATAAAAATTCAGATCACTCAGATTCTTCCCATGTTATTTTTAATTCCTGATATCAAAATGAAAAGTCTGATTCAGATAAAGTCTGATTCAGAATGGCAGGTTGAAAATACTGCATGTTTCTAGTATGCTCCTGTAAAGGTATGAACCTTTACAGTAAAACTAGGTTTTAGACTTTACGTAGGAATTTGTTGGTGGTGCCTTTTAATGAATGCTTGTTTATTTTCAGATGATTACATGAGAACAGAAATACTTTTATAACATAAGTCTTTTTTAAAACAATGTATGCTATTTCTAGAATTAGAACTGTGAACATTTTCAGGGCATGTATTCTTATAAATAGTTTAAAAAAATTAAAAAAAAAAAAAAAAGTGCTCATAAAAGCTGTGCCTTTCAGCCATTATTGTTACCAGTTCACTGTTTGGAGAATGAGTTCTTAAATTTAACATTAAAATAATTTTCTTTGTGAGGATTTTCTTCAACCCAGGGAGAACAAGAGAGCCAATGGAAAAACCTGTAAGGTTCAATTCTGCCCAACTTTTTGTGCCTTTTGTATTTCTTTTGATAATCAACCACTGGGAAGCAAGCCCTTGCCTGACGTTGTCTATTTATAAATGTTGAAGCACTTCACTCAGTGTCAGAACTGCTGTCTTCG
Source organism: Heteronetta atricapilla (assembly GCA_011075105.1). Lineage (NCBI taxonomy): Eukaryota > Metazoa > Chordata > Aves > Anseriformes > Anatidae > Heteronetta > Heteronetta atricapilla. Next base: position 20,208,413 of record CM021737.1, on the reverse strand, counting down.
TTATGGAAAACCAAACACATTAAATGTCAATATAGATAAAGTTAATTTCAATGCTGTACTGAAGAAGGAAGCTAAAATGATTAAGTACATCGAAGCTGCAGTAACACATTTCTTCTTTCTCACGGTCAGTGCACAAGAAGCATAGACTGGAATTTGAACAAGACCGCCTGTTAGGTTGACAAATCCTACAGAATAGGCCCATCCTGTCCCTCTAGTACAGTTTTTCTCACATTGTGGAAAGTAAAAAGAGATATTCACTGAGGTACAAAATGGAACCCTCTTCTCAAAACCTTTGGAGGAAGTGTTTGCAGCTTCAGGAAGAGATCAGGAGATAAATAATAGAGTTCCCTTTAAAGGTGGGTCACAGGAAAAGTAGTTTCATAAACATGGCTCTGTTGTTTCAAGTAACTAGTGCTTTAATATATCATAATCAATTTCTTTATTCTGTGGAGATTTCAGTGACTTATTTCAAATGTCAATCTCCCTCCGTTTTTCAGATTCTAACCCAGGAAAACAAGGATAATAAATCACACTGACATACGTAAGAGTTGGTTATCTATCTATGTGTTCTTCCAAGTACTTGCACCCATTATTAGAGATTTGTAATGCTGTAGCTGAATGTGTTTTTTAAACAAACAACCAGAATCAGATCAGGAATGAAGAACATTCCTAATACAAACATTATGCCATTAATACTTAAGAGAGAGAAGAATGGAGATGTCACATAGATTAACTGAAACTCATTGGGCTGGGGCTGTTTTTTCCACCTCAGTGGTAAGATCAATATTTTAGTCAACTTTCCTTAAGCCATATACTATATATATTTTATGACTTGAATAAAAGTTTCATCTTGGTGAAATGAAGTGACATGAGGGAAGGGAATCTGATATTTGTTTGAACCTAGTCCTGGACACACATCAACTTACTGTTACAGTCACTGAGAGCAGGTTCCATAATGGCATTTGGAGACTGCCTGAAAGCTCAGGCTGGAGGAGATTTACTGTTCTGAGAAATATACTGGAAAGGGCTACTCGTTATGTTTACAACAAGATAAGTCATAAACCTGCATCTTGTAACACCGTAAGAGGCTCCTTGGTAAGAGGTTAAGATGCAGGCTAAACATTACCTGTTACTTACCCAGTTTGAGATATATTTCAATGTAGACTTTAAGTAAAATTAGAACATCAGATAATATTAAAGATGAACAGAGAGAGAACACTATTTTTTTTCTAAAGTCTTAGACTGAGTGGAACACTTATAATCACATGGCTAGCTATACATGAACACTTGTTCATCTACAATACAGAAATATGTCCAAGCATTATGATATACAATAGAAACAATTATTTCCTGTCCAAAGCACCATTCCATGGGAAAAAAAAAAAAAAAAAAAAAAAAAGAGAGAGAGAGAGAGATAGACAGACAGGATTCTTCTCAGTTTCCTAAATCACAAGAATCTTTTTGTTTGTTTTCTTCTGGTTTTGTTGTCTGTATTAAGTATGGTGTTTTTAAAAAAAAGAGTTCTCTGTCAACAAACCTTTACTTTTCTTTCATCCTGATCATGTGACCCTGCATCTAGAAATTTTTAAACTACAATAGTATTCATTCTAAAGTCAAAGGATAAAAATGCAGGATAATTGTGGGTAATAGCAAATCACTCTGACTTCAAAGGTTCTAGGATCTGACTTTGTGTAAAACATTAGATCACCGAAATAATGACATAAAAAGACCTGTCCACTGTCCAAATGAAATTAATAAACCATCTATATGGTATCAAGCTGTTACTGCCTCCACTCTATTTTTGATCAGAAAATGCTTAGCCTGCATGTTTAGCAATTCCAGATTCAAGGAGATCAAAGGCGAAAGTAAATCTCAGTGAACAAGACCTCTTATAACTAATGCTGACACTACTTGCTTTGTATATTAACTGTGACACATTCAAATATCTTTGTTGTGATGTTTTAAAGGAGGATTGATAGTTTCTTTGGTTATCAGTATTGATTAGTCATCAGTTAAATTGTTACTGTAAACATGGAGCTATTTTGAAAAAAAAATATCTACTTATGGTGTTTGAAATGCTCTGTTCGTTGGCTTTCAGTGACATAATTTGTCTCCTTTTTTGAACTAGCTATTTTCTTTACATGCTAGGCTTCCAAAATCGTCTTTGTTGACAGCCAAGATTATATTCTGCTGTGGACATTACTACCTGTTTTACCGGACCCTTTTTTTACCGCAATAACTTCATTTTATCCACAGAGGTGTGACAGGAAGCCTGTCTAAGTAAGTTTTGGATGATGACAACACAGAGAGAGAATCCAACTTTGTGGATTTGACAAAACTGAAAAGGCAATAGTAGTAGATAAGATTATGTAGCAAAGAAGAAGAGTATGTGTAAGAAATTTCCTCATTCACAGTTTGTATTCTACAATCCAGACAGGAATTAGTTTGTGACCAGAGCAAAAAATTGCTCTAAGTAGGAAATGACTTTCTACACAGATTTGGCAATACTGGCTTAAATACTCTCTTGCTCTGTCTCTCATTTTACCTTGGATCAGTTCACTCAAGGCCACTTTTTCAATTTGCAGTGCAGATTCTTAAACAGTAGTACCAGCACAAGTGACAGGAATGGTGTACTGCAGCCCAAGAGCGAGCATGAAAAAGAATAATGCTTAAGGTACCACTGCTGTAGAAACCCTGGAGTTGTGAAACTGTCTCCCGGTTTCCAGAGACATTGAGTTGCAGCTGAAACAAAAGCTGTTAAAATAACACAGCTTTGAAATGGCAAAGCTTTGCTAATGGTACTTAGGTCTGTATGTGAAGAAGAAACACACACCCCAAACAAAGGCACTCTCTCCAAAGGACTGACACAACTGAGGAAAACTTAGGGCTGCAACTGCCCTAAATTGCACATAATTTCAATGAAATAGTGCTACCTCTCCATGAACAAAGGGTGCTAGTGCTATCATATTTTATTTATGCATGGATTTAACATAGGCCTGATGCAATAGCATGGAGTTTGTTTATAACTAAAACAAGTCGGGGATGTATGCAAGTAGTGGGCAAGTAGAAGTACTACTACTGGAAACCTAGTACTACTAGGTTCTGTATCAGGTTTAATTGTTCTGAGTGTGCTCTGCAACAAAAGAGATACTTCTAAGTACCTACTATGAACTATAAAAAAAAAAAAAAGGAAAATTACTGACAATAGCATGTTTTAAAATTGTTTTCAATTGGCTGTAAAAATGATTTACAGGAGAAAGTTACTATAACTGGCAGAGTTTTCGCAGAAAAAAATGAACTGTAGTTTAATTAGATCTCTCATTCTTCTAATACCAGATTTGGTAAAAACATTGTTTTTAGTAAATAGGATGGTCAAGTTGAAACCATCAGATGAATTAGTCTGTATGATGACAATACACATGATGCTGTGCATACATATCAGCTACCTACAAACTCTACGCAAATATTGGACATGACAAAATGACAGAAGAGTCAGAGCTGTATTTACATTGCAGCTTGTTATTAAAGTTTTACAAAGCCAATACTAACTTAAAGTTTTTTAATAATGCTGTGCTCACAGCAACTATTTTGCATGTTTAAATGAGGTATACAGTATTGCACACCTATTTTGTCCTCTGCCCTGTTTAAAAATCTGTCCCAGTACAGCTTATAAAAGAATATCCTCACTAAAGTCACATACAACTAGTCTACATTGGTCTCTAGGGCTGCAGGGCTTTACAGAAAGTTATTTGCATTTCAAATGACTCGCAATGAACACTGATTCAGACAACTTAAATGATACTAGAAATAATTAATTACTTGAAATAAACCTGTTTAATTGTTAACTAATGGGCTGAATCCTGAGTTGAAGAGGCCTGCTTATACAAAAGAATAACAATGTGTAAAAAGAATGTCACAATCTTGCAAATAACATAAAATGACAAAAAAAATAAAAATAAAAATGTATGACATACTTTGATAGAAGATAGGGTCAGCTCAGTTCACCCTGTAATAAAAATGTTGTATGGTATTCTTGTGAATTAATACAAGTTGGTGAATGCAAAGACTTACAAACCTTTGCAGTTAATGGGCCTTACCTCCCATCTCTAAATTGACAATCTTACAATTACATCAACTTCAATGGAGTTATCCTTGATTTATGTGGTTGCAGATAAAGAAGAATCAGGTAGAATGTCTCAAGTGTTTTGTTTGTAATCTAGGACAGAGTTCTAAAACGCATCTAGAGAACTGACAAATTGTCATGTAGGGTCCACTTGTTTTTGAAGTAATCCTTTCTGGCATTTATTTGTACTAGATGTGTAACCCCTTTCTACACTAATTTTATCTGGCCAAAACTGACATGTTTATCACTACAGCTTCTGTCTGTCTGCCTCTGGTCTGCTTCTTTACTCAGTGCTTCAGACGACTTCTTCAGGCATTAATCTAAAAGTGTTTAGACCATGAGCTTCAGACTATTTCCCATGACAAATCCATAGCCATTCATCATTCTTTTCTGCATCTCTTTCCGTAACTTCCACCTGACAAAGTTAAAAAGGTCCATTTTAGTCTCCTTTCATTAAGGACAAATATAATTGTATGGGAATAGGTGACATGACATAAAATTACATTTCTTTATGAACTGATCCTTATTTCACTTTAAACTAATTCACAGTACTTCTCTAATATAAAGATAAATAAATCTACTAAATGTTGCCATTCTGTGTGCGCTAATATTTCTAAGAACTAACTTGTGCAGTATTTTACACTTATACATGAAAATAACCTTTCAGAGCAGTAGCACTTGCAAATCCTGCAGTAACAGTTGTGAAGTTTCTGTGGAAAGATGGTAGTTTTAATCTATAGTGAAATAATATTCAATTTGGATAAGCATCTTTGAGTAGTACCTTTCAGCCACTGGATAGCTTCCTTTTTGTTTGTTTGTTATTTTTTGTTTGTTTTGTTTTGATTCTAGCCAATCAAAGAGATCTTTAACCTGCTCATTTCTTCTTGGAAGGATGTTTATACACCATGATCGTATTACCCTATAACTTTATTTTCCATCATCTAGACACAGTTGCATTTCTCCATGTGGGAATTATTTTCTCTGTTTCTTCTCTACATTTTCTCAAGTTTTTCAGGTATCTTTTTATAATATGGTTGTAAGGAACCTTTTTTCCCTGTCCTTTTAAGTTCTTACAGTTTAAAGATGTTCTTTCTCCAGTCCATTCCATACCCTCTTCGTCTCTGATTGCAAATTGAGCAAAGTATGTTTCAGAAGCATAGTTTGGTCCATCAGGAATAACAAAGCATAAGAACTACATAAAACTGCACAATCAACAATTCATGTCTCTTACAAATGAAGCTTTTTCTAAAAATGTGACAGACCCATAGGGGATAATGTTTTTTCTGAGCTCCTGTGAGAATCATAATATCCCATTTTGCATTCAGGCAGTCTTATGAGAAGCAAATTCCCTATAGACTCATTTGAGTATTTGAAAGCACCAGAAAAAAACTCTTAAACTTCTAGTGGCACTGAACTTAGGCACTGAAAACTGCAACTATGCACTTGAATAAATATCCAGGAACTGAACAGTATAGGATAATGTTAATCCACAGATTATTTCTCTCATCACCATAAGTTTTGAGTTCTCAATACTAAATGCTTCAATTTCTCAGCAAAAGTAAAACCCTCAAACCACTGAAGTGCTATGGAACATTTTTATTAAATGTTTCAATTATACCAAAGCCTTATTTTCCTAGGAGAGTTACCAAAACAACATTTACAGAAAGCTCTATGGCTGAGTACCAATGACTTCTATTGTCCCCGCTGAAAACAATGAAGGCAATGCTCATACTGCTGTTTAACCTATCGTGAAAACATGAAGAAGCCCATAAGGGATAGCTAATGTATCATTGGATACAACTGGATGAAAGCCAGAATTCTCCAGTCCTATTATGCATGTCAAGCTCAGTTCACTTAATATAGCTGATATGTTACCCTTAATAAAATAATAATATCATCTGAAATAGATGGTGTAATTTAAGACCCACCTGACAAAGGAAAACAGAGTTTTCAGCTTTTTCTTGGCATACCTCATTTTGGTAAACATAAGACTCTTCTAACAAAATACTTCATCACAAGCACACATTTATCCTCAAAAGAATCAGAAGATAATACACTTTTGAGTTCTCTTGAATGAGCAAAAGCTTAGAGCAAAATGAATGAGCTTAGATTGCTTAAACTCTCACAGCATCAGAAAGAGTTTTGCATTATGTTATAAAACAACTAGCTTCTAAGGAGACTTCATTTCCTGTTTTAAAAGTAACAAGAGAATAGTTTCTATTACCTTCACTCCCCAGGTGGCTAATAATATGTATCTATTAAAATGTTTTTTAGAACAGTCCATTAAATTCATTGGCCCCTATTCAGCAAGGAATTTAATCACATGTCTAACTTTAAGCATATGAGTATTCCCATTGCACTTGAGGAAACTATTCATGTGCTTATGATTAGACAGAATCTAAGAATCCCTTACTGAATCAGAACAATACTAAGAAAGGTTTCAAACTTGTAAATATTCTTGAAAATTAAAGCAAAGGCTAATAAATATGCTGGTAGTAATCTGTGTTAACCAATACAATGTACCTTTAAAATAAAATAATAAAATATTGATGGGTAATGGGCGACTCTCCCTCTGTTTCTGAACCATGTGTTCAACATTTCCACTCTTTTGGTTAGATTTGGTTTAATGTTCAGACTTCTCACTTGGAGGACAGCAATTTTCTGTCTCTCCTGTTTTCTACTTTCTCTGAAAACCATTTTTTTTCTTCCAGCTGGCTTTCATTGATTGTAACTGCTGCTATTCTTTTTTAAAGTGTAGCAATTCTTTTGCCTATGATTATTGCTCCCAATATACAAATACACTGCATGTGATAAGGATAATTAAATAGGTTATCTTCATATATGTTCTGAGTAGGGTCACGTGAAAATATTAAGAAAATGAGTAAGTTTACACTGAAAACCACTCTTCAGTGGGTGTCCACATCTACGTCTGTTTTTTAAAGAGGATTAAGGTCACTTTTTTATATTTGCTTGCTATAACTGGACCTTGAACACTTATGCCAGCTAAACAGTTTTACAGTAAACAGGCAGACAGGCTAGATGTGGCCTGGCATTCCTCACTGTTTGGTGGGATACCTTTTCCCTGGCACTCTGCTCTATGCCAGGTGAACAGATAACATTTTGGAATATTAACTTGTTGCAGCATTTCATAATATTAAAGCTAAACTGTGGGCACTTCAAAAGAAAAATGGTTGATTTTTGAACTGTATCTTTTCATTCAGCCGCTGCCTTAGTAAAACAATACAATAATGAAAAGTCAGCCATTTTAGGTAAGAAGTGTGATTGACTGAACATGTGTTTTTGTCATGCATATGTATGACAATATGTCTTACAATTGGGCTTCCAGAACAAGGAATTGACTCTGGCAAAGGCTATGCAGGCTTCAGCCCTAAAAAGCATCGGCCAAGTTCCACCCTATACATGTGGGAGTAAAACAAAATCAGCTGTCCCCCTCTACTTACTCCAGAAAAGGAGAGGTGTGCAATTTTGTGAAATTCAAAGAAATATTATGCTTGGATTTTTTAGAGTTTGGGGGTTTGTTTGTGGTGGTTTGTTTTTTTTTTTTTTTTTTTTGTTTTGTTTGTGGTTTTTTTTTTTGTTGTTTGTTTGTTTTGAGACACTATTTCAGCTAGAACCTGCTTCTGTAATCTCATAAAATGCAATTTTTTAAAGAAGAAATGCTTGTTGCAACAAATTTATTCCCTCCTATTATGCAAAGACTAGGAGAAATGTAGATGGATTTAGAGAATATTAGGGCACTCTGATTTGTGCAGTACTAGCACAAGGACTAAGAAAAATAGATACTGGTGGCTTTACTAAAAATACATGTTCTTGAAATCTTACAATTCCCCCTTCACCTAAAAAGGAAAGGAGTGTCCTGTTTACAGAAATTCAATGTTATTCAACACAGTCCATGAACAGTAAAAAAAAAAAAAAAAACCTTGGCAGGTCAAGAGGAATTTCCAGCCTGTGGGATTATATTAAACCTCTTCTGCTTCTGATTACAGATGATAGTGATGCTCACAGAATACACATTTCCCCCTTATCTGAAACAAGAAGGAAAAACACCTTGATGCTAAATTTAAGGCACCTTTCTGGGCATGTGGAATTCTAACAACTACATATGTATGTTAAAAACAACAACAAAAGACTAGCGCTATTAAGTCTGTACTGCTCTTTTCGGAGTACTCTGAACTGCTGTCTACACATTCACTGTTCCTGAATTGCAGTTAGATAAATTGTTACTCCTTGTAACAAATGGTAAGAAACTTCACAGGCTAACTTTTTAAAAGGCAATTCAGTGATAATTCTTGCCCTGTATTATATGGTCGTGGCTAAGTTTTCTCTTTTTGCACAGTCCTGCATAAGCAAAGCACAGAGATATTGGCTGGTCCTTGAGAAACAGCCAGGAACTATCTGATGACCTATAAGATTCATCCAATTGCAGTTGTGAAATCCCTCTAGCAAATGCTTTATTTCAAGTGTTTACTTTAAAATGAAATTACATTTCTATAAATCAAACTCTCCATACTTGATACATCCTAAATTGAAATTATAACATAGTTGCTAAAATGTTGGCGACACCATTCATTTTGCCTCCTGCTTTTCTTTCAAGATTTGAAACACATGCACCCATCTCCCTCTCCCCAACACTGACATCTGTTTGTAGTTGCAGTGGGCGGTCGCAAACCCGTAAGAGGACTACCAGAAAAAAGCTCTCCCAAGACTGGCAACATGCTGCTGGACTTCCAGGAGAATGTCTCCTTGAAGGAAAAAATGGCTCTGTATCAGGCTGCTGTGTCCAAGGTAGAGAGCAGCAACTGCTTTGCCAATGTAAGATACCAATGTCTCATTATCTTCTTAATTCTACATTTGCGTTGTGCAGGGACAGATTGTAACCATCTTTATTTCTACAAGCAAGCTATCAGATGGATCATGGGGTGGATCAAAATTTAAATCTGAAATTAGGAAACCTACATAGCAAACATAGTCACCCATCAGTCTCTGTCTCTACCAAATGTGATTTTTCATGCTACATGCATTTGGTCTTTTGGACAATCCCCTTTAATTCATGGAAGTACTCTTCTTTTTAGTCCACCTTTGCCTGAACTTCACTTACAAGGACCGTAGTTCAGCAATGTGGTTATCCTATTTGCTCATGATGACAAAAAGAGGCAGTTTCTTTATCACAACAAATATTTTCTATCGCCAAATAATAAAACCATAATAAAGAGTACAGTAAGTTTAGAGCTCTTGCTGCTCAAACTCAAGAATTTGAAATTAACACATTGTAAAATAGCAGCCATTCAAGATAAGGTACAGGAAGAGGTACCTTTTTGTAATAGAATTAGCTAACTATGGCACAGAAATACTTCAGGACATAAGGTATATTTTTACCATCTCTGAAAATCCTAACTAGAAGTTGTAGCTCAACCATCAGGAAACGGAAGCATTATGCTGGCTTAGTACAACACTTGAACAACTGTTACACTGGAATTTCAGCGCACGGGAAGCATGCACCTTTCTCTTACTGTAAACTAGGCCAGAGTTAATTCCTGTCAGTCAGGGTGCAACAGAATGCGTCTGATTGAGCTCTAAGCCTAACCAGCCAGCATCTGTCTATAGCATATAAGGATTCCCAGTCTTACCATGCACTTTGGCCTTCAGAAGAGTGGTTTGCAGCAGCTGAAGTGATCTCCTGGGGGCTCAGGTAGCCCAGAAGCCACCTAGTGGAAGTAGCCACCATCCACACTCACCTTCTGAGTCCAGGTGTTTTCAAAACACACACAATTCCTGCCCACAGGCTTCTTTATTTCCTAATTGCCTTTGCCTATTCCTAATTGCCTTTGCGTACTCGCAGCAGATTCCTGCCGTTCTTTGGGCCAAGAAGGTTCAAATTCCCTCCTCCCACAACTGCAAACAATGCTGCAATTATCTCTGGCTCCCCAAAAGGAAGAACTGTAGGAAGCCTGACCCAACCGAACTGTGCTGAGAATATATGAACTGCTTCATTTGTGTTCTATGACACTTTGCCCTTTCTTATATTAAGTATATTAAGTTCTGTTAAAGGAAATCAATATGTTTCCTTAAAGGACCCATAATTGCATTTACCTACTTTAAATATCTCCAAATGGCTCACAAGGTGTGCCTGAAATGTTCATTTAATAAAGTAATTACATGGATATGCATTCACATATCCACGTATATATAGGATTGTGCCATCTTCATCACTTTTTTAGGATCTGCTTACTTACTCATCAGATGTTATGTACTAAATTTACTTAGATTTTTTTTTTTTAGCAATTTTTATTACAAGAAAATTTTGAAATACTGGATTTTTTTTTTTTCCTGCATATTGTTTAATAAGTTCAAATGCTTAAAGCTTTTTTTCTCCTACCATGTAAGAAGCAACACACAATGGACAGAGCTGGGACCCTGAGGGCAACAGCACTCCTCTGACCTTTGTCATTATTGTTGGGGAAGAAGAATCATCTCACAAAGGCCTGGTTTAAGCTCCATTATTTTTTTTTTTTTCACCAATAGCTACTGAAAAAATACAGAGAGGCCAGGTAGCAACAGCAAAGACAACAGAACTCAGAACATATAATTAGAAGATGGAACAGCAGAGGATTGTTCTGAAGTGATTGCTACAGGCAATCAAGTTCATGGGAACTCTTATGTCAGTGTTAAAGATTCTGGTCAAACATGCTTATTTTTTCAAATATAGATAGTCCTTTAGTTCTCCTAATCACAATTTATGGCTCTTGTGCAGTAGTCTATGGACTTGCCAGATATGCTATACTCTGTCTGCTGATAAATGTGTAATTCTTGCAAATAAAAAATATTACATGGCTAAAAATATGTGACTGACCCCTAAACTTCAGAGGAAACCACTGAGGCAGCAGTTTAGGCAGAAATGAATATGCAGCTATACCAGCAGGATCTATTTCACACAGAAGCATTTAGTAATTACTGTTAAATATATTCTAGAGTAAAATTTCAAAAGGACTTGATAACTTTCAGGTCCTAATTATGAAACAAAAAGAAAAAGTCCTAAAGTAGGCCAATAAGATTTAACAATTAATCTTAGCAGTATGTATATATTATGTATTTTGATGATAACTATAAAATAATTGTGTTACTACTATATATATTCTGAATACTAATGTAAATTCATTTGTACTGTTGAAATAAGTAGAGTTTACAGACTATATCAGGTGAAGTTTCGTATAAGAGGGTACAGATATAAGTAAGTGCTTCCAAATTCTCAATTTTAAATTAATAAGAATTATAGTGTACTGCTCCAAAGTAATTTAAAAAAATTAACTTGTGGAAGTATGTTCCTACTGCAGATGCAAAACAATTGGCCTTATTTTATCACTCCAGATTTCAGAGAAAATGAAGTCCTGCACTGTGCCTGGAGGCCTGGCTGCAGTGAGGAAACAGTTTGAGAAAGGGCACGTGACCTCTTCAAAGATCACCTTTGCTCGCTCCCAGCACCAGCACAAATCTGCGCAGGTAACAATGGCATTTTTAGTACAAAGAGAGATATGCCCTGCTAAAGAGTTGGTGGGAAAAATATGCTTCATTGAAGAATTTCATTATAATTAAGACAATGTTTCCATAGTGTTCATATTCTCAGAATTTTCTCTTTGAGGATATACTACACTACACATGCAGCAATCTGCATGTCTAAAAGCAGATTTATGATATAACCAACTAAACAAACAAAAACCACAACCACCAATTATCAGAAATGATGCAGTATGCCACATCGAGGATACACAACAGTGCAGTAAACCAGATTTTATCTGGAGGATGGCTGCTGTGCTCCTGTTGCCTAAGCAATGAGTAAATTAGCTCGGTCACTGAAAACAAAGACCTAGGAAAAGTTTATTTCTTTCTATGAGAGAAAAAAAAAGTTAATTTCTTTCTATTTCTTTAAGCATTGTTTTATGGGGACTGGCTAGATCCTCACCAAGCCATGTTTCTCCACTTCTCCCTGATTCTGAGCAGTCTGGTCCACAGTACAACTGCACTATTTTGCAGTGGTAACTTGTAGTACACAGTAATGCTGATAGCAGTATTTTATGGTGGGGAAAAAAAAATATTACATGAGTCCACCTGAGTTTGTACAAACACGAATCTATTGCTTCATTACAGGGAATTCCATCTTCCATAGTAGTAACGTTTTACTGCTTTTCAGTTGAAGAGATGAAGGCGTATGGAAAAAGATGCACAAGTAAAAAGAAGGAATTTAAAAATACACTTTAACTATAATTAATTTAAATGCTGAAACAAGACCACAAACTAATCATCACCGTAGTGATTAGTCTACAAGTAGTTCAGTCTAACAACTGTGAAATCCTTCTATTAAGGGCAAACAAGAAGGTAAAGAAAGAAATGCTTGAGTAAGCTAAGAACAGAAGAGAGACAGGAAATTAAAGAGACCCATGTTCAAGGTCACAATAAAAAAGAAGAAAGGCAAATTTCAGATTTCAGGAAATATCAATTAAAAAAAGCACAAAAGGAAAGACTAACTTCCTTCAAATAACAGCTCTTCTGACTACCTAGTTTTGTGTAGACACTAATTTAGCTAGGCAGTCTTACTAATTACAGTAAAAATTAATCATAAAGAAAAAATACAGTGCAAAAAATAATCCTAAATGACTTTTTTTGCCCAGACTTCAGGTATTCTTTTATTAACCAAGAGACTATTAACTTTGTTGCTTTATAGAGGTTTACAATTGCAACTGGCATGAATGCTAATAGGAGATAGTCAGTTATCTCACTGACCAACTTCATGGTAAATATCTGTGTAAAAACCTGAGACAAACCTTTTTCTCAGAAAAGAATGTAAATTGATTTTTATTCTATTTTCATTCATATCTTTCCCTCTAACTTTGACTTCTACTTCAAATAGATAACTTGTTTGCATGTACTTTTCTGGTGAGGTGTTCCAACCTTGCTGTCATTTACTGGATGGGGAAATGCAGAACTGTTTACAAAAATGTTGTGACTTTTTCTCTTACTTAGAACCAAAGAGTTTTATTTCTGTGATATGAAGATGAATTTTTCCTGGCCTAACAATGAAGTTTAGTTCTCTACAAAGCCACTATGATGGTTTAATTTCTTCAACAATGCTGTGACCTCTAAGCACACTTAGCAATGTGTGTCCTGTGTGTCTAGTTGAGAACTTTCTCTCAAATCATCAGCAGAAATGGTCATGTTCACAGGAAATAGAATCAGACTATATAGAATAGTTTTTTAATTTAGATTAAATAACTTACTGCAAGACCATAAAATCCCATTTATATCTAACACAACTGCACTCTCATTGAAAATGGGATTATACACTTAGGTAGCTAAAAGATTATTCGAGGTCACTGAATCAATCCTGGGGCAAAATACAGAAAACATGTTGTTTGAACACAGATTTCCAGAGCTGGATAAATCCAAACCATTAATCAAAGCTTAAATAAGAAAACAATTTTTTTTTTTTTTTTAACAGTAATCTACATTGCTGAAAAAATTACCATATTCAAATATTGCATAAAGAGTGCATGGGTTGTCATTCAAAATATTTACATCAAATATGCAAGTAATATTTAACTATTTATCTTTCTGTTTTTCTCAGGCCAGTCATCACTCATAACTTTCTTCATTACAAGAGAGATTTGTTCCTAGTGAAAGGTTCCCTATTACTGGTAGAAAGCACTAAAATCTTGTCCAGAATGTTGAGCAGTAATGAAAGCTGACCACAGAACTGTGATGTGCTCACAAACTCAGCCTGATTGTTTAAGACCTGGTCTTCAACTTGACCATAGATCATGAGCACCTTTTATCCACAGCCGCTGGGCTGAGGAGAGGTCATGATCTTCAGTGTTACTGTTCTGAAAATGCCAGCCTGGAGTTGTTTGCTAGCTTGCAGTCTGGAGCACAATCTATGTTTGCATATGGTAGAGCTGCTCAACATGCAGCTGAATGACCAACAGGCTGAGATGGTGGGAGAGAAAAATAATTAACAAAAAATTGGCCACAATATTCTGCACATCAAACCCACAGGTTGCTGTTCTTCATTGCCAAAATAATTAGATGAACAGTATAAGCAGAGCATTAAATCAGTGATTTAAAACAAAAACAAAAAAATACACGACATTCCAAATCAGAAAAGAACTGTTACTAACCACTCTGGAAATTAAAGTAATTCCTTTATCTTGCCACAGAAGCTGTAAAATCACAGTTAGAACAGTTCTGAAGGGCACAACAGCTGCTCAGACAAAATCTCATTATCCAGTGTCAGACACAAGCACTTTCTGGCAAGTGAGCTTAACCTCCTACATAGGCAGGATGAGTGAATTATATTGAAAGTATCTGATTTTCACTCAACATTGTAGTACGGTATGCCAGGAATGACACATGTATACCTAAATTGCCTTCATTGAGGGTCATTCCAGACAAATTTTCTAAGATTTCTAAAGTAGCAATTGCCAATTTTCAGGTGATTGCAGAGGATAAGATTGAATAACGTGACAATTTTAGTGAATGGCAAAAAACTAGCTTTTTAATGAAAATACTCCATACAGTACCCAAAACAACATAAGTATTTACATAAAACTAAGCAAAGCTGATAAATCATAAAGATGAAGTGCAGAATTACTTATAAGAAATTTCTGTAGGATTCTCACAGCACTGATGTGCAGATGATACCATAAGAACATAAATACGTGAAATAATATAGCTTTGAAGAAGAAATGAAAATACACACCAAGTCACCAGTGAGTCCCTCTATCGTTAATAGTTTTGCAGCTGAAACTTAAGAGTCACAATGTACTTCTGCTGCATAAAGAGAACTGTAAGTTGGTACAAACTGAACATTTAGAACAGTAAGTTCTAAATATGCTAATACATAAATGATATTATCTTAGCTAACTTCATACAGAGTTAACACATGATTATCATAATGCAGTTTAACTAAAATAAATATGCTTCAGATGGGAGTGAGTAAAAGGCTTTCTGTATTTCTGCAAGGTTTTGGTCTGTTTGATCCCCTTGATCAGTTGTTTTTTCCATACATACTTATGTACCTGTTTTTATCTACATATATATATAACAGAGTGTATATAATCTGATTCTCAAGACAATTTTAATTTTGAAAGGGAAAGTAATTTTTGTCTGTTGTCAGAACAGAGGAATACTGCAAAAATGTCAATAAGAAAAAGAAAACCTTGGTCTAAAATACACAGTACAGTTAATAAAAAATCATATCTTGGCACATTTTGCAGTAAGAATTCTATATGAATTATTACAGACACCAAAACTGATGCATGCATCCCTAAGATATAAACCACATGTAGTAAATACAGTTCTCCTTAGTAATATAATCTGAATACCTAAATAAAAATGCACTCTTGTTATATAATGTATACAGACATGAATAATATTTAATACTTTAAAAATATATTAAGAATTTTCTAAATCCTAACAGGTAAAAAAAGTTTGAATTTTACTTTCCCACAATTACATACCCTAAAAGATTCAGGAAAAAAAAAAAAAAAAAAGTAGCAGAAATTTTGAGCATTACCTTTTCATGGTAGCTTCCACAATTATAGTGAACTGTTAACTGAATGAACCTGTGCAAATTGTTTTCAACCACAAATTTGTTGTGTGGTCTTGTAATGCTGTTCAGTCTAGCCTTGCAGTTAATAAACACTTTACTTGATTTAATAATGCACAAAATTGTATATTCCACAGAAAGAAATGAAGGGATCAAGTTACCACAAGCACAACTGGTAACAAGCATTAAATCTAGATAATGATCTTCAGCCACAGTCCCATAGTGCAAGCTGAACTTTCCCAACTTAATAAGACAAGAGCAACTTTATCCCATGAATGCCATCTAATAATTCTTAAGGACGTTCTCCAAAATCTACGTGGTATACAAAACTTGCCACAAACTTTAATGCTATAGACTAAATTAATCCTATCTCTATCCTGCAGTTGGCCATTGCAGAAGGAGGGAGGAAACCAAGGGTATTCCTACTCTCCACTTGTTTTGGATAAAGCAGCAGCATTTTACTCCCTGTCAAATGTAGCTTCAATTAGCCATTGTGACAGACACAGAAAACATGAGGACCTCCAAGTCCCTCTTCCTCCTTTCATACTCAGAACCAGGCCATGTAATTATATTGTCAAGATCTGGCCCATAACGTTTAGGCTTCAGTTTAGACAGATATGGATGTCACATTAAACTATTATAACCTTTTGCAATATGGCAACTACTCCATAAGTAGTACAAAAGTTATAACAATAAGGCACTACTGATGGTCAGATTAGATTTGCTTCCTGACTACATTAAGCCTCATTATATTCCTTTTTAACACCCCATACCATAGACACATAATGACTATCATGAACATTTCATATGTCTCATGAATGAGCTTTTCCAGTAATAAGAGCTTGACTTACATATCTAACACATTAGCTTTGGAATGGAAAAGTATATATTATGTGAAAACAAACAAACAAAAACCCACATATATATGCATAAATATATTGAAAAGCATATCCATATAAAATGGAAAAGCATATTATACATACACCCAAACATCCTCATTAATCTGAGAAGACATGGAAAAATTTGCACCCCATTTTCTTTTCAACTTGCTAGGGTGTTAACTCTACACCTCCTCATGTTGTGTGGCTCTCTCAGCTGTTACTCTGACACAGCTTGCACGTGTACATCACGCTCTGACTTGCCTTCCTCAAGCTCCACCTAACTTTAACAGTTCAAACTTCTCAGCACATAGGGTTCCTTTGTAGTGCTTGTAACCCACTAAATCATCACAGTACACTGCTGTAAAGGAACCGTTTGGGGTTACACTTCTTAAAGTAGAATTAATTTATGACAGCCCTTCACAAGCAGAAACAAAAATCTCAATTACTGTTAATTACACAATTCCTTGTATCTGCCTTTAGGAGACCTCAAGAACCACTCAGCCCCCAGTATCAAGCAGCACTAGGAAAGCTGAATGCACTGGAATGACTTCCAAAGAAAGCCCAGTGGAAGCCTTTCAAATGCAAGAGGTAACTTTGTCAATTAAGAATTATATCATTCAGTAGGTATACCGAGATGCCAAGCCTTATCTGCTTTGCCTCATACTCCAGCACTACTAGGTATAGCAAGATCTTCATGTTCTGCCAATAGCCGCCCTCATTTGGCAGTGCATAACAATGGTTTTTGATTGGTGTCCTACACAGTGTTGTTTGAATGTGGTAATGAATGGGCTTCTCTCTGATGTTTTAAAGACAGTGGAAGAAATATGGAAAATTCTTAAATGTTGCACTAAATTCTGCAGTAAAGTGAAGGTTTTGTGCACAGGTTTCTTGTGAGGAGCAAGTTACTCTGGAGACAAATGGGGCTTCTACATTGATGCAGCACACTGATGAAACAGGTAAGTGGCTTGAGAGTAAAGGCTCACAAAAGAGCACAATGGACCAAGTTCTTGGCAACTGTCTTTACTCCCACAAAAGTGGGACTGCTCTTAGGATACAGATACTGGACATTGCTCCAAGTTGTTCACTGCCTCCTTCCTCAGCAAAGCACATTCATTGATCTCAAAGGGACTTAAGAAAAGGTTTATATGTTGGTACACAGAGGCTTGGCATAAGGAGATAGCTTCAAATATGTGCTGAGCTGCTGGAAAGAACTGGGCATTTTAAGAGTTGCCTGAAAACACACACAAATGCTTGCCCCTGTATAGACAAAATTGTGGATGATAAAGGTTCAATTTATAGCCAAACAGAATAGGCCTGGAGACCATGAGCACAGTGTTGATGCACGGCTTCTGCAGTTTAGTCCTGGTATTAGTATTCACACATTCACTTAATTCAAAGACCTCAGTGAACTCTGAGCCCGGGCAATTCAAGTACGGCAAAATAGCAGGCAAGAATGTGTCCCTCAACAATTTTTCTGTCCTTTTTTCTGTGGATTTCTGTTCATGACCAAGTGACTTGCTAGAGTTCTGCAAGGGTAAGTATAATTTGTCCAGTGTAATAATATTTTACAATTCACTGATCAAGTTAATTTCACAAAAGGCAGGGTGAAGGAAAACAAAATCACTTTATTATTATTATTATTATTCTTTCCATTGCAGTAACAAATACAGCTACGAATGAGGATGTCCCAAAGATTTCTATGCAGATTTTAAAACAGCAGTTTGAAAGGCCAGCTCAGGAAAAGGTTGTTCCCTCTGACAGAGCGACTGCAACGTCTGCACAAGTTGGACAGGTCTGTGTTTTTAATAAGAGGAATCTTGATACTAATTAGAAGTGTGGAAGTTTACATGTTGGTCTGTCACAGCCTGAATTTCTATTTTCATTATGTAGTTGGAATTAAAAATGAAACCTATGAATGCTGTGGGAATATGCGGAGTTTAGGAATCAAGGATACATAAAGTAGTAATAAGTACAGTTAATAATTATGCAATATACTTCAGCAAATACTTCTACTATGTGACAAACACAACAGAAAGTAGAACTCAGTAAACACTTCTGCTTTTCCTGTACTCCTCTGCTGAACACAGTCTCCCCTTTCCTTGTTTGCAGTCTGTAAATGTATATAATCTTTGTCACTAGTTTCTCAGAAACACAGAAAATGCCAGTTTGTGAAGAAATGAAGACAAGTGTAATCCACACTCTTCAGAATGTGCCGAAGCACTGCACAAGACTCTCGAATTCTTTAGGGGACATGTCCACACAGCCACATGGATGTTTGAAATGCAGTGACTGGAATCTTTCAATAAAACGTACCACAATGAGGACCAAGCATCAGCTGAAACATCAGAGAAAATTCTGCTGTAAAAATCACTAGGCACATGTTAGAAACAAAACAGCTGGATAGAGTTTGGCAGCTCTACTCAGTGGACAATGTTAACTTGTTGCAGCAGAAGTCAAAACTCAAAGAGATTAAAGGAAAATTGAAGAGAAGCATGTCTTGAAACTCAGACATCATATGTTGTCAGAGGCAAAGACTGGAGAGTACAATTGTCCACAGAGAAGACACCAAAAAAGGGGATGTCAGAACTGCATGCTGATTGTTGGCAACACAGCCTTTAGATGTGATTAACACAGACCCAATGGAAATTCAAGTTGCATGTGAAATAGCTTTGGAGGAAAATATCAAAGTCGTTTGCACACAAGGCAAAATGTTTTTTTTTTTCTTTGTTTGTGGGTGTGGTTTTTTGTTTGTTTTTAAACACAGCCTTTGGAGACTTGTATTGAAGAGATTGAAGAGGATTCAGAGGAAAGAATCACTGCAAAGGAAATGTTCTAAAGGATGAACAAAGCCAGAAAATGCTGGCTTTTTGAAACTCAGACTCTTGAAATTCTAGAAGATAAAGACAACACACCTCTTCCTCTACCTGAAGAAATAATAGGAGGTGATAGTAAATATTTATTTGAACATATTCAATGTGATGAAGGCAAAGAATTTAAACAAACAATGAAAATTGATATTCAGGATGGTTATGTTTCAGCTATGAAGAATGAATCTGAAAACCAAACATTAGACTCTGTAAATTTCAGTTCAGTGGAACTTACATATATATATATATATATATATGCATATACTTATATATATATAAGTATATATATATATAAGCTGTTCAAAAAGAAATATGTTCGAAAATAAAATGTTTTACTTTGCCAATGGCTTGCAGAAAACAAAGATGACAAACCCTCAGTCAAACCTATTATAGACATAAAGGTGGGGAACATGAGGAAAAGCTGCTTTTGAGACTCTTCTCTGGGCCAGTCTGGAGATGAATCTGAAAATACTAGCACCAAGAAAATCATTAGTGAAGAGGAAATAATAGAATTAAGTGGTGCAAAGTACAGAATGATGCTTGAAACCCAGTCACTTCATGCAGTTGCTGGGAACAAATCCAGGCAGTGAAAATAGGAGACCAAGGAAACTCAACTCAGAACATTCTGCTATGACCCAGTGTGTCAGACAAGTGAGAGCTTTATGGATCCAACACTGCTTAAGCCTCAGGAATCAAAGGTGAGGGAACCATTGTGCCAGCCAAAATGTACAATAACTTCTGCTGCTTTCAGAATTAAGATCATAAACACAATTGTAAAGAATGATACAGATTCTTTAAGACATCCAAACAAGTGAGAAGCTGGTCTTCGAGTTCAAAACTTCTTTGAACAACATCAGAAGTGGTGAAGTCTGTGAACAGGTGAAGTCTGTGTGGATCAGATGCTCCGTAAGCTTCAGGAGCCACAGGTGAGGGAGCCATTTTGCCAGCCCAAAAGTCAAATCACTTCTGCTGCTTCCAGGATTAAAGTTATCAATGAAATCCACAAGAATCATAAAGATTTTGAAAGACATCTGATCCAGCAAGGAATTTCTTTTCTGCCTGAAAATGTGCAATGGTTTGAAAACACCAGAATCAGAAGAAAAGAACAAAGATACAAGCCTTACCATTAGGAAAAAAAAAAAAATAGGAAAGAATTTCAAAGGAGGATCACCAAGATCCCAATAATGGGAATGTGCTAGTGGAAACCACATCCAAAAGAGGAGGAACATGAGTCAGTATGATTCACAGTCCACATGTTGTGTAGTAATGCACAACAGGTTTACCATAAAGGGCTGAAATGGTATAAAATTATCAGACTTGTCTTAAGTTTTGCTGCCCATCTCTTTTCCTATCTCACTAATCTTTTACTATCTTTCCTTTTCAAGGGTATCTGGCTTAAGTGATATGTTAAATGTGTGCCTAACATATACTGACATGGACGTTTCAGGCCTTTTTTGCTAATGTAATCACTGTATTTCAAATAGAACCAAAGAATTACCTAAAATTCAAAAGAGCATTACTGTTGCATTTGAGAAATAATAAAATGCACAGAATGCACCTGATTTCTTACCCTTTGAAATAACGTAACATCCTCTTAACTGAGCATGGAGATCCATGCAGTTATACGAGCAATGAGTTGCTCAGCTCTCGTCTGTTCATATGGCTTTCATAGCAATCCATAAATCAAGGCAGAAGAGCTGCATGGATGTTTCCAAGACCAAAAGATTGCCCATTATTTCTTTCTTCCCTTTTTGGAAATGAAATAAGCCTTTCAACTGTGCTTTGTATTTTACAGAGAACTAGTTTCCTTTAGAATTAATTATGCTTAATGGAAGAAAGGATTCGATAGAGTTAGCTGATGTTATTGTAGCTATCTCAGTCTTGAAAAATTCACACAAGTAAGTATCAAGTCTGAAAGGGAAAACTGTAGTAGTCAGAAATTATGAGGTCTGTAGCATATTTGGACCCTATGAGTGTCCAGATTGCAGGTTACCACAGCAGTGGAGCTCCCTGATGTGCTTTTGGCACAATGAAGCAAAACCTCCTCATCAGAATACATATGTTCTACTCAATTCTACTCAATTATGCTGGTAAACCTTTCATTATCCTAACCCAGTTCACAAAACATTTATTAGACATACCTGGGAAACATTGTGCTTATGTAGTGGATTGAATAGTCCTTCTAAAGGTATGGATTTCTGAAAAGGTACAAGGTGCATAGCTTTTCCACTTTCAAAGCATTACAGTTAGTTGAACAAAAATGAAACCCTCAAATTGCTATCTATCAGCTCATGGTAACAAAATGAACACTACAACTCTAACAACAACAACAAAATATTTGTATGGACTTTGTACAGTTAAAAATAAGTTGCAATATGTGGCTTAGACCAAATGGTAACTTTCTGATATTTGCATCTAGAAACTGCAGTTTTGGGAAAATGAAATATGCAAGCTCTGTCAACAGAGAGTTTATCCAGTGGAACGCCTAGTGGTCGACAAGCAAAATTTTCATAAATCGTGTTTCCGATGTCACCACTGTAGCAGTCAATTAAGGTAAGAACTAACACTGCATGTTTATTCATAGAACATCTGCACTTGAATAAAAAATACACAACTTATTTTCAATAGGTGATGGTTCCCTGCACTAGCAAACTACTCTTGTAACCTCTATATGAAATGCAGTGGTTACTGCCCTAACAGACTGTAAAAGCTAGCAGTTCTGATTTAACACTTCTGAGATTAGCCATACACGTTTAGTTTATTTCATCTGGGAGCTGAATCCAAGTCTAAGTGAACACAAAAAGGCTAAAGAAAATTGTCATGGCAGTTTCTCCTCCTGTTTTCTAGGAAAGTTGAGGCTTTGGTCTTCAATATTACGTGGAAAAAAATCCCCAGCAACCCCTGAGTGCTACGGAACACCTTGTTTGAAAGCTTATGATGCAGTAACTGAATAAGTTTATGTTCTTTCTTAAATCACAAGGCATGACTCTTCTCCTTCCAACAGATTAACTTAAAAAATTAATGGGAATTGGCAATTGAAAAATTTAGACACTAGCTTTTGGGCATCAAAATTGGCTGATCCATTGAATTTGCTCTCTTTTTTCCTCTTCCTTCCTTTATATTTACTGTCATGTAGGGGTACTTCAATTACCAAGTAAAATGTAAAATTCATAGTAGATGAAGGCTATATGAAAGTGTAAAACAAGCTTTCTTCCATTTGGCAGCTTGGGAAATTATGCATCTCTCCACGGACAAGTATATTGCAAACCTCATTTTAAGCAACTTTTCAAATCCAAAGGAAATTACGATGAAGGTTTTGGACACAAGCAACATAAAGAGTTATGGAATTCTAAAGATCAATGTAGCTCAGCTGGCAATATTCATGCTGAAGAAATAAATCCCATTCATCATACACCTGTTGATCCTAAACCAATTACAGAAATTGATCAAGACTCGGGTACTGAAGGTATCCATCCTGAAATTTTGGATAACAATTTGATAATAAAATCAACAGAAAGAGGTAAATTAAAGATGACATGGCCTCCTCCAACAGATGATGCAGCACCTAAGAAAACATTTTCTTTTGAAGAAGTAGCTAAAGTAAATAAGCCAAAGTGGCCCCCAGAAGGCTTTGTGCAAGAAAGCTCTAGCTTACATGCTAATAAACCTCTGGGCAATAAAAATAATCTGCAGAAAGGAAATGCTCTGAGAGAGCAAAAGGAGAATGACACTACAAAAGCACATCAAAATCAACACTCAGGCTTTAGCCTGTCTGAAAAAGAAGCTAGGGGTACCTGTAAAAATAAGGGCAGTAAGGGAAAAGGTGATGAAACTGAGAATGTGCAAGGTAAACTGAATAAAACAGGAGGATCGCAGATTAGAGAGGAAAGTGGAAAGGGAAATAATAAGGCTGATAATGTGGCTGGGCATAGTGCTGAGAAGGAGCGAGAGAAAAAAATTAATGAAACTGATGATTTTGGAGTTATACAAGTTACTAACATTGATGAAGAAACAGTCCAGAAGAATCATAAAGAGTTCAATAACAACAACAATAACATTTACACCACGTTTTCACATCCAAACATTTGCAGGGAGGAAACAGTTCTCTCAGCTCCATCTAACCCAGTGACAGAATTAAGCCATGCAATTTGCACTGCATCACAGCATGCCTTTGAAAAGCTGGAAAATCAGTCTGGAAATGAAGAAACATTTGAAATAGCTGAATCTTTTGAGAACTATTCTAGCAATACTGTAACTGTTTCTCTGGATGAGCAGAATTCAGAAGATAAAGGTGCTGTTCCCTCTAATAGTCTTGCTCAATTTAATAAAGATGTCACTTGTCAGGAGCCTTGTACTAATAGCATATCAGTTCTAAAGGAGGCAATGAATACAACACTCCCTGTTGACAGTGACTTGGTATGTATTGGGGAAGAATCAAGAAATGACAAAACTGTAAATGCTATTTTATCTGACACTGTGAAAACATCTTTTCTTAAAGACTACCTCGTTTTAGACTTTGGTCTAATAGACTCCATAGACAGAGCTAAAAGCACCTCCAGCCCATATTCAAAAGAAGACGGGAATTGTGATATGGAACTGAATGATATTAATGCCTGTCAGGAAGATAAAATAGTCCTGAGTGCCCAGGAATGAAAGAAGCACAAGTTTAGATTTACTGAGCTTGAGATGTACAGTTTTTCTGGCATCTCAAGAGAGAAAGTCAAGTCCAAGCAGCTCACGGTAGAAGAGAAAATTAAAAGAAATAAATTCTATAATAAAAATTAACAAAACAGCTAAGCAACCAGCTATGTCTATCACTACTTATCAAGTATGAGGTAAATTGAAAATTCTTCACTTATTTTACAGTACTTCTTGAAGAATTTAATATCCAGAGATTATATATGAAAATGTGTATTATATACAGTTAATTGTTCAGACTTTATTTACTTAGTTTATATTTAAGGAAATGAAGAGGCAAAAAAGGATTTTTTCAGTCACCGATTAAAACAATACATATTTCTATGTTCCTGACCATTGCAAGAAATGTTTTACTATATGACAGTTTTTCAGAAAGATAATAGATCAGTTTTACTCTTTATCATTTACAAAAATGTTAATAGGTGAAGCACCTGGTGTGCACAAAATAAGGAAAAATATATCCCTAACTATTTTTTGTATGTATTATTATTATTGTAACTAAGCTGTTGCTTCATGACGTATTAAGCACATTCACTGTGTTAATTTATACTACAAGATTATTTTTTTTTTTTTTGTAATATCATGCATTACTTAGTTTGAAACAGACGCTTTTTGGCACATAGTACTGTTTTCCTATATTCCTAGAGCTGCTACGGCTTTATAGTGGATGAGGGGAAAAAAAAAAAAAAAAAAAAAAGTGTAAATTTTAAAGCAAATAGGATAAAAATCACAGAATCACAGAATAGTCTAGGTTGGAAGAGACCTCCAAGATCACCGAGTTCAACCTCTGACCTAACACTAACAAGTCCTCCACTAAACCATATCCCTAAGCTCTACATCTAGACATCTTTTAAAGACGTCCAGGGATGGTGACTCAACCACTTCCCTGGGCAGCCTATTCCAGTGACTAACAACCCTTTCTATAAAGAAGTTTTTCCTAATATCCAACTTAAAACAGACATCACAGGCAGAATTGGAACAGGGTTTGGGAACACTGGGTAATGAAGATTTGTAATTGTTTCAGTAACTAATCCTTAGTCATTTTTTAGTGAAGCAGCTCTCAATTTTCATATTTAATTCTGTACAAACTTAGGCAGATTTAGCTCTTTTTTTCCTTAAAAGGTTTATGGATTAGTATTTGTTCTCCTTACACTATTCTAGCTTGTATTAAACAGTAACATATCATTTAACTGTTGACAATACATAATAAAAAGCACTTTTAAAATAAATATTTTGTGAAGGGTTTTTATATATGAACATATACAGGTGGTTTTCCTTAATGTTTGTGAAATTCCTCACATGATAAGTATTTTAACCTAAACTCTGTGTCAGAATGTGACTCTTCTATACCTGTATAGAAATATCTATAAAGTATACACATACACAGAGAGAAAAACTATATACAGTATTTCATGAGACTAGTTCAGGAGTGTGAAGCCTCTTTTTATGCATCATGCTTTACTTCTGTGAGGTATTCTCATGAAATGGAGAAATATAGAAAAGACCCCTTAAAATGAATGTTTCCAGAGGTATAATTTCAGGTTCACAGAAGGCCCTCAGACACCACTGTATCTGTTAACTTTGTAAAACAGCATCAGCCTACAGGCTATTGTGATGTGAACCTGCTATCAAGTACATATGAACAACAGAACTAGGTAAATCCTCCTCCAAACCCATTTAACTACAGAAATCTTACTGTCTTCCCACTTAACTTACTTTGTTTTCATGATAATTCTAGTAAAAGTCATTTGTTGCAGTCATTAAAAGCCTTTTGAGAAAATTCTGAACAAACACATGAGAAGACATCCAGACATTTTAAAATTGTTTTGGTAAGATTTTGTTTGATATCTCTCTGTTTTTTTCACAATTTACTTTAACCAAGATAAACTACTTTTTTAAAAAAAGGGGGAGTGGGGAGGGGGGAGGAGGGATTACTTTTCTTCTTCAAGTTACTAACACAACTAAAAATAACATCAACAAAAAATTCCTGTTAAAGCAAAAAAAAAAATCTCAGAAATTAAAGCAGGGGTAATCATAGACAAGATAAGGTTGGAACTCACTCACACGTGTTTGTCTTGCTCCCTTTTCCACAGAAGGTGAAAGAGATGGGAGATGGTAATATCTACGAGTTTTCTGAATGTACACATACATTATCACTACAGAAGTCATGCATATAGCAGCTGAAAGTGAGATTGGGATAAAAGTTGTAGTTAGAAAGCAGCAGCTGTACAGATTTTGTTTAAAATAAATGCTAAATGAATAGCAGCTTGGCTGCCAAAAAGCCTATTGCATTCTGGGGAAACCATGCAAATTTACTGTAGCCAAGGAGCTGGTCTTCTGTGGTTTTGAAAGAAATAGCACCCATCAGAGCTGTACATTTTGTGATATAGTCATCAATCTAAGTTTAAAGATCTTGAAGTTAACCTCTAAGCTTTCTAAGTTGTACTATCTAAGTTTAAGTAACCAGCCATCAGTTTGTAAAAGTCCCCACCTGACTCTGTGAGGAGATGCTTGACAGTTCTTGAGAGAAATCCTGCTACTGAAACCCTCATTTTCTGATGAGTCCTGGGTTTCATCCATGATCTCATAGATGGGAGTGCCTAGGAATGGGATCTCACAGTCATGGAAGACAGAGCTGATCCCTTTCCAGGACAGGTGTAGCCAAGCACTCTTTAATAGCAAACCTGCACTGACAAGCAGCAGTGAAACGTAATGTCACTGCATCGTTATTTAGTAGAGGATGCTGGTAGTCTGAGAAGTCTAGGCATTCACTAGGTCTTACCAGCTACTGAAGACATCCTACTGCTTTTAGAACACAGCAGGGTTCATGTATTCTTCTGTACTCAAAAGCACCAATTAGAGAGATTAAAGAGCCTGATTTAATGTCTTGTTAAGGAGCTTCTGCATTGCTCGACCAGCACTGGACTTTATAGGACTTCTAAATTCGAAGTGCCTTTGCAGTTTCATTAACGTAATTGGCACCAAGACTTACTTTGAGCTACTGAAATTGTTTTTATAGATGCAGCGTATCAACTGATCCTTTTGAAGACTTCATAGAGTCAGGGGCACCATCAAAGCTATAGAGGGACCTAAATAACACTTTTACTATACTGCTGAAAGACTACTAGGTGAAGAACTTGCTGAAAGCAAATGCTTGATTAGTGCAAAAGGTATACTTACTGTGTCTGTCTCCTCTTAAGCATTTATCTCCTTCATGCATATTAATAGGCACACCTACACGAGTATCTTAAAGACATAGTGCTCAGCTTGGATGTTAAAGCCAAACTAAGAATCTGAGTTATTCTAACACAGAACATTTCTTGCAATATCCCTCCCACAAATAATTATAGTTCAGGCCTTATTTTAAAAGTGCAGGATAATTATCAGAATTACTTATATAAGATTTGGGTCACTTCAGTCAAGTACACCTCCAACTGTTAGGTATAATTGCAAAAACATTAACTACCCTCAGTACACTCACAACAAACAGGAAAACATCAAGTCAGAAAGAGACAGATCAAAACCTTTGTCTATTTTCATGATTTAGCACATCCATTAAGAGGCATCTAAGTTAAATCCTTTGGGTGAACTTTACTGACTTTCACAAGCAACATTTCACCCTGTATGTGGGTTACATTTGATGATTTTGACATGAAAAGCATTTTAAAATGTTTTAAAGAGGGGAACTGTGTTAAAATGAGATTAGAAAAATAATCAGAGTGACCTTGCTTTGTGGCTTTCTAACACATTAAATGACAATTTAACCAAAAAAAAGACCTGATTTTTTTAGTATAATCCTCAAACAAAAAATAAGGCAGCTGTGTACTCTTTCAGGGAAACAGGTGAAAAATTCAAAGACTTAATGCTCCATTGACCTATTTGCTATACCTTCTTCCTCTTCCCTCTTTTAGGGTTGGGTGTGGGAGAGAGACAGTAAGAGAGAATAAAGCCTTCAAATGTGTTATAAATGTGTTTTTTATTAACTGGGTACATTACAATTTTATTAACAACAGACATGAAAAATCTACTACACATTTGCAGCAGGTGATTTTCAAAATCTCATAATCTGTTTAAATAAAAAAAGATCCTCCTAGAAAAACCTCCAAGGGACATCTACACGATGACAGCTAATTTCAAACACCCTATACTTGTTGGCTCTTTACACTGTAACTATCACTATCAGTAGCCATCTAAAATTACTTTTAGACTGACATAAGGATACACGTGACAGATGCTAACAGGAAAAAGTGTTCTGTCACAAAAGCTACCTATGAATGAGCCATTCCTGCCCCACAGAATCTGCATATTCCAAATTAAAAATAAAGCTGTTTTTCCAGTCACCCTTATTGCAGAAAAATTGACCAAATAATTTATTTCATGATAAAGAAAGTCACCCCTCAACAAAAAATAAGATGACTGTTCAGTACAAAAAGGTGACAAAATAGTTAAAAAGTTATGGGTGAATGAGATGTGGCTGCACCAAGACAGAATGGAAACTGCACAGGAAGTAATTCAACGTATGGTTTGGTAAATTGGATCATGGCCTTAGTTTTAATACAGTTGCAAATATAACAAAAGGAATAACTAACCTAAGAAATAGGATCTTTCAACTTAGAGTATGCTTTCAGTTTCTTTCTGTGATCACTGTTAAAAGATCTACGTGATATTAGATAAAAAGGAATAAATAGAAGGCTGCATATTCAGCATGTAAAGTTGGACCCAGAAAAATATTTTTTGCATTTCCAATATTAACAAGTTTTGCTTTTCAGAAAGCAATGTTAAGTGTGGAAATAGCACATTCAAATTCTCCTACACTGTTTGGAATCTTTTATCCTTTATTGCCCCCTGTAAGCTGTTCTAATTTGCTGGGATGGTACTCTTGTGTTGAAGGCTGCAGATTCAGTCTGGGTGGCTTTGAGAAAACTATTTTGCCAAAGTTGGCAGTGGCTTTTTATGTGCCTGGAAAGAAGGTAATGAAAAGTAGCTTTCACAAGCTCTGGCAGCTATCCATAATGCTATCCATAAAATTAACTAGTATGCCATAAAGCAGAAGCAGCACAGATTCAGCTTATTGGGCCAGAATATGAAACCTTAATCTTTTCCTTAAAAAAAAAAAAAAAAAAAAAAAGTGTGTGTGTGTGTATATACTTATGTATGTATATGTATATATATATTTGACAACAATCAATACCCTCATATGCTCTTGGAAACACCATGATATGAACATCTGGCAAATAATATATGGCAACGTATATTTGAAAATACTGTAAAGTAATATAATGCAGAGTGCTCCAATACCTTATTATTTTTTGTTGGTTTTGTTGTTGAAGAAAGTACATGTGCACTGTAGACAGTGGCAAGACAGCAAAATCAGATTAAAAATTAATAAGAATAATTTACTTTATTTGTGAAAACCTGTGTAAGAAAAAAGCTCTATAAAATTCTGCAAAATGGCTTCCAATAAATAAGGTGAGGATGCAATTAGGTCTCCAGACACTTATGTTTTGTGATGATATTTCGACATTCCTGCAGCACTCCAAGAAGCAAAATATTTTCTTTATACAGACACAAATTTCATCAACTCCAAGAGACAGAGATGACATAGCAATACAGAGCATTATGTTTCTGTGCTCTGGCTATTTCCATTTGATAAAGTAGATTATTATGGTCAAGTGTTGTAGAGGGACAGTGAAAGGAGCCATCTGTATTTATGAGCACTCCACCAGTCCTAGAACTGAAAAGA
The DNA here is from genome assembly GCA_011075105.1 of Heteronetta atricapilla. Lineage (NCBI taxonomy): Eukaryota > Metazoa > Chordata > Aves > Anseriformes > Anatidae > Heteronetta > Heteronetta atricapilla. Next base: position 20,178,484 of record CM021737.1, on the reverse strand, counting down.
GACATACATTTCTTTACACTGTCATTCTCAAGTTCTGCACAATGGTTATCCAAAGTAAGGGACATAAGAACACCATCTCCAAAATACCTAAGATAAATATTATGTAAATCAAAGCAATTGACTTAAGTGCATATGGCCACCTTGATCAAAAGCTATTAATTTCTGTAATAACCACTGTAAAGGCTAAGCTCAGCTACTTTTTGTTTTTCACCTTCTTAGAGAAAATTTGCTGTGATAACATGTCTGTCTGGTAAAGTTTTATCATACTGAGGAACAGCTGTTTTGTTGGGGATGTTCAATCTCATCAATCCATTACTGTGTCTTCAGAGGACATTCTGTAATATGAATCCTTGTATGCATTTGTTTGCAGCTGAAGTTCAGGTACTCACATTGCCCCTTTTAAGACACTAACCATTGTCAGTCTGGAGCTTGTTACATCCAGAAACAAAAAGCAAGAGGGCAAAAGATAGAATTAACCATGGGGAATTTCTTTGTTGCCACTGACTAAGAAAGAGTCTTGCACTTCTACTGTACCCTCTGTAGAGAACTGGAATGAAAAGGCTTTCTGAACTGATAACCTGTATCTGAACAGAAGAAACCTTCACTCAGCAACAGAGGTGAATTAGTATGCTCCTCTTTCATAATTACAAACTACAGTTCACTGAGAACTTGTTCTAATTGCTTTTTTTTTTTTCAAATGAAGACTTAGCTACACCAGGAAAATGGATAATGGCTGAAATTCTGCACCTCCTGTACCTTAACTGTGTTTGTTTCACTGTTATTAGTGCTTGTGTTTCTATATTTAGTAATATTAACTATTTTAGTAATATTAACTATTATTATGTGACAATAATTTTTTAAAATGAGTAGCAGTTTACAGGGAAATGAAATAAGGTCAAATGGACAACCTAAATTTTCACATTTGGTAGTCTCTGAGTGCTTGATTTCAAAAATTTGATGCTATTTTAATATATTTACAGAAGACACCCATACATACGTGCCAAATACTGTTACAGGGAATTTCCAATGCTGGAAATTCAAAATCTGGATCCACTTGAAATTTCTGAAAACTTTAAAAGTTCAGAACCAAAATTTAATACTTTATAGACTGCTATATTTTTAAGTTTTATAAAATTAGGAGTAGTTCCTCACAATAGATTTAAAATGTAACTCAAGTCTTGAAAGTACCAAAATACTAGAATTTTCAATAATACTCTGGAACGATTTTTCTTTAACACCCATGAAAAGCTCTGGTAGGGCAAAAATACCACACCAATAATTGTCTGGGGTGACTTCTGTAAATGACACACTCCAACTTCAGCAATGTTATCCTGCTAAACCGAAATGCAAAAATGTAGGTTCTTTTCTCTCTCACACAGTCATATCTTAATAGTAGTAAAAGGCAATACCATTCAAGTAATAGTTTTGTATACTTCCCAATTAAAATAGTTGTTTTCAGTCACTTAAAACTTTGTCTGATATTATCTATTTGGTTTGAAGCTTTCCACATATAGGAAATGAGAGGATGATTTCTTTTTAAAGCTTTACCAAAAAGGTTTTCTCCATGTCCAGGAAGAAAATCGGGTAAGAGTATAGCTGTTTGCCCGTGCTAAAAAGTATCTTTCAGCTGAATAAACTTAGATTAATCTAGTGCCTTGGTTTCTATATGGTTCTATTTTGACTATATTTGCAATGAAGTTTTCAATTTCACCATCTCACATTATTTTTTTATGGTACAGATCATGCTTTGGTGATATATAGCCAGGAGAATGTTTTTATTAGGACTTCATTCTGAATTGCTGCAGCAGCTGGAAGATGCATAGGAGCCTGTAATCAATAAGACCTGAGGCCATATTTTTAATAATTCAATAAAACAAAATATTGAAGAATTGTGCAAGTAGAAGGATTCATCCCTTCTATGCTATGAATAAGGTAAGCAAGTCCTAAGACCCATGCAATCACAAAATTAAAGACTATATCAGACAGCTTTTGACTTCAGGCTTTCTGACTTTCAAACTTAATGCTCTTCCAATGCAATATATGAATATCATATGTATATATGCATATAAATAAATAGATACTCATGTATACATAAGTAGAACCACAAGCAATCAGCAAATTACTTTAACACCAGTTGTGTATATATAGAAATAGCAATCTTAGTACCGCTGAATTTCTAAATTTGATGGCTTCATTGTTTTTCCCCTCACTCTTTCTATCCATATATTCAATTTTTTCTCTTTTATCATTACTCCACTTGTAGCTCATCTCTTTGGAGGGCTGAGACTATGGGGAAATTTTTCTTACAGATGATAAGCAAAAGCAAGTGGTCAAATATTCCTAACATAGTTCTTCTATCTTTACTTTGAATAATTTTTGGCAACAATGTCCTCAGCACCTGCCCAAGCAGACATCCTTGTCTACATGAATGCCACTACAAAAAAAAAAAAAAAAAGTTTAATTTTTAAAATTTTTCTTAAGATGTTCTTCAATGTAAATGGGGGTGACAGAACCAGGCCTGTGTGTCAGTCATAAAATAATAACAGTGACGACAATTCCAACCTTTGCAGTGTTTGTTCCTTGTGACAGGAATCCTGACTTCTGATAGATGTATTCTTTGAGCAAGTGGAATTTAATGTCAAGTCTCATCCCTCTACCCTTGCTGGTAAGCAAATCAGATGATATCTTCATCAAATGACACAGAACCAAGACCTCTGGTTTATGCATAGCAAGTGCCAGGTAATTTTGCAAGATCTTTAAAAAGAAATACAAAATTAAGAAATAAGTAAAAATTTTAATCATGATTAAACAGAACCACACTGATTTTTTCAAGCTGGATTCAGCCACTGACTATGCTGTGAAGGCTATTTTGTCTTGGTTAACCTGCAGATAATCCACCACAAAATAAAACACAGGGTGGGAGACGATAAAATCCCTAATAGATAAAAAAAAATAATAATAATAATAAAAAAAAGATAAAAATCCTTAAACTGACAGGGCCAGTGTTCACACTATGTCCTGGTCACTCATGCAAAGAAGAATTGCTTGTATATGAAAGCACACTCCATGATAAATCCCTTCATTAATACAAAAAGACTATCTTATACTACCGTTCAAAGCAGTCACAAATACATATGTATTTATGTATTTATGGAGTCTTAAAATGCTTCTAAGTATATTCATTATGATCTTCATAATGACATTGCTGTGAAGGACACTATATAAATGGAAGCTGTGCTTGCAATTGATCACTTATGATAAACAAACATCTTGAAGGACTCACCAAGCACACACAAGTTGCCTTGCTTTGTTTACAGGGAGATTAGCTCTCTTCAGATAACTTAATACATGATAGATAAATCTTAAAAGAATAAAACAAAAATTCTTCAGGAAGTGTGAAATCAGATCACAATGCACTTCTGTCAAAGATCATGTGAGCAAACTCCTTGGGTCAAGGACCTTGTTTCCTTACTTTTCTATATTGCACCTAGCACAGAGCTGTGAATAGTATCTCACAACATACATCGACATAATATTAACAAATGGGTTACCAACTGGGGCTGAATAACATTGGCAAATTATCATGCATTTTAAAATAAATAATCAAACATTCCTCCCACAGATATGTACAGGCAGTGTTCCATCTATATATCAGCCAAATATTCAACTGCTACCAAAAGGGAGAGAAATAATGTTCATCTCTAGAAGGCTGCCTTACGGTTTGATGTCAAAGACCTGCTCTTATACCTTGCTTCTTAGAAGGGCTCACTTATGACAGAGCTTACCTTCTAACACTGTCTGCCAATACTCAGAGGACAGGACACAGCAAGGCCAGACAAAGTAAGAGATAATTTTTAATTTCAGTTGTAATAAGGTGCCAACCCATGAATAATACTATCAGCCTAACCAGGCTTAAGCAGAGGACTGATCTGTCACTTCTCAAAAGAAGAAGTTATTTCCTGCTGTGTGAATCACTGTGAAGCCAACTGAGCTGCGGCAGTCAGCCATCCCCCTGGCAGCCCACACAGTGCTGTCCTTTGCCTCCGAGGCTCAAGGGCCGATGAGAGCACACCACCAGCCTTCTGGCCATCACTGAGCAGTGCTCCCACAGCACCAGGGCTGGCTCTCCAGCCCTCCCCTCCCTGGAGGGCAGGAGGCTGGAGGAAAGTGACCAAAGGTCTATTTCACACCCCACAAAGTGGTGCTCAGGAGTAGAAGCTGGGGGAAAGGAACGTTGGGGGAACGTTGGGGAAAGGGGCAGCAGGAACGTTGTGGTTACAGCGTTTGTCTTCTGGATCAACCACTACACACATTGAGGCCCTGCCTCTCAGGAAGTGGCCTGCTGATGGGAAGTTGTGAATAAATTCCCCCTATTTGCTTTGCTTCCACGTGCAGCTTTGCTTTTCACATTAAACTCTCTGCATCTCAACACACTTGAGAGCTTGCCCATCTGTTTTTCTCCCCCTGTTCTGCCGAGGAGGGCATGAGGGAGCGACTGGGTGGGGTCTGCTGGCTGGACAAGGCCAACCCACCACGGCAGGGGATGTTTGCAGCATTTTGCAAGCTGATTTTTTTTTTTTAGCCTAGCACCTTCTGGCAAGAGGTTTTCTGTTTTCTGGTACTTCCCCTAGAGTTTTGGAGTTTTTGGAGGTTTTTTTATTTGCTTATTTTGGAGCTGAATCTCAGCATAGTTCCCAGTGTCTGCCAAAGTCCCAAATGCCAGAACTTAGGCTACAGCTTGCATCTACCTGGCAGTCCTACAGCTAAAATGAAGATTTAACAGGTGTCATTTCTGACTTTCTCTGCACCCCTGGAGGTTTGTTGATCCAGGACAGAATGGACTTGTGTTGACAGAGCTGTGTGTGTATATTTCTTATACTGTTTGTGCTGTGAATTAAAATAGTTCAGCTTGTGTATGTCCTGTTAGTACTTTTCAAGTATGTTTTTTTATTTAGAAAGAGCCATTAGACTCTCCTTCCTTGTATGTGCCCAATGTCTAAATTAAAGGTTTGTGGACTAAGCCAACCTAAAGAGTTTTATTGGGATACAAAAAACAGTTCAGCAGATATTATGAGCTCTGTTAAATTTTAGAAAATATTAAGAGTACTATAAAGCACTTTAATGATCAGCCTTATATTTTCATTGTTCTACTTTCTCATTCTCACACCTTTTCCACTTTTAATTATTTAGTGCTTTTAAGCCTGTACCAGCAAATCTCCCCCTGAGAAGTTTTGTCTCACAAACAGGGTATTTAGCTGTTAGATGACACACTGGCTTTCTACTTGGAACAAATTCTGTTTAATGATCTCCAACACATTTGAAATACTGGTAGCTAAACTGCAAGTTTTTCCTGACAAGCAATGTTTTAGTTACCTTACACACTGAGCTGTGTATGTGTTTGGGAAAAACTGCTGTTGAATGTTAGAGGCTACTTCTTTAAGAGGAAAATAGTGCTATGACAGGATTTCTGAATTTGTTTACATTTTTAAATAAAATTTAAATATTACAAACAATGAAAGTTTATTCGGCTTATTTCATAGCAAGTACGACTTGCTATGAAAGAGCTGTACTTGCAGAGATTATTGTCATATTTCCTCCTTTTTTTGCAGGAGTTATAAAGCTGTAAGTGTGAAATGCTTTAATTCTGCAACATTTGTAAAACTGGGCAGTAAAAGTAAGTATGGTGGGTTTTTTTCCAAGCTAAAAATATGGCTCTCTGACATCAAATATTAAAAAAACACTTCCTGCTTCAACAAAAAAAAAAAAAAAAAAATTTACCATACTTTTTGATACATATAAAATACTATTTTTGACACTTTCTTTTCTCATGGCTTGGGGTAGCTCCTGAACTAATAAATAAATAAATAAATAAAAATTTCCAGAAAGAAAAAACAAAACAAAACAACAAAAAAAAAGTCCTGAGTTATCAGATACAGCATCTAAACCCATAAATAAGCATTTAAAGCAGTTCTCAACATTTTCCTCCAAACAAAGGTGAGTGTGTTCACTGCTCACCCTGGACACAAACCCAAATGCATCACTGTGACCAAACAAGAGAAAACAGTTGAAGAGTGGAAGGGAAAGAAACCTGCCACTGTAGTGGATCAGTCTCAACAGAATAAAATTTGCATTAAAAGGTTGTTGTGAAAGGAGACGGCACGACTTACAGGTTGCCTAACAGTTGGCGCAGTTGTGAACTCAGCAGATGAAGGTACAACTTCATCAACAGGCATTTGGTACAACTGAGCAAGGAATTCTGCCCATAAATAGTATCCAATACTAACATGAACAATAAATTCCTTCATTAAGTCACAACAAACACTTGCTTATCAACAGATTAATTAAAGAGGTCGTTTCATTTTGGCAACATCTGAAATGCACAAGATATGATGGTAAGCCACTAGGAACTGATGAACCTTCACCTCTCTGAGTCAGGTTTTATGAACACAGCAGCAGTCAAACTACGAAACTGGGTCAGGGGCTTTTCTTGACAAGCAAATGCTGAAACTGTGGGTAAAGACCAACAATACCGAAAAGAATCTAGCAGTGAAACATAGTCCTGAAATGTTTTCAACTATGTGAACTGTTTCAAATACCACCTGGCTTTTTAGAGAGACCGGAGCAGAGGGAAGTGTTTGTCATTATGCTGAAATCTTTACACTCTAATTATTAATTACGGAAGACAAGTAAAATAGCACTGTTAAATTTGTTACACGCGGTTCCCAGTTTGCAGCCCTGTCCTGGCATTACATTCACCCTTCTGCTGATCCCTGGTGGGCAAGTTCCTTCTAGGCTGGGGCTGGTGAGAGGGTGACACCAGCACGTGGTTGAGCATTTGGAGTCCTCAGGCAAGAGGAACATCACGTTCACGTTGATGATTTCTTCTTCCACCCCTCTAGCACCTTCTTGGCTCATTTTTATGTTTGCTAACATGCTTTTACGCTTTTCTCTTTCTTCCAGCCCGCAGCTCCGATTGCAAGCCTGTCACAACGTCACGTCTCCTCTGAGATGTGTCAGGTGCCGTTCCTTTGTTACCCCTGAAGGGAGTTTTACCCAGCCCCGGGACAGCGCTCCCCGAGCCGTTTGCAGCCAGGAGCTCTCCGGGACGCAGCCCACGGGCACCTCTCCGCACCGCCGTGCTCGGCGCTGCCACCCGGGCAGAACCGCGGGCAAAGCCGGCACCGGGGGCACCTGCTCCACCCGCGCTACCGCTGCTGCGGCTAAACCGGGTGGAACAAAGGTGCGGCCGAACTTCGGAGGCAGCGAGCGGGGCAGAGCCTCGGCTCCGCGCCCCGCAGCGATGGGAGCGAGGGGCAGCGCGCTTACCGCAGGAGGCACGCGGCCGCCCGAGCCCCCCCTCCCGAGCGCCGCCCCGCGTCCGAGCGCCGCGTGCCCGCGGTGAGGCGAGGAAGGACCCGGGCGGGCTGCGGGGGCACCGGGCGGGTCCGAGGGGGCGCTGCCCGCTGCGGGGCGGGGCGGGGCGGCCGCTGGGGAGCGGCCACGCTGCCCGAGCAGGTCCCTGCGCCCCAACGCCGCGCTGGGGCTTGCGGGAGGGCCCGGCTCCGGCGCGAGTGGGGTCCGCGGCGAAAAATAACACTAAGAATGGGTGCGATGGGAATAATAAATCCTCCCCGGATTTTTCTTTTTTTTTTTTTCCCCCGAACAAAGCGCCCTGCCGCGAGGCTCGGCGCCCTGCGGACGCACGGGCAGGGCGAGGCGCGGCTCCCCCGGCAGGGCATCCCCGGCCAGGGGAAGGGCGAGGACTGGCCCCGGCGCACGCGTTCCCGTGGCCAGCAGCCGCCGCCGAGGACACAGCGCGCCCCGGGGGGGGTGAAGCCGGGGCCAGCCCCGCGGGACCCGTCCCGCCCGGCCCCGTCCCGCACCGCCCGGCTCTGCGGGCTGCGCCCCGCGCTCACACCCGCGACGACCCCCGCCGCCCAGCCTCAGCTCCCCCCTCCCGGAAACGGCGCGGCCGGAGGGGCGGGCTCCCATTGGCCCTGCCCGCCGCACCCTCCCGCCTCCTCGGCGCTACGCGGGCGGCGATTGGCCGCCGACCTTGTCAGTCAGAGAGGGCGAGTCCCCCCGGCGCTCGGGCTGCGCTCTCCCGGGGCGGGCGCTGCTGCCGGGCGCCGCGGCGGCGGCTGGTGCGGCTGCGGGCGGAGCGGGGATGCCGGCGGCGGGGCGGCGGGTGGCAGCGGCACTCGCAGTCCGGCGCGGAGCGGCGTGCGGCCAGGCGGGCGAGCGCAGCCGGTAAGCTCCGGCCGAGGGGAGGGAGGATGGATGGATGGATGCCCGCCTCCGCTGCGCCTGGCGCCGAGGGGACCGGCGGCGGCACCGGCACGGGCGGGGGGCCCGGGGCGGGAGGGGGCGCCGTGTCCCGGTGCAGCCCCCCGGCCGCCCTCTGCCGTGCCCTTCGGCGGCGGGGCGCGGCGCGGCTGCGCCTCGTTCCGGTCCCCGGGCGGCAACTTGGGTACCGCGGCGAGAGGGCGATGCTCGCTCGGCGGGGCTCCGGCAGGCGGCGGCGCTAGCTCCGGGGCGGGCGGGCGGTGGGCGGCGGAGCGCCCCTCGCAGCGGGGCCCGCACCGCCGGGAGGTGCCCGAGCCCCGCGAGGCGTGGCCGCGGCCGCCCGGTGCCGCGCCTGGAAGTTGCGGTGCGGGGAGCGCGGCGGAAAGTTGGGGAGAGGGCGGCGGGACGGCGGCGGGGGCCGGGGGGATGCCGGGGGTGCGATCCCGCTGAGCCCCGCACGCTCTCGTTCGCCGTGCTGCGACCTCCTCCGCTTCCAGTGGTTGGAGGTGTTACTGGGAGGCTGTGGAGCGTTGTCCAATCTCGTTGATTTGGGAAAGAAAATAGCCTTTTGGATGCTCTTCGTGGTTCTTACTGTAAGCATTCGGAACCTCAGTATGGTAGCCGTTTAAGGATCGTTAGGGCACTGTCGGACTAAGCAGTGGACCTGGTCCTGCGGTCATGGAAGTAAAGGGGAGTTGTGACATTGACTTGGTAGGAAGCAAGCTGCATCGAAATTAACAGCTGAAGAGAGTGGTCTCTCTTGTGTCTTGGTTACTTTGCATATGGTGACCTGGGCATTGCCATCATGAGGAAACTGCTTTATGTCTCTAGAAAACACCAGGAGCATTTTGTTCTAACTTTCAGAATCTTGCGTGGCTGTGAGCTTCCTTCCCTGCTTTCTAGGTGTGCATCGATTTGGTTCTCTCTCAATATGTAGCATTTCAATTCCTTAATTCAGTTATAAGGAGGCATTTGGCCACGTGATGCACGACATGCGTTCAGAATTGGTAAAAATCATGTGATAGACAACAAGCATGAACACCCAGCATGAACCTGTTGTTTCAAACAGCCAGCTGAGTGGGAAGTACTAGTAAAAGGATAGAGGTGTTGAATTTATAACCGAGCCAGGCTAATACTGTTCCCTCCCTGCATACTTACCCAATAAATATCTGTACTGAGAGAACATAAATGGCTGATGAAATTTCAGTTTCTTGTATATCACTTATTCTGGATGGATCCAGCAAAATGTCATATTGGCAAACCAGTTTTTCAGAAAGATCATTCAGTTACTTGAATCAATGTCTTTAGAGTATGTTAGGTTAATTTAGATGCCTAGGGCAGACACTAATCCTGATCCAAGGACGCGATGTCTGAGATGTGCTCAGTTGTGCTAGTCTGCCTCGCACCTCACCTATGTTTTCCTTGCATGGCTTCTCAGGAAACAAAAAGCCAAATTTGGCATAAAATTTTATGGTGAGGATGAGTGAAATATTTTGCAAGACTACAGACTGAAAATATAAACTTTCCTTTCCTATTGTGGATCCAGTTTATGAATGGATAATCGGTAAAACCTTCAGTACACGAGTAGCCTTAATTCGTTATACTTGTTTCGCTGGGATTGCTCTCAGGAGGATTTGCATGCAGGAGAATGTATGTCACCATATTTGCTATGTAGCCTTTTTCTTAACTATTTAGGCAAGTTATTTTGATGCAGCTAGGCAAAACAAGTGATGTGTTTTTAGAAATACATATTTACATTTAGTTGAACTACTGAAGAGTTGCAGAAGATTGTAGAAAAGATGGATGATGCATCATCTTCTAGTTGTATTAGATCACACAAACAGTATACAGATCTTTTTCGAAAAGCTAATGTTTTTTCAGAGCTGCAGTTAAAATACTGACTTGTAGCTGTTCATAATGTCTCCAGCAAACGTAGTGACTATAGACGCTGATGTATGGAAGCTCTGCAGAATTGGAGATAAGCAGAAGTACAACATGCCTCTGCATCCAAGTGTTCCCTGTGCCGCTTACTCACAGGCTTCAGATGTTTCCAAATGGTGATAGTATCTGCTGCTGCCTAGCACTGCCATAGGCGTATATGAATGCCCAAGACTGCTCTTCTTTGGTTGCCGTGTAGCCTGTGAATGCTTCCCAATGAAGTTAACAAAGGAGGCTCTTAAGATGTGGGAATTCAGCTGCTGAGGCTGAGGATGTAGATCTTCAACAGAGTGTAACAGAGGGTGAGAGGTGAAGATGGGCAAGTTGTTCTTTGATGCTCAGTCAGGCAGGAGTGAATTTCAGCAGAGCTGTGCAGACTGCAGATGTGTTGGTGGCTGAGATCAGCTTTCTAGAGTTCATCCAGGAGAAACAAAAGCTCTCTCCAAGCTTTGGGCCTGCTTGGGGATGGTATTAATGCAGAGGTGTGTCAAGGTGTGATGATGAATAAGCCTCATTTACAAGCACACCTCTCTTCTTGTATCACTACCTAAAACATAAAATTGCTAGATATTTTGCATGTATAGTGAGGGGTGGACACTTTTTATTGCTCCTTCATTCTGAATTTTCTAGCTCTCAATTTATCCTGCCAAACTATTGGGAATAACCTAAATATCTGCAATAGTTACTCATCAAAACTGTACTTTATTATTCCCTTATGAATGAAAATGTGTAATTTAATGCATATATAAATGTATAATTTAATGTGTACCATATGTATTTCACTAATATACATAGTGATACATTACGTGTGTACTCTTTCCTTTTGAATAACAACAAATTACCAAATACTGGAGAAGGAGCTAATGGTAAGGGTGAAGAATACATTATACAACTGAACCCACGTGAGGATTCTGTTGAGCTCTATTTATTTATTTATACAGAGTGTTGCCAGCATGCCTTCTCTCTTTGCATATGGTGTTGTGTATTATCCATAGCCTCAAAATACTTCAGTTATAATGTGCCTCCAATTTCACGTATACATACTTTCTGTAAAAGAGAAGTGTGGAAAATACCCTATAGATATTGGCTTTCACCCTCAGTTTTTTAAGGCTGCTGAGTACCCCTAAGTTGTAACTCTTACTACCTTCTGAGATTTGCTGTAGTAAAAACGTGAATGACTTACTTGCCTAACCTTGCCTCCTTTTGAGCTATTCTGCAGTTCTGCTGTTTGAGGAACTGATGTTTATTTCTTTTGTCCCTCAGCAGGTGGCTACATTTTCACTGAAATAGCTGGTCCTGCTGTGGAACAACATCTGTGGCTTTGTGGGGGTCACATTGGTTGGAATAATTTGAATATTTCCTCCTGGGTCTGACCCTTCTTTTTGCTTAAAGATATAGTGCTAATTTCATGCTTAGCTTAGGATATGTTAGAATGTATACTGAAGGTCTCCTGTTACTCAGGTCTGAGCTGTATCTTTCACAGCAGGTAAGAAGCAGGGGTGTAGCCTTTTGTGTGTGTGTGTGTGTGTGCTCTGTAAGAGCTTAAAAGAATAAGATACTTTAGAAAACTGAAGCTAAGAATATAAGGACAGAAGGAAAGCTGTATTGGGTCAGACCAATGGGCTCTGAAACCCAGGGTTCTGTCTCCAGCAGTGGCATTAAGAGATGCTTTTTAGGGGCAATACATAGACCTGGCTACTTCATGTAGTCTGTTCCCTTACAGTCTCAGCTTATTTAGTTTTTGTATTAGGGATGGTGAGTGTATCACTGCTTAGTGCTTTTAGAGCCCATTTATCAACTCACAATCCAAGAATTGTCTAATTTTTCAAACTTGCTGATGCTCACTGCTTTTACAACATTCTATGAAGGCAAGTCCCTGCAGTTTACTACTAACTTTGTAAAGAAGCACTTCAATCTCTTTTAAACTAATCTCTTGCTAGTTTCATCAAATATCTCCTAGTTCTTGTACTGGAGGATTTGGCAAGCAGTTTTACATTAGTTTATTCACCCCCCTTGTGGTTTGATCAAATCTTACTTCAGCCTTCTCTCCAACTAAAGAGCCTCTTCAGTCTCTCTAAGGCAGGCACTCAGTCTTTAGATAATTTATTTGCCCTTCCTCTGACTCCAGTTTGTCCTTCTTAAGATTCAGAGACCAGAACTTCACCCAGTATTTGAGATGTAGGCGCACCAAGTTTGTTTAAATGTCCCATCTTGTTCCAAGTGCCTTTCCTGAGGATATCTTAGCTCAGCATTTGTTGTGCATATGTTTTATGATTTTTTTTTCTGGTTGCTGCTGAACATAAAACTGATAATTCTGGGGATCTGTAAATCATAATTCTTAGAATTCTTTTGAGTCAGCATGGTACATGCATGATTTTGATTATTTTTCATTATATGTATTAGCTTAAACGTATCTACACCAAAATTAATGTATAATTTTTTTGTCTGCTCTCTTGAGTTTTATGAGGTACTTCTGGAGTTCTTTGCCATCAGAATGGCTTTAGTTCCAACACAACTTTTTGTCTTTGTCCTAATTTTACATACAGTATCGTTCCTTAAGAATTTTTTTCACATGCACACCTGATGGCTAAGAGGGATAAAAGTGATGTGGTGGATCAGTCAAAGTATTTGAAGATGTAAAACTAGTTTGTATATAAGTGAAGCTTTGCCTTTTTTCTTTTATTTTCTTATTTTCTTTCTTTTTTTTTTTTTTTAATATCAACAAACATGAGCTCAGAAGAATAACAGGTTAAGGCTGTGCCAGGAAACCCACACCAGGTAAAAAGAAAAACTGAAAAATGCCATTTGTAGCATTTAATCCAACTACACTGATTGGGGAAATGGGAATGGCGGTATATGGCATTTGATCCACATTGATTGCTGTTAAAATTATGCTTAATTAAAACCAAAGAAGCTTTTAAAAATATTAGAGTGCAAAGTGACGTTTACTCGAGTAACTTTAATCCTTTCCAAGCCTCTCTATGGATTCACTACACAACAGTCTTAACTCCACTATCATCTAATTAATCACCTCCCATTTGTGTGCTGCATTTCACAGTAACATGAAAATTAGGAGCAAAGCTTCCCCCTGCCCCCCTTCCCAGTTTCATTAGAGGTCAGGCTGGAAGCCCACCATGTCGAAAGGATCTCTTCATGTTCCTTGTTCAAAAACAGGCTCCTCATTTGATATTCAGAGCATGTCACTTAGAAGAGCTGCTGCATTGCAAGCAGCATTGAGAGTGAGGTTTAAAGAAACATTAGAAATGTATTATTAGCGTGCTGCATTATTGCTTGATGTTACTTAGTAATAAATGTGGTTTCACAGCAGCATAAGTAACTCCAACTGCTGTCTGTGATGATCGTGTCTTCCCTTTCTCTCACTCACGTGACCCCATCCTTCTGCTGTGCCAGCCCCAGCCCTTTGCAGAACCACTTCAGTGCCTTAATCTGGCAGAAAGAAGACAGCTCTCCCCCCCCCCCCACTGGCCCCATGGTTTAAAAAACAAAACAAAACAGCAAACCACTTTCTGCCAGCTTGAATCTGCTTCACAACAGACCTTATGAAGGGTGATGAAGGGAGGGAATGGAATGATGAAGGTAAATGCAAGGGGAGAGCAAGATGGTTGACAGGCAGCAGTTAAATTGGCTTATGCACTTGTCAAACCACAGCCTGAAGTGCTGTTCTGTTCCTTGATTTATTGTTGTTAAAGTACTTGGCAGAAGTACAGGACTATTTTACTAGTCTACCTATTGCTTTGTTAATTAAAATATTTAGTTTTAAGAATTACATTTTATATCCTTTAAAGGCCCTAGCTGTTCTACTATCCATTGAGGTCATCTGCTGAGTAAATCTGGCTGTCTGAAAGATCACGCTACCAGCTGTAGTTATTTGCAACAAAGCTTCTTTCATGTTGTTTTCTACCATAACGCAGTTCTCCAGAACAGGCTCTTCATATTAGCATGCATTCAAGTGTGTGACAAACATAATATTTCTACTATTGGAATCTAGTAATGTGTGGTCACAAGTCCTGATCTATTTAAATGGTGCTGTTTGGCAGACTCTCTAGCAACCAAGACAAGGTTTGCCGCAGAGAAAGATTTTGGTTGATTGCGTTTGCATGGTATGCTGAAAACTCACCTAGTGCTACTTCATGACAGGCGGGGTGATCCTGGCCCTGTCTATGATAGCTGCACAGTCATGGTCAGCTTTGTATTAGCTGATACTGCTCAAGATTGGTTTCATGTGGAAAAGTGAGTTCATGATAGTCTGAAAGTGGACATAAATGCTTGTTAGTGCATAGTCATGTGTTTTTGAGTACTTACAGGGTGTGTAGCATTAATTGATGAATCTGTGCTGAACGAGTTTAGAAGTGTGCTGATAGAGTAGTGCCACATAACTGCTTATTTGGCTTATTTGCCTTAAACAGACTATCAGCATAAAGTGGAACTTGTATTCCACTGTTTACTTTGACAGTATCTTCTTGTGCTAAGATGTAAGCAGTTGTTCATCTAACATTTTTATAAGATACTTAGGAATTGTCAGGCAAATTTTTGTATGTTCGTCCCTATGAAAAATTACTTTCCTGTGGCTAGGGCACATGTGGCTTTCATGGGCATCAGAGTGGTTATGTTAATTAATAAAGTAACCACAAAGTCTAGGGAAGTCATATATTGCTTAATTGAGGTCACCTGGAAATCATCTCTTTCACAATTTGAAAGCTCTAGGAAAGGATTTTTATTATTATTATTTATTTATTTTTACTAACAGTAAAAGTAAGCAACATACAGTGCTAACAGAACTTGTCTTCCCTCAAGTACATCCCTCTTTTCCATCTAGTCAGCTGAGTTCCTACATGCTTTCATTTCACTATTAGGGGTTTGAGGTGATTGTCCCATAGTGAGACTTCTGATATCAGCAAACAGGTATATTATGTATGAGGAAGTCCTGTGGACTTTGTACAGTTGTCAGTGAAATGAGGACTCAGACCTATCATAAATTCTGTATAAAAACTTCAGGGCTCAGGTGACTATAATTTTGGCTACAAACTACCCTATATTTTGGATCAAATTTAGAGTATATATTATCCAGAATTATAGTGAATGCTGTTCTTTCTAGCAAGAAAGAGTTTTTCATGGTTTCTCGCACTGTTGTACATCTACCCAAACTTTTTAAAAATGTCCTTTGCCCATCTTTCATAATTAATTGTGATGTTACTGGACCGATATGAATGGAGCCAGGTTACTTTTACACAACAGGCACTTGCATGAAAGTTATTTTCAGTGACACTTGTAGCAACATGGCTTTAAGCAGATGTTTTATAAATGCTACATGCGTTTAAAGGTGTTTTGTAATTTTCAAAGACATGGCGTGTGTTTGTAGATAGAAAGAAGTGCTTATTATCCTGTATGTTGAAACATCATAGAATCATTTAGGTTGGAAAAACCTCTAAGATCATCTGGTCTGACAACCTAGCACTGCCAAGTCCACCATCAAACACGTCACTAAGCACCATATCTATGGGATTTTTGAAGACCTTCCTCCCCACACTCCCCTTTGGAGGGGATTGTGACTGAACTACATTGGGCAGCCTGTTCCCATGCTTCACAACCCTGAATAAAAGATACAGCAATTAGTACCAGAATTAAATTTTCTTATTAGTTATATGACAAATTATTTTAGTAGTTCTTGTTTCTTTTTAGTCTTTGAGACTGAGTTATCTGCAGAACAAGTTAAATTTCTATGCAATGCATCATAGACATGCTGTCAGATTTGGCTCCCCGATTCTCTGCTGCTGTGAGCAGATTTGCTTAGGCCAGAGAACAGGAAGAGCAGTTGTCCTGGCTGGATAACTGTTTCCAGATCACGTTCTGGCCACCCTGTGCTACAAGTAATTGGTCCCAACAGCTGGAGATCAGCCAGGAGAGCCAGCTGAGATCTGCTGGGTCTGAAAGAGCTCTCAGACAGGCAGGCGTTGGGTGGTACTTGTACTTGCTTGGGTGGGTGAAATTCAAGGATGCTACAGTTTGGTCCCCTAAGAGCCTGCCAGAGAGCATCAGCCCAAGCTGCCTTGGTTCAGAAGATGCCATAGGGTCAAGTAGCTGTTAAATGGCTTCATTTACAGAGTGGAAACTTCATGCACCTAGGGACCTGGCCCAGCGTTTCCACAGCAATGATAAAAAAGCTGATTAGAACTTCAGTTTCACAAGTGTACTACCTGTGATTCTGTAATTGGTTTGGTTTTGTATATGTTACATGCCAAGATTTCATAAAAACTGGATGATGTTTTGCCTGATTTGCCAAGAAGGGCATAGTATTAAAGCTTTTGTTATCTGAAGGGCTACTTGGGAGGGAGGGGGAGAGGGATTTGCTGGAAAACAGCAGTGTTAAACTTTCATAACTGGTGGCTACATCTTTCCTATGTAAAATGGTACCAATTGTTTTAGTCACTATGGTGGCTAGATAAGAACATTGTTACAGTACCAGTTTATCTCACATTGCATATTAAAATTTGTGATTATTCTTTCTGTCTAGAAAGAAAAAATTTCTAGTCTTTAAACAATTCTGATTGGTGGTATTATGAAAAATGATTAGAAGAACCATGGAAAAATGCTGGGGTTTAGAAAATCAGTAACAAACCCTCGACTGTTCAAATTGAAGACTTACAACTAGAAAAACACATTTTTACAAGTAAAACTTAGGCTAGACGTTTTTCAGTGAGATGCAGTGACATGCTTAAAGACAAATAGATTTCCTAACTGTGTAAGTAATATAACAATGTGTTGTAATGAAAATTTAGGAGGTGTTCCCTGTGAAGTATAGCACTAATATTTCAATATTCCACATTCCAATATGGAAGTGATTAAATTGCTTTACAAGGAAAAGTTTGTACCACAGTAGCAAAGAATATTACAAGCTAATGCTGCCTCTATCTGAAGATGTATTGTTTTGTGGTAATGAAATATTGTAATAAACTCAACCACCTCTAGAGAAGAACCTCAGCTATAGCTCTCTGGAGTTATTCTTCAAACACGGTTATTATTCTGCATAAATAACTTCTATGCAATGAACAGTTACAATAAACAAAACTGTAAGAATAAAATGACCATGTTCAGATTTAACAAATACATAAAAGGTGGGCTATCTGTCTACCTATACAAGTATGTAGATAAAAATGAAGAGGAAAAAAAAGAAAAAAAAGAAAAAAGAAAAATGAAAATAACAGTTTTAAGGACTTTGGTTTCCGGGTGAGTTTTACATTAAATCCTAATCCAAAGCCCACTGTTCTAACTGAAACAGTTGTTAAGACCTCAGTTAATTTCAGTTGACTGTGCTTGACTTTGCATCAAGCTTACATCATAATAGTAGGTACACCAGATTCAACTCTCTCATGGAAATGCAGTTTGAACTCTAACACTTTACCCAATGCAGAAGCTATGAATACCTCGCTCTAATGGAAATTAATGGAAATGCTTTTTTATTTTTTTATTTTTTTATTTTATTTTTTTCTGTGCTAGGCTAGGCAGATACCAAGTGACACTGAAGATGATTACTTTCCTTCAAGAATTTAGTATGTCATGTAGCAGTCTTCTAGCTAAGACACATTTCAATGGCATTTTATTAAATATGCCAACTTCTGCATAACTTTTGACTTCTGGTGGCAATGTCATATGACTTAGAAAGCATATCTGCTTCACAGAGTCATATGGTCTCCAGGATCATGTTCTAGACTTGTGTTAAAACTTGGCATGAATTTGTATGCAAATTTTATTTGCTTTTATTCAGGATCAGTTTCCCTAAAGGGTTGCGAGGAGAATGCTTAAAGGGTAGTCGCATGCAACTGCTCCGATACTTCTTATCAAAGAGGTTATCAGTCAGCAGAGGGGTTGTTTATTGTCTTTTCCTGATGTACTGAAAGGACAGATTGCATTCCCTCTAGGGTTCTGTAGAAGTTGCAAAGATGGATAGGATTTCCTAAAGGGAAAGGATAAGTCTGCTCTGCATTTGCTGTTTGAATTGCTGTTGTCTGAGCCTAGCAGGTGCTGCTTTCTCCACTGTCCTGGAATTGCTGTCTGTGACCATCTGCAAGGCTGCATGCCAGTGGAAGATGTAGATCCTAAATTGTTAAGCCTTTATAGGATTTCTCTTCTGAATTGATAAAGCTGCGTGCATGTGCTTATTTTTAGACCAGTTGTAAGTGAAACACATATGTTTCACAGCAGGATAGAAAGGGTACAGGAGAGCTGCTTAGGCACAACAAGCAGTTCTGAAACCACGAGTGTCCTGGGCTGTGCACCTTTTAGAAAATAATGTTGCATAAGAGGTGTTTTTTGAAGGTTTTTGGTAGGGGCTTTTCAGTTGAATGTGCTAGTGGTGACAAGTTTGACATCTGTAAAACATGAGCTCATCCTTTTCTCCACAAAACAAATGCAGCACAAGGAGCAGCATCTTAAATAATCTCCTCTATGCCAATGTGTTTTATTTATCTTGTAACTTAGTGTCAATGCCTGGTGAGTGAACCTTATGCACATGCTTTATTTTTTATGTAGTTACTTAGTAATCACATGATGTTAATGTTTGCACATTAAAATGTGTTTTTTTTTCTTTTCTTTTCTTTTTTTCTTTAAAGGTTGATTTAAAATTGCCAGCCAGAGTGACAGTTGCAGTGCTTTTTATGGACAAAATGTGCTGTGCTTTTTTAAGGACAAAATGTGCTGTAAACAACTTTAAATGAACACAACTGCACTGAAACTCTACTTTCTTCATGGGCAAAGATACCCAAATGACCCCTGTACCAGAAGCAACATAATCACATTCACGTGGAACCCCTTGAATGTTAATTGGCCCAGCTGAGAAGATAAGGCTGTGTAAGAATAGTGTAACACTTGAACTGAGTCACCGGCCTCTTCACTGAACCCAGAGTCGGACATAAAAATGACAAGATCCTTAAAGTCCTATGTTGAAGTAGAATACAACATTTCTGGTAGCCTGGCTGCCTGTAAAATCCCAATTTAAATTTCTTCAGTGTTGATAGCTTTCCTGTGTATCAGTATTAGGTAGAGACAGCAAGAGAGAAAATGCATTAATGGACATTATTTTGGACAAAACTGTTTCTCTAATGTTCCTTAAAATATTTGCTGCTCAGAAGAAAAAAAAGAAAATGGAATTGTAATTTAATAAAGAATATTTGCCAATATTAATTCTAGTTAGGTTTGGAATATGCTCTTTTGGGAAAAGTTGGAAATTCACCTTAAATATAATTAGAAGATATTAGATATCGTGATTTGGCTGGGTATCTTTCTCTAGAGTCCAGATTAAATTATTTGTTCTAATGTTCACTAATGTCATTCCAGCCCAATGCATGTGCACACAAAAATCAGTGTTGTAGGCACTTGCTTTTCTTCTGCACTGTGAATCCACTACTTTAAAAATAAAAAACTCATGGCAATTAATGGTATACAGCCCTTTACATGTATATAGCATCTTTTAGCCAGTGATTTCTTCATTCTACAAGAACCTCGTATTTCAGAGTTTGAAACTAGTGCAGTTCTATACAACTGTAAAATAGTTTTGCAAAAGTTATTCCTTGAACATCTAAAATGTAATAGATTCTGTACTTACTGCTGTATCATGAGCTTGATATAATTCTGTTTGGCAGGAAAATAATTTATTTTTAAGCTCAAGAGGTTGTCTCAAAAAGCTATTATGTAAGTTGTATTTTTTATATCTAGGTATATATTTTACTGTGTTATTATTACACTGTTAAAAAAGCTGAATTTTAGACCTTACTCAAAACAGACACCAAAAACTGCACATCACTGCAGATGTGCAAGTTTGGCCTAGTTATCACGGTCGGTAAGAGTACTGATGCTGGAAGGTCAGAGGAAAAAGGATGACTTTTCAAACTGTTGCAGAGAGCCTCTCTTCATCACAGGACGTTGTGCTTTGAGATGCTGAGGGACTCAGCCACTAGGAAATATACTTTGCATAATGTATGATCAATGCTTGCTATCATTGTCTGTAGTTACTACCACTACGTAAAGTACATCAGTGTAATAAGGAGAATTCAGTCATGGTACCTACTGTAACCCACAGTACAAAATGCCTGAAGTAGTCTCTTTGACATTGTATATTGTGAAGCACAATTAATGGTCCAGGTTCAAACCAACTGGTACCAGAGGGTTTAAGAGATGCATCCTCTGGTTCAGCCTTCCCCTTCTCAGCACATCCCTCATCATTTTTTTGGTTCACCACTAGGCCCCTGTCCAGCAGTACGATACTGAACTAGCTGTTCACTGAATGTGCTGGCCACCGCAGCCTGGAGAACATCTGCCTTCATACGGGGGCGATGCTTTCTGCTGTCATGCCCTCCCTCCTGGCAGAGGTCTGAAATTGCCTACACTTTGGTGCCATTTGGTGGAAGATTCTGTTCATTTGTGGAGGGGTA
The DNA here is from genome assembly GCA_011075105.1 of Heteronetta atricapilla. Lineage (NCBI taxonomy): Eukaryota > Metazoa > Chordata > Aves > Anseriformes > Anatidae > Heteronetta > Heteronetta atricapilla. The sequence goes on along the minus strand of CM021737.1, from coordinate 20,157,815 downwards.
ATTAGCTGCTGCTATTGAGTTATTTCCATTAAAATATCTTCTGGTGTGTTAAATGAATACAAATTTTACAGTGGCCACATCTTCCTATTCGCTAAGTGTGATATAAACATGAGGCTAGTGTTTTAAAGCAAGGAGTAGTAATTTCTGGCTTTCCCCAGAAAGTTCATTTAAATAGGCTTTTGAGGTAACATAGAAAGCAATAGTCCACTCAAAGGCATGTAGTCCTTTGAAAATATGTGCAATCCCATTCAGTTTGTAAATGAAGTCCAACCAAAAGACAGTCTTCCTGATATTCCACAAAATAAATCATGTCACTCTTACCAGCGTACTAGCAGTTTCATTTCCCATATAAAATGGATTTCTAGTTTATAACAATAGCATAATTCTAGTATAAATGGTTAGTTTTTATTGAGAAGAAATTTCCATGTTGGAAAAAGAAAAGAGTTCTTGATGCTAAAATTATTGAGGTGGGAGTTTTGCAAGAGGCAAAACATCACTATTGGAACCCAAACAAGGCAAAGGGCTAAAACTGCATCGTAAGGACCATTAGTCGGAATAATTTGAGCTGACAGTAGCCAAGATTCTTTTATATATGAAGTTCATAAAATAGCAAGTTGGTTTCTTCAGATAGGAAAATACCTAAAGGGGGAAATTTTTGCTGCAGTTGCTAGGGAGCAGCTTATACTATGTCTGTGGGATATAATGGGAGTCATCTGTGTAATGTGCTACACTGATAATTTATCTCAAACTGGTTAGAGCTGCTGCATGTTATATTCACAGAGCACATCTCCTTGTACAAAATAAGATGATGAGATGGATGATGTTAGTAATGTTAGGTGACAGAGCCACTATGGTATACAAGGTACAGTACACGTGTCAGTAGGCTGTCAAGAGCATGTCATTCCTAAATGATTCATAGGTGGGGGCATGATTAGGTGAGCAGAAAATTAATACATTGGATAGATAGGAGGAATGAACAGACAACATGAGCAGAAGAAGAACCTGTATTTCAGTCTGTTTGACAGATCTGGGAATGAACAAGGTCCTGAGGATCCCAGGTTGTGTATTCCTTTTTAAGACAAGCTCATTGACTGGAAGTCTCTGTTGCAAGTACGATATTCAACAAAAAAAGTAAGGCTGGAAAATATTGGGGGACTTGATGGTCCCAGCTCTACAGTGGTTACCAATGCATCTGGGAAAACAACTGCTTAGTTATGAAATGTTGATATCTTCAGTAGAAACCTTTATAATTACTTGGCTATTGAACTTCATTATTTTCTTCAAAAACTGTCAGATTTTAAGCTAGTCATACACTAAGCTATGTCATACACTAGTAATAGGATAAGGTGTAAAAGATGGGAGATTTAGATTAGATAATAGGAATGAATTCTTTACTCAGAAGGTTATGAGGCACTGAAACAGGTTGCCCAGAGAAGATGTGGATGGCTGGAAGTGTTCAAGGCCAGGTTAGATGAGGCTTTGAACAACCTGGTCTAGTGCGAGGTGTACCTGCCCATGGCAGGGGGGATGGAACTAAGTGACCTTTAAGGTCCTTTCCAACCCAAACCATTCTGTTATTGTATGTTATTTGGGAGATTATCACACTGTCATTTGACTTTATTTTTGTTGAAAATGTAGCCTTAACAGTTTGGTATTCTTAAAACTATAAATGAAATAACCATAATATTTTCTTTTTTTTTTTTTTTTTTTTACAGTATTAAGCATTTCCAAAAAATATCCAAATACTATAAAAGGTTTTCATTTTAATATATTTAAAATTTCAAAAATATTTTTTCCTTATTGAATCAAGACAGTGATACTGTCTTGAAGCTTAAATTAATTGCTTCACTCCTTTGAGCGGTGATGCACGTTTTTCTCACATGCTGTATGTAGAGATCAAGTATGTTTTCCTCAGCAATTACTGCATTTGTTCAAAGTGAATTAGAAAATCAAAAATGTTAGGAACTCTCTTTAATGAGATGATTAAAGAACCAGGCAAGCAGTCTGATGTTCACATGAAAATGAAAGGTATTTCTTAGCATTTTTTGGCCATGTAAGAGTTTAGATAGGACACTAGCTGTGCTCAGTGGTTAAACTGCCATAAAGGTTTGCAGTCTCTAGGAATGTTGTTTGGCATATATTTATAGTTGCTCAATCAGTTTTACTTTTCTGGGCTCAGCTGCCTTGTTCTGAAGGATATTTTTGATAAGCAACCTTGCTGAAAGCTCCCTGAAAACATGATGTTATTCCTAACAGGAGTTTGAAACCCAGTAGACCTGACCTTCACAAAACTTTTTGGGCAGATTATTGACTAATACATACTATCAAAATGCAATTGAAATTAATAAAGTTGTGATGGTGTACACCAGCTAAAGATCTTCCCCCCAAAAATCATTTTATTTTTTATTTTTTCCAGATTATTAACTTCTCCATTTTTTTCCAAATGTTAGGGTTTTTTCTTCTCTACTCAACCTTTGGGTAAGTGACTCTTTCTTTAAGGCCTCCTTCCAACAGGTCTAACTTCTGTAATTTTTCATCAAGTTTGTTTGTTTGTTTTTATGTTTTTTTGTTTGTTTGCTTCCCAAAGAGGTCTTCGGGCATTGAAGTAAAATCTCTAATTGATTCCAAGGGCTTTGTCCACTGTTCAGACTTTGTGCATTGCCTTCTTTTGAATAGATTTGTTCCAGACACATTGTACTGAGAAACATTTCCTTAATTAAAGAAATGCTCTTTATTTAATAAAATGCAGAAACCTTTTCTGGAAAAAATCATCTTTTTCTCTTATTCTCTTTTTTTTCATAATTGATTTCTTTCTGGCTTACATTATCACAGTCATTAATTATTGTGTACATTTACATGAAAATTATTTAATTGTTTGGGTTTGCTCTTATGAATGAAACTTGTAAAATTAGTCACTCCAGAAGGAAAAAGGACTAGACATAGCTGCTGTTGTATATAGTCCTCTACTATCTTACCTTCTGCTTTACTACTGAAATAGAATAATGATGTTTCCAGTATTAGTACATAGAAGAAGGTTTCATAAAGAAACAGTCAAACATCTGGAAATTCTTTTCTTGGTCTGTCTCTTGAAACATAACATATTACTTCTATTCCTTCTAACCTCCCATTAAATTTAACTGTTTGGACCTAAATAACAAGCATGGGAAAGATAAAGGCAGAGTTAAATGTTTTGCTTTCCTTGGTACAGTGAAAATCTGTCTTTTCCAAAATATTTACTGTTGTAAATCTTCCCAAAGTATCTTCTTTCTGTTCGGTTGGCCAGCACTTACAATAAAATTGGGAAACAGTTTATATGAGCTTTAGGTTCACTACTGGTAATAAAGTAACAAAGTTCTTGAGAAGTCTGTATAAAAGCTAGCTAGGACTAGGAGACTCTATTATACATTCTTTCTAAAGTGTTAGAACTACCAGAGCAGTAAGAAAATGATTAATTGTAGTTGATTTTGTGGTTTGGCTTTATTAAAGTCTTCTTTCCTGCCCAGAATAATGCCCATCTTATTTTAAAGGGTGGATCAGAAGAGACAAGTTTTGTGTGTCTGCTGTGACCTTTTTGTACTAGACCTAGAATGTGCTCTCCAGCTACTCTAGCTCACTGCAAATAGCTAACATTTGTTTTATGAGCTTGAATCAGAAGGCTTGATTCAAATATCCACCGTCTTGTGTTGCTTTAAACCAAAGAAGTATTAGAGGAATCTTTATTGGGAGTGACATGGTTGGACTTTGGCTGTGATTTGCTGGAGTTTCTGTTTTGTCTGTCTCCTACAGATCTTTTTTGCCCCTTCTCTTACAACTTGCATAACCAATTCATACCTGTCCCAAAGTTGGGTGGAAATGCTGTGGTAAACACTGCAATGAAAACCACGAAATTATGAAATATTCACACTTTGTACGTATTTAATTATGCCAATATTTCATATTATTATGAAAAATTTGAAATTGAGAGTTATGAAACAGCTGTGGTATGCACGGTAGTAAAGATTAATATTAAGGGTGCAATGGCAGCATAAGGTGATTCACTAGTGTTCAGAATCTCCGGATCATTTCTGCACTGCAAGGCCGTACTTGTTAATACATGCCCACGCACATACACTACATGCACTGCAACACAGGGGCACAGTGCCTTAGGCCACATTCTTGAGTAGCTCCAGAGCTGCCTGCCTGGAACAGCCGCCAGCCTCATCCCATGGCTCCTGCAAAGAACAGAAGAATCCTCCTTGGGCAGCCACAGTGTAGCCTCTTGTAGACACGCAAAAGCAGCAGTTGCAGTGTTTTCCCTATGCCACATCTCAAGTTCCTGAGCATTTCCCTGGGAGGGCTAAGGATTTGAATATAAGTGCCTACACTTTGGGTGGCTGCTGCTCTGGAAAGAGAGATTTCACAGATGTTCACTTTGCCTCCTGTAAATATCTGAGTTTTCACAGCTCAGTGCCAAAGCCTACTTGATTTTGTTCCCAACAAAATCAACAAGTACAGTGAATGATAAAATTAGATGCTCTACTATTACTATATGCTTTTGCCTCTGTAAGGTGTGAAAATCCCAATCTTGTGAAAAGTGTAATTCTCTAGAAATGCTGTACAAATTTCCAGAAAATACAAATACACTTTATTAGTGCATACAACCATCAATTTGATAGTTATTGTATAAAACAGGTTACTGCTAACATGCTTATTCATTCCATCCTTTTTCACTAGTAATGTTTTAGAATAGTTCTTCTCAATCAACCTACTCGAAGGGTGTTTAGAAATGGAAGAATGTTGGAAATGCAAATACAGTTTGCAGTCTGTCTGTAAGACATTAGTGCTCATGTTGATTTTGCAAAGCTTGTATCTGTGATGAAACTGAATTCTCGGTTGACCTAAGATTTTTCAAGGTAGAGAGAAATCAGTGGATTGTCAACAAGCCCATCATATTTTAAGCTAAGCTCTGTGGAAAATACAGCTGACTAGAAAATGCTTTTCTTCCATTAAACATGCTTTTTCTTGACAGCAAAAAATACAAATTCTGAGGCACCCTGTAATTCATATATAATATGGATTGAATCAATAGCATCAAATAAAGTGCCTTGGAAAAGGAGCTGTTGGTTTTAGTTACGTTTACACTGCCTAATGCAAAGGGATCAAAACTACTTATGTGTAACTAAGAATACTAAAGTAATACTACCAAATAACGCTATTACATATAATACCACCAATAATAATAGAATGACACTAAAATGAAAAGTGATTCTGAAGGATGTTCAATTTTAGTGTTATATGGGTATCTCAGACATTAAAATACATTGCTGTAACAGGCTTCTCTGAATATAACCACCAGCAGAGTATCAGTTGACTGCAGTCTGGTATAAAAGCCCCTCAAGAAGAGGTATTTACCTAAAAATCCCATCTTTCTTCACAGGCATAAAAAAAAAAAAAAAAAATCATTATAAAATTATGATACCTGGGAACATCTGACAACTTACTCTACATTTGCAGATTGAAAGAGTTATTTTTAAACAAGATGCACAAATTATTTTAAATAAAATTTCACATAAAAATGCCAAGAAATTAGAGCTGGACTTCAGGCAAACATAAACAGATTTTGATTTAAATGGCTAAGGAATGCAATTTGGAGGAGTTTTGATCATTATACATACCAATGCCATTTACACATTCAAATCCAGTTCTAGATTTGGTTTTGCTTTTTTTCTTTTCAATTTTTGCCCATTCCTCTCAGCCAGCCTAAGATGTTGGATATTTGGATCCAGTATTTTGACTAGCAAATGCTAAATTCTAAAAATAATTTTTTTGTCATTAAAATCCCTTGTCCCTTGAAGGAGAATTTAAGCCGGACTGTGTTAAAGCTAGCTAGTATCAGTCTACCCAGGGAGTAATCTCTTTTTGGAGCCACAGAAATAAATAAATTTCACTGACCATTTTAGTGTGTCTGAACTGAGAATGACCAGCCTCCTTCTGCTTGTATCGTGGCATCAAGTTTTAAACTGTGGTTGCCTCCAGTTACCAGTGATAATGATGATCACAGTCAAGCATGAATTAAGATATGTTGCTGAGTTGTCCCTTATACAGGTCTTTAGATGTAAATAAGTTTGTATTATATCTGTTGAGCATAGGAGTTGCAATGCAAGTAAGTTTTGTTACAACAGTCTCCTTTGTTAGATGTTCTATGTTCCTCTGGGAATGAAGCTGAGAGCTCTGTTTTTTCTTAACCAATGAAGGTACCTAAATCAGTAACCATTACTGATGTCTTAATTTAACAGTCACTTTTAAAAGGAAAGCAATAAGGCCAATTTGGCAAGCACATTATTGTTACTCCTGCAAATTCTGGAGATGCTGGACAGGTGTGAGCAACACGTCTTCCATGTGAGCTATGCTTGTTTAGCATAGAGTTGGTTCTGTTGTTTTTTCAGCTGCAAACTAATTTTAAGGATGCTTGTGATCAGCATATCTTGGATGATAAATGAAGCAGGTAAACAATCAAGACAGAGCTCTTTTTCTGCTCTGCTGAAGTATGGGACCAGTCAGATTGATAGCATCCACAAAACACCACAGTCACTGCACTTTCCTACTTTCCTACTCTCCTGCTGCTGTTTGGTATCATAAGATAGCATGGAATGCCAAAATGAATTATTCCAAGACCTGGATGCAAAAGAGAGGGCTTTTTGTTTACCTGTTTTTTTTTGTTTGTTTGTTTGTTTGTTTTAAATACTGTGATACAGTGAGGGGATATTTCAATAGCTTTGTACAGGTTGCATTAGAGAAACAGAAAGGTAAATGATAGAAAGTTATTGTCTCCCCTTCCAGGACAGAAGATTGACATGGTATATTGATTAAAATATAGCTTTTAGTCAAAACAGAGGCCTCTAGAGCTGTAAAATTGTCATGTGCATGCAGTATTCTTTCTGTCCATGGGTCTGGCTGGTGGACAGCCTGTGGACCACTGAAATAAATTAAGTGCCCTAATATTATTTATTTTTTTGCTATACCTGACAGGCAGATAGTAGCCTTCTTAGAATGTGATTTGTCTCAAACGCTACAAGGGATTTCTGTGGTCTAATCTAGTATATTCTGGACACAAAACATAAGAGAGGTATTTTTACTGAAGGGGAGTACTGTACCGAATATGTCTTCAGGAATCTTTTTGGATTCAGAGTCCTCTTCAAAGTAATATATATATACATATATATAAAAAATAAAGCTACCCTTCTCTGATAACAGCAGTTTAATTTCACATTTTTTTTTTTCACCAAAACCAGTGATCCTTCTAATTTATGTACGGAAATGCTGTTAGTATCAGTGAAGATCGTTGTTCTGCCATTCAGTCTTTGTTACACCTGGTGACAGAAGAGACAAACTATGATTTATGGGTATTGTACAGGATTCCTTGGCTGTGCTGCCAGCTCTTTATCAGTTGAAGTGCAAAACTTTGTGCAGTTGGGCTTTTGACCCTTTGTAAAGGGCCTCTCTCTTTGATGGAGAGGTGTTGTGTGTCAATCAAGAGGTGTTTCGAACACAAGTTTAGAAATAGCAGTTGCCTGCAGCCCATGGTCAGTAAGAAATAAGCTAAGGCAAGATGCAAACAAGTAGAAAGGCAACAAGGAAAAAATAAACAGCTAAGGATGCAGCTACTATTTGTATACTAGTAATCTCGCCTGGAATTACCTGTTTTGGAAAGAGAGTTGAAGGGATTAATAACTAGGTTATTTTGGAAATGACAAAAAAAAGGGGGGGGGGAGAGGTGGAGAGGGAGAAAAACTTGCAGAAGCCATTGCTTTCTATCTCTGCACTTAACTTGTGAATTATATTAAAATAATTCATTTATTCTTGAACACTGTTTGTTTTGCACACATACCTTTCTACAGAGGAGACGAGATTGCACTAGACACACAGATAATATCTAAATTATGCTGTATGATTATAAGCATTCAGACACCGTACAGTATGTCCAAACCGTTTATTCCTACGGAACGTTAAGAGCCTAGCGGACAGAAACCCTAATGGTGATTGGTACTATAAGAGGTAGAATAATGCAGATGATGAATAAAAATGATCCTGTTTAAGACAGATGAATGCTTAGCCTGACTAAAAAAAAAATAAAAAATAAAGTAAGTTTCTACCATTTTCATAATCGTCTTCATATGTATGTCCTAGCCTATCTATCAACTTTATTTAACTGAAGCCAGCTGGCAGGTAACACTACAGTTTGTCAGCCACCAGTAAATAAAATGTTATGTTCCAAAAAAATTCAATTTTCAAAGCCCAGCCCTAAAGATTAATGAAGCTTCTCCTCCAGCTAAAGCATTTTGTAGGAACAGTAAGTTTTTATATACAACATTTTTCCTCACCTTTCTTAAAAACAGATTTGAACCAATTTCAAAGCTATGGAAGCCATAGGACTAGAAACTACAAATCTGGCTGTAATTTTAATAGACCTTTTCCATTTGAGTTAACAAACTAATCTAAAATTAATATAGATGTATTATATTAAATCTTCCAAAAGTAAAATTTATTTTCAGTTTGCCTAGTTACAATAAAACTTTATATTCATTTTTCTGAATCTCCTGTTCTGAAGCAAGACATCACAAGACCAGATGCCTGGTTGTATGCTTTTCTCCTACTTCGCCTAAGGTGCGCTATGTTTCTTCTTTCAGTTAGTTGTGATTTAGTCTGAAATATCAAACTGTAAAGAACCTCCAAAATCCAAGTTAATCTTTGTTACTATTTACATCTTTTCCTTTAAATACTTGGATGCAAATTCCTCAAGGAGGTGGCAGGGAAGGAATATGAGCAGTGCAGCCATGGCGGCAAAGGGGTCCATGTGTTTGAAGAATCTGAAGTCCACCTTTGCTGCCAGACAGTGCAAACACTTCTTCCACTGCCTTCCAGCACTTGCTCTTGTTCTTAAATATTTTCTCAGTAGGCTCAGTTTAGTTATCCAAATATTTATCTGGAGCAAATTGAAACCCAACTGCTATCTTGCAGCAGAGAAAAATTTAATTGGTCTCTGGACAACCTAAACTTTTGAAGACTTTAAATCTTTGTTGGGCTCTGTTTTAAATCATTACATTATAGCTTACTCTTGTACTGAACAGCACTTGTTTTTTCATCCAAGATACTTAACACAAATCACTGTATCAAAGCTGAAGATGTTTTATCAGATTATATAAATACCTTCCTGGTGTTGTAGGTTGTGTAAAATTAAACTTTCTGGATTTTTTTGTGTCATCTTCTTTCTGGCTAGACTACATTGTTTGGAGTCTTGGTCCTGAAATTGATGTGCCAGTCAAGCAGCTTTGTGTTAATTTTTAGGATATTAATCAGTTGATGCATACCCCTTCTTTCTGATCTTTTCCAGTGGCCTCTAGAGCTCTCTACCTCAAAGAGCTTTCTACAGCTTGCTGTTGGTGCAGACTGAAGCATTCAGCCATTCATGGGATCCCTGTAGTCTGATAATTTTATTGTATAAATATCCTTAAAAAGATTCTGGGACCTTCAGTCATGATTGACACTATACAATAATTTGTTCATTTGTTCTGTATCCTGTGTACAGAGTGAACTACGTTGCTTTCTAATCCCATCCTCCTCTTCAGAGAAGCCTGTATAAATCTCTGAGGAAATATCTGTGCAGACCCAGATATTCCCACTTTTATTCCCACTTCTGGATGGTGAGCCACCACACTTAAGATGAACCTAAAATGTAATCCAAGTAATTTAAAACCAGAAAAATATCCATATGGATTTCCGACAAATTGGTATGTTGGAGAGCTTGTTCACTAACTCATGTTTTTGTTCAAAATACTTTGTGTAATATAGGAAGGAAAGGTTGTATTTTGTTCATGATTGTGCAAATAAAAATATACTTAAATTTGTTTTGGTGTTGGTTTGCTTTTTAAACTGGGATTTTTGGGTACTTCTATGTTTCTGGACAGGATTAATAGTAATATACCTAATACTTTAAAAGGTCATCTTTTCAATAAGAAAGAATATCACCCTCCTATTTTGAAAAATCACATAGATAGGTATACTTGATCACAAATAAAATACAAAAATATGTCCAAGGAGATGAAACTCAAAGTCATTATCAGTTATGACTCAGAAGTAATCCCAGAAAGAACTCGGTGTTAGAAGTAAATCACTTCACTAAATTTAAAAATTTAGACAAAATATTCATGTATTTTTGGCACCTGATGGTCACCTGTAATCTTACAAAATAAAGAACAACAAAATATATTCTGATATATTTGGTACATCTTATTTAATAACTAGAAATATATAGAACCTATATACTTTCCAAGTAGCATTAGCACGGTGATGAACTCTCAAAATTCTGTCAACTGTGTGGAACAGGCTATTTGGGGGTTGGCTTTGTGTCAGCTCTCTGTTTATGCTTTAGAGGAAAAATAATTTTCACTAAGGGAAATTTAGAAATATAGAGAAGAACCTGAAAGTTGAGAGATTTTTTTTTTCCAGTTATTTTTTGTTTGGCAATAGGATTTATTTTTCTATACTGAATGTACGCTAAACATTATGTCTGGGTGGAAAAGGACAGTGCTCCCCCTGCAAAGTCCTGATGAGATTTAGAAATGGAAATGTAGAGCCCAGCATTCAGCTTCATTCCTACAATGAGGTGTGTGTCTGACCAAAGCCAGCACAAATAGAATAGTGGGAATCTGTAGTAATGATGATAGAGATGGTATTGACAGTCTGACATGGCAAATCCTTGCTTGCAGGGGGAATGACTTGCACTTAGCATATAAGGTCAGACAGAGGATGTTCCTTATCCAAGCATCATCAGCTGCACAAAGTGTTGCTAGTTCACCCCTAGGCAAGTGGCCTTGTCATCCACACCTGCTTCTGCCCTTATACCCTGATACAGACCTGACCTTTTTATCCTTGAAGTTTTTATGCTACCTATACATGTGTATCGTGGGCTTTGGAGGTAAAGGATGGAAATATGAATTTCCCTTATCTAAACAAATATTTACTTACAAAAACAAACCAAGCAGTTCCTTAGGTTGTTCTATAACGTATTCTGGTGTGTAAATATGCTAAAATACCCTGTTTTTAACTGTGTTCATAGCCATTTTTCCAAGGAAAGATCTACATTAAGATCTAAAAGACATGCATCACCCTCCAGTATTTATACTTGGTTTTACCTTTGTGCTATTCCTGAATCATCCCACCTGTGATCTGCCTGTATGCATGCAAGGATGTACTGAAGGTCTCTGATCCCTGGGGAAAATCAGGCTGCATTATAGTGAGTAGGGAAGATGACTGCTCCTCTTACCTGCTTCCCTAGGATAATTCCTCTGAAAGAAGCTCTGTAGAGCTTTTCTTGACATAAATTTCAAACAGACACGTGAAGTTTTGATGTTCCTTTTCTGCCATGAACTGGCTAGCCAAAGAAGCAATGTGCTTTGAACCCTCCCTAAAATTGAAATGACCCACTCCTGCTCTGTAGCTAAATATCGTAACCTCTTTGGATATGTAGCAGCCCAACTCTGTATCCTATTTACATAAAAGTGGCACTTTTTTAACTTCACTGTTATCAAACCTATCTCCTTATATTCATGAGAAATAAACATTTTTATATCTTTTTATTCCAATTTAACTCTCAAGAGCAAAGTGTGGCAGCCATTGAATTCAGTGTTTTTTGTTTGTTTGTTTGTTTTCTCTCCCTAAAAACATCAATGAGCATGCAGAGGATACAGGGAATTGGTGCAGTTTCTTACTGTACCTTTAATTCACTAAGATAATCTTTTTTTTTTTTTTTTTGATTAATGATAATATATGTGAAAGCGAGCTTCAATGGACTGATTGCTTCCAGGCGCTTGAACTATACAATGAGAACAATGAAATCAGAGTTTTCAGAGATATGAGTAAGAAAAGAAAGTATTTAACATGTTCTCTTAAAAATAACTTAATATCCATTCATCTTATGTGAGCTAACCTAACCACGTGCTTCCAGTACATATTCGGTTTCTGCACTAATCTAGGATTTTGAGGTTTTTGTCAAAGCATCACTGCTGCACCTTTGTCAAGCAGAGTCTGAATAAAATCTCAAACCAAAAAGTAGGAGACAGTGAGAAAGAAGTCAACTCCTCATGAAAGAATTCATATATCATAATAACTATATGACATATTGCAAAATGAAACAAAAGCAAAGTTCAGTGATCTTTCCAGTGCTCTCTCCTGGCACTCAACCCTCATCTATGTCATACCTGTTACAGTACTGAATTAAAATACATTCATTTTCTGTTTTCATTGCCTGTCTGCTTTGGTCTCTCTTTTTGTACTTATTTATTGTTATTGAGTTGACTTCCATGAGGCGTGAAATGGTATACCTGGAAATGAAATCTAAGCTTATTCTTAGTTATGTGCTGTTATAAGTTCAATTTTGTATAACATGAATAAAAACACATGTAAATAGAAGTACAAAAGGAAAATTAAATTCTTCCACTTTTCTGGTTATCTTTTAATTATTACTTTATTCATTTTTAGCAAAGAACGAGAGCCTTCTCTTTACAGTTATAAATAAAAAGCAATAAAAATGACACTGAGATTGAATGAGGACCTTGGTAAAGGAGGTTTGGAGCCAGGCATTGCCAACTCAAGAAAATTAATGTGTGTATATACACACGTGCTCTGAAGGGAGGACAGAGATGAAATAGGAGAGGGTGACAAGAGATCATTAAAAGATTGATTGAAAACAAATGTCTAGAAAGTAGAATTAAGAATAACTCAGCATGGAAGTTGAGAAGGAAACTTCGAGAGGCAAGACAGCGCTGCTGGCAAGGGGAGGTGTTGGGACGTCTTTCTGCAGCAAGCTGCTGCAACTCTGCAGACAAGAGCTGTGTGACTGCAATGAGAAGACAGGAGTGACACTGAAGAGGAAACAAAGTGGGCAGTTAGTCTCTGCATGCTTCCCAAGGCCCTGAAATTAAGACTCCTAGGTCTCACGGCTCCTCTGCTATCAGCAAATATGTACAACATCTGCTGGCATACAACCCGTCTTTGTGCAATGCCCTTACTGTTATTTACAAGCTCTTTGCTGTTTGCTATCCACAGTTATTTTCAATAGGGTGGTGAGGTGTGGGGAGTGTGGAGGTTGGAGGATTATCATTAACTTTTTGGAAATGTCATGCCCCTTCATTGTGCCAAAGCTGTTTCTAAAATGGACAAAAGTCAGATTTGCATGCTAAGTCAGCATTGTTGCTTACCTAAATATTCCTAAAGCTCTCAGGAACCTGACCACAAGGTTTTAACTTTTCTGTTACATCAGGACAGTAAGCAGTAACTCAGGATGAAATGTATGGTATGTTTGCCAGAGAAATGACTCTACTCTTTCAATGTCTCTTTGCAACACAATACAAAAGGCAATTTGTCATGTCATTGGGCAAACTAAATAACTGCAATTCCATTTTAAAAAAGTATAAAATATATGAAGAGCTAAGTCCTGGTGTCTGCCATATCTGCATAGCTGATGGTTCAATATGTTTTTATTGTTGTTATTTTCTAACTCTATATTTTTGAGAGAAGCCAAAAGGATTCCCATTTATTTATAGATTTACCCTTTTGCTACAGTATGGTGTAGCCTTATGGTTGTTTATGGAGTAATATCACCCTGTGTGTTTTCTAAATGATCACATACAGAATCCATGCAGTTCTGTAAGCATCAGGAGACCTTGTAGATTGTAATTTATATAATCAGAGAATGTGTGACATTTGTAGATGGTTTTTTGTAGGTATTCTCCAAATATAAACAATTTTCTGTGCTGATGATCCTGTTATGAAACTGTTGAGAGTAACTGTGGAAATAAAAGTTTCCCCAGGAGTAATACACTTTTGGAATCAGATTTTGAATCCTTTTTGTTATAAAAACGATAGCCTGCTGTTTAAGGAGAACTGTGCAGTTTCTCATGTTTACATAATTGTTCCTTCATTTTGCTAGCTCACCCTGGAGAGCATCATAATGGAAGATGAGAAAATGTGTTAAGAGTGATGGGGTCTTTTTTCCTGAAAAATCATTGCTAGTCCTTTGCTATTGTTTTAAAATATATGTCAGGACATATAGAAAAAGTGTTCTTGTAACTTGTCATTTTATTACAATCAGGATAACACTTCTGTCATGTTCACATGCAATTATTACCTTAAGGGAGCACTGAGATCATGAAAGAAGGAAACACACCCACAAAAAAACTTGGGCATCCTAGTTAGAGTTTTCCTCTATCGTTCACTTTATTTTTGGTTCAAATGCAGCGTCTGTTGAGAACCTGCATTCTCTGAATGGGAGTTCAGAAGCATTTCAAAGTCTTGCTGATTGATTGAAAATTGGTGTTTGGCAATGAAGGTTGTGAAACTGCCTGCTTATTTCAAGGCTACTAAAGCAGTAAAGATGGATGACTGGATCAGTAATAGGCTTTTCATATATTATTATTTTAGCGATAAAGCAGAGCAGTAGGGAAATCATAACTTCTCAGTGCTGACATATGACCAAGTTCTGCAGACACGGAATATTAATTAAAATGATGAACACTTAGCAAAAAAAAGATTTGAGAAGTTTGTCTTCCAAAGATTTTAACAAGTTCACTTCTGAGAGCAATCTAACTCTTAAGGCAACCTATCCCCTATTAGGAACCTTATTTAAAGTCTATTGAAATCAAGCAAAAAGATTCCCTTTGACCTACATGATCATTCAATCATTCAGTTAAGTCTTCATCTGCCTTATAACAGATCCCTAGCCTTGTGATGCTGACCTTTACATGAGACTCTCATTCTGGTGTCAGTGTGGTCTGGCTAGCAGGGAGAAACAACCAGAAGGTGATTCACAGTAAAGCTTTTGCTGTCATTTACAATAGCTTATATTGTCTTTCACACTCAATGATCTCTTTATGCACCTGAAAGAGGCTCTTGTTTAGGTTGCAATTCCCATTTTATTGGTGTGCTGGTTTTCCCACTTCTGGAGCTGGAAACAGTATGTCCACATCACTGCAGCACCATGCCTCTGCTAACTGGGAGGGGCTACGTGACCAGCAAAGTTTTAAGAACAGGAGTCAAAAGATCAGTTTTTGTAACAATGCTTTCCTGTAATTCTGTTACGCTTTTGTGATGCAAAGTGATTTCATAATTCATGAAATGCTATACCATACAGACAAGAGCAACTGATCAGTGATGAGTCCTTTTTCTATCAGTATTTTGTCAGCAAAACAGTATCATGGAGTGTACTAACATCTTAAACCACAGTGAAAGGCAATCAGGTCAAACTGAGAACTCAAATTTTCCTCATCAGGAATAGCATACAGTACCTACTAGATTAAGATCCCCATTCAAGCAAAGGTCCAGTACCACCAAGAAAGGTGAAAAATCCACCGCATATTTTGATGGTATTTTATTTAAATTATAAAGAAAGCCCTTTGTCAAAAATGTTTCAGTATTCTATGAAAGGAACTTACAAGTACTTTGTATTTAGATTATTTCATGTATCATTCTAAAAAATCAAGATATTTATTTTACTGAACTCACTTGGAGAGAATAAATTTGGTGTAAAGATAGTTATTTAAAGACGGATAATATTTTATTCTTGCCAGTAGTAGCAGTATATGTCAGAAAGCCAATCAATTCTGTCATGGACCACGATGGTGCTTAAGAAATGGGAAACATCTCTCTTGGTAGGTTCACTATTCATTTCTGACACCTGGCTGGTACAATATTGAGCACTTAAATTTATGAACGATGTTAGTCTGAAAATAAAGCGTAATGCTTTCATCCACTGAACCTCCTTCTGATTTTCTTCACAGCTGATTTGTACATAATTTTTATTTTTTAGCAAAGGATTTATTTCAGAAGATTTTCATATAAATGCTTGGTTATACATGGACAGCCATTCTTCTGCATACTGGTGAAAAAGATATGAAATCTACCTAGAGGTTGGTTGCTGCTTCTTTTTCCTTTGTGTTTCATGAAGCATTTTTTTCCTCTTAGATGCTGATTAAGCTTGCCATAACTCTGGATGGGTAATTCACTCTACAAATTGAAAGTGTTTTGCTTGCATACTGTTTGCCACAAAGGCTGAAATTTTACTCACATTTTGGGGGAGTGAAACTTGCTAGTCTACTGGTGGCAAAAAAACCCTCCTCCCACCTACTGAAAGAACAGTAGAAACCTGTATTGTTGAAATGGCATTCAACAGATGAAACAAGTAGTCTCCTTCCGCAACCCTACGTTTTGTGATTTTTCTGTATGCAGTTGCCTTCAAAATGCTCCAAACAGGGTATAAAAATGATCACACAGCCCCTGCTGCAAACAAGCTTCCTTGTTTACTACCTTCCTTTTTCACTCAGTGTATAAACACACACAGTTGCAGAAATCCCAGAACTGTTTATCTGCATGTTCCATAGCCTGTCCAGAAATTTTATTTGTTTCACTAGCTGTAGAGAAAAATAACCTCCATGTGTTTGTCTGCAGATTACCAAACCTACAAAGAAAATAAGATTGTTGTACATTAAATGCAGAAATGTGCAGTCACTTTGTGGTATTGGATTTGGTATGCTTTTTGCTTCAGTACAACATGTGCATGAATTGCTGAAGAAAGGGGACTTTGCCCTATGTGTAGTCCTGAGAAGATTTAAATTGCAGGGGGTCTAGAACATTATAACATCCTGTGCTGCGGGGAGTGGGGGGAATAATAGAAGTTATAGGGGTGAAGATGTTCAGGGACACATTTTTAATACAAATTTTGAGTAACATTTGACTCTTCAGAGTTCTAAAAAACAGTCAGTTTAGCTTGACCAATGGATTGATTCCCTTTGATTGTATTTTTTGCTAAATTGAAAAGTTTGCTAAAACAAAAGTTTGAAATGCTTTTGTGTGGTAGAAGGGAGTTGTACTCAGTGCAAAATGTTTAATGTCTGGGCAAAATCTGCAGCAATAAAGATGTGATGGGAAGGTGGCCCATGTTTAAGATTGTTAAAGTTAGCTGTGAAGTCCATATTTTATCCACTCTGTATTTCAGGTTATTCTTAAAATATGTGCCATTGGTCATGCAACATGAAGTTATTTTAGACAGATACTGTGTTCTACCTGGGCTGTGCTCAATTATGTAAAATTAAAGTAATATATATTTTTATTTACATTTGGAGGCTATATATAAATTGGCTCTCATCGTTGAAGGAGAAACATACTATGTGTATTTCTATACAGTACTGATCAGCTTGGGAGAAAGTCTTTGGAAGAAACTTACAAAGACTTGTTTTTTTGTTTGTTTGCTTCTTTGTTAATGCCATGCTAATTCTGTCCAATTTTATTTCAAGTAGGGGATAGGACCATTATCGTTTAGTACAGTTGTCTGGTCAAGACCTTAATTTTCCACCATGGCAGAGGAGAAGGCAAAGCACCTATGGTAAGACAATGGCTTAGCAACCCCTTAGAGATCTCTGTACATGTTTTAAGCTAATTTGTAACAGGGGTTTTGTCTGGCTTCCTCTCCTCTTCAGCTTTACATGCTGTTGCTGACCTAAAGACACAGATGAAATCAGTAAGTCTGGACTTGTCAGAATGATCAGGACAGCCTATAGACATTTCATTCCAGTACAATTCATTCTTCAGAAATACTGAATTCTCTTTGGTGAGAAAGTGTTGAGAAAACTTGTTTGTTCTATAAAAACCCTTGTGTCAGCAATGCGCCACAGAGATTTACAATGGGTTTTTCTTCTAGAAGACTTGGCATATTGATCTTTGGGCACTGCACAGTACAGTAGCCCGTCACCAGTAAAATGCTAAACTGGCATTTCTCTTTTAGAACAAGTTAACAGTTAAATCCAAGCTCATTAGTGTGAGTTTTCCATTGATTTCTGTAGCACCTGGACATATGATCGCATGAAAAAAGAATTTGCAAGTGAGAATAGCTACATGTTAATTACTTTGTGATTCTAATACATCTGTAAAAACAATGTGTAATTCTTGTAATTCAAGTAATTTCTTTTTTTTTTTTTTTTTGTTTTTTTTTTGATATTTCTAAAGAGGAAAATGAATCAATAGATAAAAAAATGAATAAATTCAAGTAAGTGTACAGGATAATAAATACATGTCTGTCATGGTGAAGATATAAAAGATTTTTTAAAAACTAGTTGAAAGAATAAGGAAGAAGTTTTAAAAATTTCTTATGTCACCAGTGCTGTAACATATCAAGAGTAAAGGATGAAGGAAAGATGAGCAACTGAATTTGAATGTAAACTGTGTGAATGGAATATTAAAAAAAAAAAAAGAGACAGAGAGAAAAGGCTGAATTTTTTCATAGTGCCCATACAGAGCTTTCTGTAACTTGGAATAAACCCCCCATTAAAGGTAAATTGTTCATTCTCTCAAAATAAAACCAGTGCAATATAGAAGGAGACTATGAGTCTTTGTCTTTATGTAATACAGATGAGGTAGCTGAATACTTTTTAGACCTAATGCAAATGGGAATTATTTCTAATGCAGGTGAAAGAAAGTAAGATGTTAGAAGCTAAGAACATGAGTATCCACTATGCAGTTAAATGTAGTGCAAACAGATCAGAAGGCTTTTCTAAGTTTCACATCTGTCTTATAATAGCAAACGTTCCTGTAAAGCCCTTGTCAATCTATAAAAAGAGTAGAACATTTGTCTAGAGTGCTTCTCAGTTGCACCGAGACAGACCATAAGTAGTACAGCATCATTTGCAGAGATAAACTTATTTACCAAAGATGGTCAAAGATGTATACATTATGAAATTGCCTTTTATGGAAACTTTTGGAAAAGTTTTAAATGTTCACCTTGAACTAACTTTCTCATTTTGGAATTGAAAAAGCTTGCTTATCCATGTTTGCTAAACATTGTACAGTCTACTATTATTTATGGAGCTTACAGCAAGGGGAAAAAAAAGAATTTTGAAGCTTTTAAATCAAGTCAACTCTCCATCATCTGGGATGAAAATAGACTGGAAGAAGCCATCTTGCGCTGACTGTGGAAGCGTGTAATTCCACTGCTCCTGAAGCACAGTGACCAGCTCTCCCAGAACTGCCCAGTATGCATGCTACACAAGCACGCGGAGCCTGTTCAGGTGCTACAGCTGGGTCTGCCTGATCCAGCAGGATATTTTGGAACCAGAAGTGTCATCACAGCACGGCATACATGCTAAAACTGGCTTCATGATAGTCAGGAGCACTTAGCAGCTTCATGTTATCACCCAAACCATCTCCTGTTTGGTTCCTCCAGATGCCATGTTCTGGCTGCACCCCAGCGCTGCTATTGCCTTGCCAGACCTGAGCTGACCCGGTCTGTATCCATTTTTATTCTGCCCACAGTATCCACAACCTAGGCGCCTACTTACCAAACCAGGCTGCACGCAATGCACCCACAATTATCTCTTATTTACAGAAATTTTTAGTGAGTAACTTCAGGGATACTGTCTAAAGTAGTCAATTCCTCTGAAATAGGGGAGTACCTTAGTTCAGAGTTTGTAAAAAGAAAGAAGCCCCATTCCACATAAATAGAAATATAAACCACGCCAGGAAGCAACACCTGAGAATAACCAATGGACAACCTTCCCGTGGCTGAGTAGCAGGAATCTTGTATCAAACTACTCATTTGCTGGCATCACAAGGCACACATAGATAATATTGTCTGTCTTTCATACGTTAGAATGCTTTTAATTGTGGTGTCACTAAAAATTGTGGTAGGAGAAGGAGAATTTGTCTTCAGTTCATTTTGCCTTCTGACCCCTTCAAGTTCAGGCAAACCTAGGGGCAGGAGGAGAGCAATGAGAAGCATGAGGGCCAGGTGGGTACAGATCTCACACTTGAGGGAAAGAAGCATTTTGGAAATGGAAAAATTGCAGTTAGGATCACCACCGAGTGCAAAGCTGTGGTATGAATTTTACTCTACTGTGAAGGAGTCAACACAAGAGAAAGTGATTACAAATGAAAATCCAGGAAAAAGTAGTGCTCATAAGTTCCGCAGTTTGCAGAACTGCATTTTTTTCCTCTTGTCACTTAAATTCCTTTCAAAGAGCATGTTCTGAATTTACACTTTTTTGTCAGGCATGTCTGCTGCCTCCAGTCACGACAGTGATGGAGACCTAATCTGCTTGTAATGAAGCAGCACATACCCTGTATTGGAGAAAAGAACGGGGAGGAAAAATCGTTTGGCTCATGATAAGCCTGTTAGGTGGTTGTCTACTGGCTACAGCATAGTCTAGATTAGCACTTTGTTATTATTTTACTAAAAATATACTGCTTAAATTCACTGATTTTAATTTTGCTGTACTCAGAAACATTAAATGGTCATTTGCCTCAACTTCTGCTAGTCTTGGCTATCAGTAGTTTTTTCAGAAGCTCAGAACTGCCCTTGCAAGGCAGTTCAACTTTCTCCTGACTTGAGAAGTATTTTTCATCCAGCATCATTATTTTTGGATTTTTTCTTGTAACCTTTTTACTAGGTCACCATCTGTTATAGCAGCTGCATATTTTGCGTGAAGTAGATAGGACACTGGTTTTGTATTTAGGAGCACGCACCTGTGAGGGCCCTATGTTCCCTGTGAGCGATGACCTTAGCAGAGCACGGAGCCAGTGAGAACAGCAGCACCCACTGAAGCACTGCTCTCATCCCTGCCACATGCGGGGCATCTGCTTGTGCTTCAAACCAAGTGGCGTCAGTTGTAGGGAGGGCATTAAAAATGTGGTAAGCAATAATGTTACGGAAGACTTACATACTTTAGGGCTATTCAGCCCAATAGGCATGACAACATGTTTCAGAAGAATTAAGGTTAACCAAATGTGAGGTTTGACTCTGCAGTTCTTATTGAATAATGACCATAGCCATTTTCTCTTAAAAGTGATCATAGGATTCATCTAGAAATGCTTAGAAGAATATAGACACAGACTGATCTGAAAAAGTAAAAGAATGAATTAAATGGTTGGTGCCAATATGCATCTTTTAGTAAAAAGCACAGATTTAACCATATCAGTAAACTACAGGTGCTGAAGGAATTTCCAGCATTTAACATACTGTGGTAGAATAAATTTGTGCAAAGCCTGCTAGGAAGGTAGCAGTAATACCATTGATTTAGGATGTACTGGGCATATTTTTGGAGCAAGTTTCTATAAGGGAAGCTATAACTAATCCATTCTTTGTACAAATAAGGTGAAGGGAAGTGAATTGATTGCTATTTCTTCAGTATATAAAATTATGACTTGTTAGAAAAAATAGCAGTTGCAGGTTTGCTGTACCATTTAAACTATTTTTAACTGAGAATTAAGAGCTTTTGATGGAGTTGGAAGGATTTCCTTTTTAGAAACATCACAAAATTAAAACCAGCCACAAAAACATCTCCTACACTTCCCCTTATTTTAACTTGAAATAACAGAAATAAGAGGTGTTTAACAAACTTTACCAGTAGTTTATAGTCTTAACCATTTTCTCAACTACTTTGGTCAATGAGCAGATACAGTTACGGCTCTGTGTGCCAGCAGTACATATGGAGTATGAGTTACCCTTATGTAGAAATCTGTTTTGTTTGTATATATAAACAATGTGTATTTATATTTTTATATATACACACACATATGTATACACACACATATATATGAAAAAATATATTTTCAACTATATATACATAAGAAATTAAATATATATGCAATTATATATTTTGAATATAGTAGTAGTAATTAATTTTTAAGTAGTTCAGGAAATCAACTTGTCTCTGGACCACTTGAATCTGCTTAGAATAATAGCAAAAATTGCTGATTTCCACTCAAGTATACAAATTGAGAGAACTCCACTGCATCTTAAGGCATTCAAGTGACTCTGCTGTAAGAACCAGTTGCAAATGTGTCAAGCAAATATCATGCAGCAAGGGGACAAGTTCTGCTTCAGGCACCTGTGGATCAAATTCACTGCCAAGTCTGGAACTTTTTGGTAGCTGCAGTTTTGTTATAGAAACTATCTATTCACATTAATAATCAGTTTCCATACGAATATTCCTTTTATTAGTAGGAACTCACCAGAAGAAAGCCCCTTTTTGTTTTAGCTGCTTTTTCCAATACTTTCAAATTAGTCCATGACTCCACACAGACTTACTTCCTCTGCAGATGACAAAAGCTTTCTTGATCACATGAATGTAATCTTCTGTTAATGAGAACTCTTGAGATTTCCAACATGAGCAGCAATTTACAGAAAATTGTTTCTCTTTTTTTAGGATTCATTTCATGAAATACTACTAAATTAGGTCATACATGAAAGTTTTACATTCATTTCTCTAAAAAAAACATAACTGCTACCATTCGCTAGTGATAAAATATTTTAATAACATTCAACTTAAATCTCCAAGCATCCATTTACTGCTATTTAAAAGCACTATAGTATAAATGAAATACTGGTCCCAGGTTTCACACAAAGCGAAAAGTGAGATGTGACTAAACTAGGCTGGATGCAATTCAAGAAAGGTTTCACTACATATTTTACAGAGCTATTAATAAAATTATAAAATAAATCAATAATGAGATTAATGTTTCTACTTAATATTATTGACTTTTTTTTTAGTGGAAGAGTAGATCATACTAGGCACTATATATTTGCCAGTTTCATTACTGAAAATGGCCTTTTTCCATTTTGGAGTAGCCAATGCTCCAAAATGAGAAGGAAAAAGTGATATTTTCCCATCCCATTTTTAATTTTTATTTTGAGTCCTGAAGATTTGATATGGTGTATCTAGTGATAATTTCCCTCTCATTACTGCACATAACATGCAAAGCTTTTCAACAAACTTATTTTTCTATAAAAAGAAGTAATAAAGTCTCTTATTATCTGCCCATTACCCTATGAAGATTTCAGTGCAAATGAACTGTATATCACAGCTTTGTGATCATAATTAGTGTTCATTCTTAACACAAAAATTGTGTTTAAAAATCCCAACCCTTATTTGTAATATGTAATCAGTGTTAGATTGATTTTCCTCTGCTAGGATAATATTTAAAATAGAGTTTACAAGATTTCACTGACCACTTGGCATTTTCTTTGCCATCCTCAGGGGTTTTTCCTCTGTGTTCTAGTGTAACAGAAGCAATTTTAATTAGGATCTTTATGAGATAAATGTAGCATGGTTCTTAGGATGATTGATAAGAATTCACATGTAAAACTGGTACCATCAGAGCACTCTGCTGGAGTCTGAGCTATTGATTTTCTCCATGGAGAAATAGAGACTACTTAGAATATGAAGGTTTTTCAGCTGGAAAATTATAGGAAATAAAAGGTTTTAAGAGAGAGAGAGAGAGAGAGAGAGAGAGAGAGAGAGAGAGAGAAATGCCTTCCTTCAGTACTTTCTGTTTTATGTAAGTCTTTAAACTCTAGATGAATTGAAGCTTATTTCTGGAAGCAGATTAGGTGATGGGGGAAGACACATGAAAGAGAACCTGAAAACAAAAGGCAAAGGTCAGGTAGAGTGAATCATTAGACTTACAAAGAAAGAATGCTGAGTTCCCTTATGCAGGATGTTCCTCTCAAATGTGTTCCTCATTCAGTTTGACTTGTGGTGCTGCAGTACAGGTATTTGGCTAGACTCTAGACAAGAAACCAGCTATATCAGGAAATCATATCAGTCCTAACCCTTGAAGGTTACAGAGCTACAGTAACTTGCTTAGATGTATTTGGAGAATATCCCTGTAATCTTTATTATCTAAAATCCAGTGTATCAACTCTGTTTCTCAGAGTGAAAGCTGCAGCATCATTCAAGGCTAGTACGTAGTATTGGATTTAGTAAAATCCAGCTGTAAAGCTTGAATGTTTACTGCCAGAGATTCAGGTTCTTTAGGTCTGTCCTTGTACTTATCAAAAAAAAAAAAAAAAGAAAAAAAAAGTCTAGCAGGTGTTGATACAAACCAGAAAACCTCCTTCCACATCTTTCAATTCATTAAATGTTTTCCCAGTTCACTCTGTCTGTTCAATCGTCAGTGTAAAGACCCACCATTTGGAGTGGACACAAAATGATGGAGTAAAGACTATACTGGGGAATTACAGAGGGAGTGATTCATGAAGTATTTCAGGAGTTGCTACTGAGGCAGTATGGGAATAAAAGCTTTTAGAAATCTATCATGGGGGAAGAAGTACAAGGAAAAAATAGTAATACAAATTAATGAAGAGTGGATGAAATTCATCAGTTCTAAAATAGTTGACCTGCAGAATAAACTCATTTTAAAATAAAAATAATAATAATAAAATCCTGTCTTCCAGGAGATAGGAGGATCAGAATATAATGTCAAACCTGCAAAAAAATATATTGCAATAATACAGATCAGGAAATGCTTAAGAAATTTTAGCATACAGTATACTATCATCTTTACTCTCGTTTTAAGATGCTAAAGTAAGTTTTAATGAATTTCTTGAATGTTTAAGAGTTGGTTTTGTAAAGACATTAACGTATTTCCATGCAATCTTGAGAAATGGAGGTAGAGAAGATAGAAGTGGCAGTCTTCTAAAATTTGAAGCTGAACAATTTAGTGTTACCTGCCATTGCCATTCATTTGCACCATCTGAGAGTATTGTTCAGATACACTATGATTCCTGCACAGAGCAGACAAGAACTCTAATAGTTTTCTATGAAGGAACTGGGGAAAAGATGGCATAAGTACTCTGTTAACTCTCTGTTATGCAAGGGATGTCAACAGAACAAACAGATGATTTTTCTGTGCTGAATTAGAACAGTGTTATTTCCACTAGGGTCTGCTGCTTACAAAAAGGCAGTAAGTGCTGACAAATACTTGGAACTTTTAAAGTGTGATTTACAAGAAAATTACCTAGACCATTCAACTGGGAAGCCTGAGACATGTTTGTTCCCCAATCTCCTGCATTTGTTATTTGTATTTCTACTCATTCTTCCCTACTAGCTAGCTGCAGTTTGTGGACTTTATTGCAGTAGCAAGAACATTTGTCATATTGGCTCCTTCTTTTTGTTTTAGTCTTTTTTGTTACTTTCATTCTATAAGGTCTTATCAGAAAATATTTAAAATCTGTTCAGGTTAAAAACAGAAAAAGAATATCCTTCATTCTAATAGTTCTAGCTGAATGATGAGTAAGTGTCAATATAACACAAAGAGATCCAAGGCAGTCCACATGCTATTCCATAATGATTAAAGTAGAAATGAAGTTTTGTATTTATTAGTTTTAACTATCTGAATTAAAAGATATCAATTAAATATATTTTACTTTAAGAAGCTTCTAAGAATTGAAAAAAAAAATATCAAAAAGAAATTACTGCAAAAATAGCTGCAGCCACAATTAATGCAAGACTGTGTTTGTGAATGGATAAATAATTCATGAAATAAGAGGTCTGACTTAATATTCATAGATATTCTGTTAAATACAAAATAAGTAAATATAGATTGATCCTTGGGGTAATGTTACCAATATTCCTATGTTATATAGTGTCATCTATATATGACATGAACATGAATTTATGAATATATATGATATGAACATGAATTTGTGAGAAAGAGAGCAAAGTGAATGAGGTGAAGCTATAGAAAAGGCAGTTAAAACCTTAGGGGGTTGCCTGAGGGCAAGTGAAATAGAATTTGTCCATTCTCACATTCTAACAAGAAGGGACGTTTTTGTTTACCTTTTTGCTGGCCCTCCTTTAAAAGTCTCAGAGTTGCCTGAAAATTTGATTGTTAGTGGTAGGTGAATCTAACAGTGACAGTAATGCTATCTTAGATCAACCCTGGCAGTTTAGGGTAATATATGAAAAACTCAGATGCCAGGGAGCTGGTTGATTACTGAAATACCGCCTGTTAAAATGTCAGAAAGATGCCACATTATGTAAGTCAAAGAGGAACTTCCATATGTTGGATAATTTAATAGTCATTCTAGTCATTCTGTATAGAGAAACAGTTTTTTTTCTTTTTCATTCCCTAAAGCAATTGTATGGATAGGAAGATTATATAATTTTTAATGTTTGCTTTTCAAGGTCCTATTTTATTTTATTTTTTGAAGGGTCTATATGCAATGGATAACAAATGCCATAAGAGACATTACCAAGGAGGGAACCATTATTTCTGATTTGGTGGAACAATTATTTTTTCTGTCTTTGTTTTATGTTAATAATTTAATCTACAGTGCTCAGTATTTCTCAATTATCCCACATATAAAAACTGTGAAAATCCCAGCTCACTCTTGGATTACCCAAAGAGGACAGGATACACAAGACATCATATTCCAGATTTTTTTAGATTAAAGCTTGAGCAGGTTTTAGAGTGAAATGAAGTGTGGCACCTTCTGTGAACTGCATTAAAGATAAAAGGGGTGAGTAAAGCCCCTTGCTTTCTTTAGTATCTACTTTTTATGACATATTTCTCTCTCTATAACAAGCATTTACATTTTGAGAAGCCAGAAGTCAAGTCATTTTCTATAAACATACATTGGTAGGGAGGTGTGAACTCCTTTGACATCATTCTGATACTGTTTGAATGTCAGTGGTTAAAAGTTCAGTGCTACCATTCTGAATTCTTTAAGGAAAAAATGAAATCAAAGAGAAGAAGCAGAAAGAAAAGTTCAAAGGGGGGAGAATAAGCAGGGAGAATGAGAAGCAATAGAGAGCTCTCGAGTAAAGCATGGTAAGTGGGAAGACTGAAATGGATTGGTGGTCGTGTGGCAGTGACTGACATTCTCAGTCCTCATGGATACCTGCTATATAAGTTATCCTTCTATTCTCGTCCACTCATATAGGTCACCTCCTATGCTATAACTCTCCTGTAAATAGGAAAGTTTTTCTCTCTAGAAAGTAGCAATGTTTTCCATTAAAAAGAATCTTTAAATAGTATATTTTGTATGTTTTGAATATTTTTTATATTTTTGTACATTTGTATGTATGTTACAGTATATTATGTATATCTAATACATTTTATATATATACATGTATATATTTGTATATATATATATATATATATATATACACACTTATATTCTTACTTTTATTAAAGTTTCAGAATTTAATATTTTTTGCCTGGGACTGTTGTCCTGTTTCAGGGACTATTTTTAAAGATGATGTCTAAATAACAACAGGTAGCAACTTAAAATGTTTACATATTAACAGTTTTAGGGTAATGTAGAGTCAGAGAAAAGTTTGCACTTTGTAAACTTTCTTCTGAAAACAATGCAAATGCAAGTCTAAAACAAATTACTGGAATCCGTGTGCTAATTACGTATTATTTTAGGTCATAATTATAACATAATTATGAACATAATTATGTCATTATTATGTCATAATAATTATGTCATTATGCTCTTTTGTATTTCTTTAATGTGATCATTATTTATTTTCTTTGTGATTCATATGGCTTTATAATAGCAATTTCTAATACTATAGAGGTGATAATTTAAAAGCTTGCAATAGACAAGAATTTCTGAAAGCTAATAAAATGTCAATTCAAAAGAAGTAGGCTTATATATGTTATTTAATTTTATAACAAAGACTGGACTCTTATGGTGGGTAGATCACTTTTCTGCATACATTTCCAAGGCAATATGTAGCTCTGAGAATGCCCACTGAGTGTAATACTGCCAGCTCCTGGTTTTCAGAATTCCCCCTTCAGGTAAACAACCAAAGAAGTGAAAAGAATCACTTGCACTTCTATGTATGATCTTTGTGTAGCATTAAGTTTAAGAATTCTGTTTACCATGGATTTTGTAACACCACCTATTCAGTAAAACCGAATTCTCAAACAGCTAAAAATCTAGCTGAGATCTTCCCTAAAGTAGAGCTCCCTCTAGTCGTTGGATATTAATTCAGCTGTGTTTTAACCTACACAAGGGGCTAACTGGCTAACTGGCTAAACTGAAAAATGGAGATATATATATATATCATGTCTCAAAGACTTTTAGGCCAAGAAGTCATAATGCTCAATGGAGTGGTAAAAAGGTGGCAGCGTATTAAGGTGATTTTATATTTGATCATTCAAAGGGGAGTGTAGTTCTTTGCTCAACTGGAGAGACAAGGTTTCTCAGGCTGAAAAAGTGAGTCTCAGTAAAATAAAGTTGAGAACTTTATGTGTCATTTGAATTGATTGAACACGTCTTCTTTTAGCTTGAGAAATTATGGTTTAGAAAGATTAATATTAACTTAGAATACCCCCAGTATTATCGGAAGGTTAAATCATGTTGAAATCAGCTGACTTACTACTTGAGTGAGTGACAGTAATATTTTTTTCAATGTTTCCCATAAAGTATGTGAACTGAGCCAGTGCTCTTCTAATTTTGTAATTATTGTAGAGGCTGAGAATAGCATTTTAATTGCATCTCTCATTTACCTAATTTAGGTAATCAAATATTAAAATATTACTTTGACTGATACTACAACAATATGAAAGCACATAGCATCAACGACTGTGTCATTAAAAGCAAGGTTTAGTTTTTCATATTCCTTCTTTGTCTTGTAGTACATGGCAAAAATACTAGCCAATCAAGAATATCTATTGATGCAGGTTTCACATTTTCCTCTACCGGGTGGCAAATGCTACTACATTATCTAACACCAAAAGATGAGGCCAAAAAAAAAAAAAAGTAGTTTCTTCATATTTAGATCCACCAGTCTGAAATAAGTGAATTTTAGAAAAAGTTATTCAAAACAAACAAACAACAAAAAGAGTGGCTTAATACAGAAACCTCAAGCTGATATTCACCAGACTCTATTGGAAGGAATCCCATTTGACATAGGGATTTGAAGTGTCTGTAAAAACTGATGGAGTACAATAGCTGTGAAGACATTTTTCCTTCTTCTTAGTGGAGATAGAATGGGCTGGCTGGACATAATACAGTACTACATATGCCAGCTAGGTACAAGATTGTTGCTAACTCTGGGAAATTACTTCTGCAGCAAGAGAGCTACCTAACAAGCTATGTGGAGAATTCTGTTGCTTGAAAAATGAAATCTGGCTTGAGAACCTTGATATACCCATTTGAAGATAACCATGAAGAAAAAAATGTGGTAGTTGCCCAGATGTGTTGACTGGGGATTGATTTGGGGATAAAATGCTTTATCCCCAAATCCAGGAGTCATTTCTAATATACTCAAATATGATGCCTCATTGATGAAATTTTCAATTCCATGGAAGAGACCATGACCAGTTGCAGATACACGTCCATGGATCCCACCCTGGCTGATTTGGCAGAACTGTTACATGCATCAGTGTGTCACTATTTCACTCAATAAATGTGTGTAACAGGAACATTACTAGAAAATGAACTGGAATGCTTTGGCACAGAAAAGTTCAATGATGCCACAGAGAGAAGACCTTAGATGGGAGTTAATACTAGTTGCAAGTAACTTCTTACTGGCCAATCTAAAGTCTGAAATATTTGACCACCTGTCCTGTTCATCTCAGGAGAGATATTGGACACAAAATCAACTAATTGTTGTCATTTTGCCAATATTTAAGTATTAGGTAATGCACAGGAAGTTCTAAACAATAAATGCTATTTACTGGGCTGCGGGGGCAGAGGTTTTCTTCAGAGAAATAATTCACAAAAATATACAAGGCAAAAATGGGATCAGTCTGAATTCATTTTTGACATTTAAAAAGAGGTTACTCATTTAAATTACATTTTCATAAAGTAATCCACAATAAACTGTTACTTAGAACAGTAACATGCCAGGTAAATATAACTGATTACTGTAATTCTTTATATTAACCTGGTGATTTTGTGTTTTGTAATAAATCTAAGATTTAAAAGTAGTTAGAATGCCAAGAAAAAAAAAAAAAAAAATCTTTGCCAGTAAAGTGAGAACTCATGCTCAGAATCAATAAAACTTTTCTTTAGTTAAGTAGTAATTTTCTGATACTATCCACATTTTCTAGCACGTATATGTCAGAGTGTCCTGATACATCTTAATTTTTCATGTAATTATACCTTATTTCATTTAGTACAGGGATACTTTGTCTGTGGAATGAAGAAGAATGAGCAAATGTCACTATAGAAAACCTGCAATCTCCAGATACACTTGCAGAAATAATGCTGGCAGCTTTGCTACTAGTCTACATTCAACATCTTCTCAAAAACAAAACAAAATGAAACAAAACAAAAAAAAACCTACAGTATATTTCCTGTACAGAAATACTTGATGGTGCTAGCTGAAAAACAAGACTAAGATCCCTAAACATCTGTGAAGCTCTGTTCTTGCAACTGCATGCCTTCCTCTGCATTTTTTACTAGTCATTTTTGTTCTTTTAGCTTTTAGAAGAAATTATCCAGTCTTCAAATTCTTCCATCCTGAATTAAATGTTACTTTAACCATTGCAGCAGCCCCAAATCTAAACCTAAATTCTGATGCTCTTTCAAGAAAATCGGAGTTCAGCAGCTTTTTGTGTATAAAAACATTTACCTGTAGACACCAAAAATGGTACGAATTTAGTCTACAATTTCATGACAGGGTCAGTGCTTGTAAAGGTGTCAGGTTTGTTTAAGTACTAGTCATCCGCAGTCACACACTGCTTGAATACACATCACCAGGGGAGTATGACACAAGGTGGCTTTTCAATGGCAGAAGAGGCTATTCAAGAGCAAAGGACAGTGATTTATTCTGAATGGAATTGAAGTCCACTGCACCACATGTGGGTACATATCAGAGCCTCGACATTGGACTCAGAAAGGTGTTGGGATTCACTAGTATACCTGCTAGGCTGGCATCTGAAACGTTTCACTGCCAACTGCCTACTAATCAATCCTTAAGTGCTCAAGTATTTTCAGAAAGAAGATGAGAATACTAAATATTCTGAAGCTTGTGGGATTACAGTGGAAACAACCAAGTTCCAATTCGTGCTTTAGTTGATACTGAGATATTAATACAAAGTCTATCAGGTTCCACAGGTCCACTTCAGGACACTGACTCTACAGTATGCTTGTAAGAGTCTGATATTCTGGGAGATGCAAATTGCACGTTCCAAGCCTTCTCAAGATTAGGCAGAGAGTTAAATACTAAATGTGGAACTAGATTTTCTAACACCTTCTTAATGGCCCTAATCATTAGATTAATCAATATGAAGCTTTTCAGGCTTTCTGAGAGAGTAAAATTGCTATCTGAGACCCATCTCTGGGAATGCTCACTGCTCTGAATCTTCCATGGAAGTTGGTAGCTTTCTTCAGCCCCGAATTAAATATCAATATATGTCAGAAAGGTTGAATTTAGGCTTTCATTTCCATCCTGTGAACGTAAGTGGCTACCTACAGTCTGGTTACTGTAGCAATCATTTCTAGGCATCTTGCAGTCCCTGTTGATAACATAGAAAAAACATGATAACCAGTGTCAGGACTGTGATTACTGCTAGGTATCAGGGGACAAATGAATACAAGCTCCCTGCAATTTAGTCTATGTTTTCTAATACCAGGAAAAAAAAAAAAAACTTCTGTATTTCATTGCTCTGTATTTTTCATAGGTTATTTTGCTAGCCAGATTTTCCTCTTGTCTGTTCATCACCTTCTAATTTCCATTATGTGAAATTGCAAAGTACAAAACTAGAACTATTACTTGTAGACATTTAGTAGGGCTGAGCAAACACTTCACAGAAGTGAATAATTTATTTAATAGCTTTTAATCTCTGCTCACAAATGTCTGTGAAGATATTTCTTTTCTCAGAATACATTTTTTATTCATTTTTTTCTGTTAAGATATGGCTATGCAGTGTAGTATAAGATGTAACTAAATTTTATTGAAATTGATTTATCTGTTTGACATTATTCGGTTTGACTATAACAAAGATAAATTAAAGAAAGTAGCATTAGGAAGAGTGAACAGGAAACAAATTAGTGGTTGGAGGTAGGAAAATGTTTTGTGATATTCATGATATTAGGAAAATAACGGCAGGTCAGGTAGAAGAAAAATATCAAGAAAAGATAAAGAAATAATAATTTCAGTGAACATCTACTTAAGCACTGACTAGCCAGAGTGCAAGTAGTTGAACCAGCAGAGCACAAAATAGGAGGTGAAGTAGGTTCTCTTCACAAATAGGTGAAGAGAACTATCCAAGTCCTGAAGAGGTTGCATGGTTATGTGGGATTCACACAAATGCAGGAAAAACAAATGTCCTTGAACAACCTACAAGATTTGTTGCTTGAAAGAGCTAGGTAACACTGAAATCCAGCTCAGGTACATAGGGTGGACAATACAGTTTATCTTGGCATGTAACGGGAAGGTAGAAAACACTGCTATGAAACTGGTAGGCAATCAAAGGAGTTTGCAATAAGAAGTCTGTGTTAGCACAACAGTATAGCCAGGATAGGGTGCTTGAAGAATGACAGATTTCAGGATCACAGAGTGTAGATTTTCCTGGAGAAGGAAACTTGAAAGGTAAGGTGATCATGAGTGCAGCTTGTCTCTGAACCACAACAAAAGTTATGTTTAGAACTACAAATAAAACTGATTTTGCCTTTGAATATTATTTAGGTGACACAGGTGATGAATGAATAGGGGCATGAAGGTGCATCCTCAACTAAGAATTTAATATTGATGGGTTTTAGATCTAGGAATATTTTTCTCTACTATAAACAAACAGACTGCCTGTGCCTACTGCCGGTTTACTACAGACAAATATAACTGAGAGGCAAAAGACACTGGGGTTTTAACTCCTACAGGTTGCACTATTTGTTAAACACAACAGGATTGTAAACGATTTTGCATTTAATAAATGCATAGTGACTGCACATTAGAAGAATTTATAGGTCTTGGGAGCCAGAGGAAGAATATAGAGCTTGTAATAACAGCATAATGAATGTAAAGTCATGACATTTTGAGAGTCATTATATATAGATGGGAGTTCAGTATAGATAAGAATACCTATGGATTTTGACCTGTCCTTGAAATATATAAATGGTGCTTAGATGTTAAATTCATAATGGTCTCTAGTGAGACTGAGCTATTCATTTTTAAACTGATTAATTTAAGTTAGTATTGATGAAAGACTTCATAGTAGTAAATACGTAAAGATCATGGGCAAGCACACTGTTTTATAAGCATATTATCATGTGTCTGCAGCAAAAAGCATTTGGAGGTAGCCATTTTGTCATTTTTTTTCTATCTACAAAATAACATTTAATTAGAAAATTAAAAAATTGAATTAATTATGCTATTCCATACATGGAACATAGTTTTAAGTCTTTGCAGTGACATGTGCTGCAGACAGATATGATTAAAGAACGATAATCTTGAAGAACAAACAGACAGCAACATGCAGGCTGTTCTTCAGGATATGAAAAATGACAAAGCCAATGGTACCCACAGGTTGGTCTACTAAATCATTTCCCATAAACCATAAAATATCGGAAAATATAACCATATGTTGGGCTGTCACTCAGAATTACCAGGATTTGCACAGGCAGGAACCCTCACTGGGAGTCTGAAAATTACAGGGAATGGAACAACCTTTAATCCTGGACATAAGACATGGACATGAGGTCATTTGGGGAAAACTGCTCTGCTGCGGGTTATTTTGTGCCTATTTTGTGAAGAAATAGAGCAAAATACTCATCGGAGATAGCAGGTATCATCACAAAGACTGAAAGTCACTGGAAAATTAAAGCATAAATAGAACATGTGATGTTAAGTCATTCTCTAGGTACCAAGTGTAAATCAAATTGGATGCAGCTCCAGTGAGAAGAGACCCAGTATACTTCTTGCATGTGTCACATGCTGCTAAATTTGCTGACTTAATGAAAAAACAGTCCTTTTCTACGCTGAGATTCAGCTGTAAATCTCAAGGGATTCATGTGCACATCTAATGGACATTATCACCACCATAACTGACTAGTTATGGCTAACAATAGCTACAGTTCCTTAGTGCTATTACCTTTATTAACTGCATTTACTGAACCTCCCCACCTGCTCCCCACCCCTTGCCCCAGTTTACAAATGTGATTCCCAAGAGAGCTTTCTTTAAAAACAAAACAAACAAACAAATAAAATGAAATGGCCTATTGGCAGTTCCAGCAGGATGTTTTAAAATAATTTAAAAACAAAATAAAAGGCAGTTTTCTGTGTGTTCTGTCTAGTGAAGTGATGTACGCAAAATATAATATACATTTTAGCTTATCATTGGTTTACTGTACAGACAAAATTGAAGACTAACAGATAATGTGTTTGTAGTACAAAATTTAGGATTAACTTTCATTGTTAGAAAAATTATTAACTCTGTAAAATTATTACTTCATTTACACTATGTGTTTTGTAGCATCTAGAAGCCAAACAGATGTCTTGAATTAATTTGGGTAGACAGGAGCTTTCAAAGCCCTGTTGACCTTGGAGTAACTATCAGAAATTATTGTACCTGAAGATCTCATCCCTTTGTTTTTATGGATAATTCTATCTTTGGCTAAAGGTCAAAATTAGTCTGTTCAATAAGCAATTTAAAATTAAAAACTGTAATAATGGTTCAGCAAAGATCTGTCATTCTGCTGCAAAAAGCAATTAGATATCCATAGTTATTTGATTAAATTTTCCACTTAATGGTCTGCATGTGTAAAAAAAGTCTGAAACTACCTTAGACTATTGTCAGAATACTGTATGTAAGTGCATTTATTTTACATAGATTTACTGGTGCTTGTAAGCTTTGGGTTGTGTTTGTTTTTAAACATCTTCACCCCCCCCCCCCCCCATGGGATTTACTTCAGAAGCTTTAACTGTGAAGTAGTGCAATACTTGTGATGAAGTAATAATATATATATATATATATATATATATATATATATATATATAT
>CM021737.1:20082054-20122954 GCA_011075105.1 Heteronetta atricapilla | reverse complement strand
TATATATATATATATATATATATATATATATATATATATTTAATACAGGTGTCACTCTTTTCATGCCCATTGAACTCAGGTTTCTATGTACTTCCAATAGAATAATCTACCCTACAGTATTTACTTATACTGGTTTATATCATATAACTGTTTAAACACTACTATTACAAAGCACTGATACAATAGTATTAGCTGAAATAATACTACTAAAGACAAATTGACTCATAATGAAATAAACTACACTGAAATAGCTAAAACAAAACTTAAGAACAAAGAAATTTTGTGCAGTAAGAATTTTTGTTAAATAAGAAAATGTATTTCATCGCTAACAATGCTCCGCATATAAATCTTGAAAGTAAAATCTAATTTTGGAATGAATAGAATGGAAAAAATCTGCCAGATATGTTCAGGTTTATCTTTTGTCAAGGGGAAAGTGTGAAATAGAAGTCAGAAATTACAGCTAGAAATGAATCTACAAATTCGATTTTAGACTGCTCAGACTTGTTAGAGGACTGTGTAAAGACTTTACTTGAGTTTTAACTTGCATTTATATAATGGTCAAACAAATAGAGGTTTTAAATTAGCCCGGGTTTTGCAGGAAAAGCTTAGTTCTTACTGTGGGGGTATCCACGCAGGTAATGATCCATATGTTTAGAATCAAACATTACATCTTGGTTGCAAAGTGCAAGCTGTGGTGGAGAGATAAGATCAAGAAGATGCCTTTACCTTGGTAGTGCTTTTACATATTCTGCATTGTCAAGATTTGAATTAACCGAATGGTTCCATTTTCAGTCTGTAATGTAATTTCCTGGGAGAGTAAAACTGGAAAACAAAACTCCATGAACCTGGACAATGTAAATGACTTCCATAAAAAAAAATGTTACTAGAAGTCAAGGGCCGGGGGCAGAGGAGGGAGGAAGAA
This sequence comes from Heteronetta atricapilla, assembly GCA_011075105.1. Taxonomy (NCBI): domain Eukaryota; kingdom Metazoa; phylum Chordata; class Aves; order Anseriformes; family Anatidae; genus Heteronetta; species Heteronetta atricapilla. Next base: position 20,122,032 of record CM021737.1, on the reverse strand, counting down.
AGTTTGAGCTGTTTTACTGAAAAATAGTGCTCAAGGACCACAAGTAATCATAAATATTTGAAAAGATCAGTTGAACTGTTTCCTAAAGACAGAGATTTAGAGAGAGCAAATGTCTCCAGAGATTCTTTATCATTACAACTGCTTTTTCTTACTTTTTTGATACATACAAGAAAACAAACAAACAAAAACCTGAGTTCCCTTTCTTACATTGCATTTTGTGAAAAGTAATTTTAAATATTCTACCCAAGAACAGGAACTACAGCTCCTGCTGTGCACATAAAGATTGCTTCAAGCCCAAAGTGCCTGAACCTCCAGATTTTCACTTTGTTGTCTGCTAAATGAATTGCTCAGGTGCATCATCCTAGTGCACACTAGTATCAGTTTAAGGTTATAATGTAAGCTTCAGTACAAGTTGACAAGGTGATGGTGCTTCAACCTCAAAAGGAATGTTAATTTTCAGCTCACTGGGCCTTTTCACTGGGCCTAAATCCCTTGATCTACTCTTACCTGGGGTGCTACAAAGAAGCACAGTAGTGAACTTTCTAGAAGGGCTGAGGACACACTGTTTAGGGCATCTGCAGCCTTTGCTGGCCCCAAAATTTTATGAACAAAACTCAAGTGTTCCCTATAGCAGTCTGGAACATGAACAACAGGGAGAGCAATAAATAAAAGGACCTTTGTACCATTGACAATATACACAGTAAAAGCATTCAAATGCGTGATACAGGTTAAAAGAAAGTATTGTACATAGGAAGCTGGGGCAAAGAAACAAACCTATCAGGCCTAAATGATGACTCCTGCCAACTTTTTTCTTGTGTTCATATATTCACTTCTATTCAGGTTTCTTTATATGCCTTTTACTGATGGTTGAGTAAAAGCTTGGCATAAGCCTTTCCAGCACATTCAAACCCGTGAGGGAGCAACACTGAGCCTCTCTGTCAGAAATCCTGCTTCTTCAATGCCCTAGGCAGGTCATGAGCGAGTCTGATAGCTGCCCAAGCAGCGCGGGCACAGATTAATGATTACCTCGTCTCGTTCTGGCCATTCTAGCACAGCCCTGGGCAGCTGTTGGATGCCATCCAGTCAGCAGTTTTGCAGTCCAGGAAGCTGAGGGTAGCTGGGAAGGAGCACAAATCATAGCTATCTATCCTTGGCTTGTGCAATAACAGCCCATGGTCAAAAACCAGTCAAAGATAAAAGAAACCTGGGGATTTGGCATTGTTATTTGCACTGGTGTCTGACATCAGTACTGTTTGTAAGGCCACTTGGCTAAACCTATGGTACATTTTGGGGATCATTGCACGGTCTCTTATTCATATTAATGAGCCAAGATTATGCAGTGTGAAGATCTACAGTACCAAAAAATGTAAAACCATATTGTGATGTCTGTTAATTAGTATTATTCCAACTACTAATTTACTGCCTGTTTCTTTGATACAATCTGCCTAAATTCTTAACTGATGATGTATATCAATCCATTTGTTCAGACTAATGACATCAGGGGCCTGTTAATAGTAACAAACGCCAGCTCTTAGACTTGAACTCATCCTTCTACTTGCATTTTGTGGGAGGTTGTTCAAACTCAAGGTTTCAGTGGGGAAAGGAAAAAACCTCCCAAAGTAATATGAAGATAGATGCAACTGGTACAGTTCTGCACATTCATTTCTTTTAATCTTCTTTATCACTGTGCTGTCAGAATATATTTAATATCATGTAAATTCTGATCTACTAAGAGAATTTGATTAGTTTCACATCCATTGCATGACTTCAGTGTTTTAGAATAGTGAAGCCTTTATAGCACAGAATTAAGTTGCTGGCCCAGCATACTATTAGCTTCAGATTATCAGTGCAAATTTTAGTATATTAGCATTGTGCTTAATATAATGGGGCCTAGCCTACTACAAAATTTCTGGGACTCTGACAGAGAAAACTGTCAAACAAAAAGAGCCTAGTAGTCACTGGTAATGGCATATATTTAAGTATATGTGCTCCTACACAGTAAATTAAAGGTTTTCACTTAGCCACTACTGGATTGGGCAAAACTGGCTTTAGAGAGAAGCAAAGTGAAGGTCTTCTGGCCCTACAATGCATGGCATACATCAGAGTGGTAGACAAATGGCTTTGTTTATTGAGGCCAGTTGCCTCTGCACTCCCATTAAGTCAAGCGGCAGGACAAAGTCCATAGGTGCAAGCATTTTGTGGGGAAGAAGCTCACGCTCTTCCATCCATTTGTTTGCTGCTCCCCAGCTGAGGGTCATTCACTACACTGCTGTGACTCATCAGAAGAACCAGTAAAGGGCAGTCTTGCACAGTTGGTATCAGTAATGCCAACACAATGACAATGCAGCAGAGGATGGGAATTAAATGAAGGTCCACATTTTAAGTTTTACAGTCTCCTGTATAACAGCTCTCTCAGCTTAATCCTCATTAATTCTTGGCCACTTAATAGGATAGCTTCAGCTGTGAGTAAGAGATCTTCAGAAGTGATATAAACCGCAGCTTTGATTTAAGCTAAATGCAGCAGTATGGCATAACTTTGGCAGAGGTTACTTGTAAATTTGAAAATTATTGGAGTGCTTAAACAATGAAATACAAGATGAAAAGGCTTACAGCTGCTGGATATCAGATTGAAATTTTATATTTTAAACATGACAGTAAAATATTAGAATATCAGTTGCACAAAAGTGAGTTATCAAAGTATTGTAGATCAAAACAGTGTCATACATGACACACGTATGGACATACACTTCTTGTAGCCAAAGTCATTTCTAGGATTGAGAAATAGAATATAAACTAGTTATATGAGATACCAAGGATCTACAGTTTCCAGAAGACTATTTTTCCTATATCCCTGCTAGCTGAGGTGCTAATTGAGATTAAAATCAGAGATTATCTTGGTTGATTGGCTAAAATCAGAACAGGGCTTAGCAATTACAGATATCAGAAATACAAGAGCTGAGACACGTATGCATTTTTTGATATCCAGAGTACACCTGGATATCAAATAAAATTAGCTCCAAAGTCATGCATCAGTCTGGATCAGTCTTTTCACGGTTTTCATGAGTAAAAGGTCAGAATATCCTAAGGACTCTACCACCAAATGTAATTTGACAGACCCAATAATATATAATCCACAGCTTCGCTGAATGTTGTCAAATCTTGATGACAATTAAAACTTTTCCAGTGCTACTCCTTACAAAATGAGCTAGACTAAAAGACAAAGTGAAATATGATAAAGCAGTTAGTTTGCTCTGACTACCGTAGGTAATGCTGAACAATTTTGATTTGATCCCTGCCTATCTTGTAAACAAACAGTTATTTTTGGTATTTATTCAGAGTGGGAAAGAGACTCATTTCATATAGATACTCAATTTGATATTATCTTTTCTCAAGTCTGTGTCCAGGGATAGTTACCTCAAATTGTACTGTGCAATCATCTAAATGATTATCTCTGAAGAAATTTTTCTCAGCCAAACATCCACAGGCAGGACCCAACAGTGAAAAGAAGGCAGAAAAAGGCAGCAGCAGCCTCACATTGTCCCCAGCACTGATATGTATGATCCTGGAGATCAACACTACCAGAACGAACTACACAGAACATAGACATGGCTCTAAGATCATTCCAGCTAATCCTCAAAGGGAAGGACCAAAGACCAAGTCTCCAGAGAAGCAAGGGTCCTTCAGGAGGCAGTGTGCAGGAACAGCAGAAGCTAGGAAGGAAGGAGCAGCTAGGTATCCCATACCAGGAAAGGAGACTGTTGTGTTGCTTCAGGCATTCAACATTCCGCAGGAGGATTCAGTAGCATATGTGAAAAGAGGAGGTAAAAGAATATTTACTCCATCTGTAATTGTTCTTCGAGCTGTTGTATTTAGAATGGATTCCAGAATCTGCTTCCCAGTTCCTAAGGATGTAAATTTTAAGGGAAACCTGGAGCATTACGGATTTCGAGACCTTCATATCTTTACATGGGAGCAGAAACTGGCACAGGTACTTCTGTATGCCTACATGGCTGTTCAGAGGTCTCCAAACTTCCAGATGAGGTACCAAGCTCCTGTATGGTAGAAATCATGTTGGCAGTAAGAACCTCAACTACTATTGCTTTCCTTGTGTAAATGATGATAAAAAATGTGGAAGATGCAGCAGTGCATTTTCAAGAGGAAAACTGGATATTAGAAGTCTTCTGCAACAGCTAAAGCAAACAAAACATCTATTCATTTACCATTAAGAGAAGGCAGTGATGCACCTGCAAACTTCATTCTGTATTTGGTCAGTTATTACTGAAGGAATCCAAGTATAGAGAAAAATTGTAAATGGCTTTCAGATTTTATTTTCTTTGCCAGAGATGTCCTGCATAGCAAAGACCTGATGCAGCAAATGTGTTCTGCCAGGTGGTGAAAGAATAGATGTAATGATGTTCACATGATAACTTGATATTAAAATAATGGTAAAAATAAAGAAGAACAGCCACGTTTAAAAAACAAACAACAACAAAAAACACAACAACAACAACAACAAACCACGCCAAGTGTGTCTAAGTCTGTATTTAGTGCTAAAACATTTAGGTTATTATAGCTGTCTATGAGTACATGAGGTACAAGTTTCAAGAAAAAATGAAAATGTTAAGCTCTTCTAAGGAAACAACTACCTTCCTTGTATATTGAATTATTTCTATTTTCTTTTTAAAAGTTAACTTCAAGTGAAAGGACATGAAAACAACACTTGTAATATTTCTGTGACCAAAAGGACAGTGCGCAAGTATAAAGCAATTTTTATATGAAGTCTAAGCAAATCTGCAGCCAAGGCCACTGGAAACCTAAAATGGAAAGCCGTAAGGATGCACTTTGGACAACAGTAATTCCAGATTATGACTGTCTGCTCAAAGATACAGGAAGCCTCCCAGTATAAGGCGTATGAAAAAAGATCTTGAAAACTCATTCGTGTCTCTGATCTTTCAATATGATAAATTCTCTGCTTTAAGTTTCAATAAGGAGGTTTTAGAGAAAAGAAGAAAAATGAAAAGGAGGATGATGAGCTCACAGGGGAATACTTTAAATGAACACATTCCAATATTTTTTTATAAGTGATAAATTTTCATTTAACTAATTTCTTTCTGAATATCTACTGCCTAAGTTTATGCCAATTGCATATGTACTAAAGACTGTGAATGGCAGTATTACTTGGGAAACATTTACAGATGGAACAAGGTGCAGCAAGTTATTGCACTATGTTATGCAATGGTTTTCAGACCTAAATAAAAATGCATAGACACAGAACACAGGAGGGTTTATAAAACCACATTAAGGTACTGTGACAATATAACTTTTCTATGGAAGCTGGATATGTAAATCTCCTATGTTTAGGGTTAGAGTAAAGGATTTATTGGGGTTTGGTTCTAGATTCACTGTTTTCCAGAGGTTTTTTGTTTTTTTTTTCTGCTCTTTTTGCTAGACATCTCAAAACATTAATATTGGCAGCAGAAAATAGCTCAGTAAATCACCTTTACAGAACCAATGCAGAACTACCAGATGACGTGAATTTAGGGATAAACTCCACTATTCCTGTTTTCCCAGATATTACAGAAATGCATTTTGTGCCACTTAAAGACAATCTTGTTACTATGCAAGCAACTGAAAATAATTGTAATCATCTTGCCATTGTATAAAGTTAGGGAATATGTTTCTCCTTGATGAGTAGGAAGTAACAGAGGCTAAATTATTTTTTTCAAAGGATATTATTGACAAAGCTGAAGAAAGTACAAGTCTTAGGCAGTGGAAACTAATATTTTAGGTTTGAAAGACGAATGATAAGACAAGGAATCCCAAAGCTCTTCACACAGGAAGAGAGAATATTACCTGCTCTCAAAATATTTTTACACTGTGGATTTCACTGAAAGTTGCTCTTAAATTACTATTAAAATGACCAGAATGCAATACTTCTAGGAAAACAATGAGAACAATCCTAGACGTGTTATCAAAATATTGAGAAAAGACGAGCAAAACTGAGCTGGATGCGCTGCCTTATCCTAAGCAACATAGCAGACAAAATGAAATACAGTACTATTTTTTAAAATATAAATATGTGCATAAATGTATTGGCAAACAAGGAAGCTTTATAAACATTAACCGAAGAAGTGTACTCATTTTCTGTCACACTGAAATAGCTCTCTATGTTTCTATAATCTTCCAGTCAGGTTGTTAAGAAATATATAATGCTACATACTTGTAATTTGAAAATCTGATCATATCAAATTGCTTCAATATTGGAAGCTGTACCTGCATCAAACTACAGTTACTATCATAAATGGTGCTTAAACGTACTGTGAACAGAAATTTGCACTTTGAGTATGAAACCTGTGCATAAGCATGCAAAGCAAAACCAATGTAGGATAGGCTTATGGACGTGTTGGCTTTGCGTTGCTTTTCTCCCCATTGATTTTATGGGTGTTTTTGTTTGTTTGTTTGTTTGTTTGTTTGTTTCAAATGCCCATATTTTGGACACATCCTTCACTGTTTTTAAATGATGCTGCATTCTGTGGTAGTTGGTTTTTTGTTTGTTTGTTTGTTTTGTTTTGTTTTTCAAAGGGCTTAATTCCATTTCTGTGGCAAGTGGAGTTATTCATGTCTGGATAATCCTAGGTCTGGATAATTCATGTCTGGATAATCCTAGGTCTGATTCTCATATAATGTCATGTATTCTTCTGGGCAGCTGTAACTGAGCAGATTTTGTAGCCTCTTTTCAGGTTTGAAAAATCGTAGCAACCTCGAGGCTGCAAAATTCACCTATGCCCTGGATGGCCATACTAAATAATTAAGATGTTGTGAATTATTACTTCATTTTAAAGCATGTTATTTTCACTACCCTGACCTCTGGTTTGTTTGGGTTCAGCATTATCCTGTTTTCCTTCCTATGTACTTTAGCTAGATTATGCAAATTAAGAGAAAGTCTGCCATCTGTGTGTAGCTGGCAGGGCTACACCTCCTTGTGTAGAAGCTTATCAGTACATAACAACTTAGAACATCTGTGTGGGTTTCTATTCTATGGTTTTTTGCATCTGTCCCTTCCTATTTTCAAGGTGGTAAGTGACAAGGTGGTAAGTTTTCTACTACAAAACTTACTACAATTTCCATACTATTGAGGCTGTTTTCCCCTGTGCCCCACAAAATCACATCACAAAATGACAACACCTGTTGACTTTCATTGTGCCAAGAATCCATGAAAAAGTCCTTGCAGGAATTGTAGGGCATGAAGGATTATGAATCTAGCCGAACTGAAGATCATGACATTTCAAAAAGAGCTACAGTGATTAATTGTCTGTGCTTCAGAAGATTCCAATATTTGGGAGGGCATCAGGCTTCTAATTGATACAAACTGCACATACACCAAACTTAAAGAATTATTATTATTATTTTTATAAATAATGTGCTAATATGTTTAATACACTAGTATGGGAAATCCTTTAGACACCCCTCTGATCAATATATTGATCTTGTTAATGCACTGTTTCTGTAAATAATTTTGACAACAGGTGGTAAAAAGAATAGAATTACTAATTAATTTCAAAACATGTATGAGCAAATCCTGAACTTTCTTTAACAGCAGAAGTTCTAGCAGGGGTAGGTTATGGATGAATAATAGATAAATAGTTAGGAAAAAAATTATTTATGGTAGGGTATGTTTATTTAATTTCATCCTTAATTAAAAATGTATGTGATTTTGAAAGTTGCTTTTTTTTTTCCCTAGAACCTGAACTTGTGTAGAATCTTAATTTTTGTTATGTTGAAAAAGAATTTTACACTGTCTGTGCAATATCTGATTTATTTTTAAACTGAATATAGTAAGAAAGCAAGATGCAGCTCTGCTTTTATTGACCCTGTTGCACATGGAATAACTCTATCAAGTAAACCGCATGATTTCAGCATGACACATAGCAGAATCTGGCATTTGTCCTTCTGTGAATGATAACATGAGCAAGCATTTCAATGGACATGAGAATTTAAAGAACATTGTTAAACAAATAAAATATTACTAACAAAAGTTTTAAAGGTTCATGATATTGGGTTGACTTACACTTCTAAGTAGAAAATAGTACTATAAAATGCATATATTAACTAAAAGCCCCATTATTTCACAAAGTTAAAAATTTGCTTGTTTCTGTTCCTGCTAATCAGATTGACACCCAGAAATATTCCTTAGGATCCTATTCTGAAATCCTTCCCCCAAGAGTAACACTGAGTTACCATTGCTTAAAATTCCTTACTTCTCCTCATCCTTTCCCCCCTCTAGTGACATAGAAAATAATCTTTTGTTCTGATTGCCTGCTGCCTTTTTGTTGCAAAGAACAGAATTAGTCTGATAGTGCTTTTCCAAAATTACGCTGCTTTACTGGATTTAGTTTGTTGTTGTTGTTGTTGTTGTTTGTTTGTTTGTTTGTTTGTTTCATCTGAGGGAAGTGCATAATAGACTGGGCAATCTATAGAAAAATTCTTGTACTATGGGCAATTTAGCATCAGTATTCCATGAGAGCGAAGACAACATAGAATCTTTGTTGAAAAATGCCAATATTATAAATGTGTTCTACAATCCAGCAGACATGGATGATGCTAAATATGATGCTGCATCTTTCAAGGTTTCCATTGCCAAAAGGCCATTCTGAACTAGCCAAGTTCAGGTAGGTTTCTTTTTGCTTCTAAAAACACAGAGTTGGACAAGTTTAGTGCAGCTTTTTTTTTTTTTTTTTTTTTTTTAAGCATAAAGATACAAATCATAAAATATTTGATTTATCATTATTTGATTAAACTAATGCACTGGGTATTCTCATCACTTTCAAACACTCTTGAAAATTTGGACTCTATCAAGGTTTATTTATTGTTGGAAAGAAAGTAAGTAGATAAAGGCACTGGATATTCTATTCTTGCCTATTTTTTTATTTTTTTTTTAATATGTGCACTTTAAAGACAGACTATCTAATATCAAAGGCAAGGCACAGTGTGCTGCTCACAGGGCTGGCATGACATATCAAGGGCTCCAGAAACCAATTCATTTAAACCTCCAGCAGTTCATTTTCCCTCCCACTGTTTCAAGAATTCAGAACCAAATTCTTTCTCCCATATAGTTTTGCTGAAACTATTTGTGTTACTTGAGGCTAAGATGAACTTAGTGCTATGTTTCTCTACTTTCTCTTACATATTATATCCTTCTGGGCAGATTTTCACTTGATCTTACGTGGTATTTCTCTGTTGACCTGAGCAAGGGGTGCTGATTCCTCTTACCCTAGTGAAAAACATTAAGGTCTTTGCAGTATTACCTTGGAAATTGTTTTTTAATTGGTGTAATCCAAATAATTTATGCACATCAGACATTTCTTGAAGGCATCCTGAGTTAACATGGAGACATCTCAGCTTGTGAAAAGGAGAACCTGTAGTTCCTGTAGTTCAAACAGAGCCTGTAATTCCTGTAGTTCAAACAGTCAGCAGAGGTCTTTTTTTTTTAACTACCCTTGTCTTCCAGACTGAGCCTGATTGACACTACGTATGGGCTGAAAAGGGTGATTGCACCTCCTCTTCCCAGATTTGCATGGCAGTGCAGTAAGTCTGACTGAGCCAACTGAAAACTAATCTTCTCTTTTGCTATATTAGTTTTCAGCCAGATCAGCCCATGATCTGATTCATTGCCTGGCTGTGCAAATGCTGGTGTGATGATGCAGAATTGGCCAAGGGTAGAAGGAGTGATGGGAATCACACCTTCAGTGACAGGCTGTACTCAAAGCAGATTAAGGTGATTGTACAACTACAGCTGAATTACAGCTTCTTGTCTTGACAAAGAAAAAGAAGAGAGGATGTGATATTATGATGTTAACTGACCATGAAGCTGTGCCACATTTTAATGTGGGAAATGCACAATTTATTCAACTTCCTACTGGTCTAGGTAGAACTGTACCACTGTACCTGTCCTCTTTCTGATGTGAGAGCAGCTGAATCCATTTGTCATCTGTTGTTCCCTTTTGCCAAAATGTATGAAGTTTAATTAATGATTATTTTTTTAATAAAGGAGCCAGAACAACATTGGATCAGAGCAATGGGATTTACAAAGATAGAAATGTTTGCATTCAGTATGAAGAGGCAGAGAGCAATTCTTATATATATATACAGGGGTAGAAAAAGGAAACAGCACAGCATATCTATAAATAACTTCCAAATGAGTTTGCAGTATAGGGATCAGATGAAAACAATTTTACTCATGCAGAGCTCCTAACATACTCTGTTAACAGATACTCAGTGTTTCACGTCAGGATTTCTAGTAAACTCAAATTATAAGATTTCTTATAATTTGGCTTTCTATAAACTTTTCAAGTGCGTGCACACATACACGCACACAGCATCAAAAGGAGCACAGAAATCTGAAGGGATGGTGGAAAAGAACAGCAAATCAAGAAAAAGAAGAGTACAGCCAAACATGGGTAAAAGAGCATAAAAGTAATCACTTGGGGAATAGTACCAAAGTAAATCCATAATACATCTTGTTGTCAGTTAATCTCTGTTGTAAATTACATGGGTAAATCATAGAAAGTAATGCCACTACTAAAAGATAAAAGAACAAATAGAGCACATTAAAAATACTACCGTTGCAGCCATTGAGAAGAAGATATTAACAACATTTATCAATGTATTTTTTTAACTAATGACTTACTACTTTCTGTAAGCATTTATGTTTTAAACCCACCTGATGACTGCTTCATCTATTTCTATTAAACCAGAGCCTACCTCAAAAAAGCCTTATAAATATTCAGTACGTTTAAAAATACTAGAGAAAGTAAATTATATTTTAGAATTAAATAACATAAATCTATTTTGTGTGTGTATTCTCAGCATTGTTGAAGAAAGAAATAAATGTAGTTACAGCAATTCAAATATTTTGTCTCCCAAGAAAATATATGCTAAATTCAAAATATATACATATATATAGTCCCAGCTGAATAAAGCTACTACCTTAAGCAATGGAATACTTAGATACTATGAAACAACCTTATTACATTTTATATCTTTTCCAGCACTTATGCTTTAACTATGCTTCTTTCATATGAGATTTAATGCAGGTGTTTTAATGTAATTATGGGTAGCTGATTTCATACATATAGCATATATCCAATCTGATTTGCTAAAGTGCTGAGTTTTTGTCATTTCCTTTGGTACCATTTGTCTTTTGTAAGTCAACGTTCTTCAGAACACAGCCTGTGTAACTTGATAGCAGAGATAAGCAAAAATGAGACACCAGTAAGTCTCTTGCTTTTGTTCCTTTTTTTTTTTTTTTTTTTTTGGCAACTCCTCTCCCTTGGGTTCTTGTTCCTTGTGATCCAATGTGCTTCTGCAGAAGTCCTGCTGGTGGCCCTTCCCTCTATTGCAGATAAACACTGGGGTGACATTTCTTAACCTCTCTGCTAATGCAGTCAAACAATATTGGCAAGACTGGCAAATGATTGAATAACTTAATAAAAATAAATGAGAGCAATGCTATTAATATTCAGGAAAGTTCCAGATTTGGGCTGTGAGCAGTTTTCCCATAATCTGAACATTCACAGATGACAGCCTAATCTGACACAACAGCAGAAACCAACAGGTTTTATAGGAGACCATTTGCTGCTTGTGCAGAGGCTATGTCTATTAGCTCTTGAATCCATCTTTTATTATGATGCTGTAGCAGCAAGGATAGGGCAGAAAACACTCTGAATTCCAACATTACTGAAATGAGAGTTTTCTCAATAAATACCTGGAGGACGGGATGAAAGAGAAAACTTGAAGGCATGCTGTGCAAAGTTTAAAATACTATGAGCTTGTATTTGGAAAACAATTTTTATCATTTTTTATTATTCTACAATGGGAGGCTGTAGAGGATTCAGCCATTCCCTGAAGAATGGGTTCTCCCTTTCCAAGTAGTCCATACATGAAAATATTCCCACTTCTTAAAGGAAGAGTAAATTCTAATATGTGGCTTATTTTGTCTTCATATCGAAATAATTTCAAAGTCACTAGTCACAGTATTGTGTTGCAATGATTTGATTCAAAGCAGATTCAAACTATCACTATAAGGATGGAAAATGCCTGAGCAGATATATCTCTCTGCTGGCATCATTACCATGGATGAGTTGCATCCCCCCTTAACTGAGCTAAACTCTGCTGAAGGGAATGTCAGCTTTTGAAGAGGTAGCTGAGAACACAACACACATTACTGCATTGTCTTGGTGAAGCCATGACCCAGCACTGTAAAGACACATACTCAATTCCTTTACAGAGTTCACAATACTTCTCAGTAATTAAGAGTACCATAACGTTAGGTTTATGGTGAGGTTTCTTTTCATGGTGTTCTAACAAGTACAAATATAAGAGTGAAGCCCTTCTGCCATTTCAGTACTTCAAATAAGCATCGAAAGTGTACGCAGCCCTCACACAATTTATAAATTGTCTCAAATTACCCAAACTCTCTCATTGACTCTCAGAGTAAAGAGAGGTCTTGTTACAGTAGAGTATAAAATTGAATAAAACATCATTAAAGGAAACTGCCAAGTAATAAATTTAAGACTATGTATTTTTGTATACAATTCAGAAGCCTTCAATTTTTGTAAATATTATTGATTGCAATGAAAATGTTCTTGTTCTAATTTTTGTCTCCTGGAAAAAAACAGGAGGAAAAACAACTCCTAGCAGCTGATAACCTGACTGCCATCTCTTCTACAGTGTAATTCCAAAAATATTTCTGAAGTTTGTTTTGCAAAGACACTTGCATAGTTTGAATGCTAGAGAAGAATACACAGGAATACTAAAGAAATTGCCCTTGTCTCAGTAAGGATGTTTTCGCTCCTCTCTATGTAAGCTATGACTCTGTGAGTGCTGGTCTAGCTAAGCTTTGTGTTAAGTAATGTCTTAATTATTTGGCTTCTCAACAGAGCTGGGTAAAGCTTTTCTCAAAATTTGTTTTTGTTTTTGCCTCTGGAAGAAATGATAAGTTCATCATCATTATCAGAATCTGACAAACAATGAACATTGGCAACTTATTGTTTATGAAAGCAAACTGATGCTCCATTCATCTTCAAATTTGGATTTACCTTCTTCAGCTAAGAATATGCCTTAGTCTAGTTTGACATTTAAAAAGATCAAACAAAATACTATTTTTTAACATTTTTGTTTGTTTGTTTGTTTTGAATACAATTTGTAAATAAAATAAGTAATAAGGAAGGTCACAATCCTTTTGACTTTATTAATAGAAAATGCTTTGATTAAACCCAACTGATTTTGGTAAGTATAAGGATTCATTTCATTAAGGATTTCAGAATGCTTTTCCATTTTGGACCTGAAAAAATGAAATAGGAGAATTTTTAATGAAACAGAAAATCTGGTGCCTCTTTACCTAAAATTTAGCTGAGCATTAAATGTAGTTAAGTTCAAGCTAGAATTAATTACTGGGTTTATAAGCTAAATATAACACATTTGTATTGATACTTCAGACAATAAGTTAACTGAATACATATGAAACCCACTGTTTCTGCAATTTTGGGGGGAATCAGTAGGAGGACTGAACAAAGAAAGATAGTACAGTCAGTCTTCACATGACAGAACGAAAGGAAATTCATATCTCTACCAGATTACTGTGTGCAACATAAATCACAAGAAAGAGAATAAATATGAAAGACCAAAGAAAAGAGAGGCAGCACACAGAGACGCGTATACAACTGAAGAAATTAGAAAGAACAGAGAGCCAAGTATCACACCAGCATAATGGCAGAAATCAAATTATGCAGAGACTGTAGGAATATTCAAAACACTGAAATGTACCAATAGGTCAGACTTCTTCACTACAGAAGCAAAACCTCAGAAATTGTTTATACTGTTTTAAGAAGTTTCAAGCATTCTATAGCACATATTCCATAGCCATTTGTAGAACACAGGAATTGCTGTATTTTCTAAACTTAAAAATCTCCCTTAAAAACACCAATGTGTTTTTTCTCTCTAGTGAATTTCCTGTTCCTTAAGAGGCACTAATCTGATTGTACTGTGCTGTTTATACACTGAATGTACCCTCACACTCTACCAGCGGGCCTAAAGCCTCAAGCTGGAGGAATCAGTTCTAATCTAATGCAAATTAGGGCAGTTTGGTTTCCCTGAATACTGAAGTCCTTGTTGAATCTGTGAGACTGACAACATGGTTGCCATCTGTCCAGCTAGGAATGTGGTGAAGATAAGCAGTGCAGTCCAAAAAAATCTATTAGCTGCTAGCTGTTCTTCTCTTCTGACTGCATTCAGAGTCTAATTATTATGAGATGAAGTGCTCTGTAGTTCAGCCAGCGCAGTTATCTTTAAGAGCTACAATACTGCCTGCATTTCATTTCATATATCTGAATGTATGTGAGGAAATTATTTCAGGTGACGCTCCTAAAATGTTCAGTATCAGACATGTTCTGCTGCAAACAAAAGCAGCAAGAGGGTGACCACAGATGGTAATGACATCAAGCCAACAGTGCATGCGATACTCCTGCCCCAAACGCACAGTGAGGCATAATCCCTACTTGGGGATGTTGTTACGTTACAGAAAAGTAACAAAAATTCCCAGCTTTCTTCAATGCATTGGACTTCAGCACTTACTGTCACAGCAATTAGTATGTCAGCTCTCACCACGTGTTGGATGCAGGCATTTTATCATGGGGTACAGGAATATCTGTGCATCTGCCCGGTTAAATGAGGAAGAAGGACTAGCTAGCATTATTAGGAGTGTGCCTTTTAGCAGGGCTATGCTTGGAGGAGTATCAGGTTGCACAGTTGCCATGGTCTCTTTCAGCCTGGAAGCTGATGTGGCTGATGGTTAAAACTGCTAGCTCACTTGGCCATATGGGATCCAGGAGCAGGGGTCAAGCTGTGCCACAAATGCATGGTATTCATAACTTGCTCCCGAAGGTGTGACATGGGAATGAAAGGGGAGAGTTATGAGGTTTCATATATGAATGAGGTTGCATATATGGTAAACCTCATTAATGAGGTTTCATATATGAAACCTCAGTCTGTGAGGTTTCATATATGTCTCAAGAAAAGAGCAATACCAGCTATTTTTCTATACTTGATTATCTTTATTCTCTCTCTCCTTTTTCCTCTCTTCAACCTTTTTATTTTATTTCCATAGGATTTGTCCACTTCTCAGCTATTAAACTTGCCTACAAGTTACGAAAACAATAGGGGTGGTGAGTCAAAAGGGAAGGATGTAATTAACATCTAGTCATTCTCCTCACTGTCCAATAAAAATAGAATGCAACACAGTTGGAACTCAAAACAATAAAAAGTCTCTTCGCTAAAATGTTAGTATTTAGATTTAGTTACTTTAGAGATGGGGTTGGTTTTTTTTTTGTAACAGAAAAACATGCTGAGATGCAAGAGATCTTGGAAAAGATAATGCTCTGCCAAGGCCTGTGAAAATAGATTCAGGACATTATAGAAAATTATGTTTTGTTCCCAGAAATAGCTGATTTTCCTTGCTAGGTTTAAAAGATAATGCCTTTAACTTTCACCAGCAGGAAGACATTTAAGAGATCTTTTTTTGCCAATTTTTCACTTTGGCAGTGGCTCAAGTTGGTATTTTTATATACCTGCAGCCCTTAAAGTAGTAGCATGAATTAGAATAAAAATTGGTTGAGACAACTAAAGGTCTTACATACTTTTAAGATAATGTAAGAATGTAGCAGAGGAGCAAACAGGTAAGGGGAGCCCATAAAAAGAGAATCCCACATATACTGCTATGAATACACCCAAAGTGTAAATTGCAGTACAGGAAATGCAACCAAGTTACTGTTGATCAGCATAATTTCATCTTGAGAAGACAGTATTGAATTCATAAGAAAGTAAATAGAAACAAAACATAAACAACAAAAATGTATTTGCCCATTGGAAGTGTAACAAAAGTCAATTTATGTAGCATGACTAAACAGAATTACCTTGCCATTAATATGTTCTGAACAAAAGACAATGACAATTCCTAATATTGCAGGTAAACAGACAAAATCAAAATCTGTGTGAAAAAAGCACACTATCTAAATCAAATACTTAGGACTGAAAGACTGAAAAGTAAAGAAGTAAGTGCCTAGCTAACAGGGTTACAGTGACCTGTTCTTAACCTTTACCATTCTAATGTGATTCACTGTAAAGCTAGGCTTCACAGCTACTTCCAGTTTGATTGCTGGCTGAAATCATTTTGTCGATTTGAGAACAGAGAGTAATATATATATATATATATAATTGCAAACAACACCCTGAATTTCACCCGAAAGTTGATCAAACCCTGAGTTTTTTCCCCACACTTACAGCCATGAGATAGGGAATATAAATATTGTCTCTTCATGTACCATGGAAGTTAATCTACCACATATGCTAGGGGGAAAGTGGGGGGTGAGGGAGGAGTGTCTTTCTTTTCTAGCTATATTATTAGTTTTGTGATCTTGCAGACTCCTCTAATAGCTTCCTTATCAGTAAGTACTAACTGCATACTGTGCTGTATGCTCCCAAGAGAAAATACTGAGATAAGGCTTTGGAAGGGTATTAAACTGTGCTTCCACAGGAATCAGGAAGGGCATGGTGAGATGACTTAGTTACCTGAAACGACTACTGCAGACTCAAATTCCTGCCCAGTTTCATGGCAACCTCTCAGTGGAAAATGTCAGTTCACAGTTTGCCCTGAATTCCTATAGGAACAGCAAACATTATGGCTTTTCTAAGTCTTGTACTTGATTCACATTAGCACAACCCTGGTGTTTAGACAACCCTGTCATCCAAGTGACAGGATGATAGGGTTGCCTAAACAAACCTAATTGTTTGTCCAAATCAGACGCCTGAATTAGAAATCTGACCATTTGATGGTGAATCTGTCGTATGCTCTTCTCATTGTGATTTATCAAATGCCTTTTGCCAAAGAGTTTTCCATACTATCTTGTAGAGCAAGATACTTGGAATTTAAGTTGTAATTGTGATACACAGATGAAATTCAAGCTTGTAATATGTTTTAATTGTGTAGCTGTGTGTCAGGGCCATACCTGTGTGCCTGCTCAGCACAGAGTCATCAAATTGCTGCATTCCCAGCTGGTCTCTGCAGAGATGAGCCCAGCTAGATACAAGTGGATTGAACAACTGGCTGCCTTCACCAAAACATATATATTATATATATATACATATATACATATATATATATGTATAGTCATATATATATATGTATAGTCATATATATGACTAATTGAATTGTTCCAGGAGCTCTACAGGTGGGAATTTAAGACGGTCCTGGAGACTCCCAGAAGCAGCCTCTGCTGTGCATAGACACTGTATTAACGCTTAACTCTGTTGTTTACCTCTCTGGATAGAGAAGCTGCCAGTCGTAAGGTGTCCCCAAAACAATTTTGGCAGAAGAGTGACCTAAACTTACATAGATAATTTTAAACATACAGAAGAAACTCTTCCTGCAGATGCAGGAATGCTAATATAAGACAGTCTTTTGTGTGTAACTAAGATGTTAGGAGATGTTCTAGACACAGGTGATGTTGGCTGATAGAAACACATCATGAGTAGGCTGGAATGATCACATAGGACTATATTCCAAAAATTCTAATAAATTAGGGGGATTTTGTTAATAAATACATTGTGATTGTCTGTGTAATGCTAATATATGTACTGATATGAACAACCCTTAGCCAGTTTGCTGTTTTTCGGAGACCCTTATTCCTCAAACTACTCCTTCAGCACACAATGAGGTTTCCTCCACAAGTGTTTCTAATGGTGGGATTCACTGTCAAGTGACAACACGGAAGGTGTTCTGATCCAGAATTTATAATATTTGTGAAGTATATTTTTTGTACTATTTACATGGGAAAAAGAGATGAGGTTTTGCTTTTAAGAGGAAACTCAAAATAGATTTAGTGAGACAAAGAACAGTTTAAAAAAGAATGGCTATCAAATTAATTGCCAAGTTTGAGGTAGAAAATGAAGTGAATTACTGGAAATATTTTTCCAGCAGTGTTGGTGTGCAGACTTCAAGTTCAGATGTGATTTTCAGTTCTCATTAAGCATTAAAGGAAATTTCTTATTCCTTTAGCGTTAACATGGAAGTGATTTTAGTACTGTCCAGCAGCAAAGGAGGTAAGAGAAATGGTATTCCTCCCATTCCTAGCTAGATAACTACATTGTATCTATCATTTTGACTATTATTTTGATTAACAGAGTTTAGATAGCTTGTTAGCATCCCTGAGAATCAACACCTAAAACCCAAGCTTTTTCAGTACTTGCCTATATCAGAATTATTACGTAAATCACTTAGGCATGAAGTTTGAAAATATTTGAGAAGTTCCTCATATTTTTAATGTTAGAAGTTACCACAGGAATCAGCTACAGATATCCCATAGAGAAAAAATAGCCTTTGGCAGGATGACTTACAGACCAAACTGAAGATATTCCGGGACTGGAAAATAAAATTGAATTTTAGAAACTGAGGATCTACAGTTTGCATTGTTTGTGCAGGTATTAATGGCATTGAATCATGAGTTCACTAGAACTTTATGATGATTTGTCTGATATATGGTAGATTGAAAAATACTGAAAAACCTTATGAAAAAAAAAAATCCTGAAAGGCCATAAATAAAATGACTTTCTTTAACAACTTAGCATGAACGGTCAGTGCAAGATCTTAAATAATACGACTGTCCTTCACCACTTAATGGTATTGGATAATTTATACTTCAGTGAGTTTCAGGCAGCAGGACAACAACTTCTCATGAAAACACAGGGACAAAGCAGCAACTCTTTATATATTCTCCTGTTTTCTTCAAGGTTTTAGAGAAGTAGTTTGATTTTATTAGTTGCAATGGATCAATTCAAATTTTGGTTACCTTATCACTACAGACTGCTGATGTGGCCAAGTAAATCCCAGCACTTCGCGCTTCACGATCTCTCTCTATGTGGACACCACAGATTTGTACTCTTTAAAAGAAGGGAACATCTAGCTGTTAGAGTAAAGCAGGTTGTGCTGCCAGTACAACCATTCTCTGTCTGCTTGGCATAAAACAGTAGTATCATAGGTGGAAATGACCTTGTGGACCTAAGGATTCAGGGAACAAAGGCAGATGCAGGGCAGAGGGTACAACTGGAATGACATCTGGTATCAAAATAGATCCTGTCTCCTAAGTATCACAAGCTAATGCTGTGAAACTTTTTCACCAGATTTCTTCCTTAGGTTCAGAAACCTTATTCAGACTTAGAATAAAAAGAGAAGAAATGCAAGTATACAGGAAGTAAGATATAGTTTAGGGTCTCTGCAAGAATATCCTTGTTTTGGTTCTTGTTCTCCAAAGAAAACCACACAACCTCTGTGCCACTATGTGAAGATGACACCTGATTTGACTCAAGTGAAATGTCATAAAGAGCTCTTTACTTTGCAAAACCTCCCCTCGCTAGAGAAACAAGATGACTGGGTCCCGTCTTTTGAAACAAGATGACTGGGTCCGTTTTTTGAAACAATATGATCAAGGATAAGGGTTGTCTTAAGACAAGTTGAAATACCTTTGAAGATCATACATAGAATTCTGGGAGATAAAACCTACATGGAAATTTTTGAGTCAGATTGAGATGCAGAATCTGAGATGGCTCTAATCATTTCTGGTAGGAGGTTAAAAAATATAAGGGCAGGGATGACTAAGAGTTCAGGGATCTATGTTCTGCATAGCTCCTGGAATCAATTCCAATGGCGTAAAGCCAAAATTTTAAGCAGCAGCTACTTCAGAATTCAAATGCCTTTTGTTTTTTTTCTTCCACTTGGACATGAGTAACTTGATAGAACTTGATCTTGAGCCTGATGTTTAGGTATACTGTTTACTCCCTCAATTCATCTTGGAAAATCAGTTACACTCTGTTAAGGAATATGAAGTCTAGTTCTAATGTCTTTTTTTTGTATTTCATAGGTTTTTGCTTGCATTTGTCATGTTAAAACATTTCATGTTATAAATATTTAAAGGATCATTTAGAGGTGATGCAGCTATGGTAGATAATGACTGTTGAGATTAGATTCTGACTAAATTGTTAAGTGCATGCTAAGAGAAACACCAGGACGCCTCTTATTTCAGGTGAACTGCTGGCAACCTAAGGCAGATACAGAATCATAGACATCTATTTTAGGCATACTCCAATGCAGTTCATCATGCAAGGCAAGCTTTATCTGTATGAAAGAAATCCTTTTGACATTGTTTCACCTACGTGTTGTCATCATCTTAATTTTCACAGGAATTTCTTAAAAACTCTTCAGCTCTAAACAGGAGCCCCTGTCTTATATCAGAGAGTTTCTAGATGGCAACAGACATTACTACCATACACAGATATACTTAAGCTGACAAAATTTCAGTTATTAAGATACAACAATTTAAAAACCTTTAAGGAAGCAGGTGTTATCAGATAGAGTGACTTACCATTTTTAAAATTCCAACATGGATCATTTTGGCTGCTTGTTTTTTGTCCTCTAAATGCAACATGTTTCAATGGAATTCTTTTCATATCATGTATTGGAATACTAATTACACCTTTGCACTTAATGTCTTGAAACATTTTAATTTCATTGAGGCTTAGGAGGCAGGAAAACCACTTTTTCCTGCCATAGAGAAGAAATAGTTTGGGGAAACAGTTGGAACTGACAGCAGGCAGCAAAAGATCAAAAGCTGGTTATTGAGACTATGACACCTAATGAGTAGCACCTTTTAAAGGCATCTTCTGCTTGGGCTTTGTGGCTAAAGATAGGGCCTGATGCCTTTCTTGCCAACCCCTTACAATGATGCATGCCATTCTTGTGCAGGTTACACAAGATTGTTGTCATCATCCACCTTGCTTCCCTGCACTGCAGAAAGGACTTGGCTGCTAGTTTACAATTTTCTAAAAACTCCATATAAACTTCAGCATTATCATTAAACATCTTTGACAGTTACAAAGTGTACACTTTAAATGAGTCACAGAGATAGAAATACTCAGTCTGCTTATGAAAGATTGTTGTAGAATCTTAAAACTAGAATTTGAACAGATTTTTTTAAGTACAGATTTGGAACACAGTTCCAAATTCCCAGGCAACAAATTTGCCTAACTACAAAGTTACAAAAAGCAGTTAATACTTTACAAAAAATGTGGACAAAAGCAATTAATTCTTTACTCTAAATTACTTCACTTTGGAGAATGGAAACCGCCTTTGCTGTATCATGTGATATCATTTGAATCAGACCAATGACCTATACGCTCTCTGCCAACAAATAAGAAACAGTTTTATGTCTGAACAGGAACATCATGAAAACTACAAAAGTAACCCAACTTCTGCTTTACTGTTGAAAAGCCCTGCTTTCTCTAGCAGCAACACATCACGCACTACTACCCAAGTGTCACCTCTCCGGATTATTCCAGGGAGGTATTTGCAGTGTTAAAGGAAGAGTGCTTTAGGCAACAGAAGAAACACAAATTGTTTAAAGTTCCCCATGCACAAGTGCAGGGAAAGATGCTGGAGAAGGGCTAAGAGAACTGGGAGCTGGTGCAGCATTTTGCTTTCTCAGTAGACGCTGTTAAATCTTTCAGCTTTCAATGGAAGTCTAAAGAGCAATGCGTACCAGAAGCAAGATTGCAGAAACAAGGGACAGTGGATTTGCTTCACTGAGCAAGCTGCAGCCTTCTTTAGTTGTAATTGCAGTCACAGAACTGTTCTAGTTTCCCTTTCTAAGATTTGTTTTGGTCATTCCACAGCACTCTATTGTAAACTCTCTGGTTGTTTGGCAGTGCACTGGTGCCAGGATTTGATAACTCATTTTAAAACTCTGGCTTATTTGGCTGCATACTAGTGGCAGGATTTGATAACTCATTTCAAAGTAGCATGAAATAGTACCATCTGGACATTAGCATTTCCAAGACAAGCCCAGGAAAGGCCACAGGTCGCCAATGTGTTCCACTTCTGACAAATCTTCATGGACTATTTTTCTGAGATTGAGTTTGTACTTTTATTTCCTCCTGTGGAAGCCTACTTATTTTTTATTGATTTCCATTAAAGTAAGAAGAGCAGTGATCCAGAAACAGTTCATGAATTGCATTATCCAGTTTAATTAGAGTGAATGGAAAGTTTTTCCACAGACAGGAGAGTCAGCGTTCAGTATAAAATGCAACTTTGGACAGCAATGGCTGAGGCTAGCAATGAACTTAAGTCACAGCCAGTGCCAATTACTCCTTCCACTCATTATGCATCACATTAAGAATGATGCTACATCACGTTTCCTTTGCTTTCCAATTTAGTGGTATATAGTAAATATGTCTGTTTAAATTTCTCAATTCTAAACCTTGTCAGAATCAGCCCCAAAATGATGATTTTGTTTGTTCAATTTTTTTATGGTTTTGTAGTGGTTTAAAAACTGATGGGCAGCTAAGCAACACCAACACTGCTCTCTCACTCCTCCTCAGAAGGACAGGGGGAGAAAATACAACGAAAACAGCAAAGCTCATGGGTTGAGATAAGGAGGAGTTTAATGAAAGGAAAAGGAAAAAAAAAAAAGGGGGGGGGGGCACAGAGAACCAAAAGGAGGAAAAATGATTTTCTACTTCCCATCAGCAGGTGATGTTTAGCTACTTCTTGTGAAGCAGGGCCTCAAGTTATGTGGCAGTTGCTTGGGAAGACAAATGCTTTCATAATGAAAGTCGCCCTTTCTCCTTCTTCCCCCTAGCTTTTATGGCTGAGCGTGACATCATAGGTATGGATCATCCCTTTGCTCAGCTCTGGTCGGCTGCCCTGGCTGTGTCCCCTCCCCACCTCCTGCCCACCCCAGCCTGCTGGCCCTGGGGGGCTTGGAGAAACCTTGGTGCTGTGCCAGTGCTGCTCAGCAGCAAATAAAATGTTGGGGTGATGTCTGTGCTGCTCTAGCTACAAGTGCAGAGCCACAGTACTACGTGGTCTGCTGTCGGGAAAGTTAACTCCCAGCCAGACCCAGCACAATTTTATATCAAATTCTTGTCTTGATTTTTTAAATTCATCTTAAAAGTTCTTTATTATCGAGTCAATTAAATGTTTGCAGTAACAGCTGATAAGCTTTATATGTGGTTGTTATCTCACTGCTGCAATACTGTTACGGACAGGATGCGATTTCTTAAAGTTCACTGGTGGGAGAACATAAGGATTTGCACTGGCTGAGAGCTGTACCAGGGAGGTTAAGGGAACAAGTGCTTCAAAATGCTGAAGTTCTGGACGAATATAACCTGAAATGTTGTTTCTTTGAACATGCATTGCTACAGTACTATAGAGTTGACTACTACTTTATCAGAGAATATATGTTTAATCCCTATATGATTATGTCCTGGTAGCATCTGAGGCACAACAAATTACCATTTGGATTTTCAAATTTGGGGTTGTTTTCTTTTGAAAGGTTGACTGTTGAGGTCATGATTGCACAACCATATCCAAGCACAGCATCAGTGAACCTAGGCAGAGGTAGGCAGTACTTTAGTCAAGGCCACACAGAGCTCAGTGTGAACTGACCACCTGTGTTTTAGGTTCCCACATAGCTTCTGCATCCCACATAAAGTTCTTTTCTGCAGCAGATGTACAATCAGAGTTTGAGCTGGAGAACACAAAGCTACTCCAGCTGCAATCACAGTACACAGGAGGACAGGAGAGATCTGGGCAGAATAAAAATGGAGTAACTGGTGAGTAGAATGTCTTACATTATTCTGATCATTAAACAGTAAGCAGGTAACGTTAAAATAATATTGGCACAGCTTAAAAGCCTAGACTCAAATTCAACACGGTGATCTCCTTTGTTCCACAGATTTTAGCAGTAAAGTTAGCGATAGCAGAGGAATAACATCCATCTTCTTTGCATAGAGAGAATCCATGGCTGAAAGGTACAAACCTCTCCATAGCTGGCAACACTTTTTCCCATTGAAATGCAATGCTGGTGCCTCTATCCTGTTCCAGAACAATATACTGCAGGCAAAACTAGTTGACACTGATCTGATCCGCTGCCTCCAGCATGCGTGGTTCAGGATCAGGAAAGGAGATGCTCAACAAATACATGATGTGCTAGCACTGGGGCCAAGGAGCATGAAACTGGGTGGGAGGTGAAAGACTGAGTCTGTACTAAATGTTTGAGACCTAGCAGTCATGTGAAATCAAATCAAAGTGAGATGACACGGAATGGATGGATTAGTAGAAAAGTAGGAAAGTAGAGGGGTAGTTTTCTTAGTACCCAGTCTGTGCAGAAATTTTAAAAAGTCATATGATCATAAGATATTTTTTATGTCTCACTGAAAGATTTCTCTTAGCTCTTCAAGATTTCACAGCAACTCCTCACAATTTCTTTGTCAACAAAAAAATAATCTTTTTACCTTTGAAATGGAGTTGCTTACATGCATAATATAGAGTATGTATTCATGTAGGTTTTTTTGCTGGTGAGAATTTTTTCTATTACCTTGATAACATTTTCTTAATTTGGAAATAAAGCTAGCTTTAACTCTATTCAAAAAGAAAAACACAGATGATTTACATGATTGCTCTCCCTATGAATCATATAGTATACACTGAGAATCTGCTGTGAGGGAAAACTGTTCTGTCTTTTCCTTTGTGCACTATAATGTATCTGTTTTTACAGCAATAATTTAAAACTCCTAAATGTTGCTAATTAAATCTTCTATTATTACAGCACTGGGAAAGAGATATTTAAATATAAAGTTTCTGAAATGCATGGCCTTGGGAAATGCTAAAAACATGGCACTGAATTCTTTGAATTTGGGGAAGCAATATTAAGAAAGAATACAACTTATGTATTCTACATGTGGGAATTTTTTGTTACTAAATGCTCCCAAGACACAGTTCTTATATGTTTCTTGAGCAGAAATCTCCAAAATTAGCCAGTCTTTACCATCAGAAATATATTCTTGTCTTTGTTATTTAGTTTATATTTCTACCACTTCTAACACTGTATTAACCCCCAAATTCTGGACATCTAAAGGCAGTGTAAAAAAACAGATCTGTACACAGAACAGGTGGCAGATCTACCCATCTGTAGCTTCTAATAAGGAGTTTATGGACTTCTTACTCATTTTAATAGTTGTGCTTTTTTTTTTTTTTTTTTTTTTTTTTCAAGTATTCATTTAAAGCATGGCTGCACAAAGAGCACAATGTGCAGATGTGCACAATGTGCACAATATTTACAGTCTACCACAGGGCTAATGGCAGATCATGAGTTTACTGTCAATGTTTTCTTCGGGAGTTTTGTATAATCCTTGCAATAGTAGACAGACTCTAGGATATTCCAAGAAACATTTTTAAGTTTGAGAGCCATATTTCATCTTAAATTTAGTTGTAACATATATTTCTTTCTTCATATGAGTGTGTGTATATAGTATATTTTATTTATATATGAATTATGACCAGATTGTCCAAAAGGGAAAGGCACATCCAGCTTCTCAGAGGTAATTTCTGCAGCAAGTTTTCAATAAGGTTTCACAGCTTGAGGAGATACCATTCTAGACAGTGTCAACCTAGACTTTTCTTGTGGATTTTAATAACTGAATATGATTACAATCATACATTCCTGTGGTCATATTTTTATCCTAAGCAACAGAACATTTACTGAGTACAGTAAATGGAGCTTTTTGAAGGAGTAATCACAAGTCAGTTTGCAAAAGTTTGATCAGGAGCAAAAGGCAAGGTAAAAGAATAAAACATATTTCAGAATATTTTAAATATACTGAATATTCTGTCACATCAGGAGCCAAAAATAATATCAGAGTAGGGTGACTCCCAACATACATTTATCTGGATGACTCTTTATTGAGAAGTATTCCGTTGCCAAGGTGCACTATATATATATTGGCTGAAATAGTGCCTGTAGTGTACTGAACCGTGCTTCACCTTTAGATGCATGGCAGAAATCTGTCTTTCAAGGAAAATAAAGTAATAGTAGATCTGACTGTTTCATTCTGGAAAGAATATTCAATGATGTCTTCTCCTTACTGGACTGGACTGCTCAATCAGCTGTCTAATGCTTCAGGGAAACATCAGCTGATAAAACAGCTTCTGAGTGGGAAAATGCCTGCCTGAATTTTAACAACCTCTTTTCATTATCAGTGAGAAACCCGTAGTGTCTCCTTCAACAATAATGGACATTGGGCCTAGAGGATGTAAAGATGGGAAAGATAGGAAAGAATTACCTCATCTGAAGGTTTTTGCTTGTTTGTTTGTTTGTTTTAATTCTACTGTATATGTTCCATATGGCAAGTATAATGAAAAACAAAGGAAAAATAAGATTAGTTTGTGATGAGAGCAATATGAAGTAGGTTAATCATCTGAAGCTCATGCAAGCCATGTTAGCCTCTAGATAGTTTTTTCCCTAAGGTATAAACAGAATTTGAATTTCAAAACAGAGCTTAACATAGTTCTTTCTTTTCTGTTAAATAAAGATTTGGACCATAACGAAATCAAATCATCCTTCTCTAAACCTCTGTGTAATCATCCAGAAAAAAAAAAAAAAAAAAAAAAAAAAGGAAAAAAAGGTAATATCTATAGACAAACTAGCACTTGAACTTTTCTAAAATCAGTGTAAATACCCAGTGTAGGCAAAAGCTATGTAATCCAATACCATCTGCATAATACCATGAGGCTGGATCAATGGAACTAAATTTTGTTGCAATCAAAGATGTCTTGGGAATACATTTTTTTCTCTTTTTTTTTTTTTGGTTTGTTTGTTTGTTTGCTTTTGTTTTTGTTTTTCCCTTTAATGCCTTTGTCCAGGAGAAGAGGACCCCAATTTATGAAATAGGAGTGGATCTGATTATTCAGTGAGATAGCATATTATCTTCCAAGGCTGGCTATAGGTCAGACAAATGATCATAGCTAAAATTATATTACAGTTATTCAGAGAACTGTATTGGTCATTCATTAAAGCATGTAAATAAACTCTCACTTTTTAAAACAGATTCTCTGTTTTAAAATGAGGGAAACACCCTTTGATATGTTTCTCTAACCAAGGATAACTAAGGCAGAGCAGGAAAAGAGAAATTTCTGAATCTGTTTAAAGATAAGAATGATTAAGACCTCATAATGTATTGCAGTAAAGCACCTCCATTAATGCTGCCGTGGACCCCACATGGTACTTTGTTATGTCTTGGGAGCAGGACACTAAAGACGGTCAATGCCTTTAAAGGCTGAACACTAAATGACCTAGGTCTCCCATTTTTACTTTTATGTAATAGTATACATGGAATTTTTGAACATTGTCTAAAGATTCCCAAATGATTTTTGTTCAAATTCTGTTGCCACAAGAACCTTTGGTTGCATTGAACTTTATGCATAACTCTTGCAAACCTTTCCATGCATGTTAACCAGAAAAGCCTGAACAATCTTTTGCAGAACAATCTTTTGCCTGAACAATCTTTTTGCAGTTCAAAGGTGTTCTACATAGGTCCTATGATTGTATTTGCTGCAATTTTTTGGTGCCTAGAAGTTACAGGTAAACATAATAATCATGCTCACAATAGTCTATATTCCTCTGTTAGACATTCATGGCTATTTGTTCCAGCCAAATGTGATGGCAACTGAGACTGTCTCCAGAGACTAATTCGAATCCAGATCTTTTCCTGCCTATCTACAGAATTCTTTTGGTTTCTCAAAAAGATCTGACAGACACTGAACTCCTGTCAACCTGAGCTGGTAGCCTAAAATTGGGTAATATGATTGCTCACCTTTAGCTCCAGAGAAGGCAATGGCAAAAGTCCCACTATTACTAGACAGCTTTTATGCTATGCCATGTTAACTGTATATGCTCCCCATTCCATGGGGATATAAATATGTACGACATTAGTGAAGACAATGTAGCTAATTTATACCATCCAGGCATGTGACACACACATCAAAAAAAAAAAAAAAAAAAAAAAGTTACAAAATTATTCCCCAGTGTCATAATATTCGTATAGATGAAAAGCCAACCAATGAAGAAAAAGTAAAAATAATAATAATAAATAATAACACTCATGATAATGTGTGAAGAAAAGCACCATTTGTCTTCAAAATTCTTCTTTATCACTTCTGGATTTTAAAATATCCATACCTCATTGTTTCTTCTCACAATTGTTAGTGAACTGTATTGCTTTACAACTGTAGAGTGTTTCTTCTTTAAGTGACCTTAAAAAGACTGAGCTTTTATATTACATTTATAGGATGGGTGAACATTCTCTCTCCTTCCCTTCCTGAGAATTTTTTTAAGTTTAAAAGCCTCATTTTTGCATTGCTGAGAATACTACATACTTCATTTAGAAATGAAAAAAGAGCCTGTTTATTCAAAGAAGATGTATTATTTTAGTTGTTTGTAAATCCAAGTTGGTTAATTCTGTTTCATTTTCAAGACTTCAAAAATTACGGTTTTAGTAAATTTTATGGTGATAAATAAAGGTGCTGAACTCACATGAATGATTGGACTGCTTAAGCCAAAATACTTGTCTTACAACTTCAATTCCTCCAAATCAAAATCAACAAAAAATTTAAAAAGAAAATTGGTTAAATTGAATTAAAAGTCCTGCTGATGGTACTATTGAAACAACATTGTTAAAAAATATATATATGTTTGCCTATTAGAATTTAATTCATGATAAATTTAAACCTCCCCATTTAGAGCTAAATTGCTCTAAATGTTACATGTTACAAGACATGTTTAAGACGTGTCTTAAACATGATTTTATACTTGTGTTTTGGAGAAAAAAAGTAAAAGTTGGTGGGCAAGCTCAGAATTTTTTCTAGGTAGATTCACCAAACACTATTTTTCTAAGTAGTGTTCATATTGACCAAAGTAAAATCTTAGCAAAAATTATGAAATCCATTTTCTATTGAGCTTTACTTCTAGTTTTGAAGGAAATTATCTATAAGGCACTCAGGAGTTCAAAGCTGGCGAGTCAACCACGTATCTATGACACACTTGACCTTAGAATTCACAATTTTCTCTATATTAGATTAATATTTGTCTCATTTTCTAGAATGATGCCAGGTTCATACCGATGTTGCTACATTGTTGATTAACAGTGCTTTTTTGTTGTAGCTGGCTTATTCCCTACCTTATCTTTAGAAATCAAAAGCACTTATATTTATAAGCTTATTTAAGACACACGCCTCCACAGCTGATTGTTTTCAAACCTATAATTTAGAAAAGATTAATTCTTTTCCTTTTATAAAAGAAAATATAACTGTCAAACATCGTCAAGAGCCCAGGCTGATTCTGTGCTTCCTTCAGATTGTACTTTCTTAAACAGTGGATGGTGGAAAACTGAACAAGCTAGTTTGGATTTTATGAATAACCTAAAGCCCAGATTCTCAGCACATGAATGAAAAGAAATTGCATATACAATACTTCTAAAAGTAATATGGGAAGCTTGTATTTCTTTCTAGAAACTGAGTGGCCTCAGAACTGACAAATATCTTCTACGAATGACACATTAAGCTAGATTCACCTATATGTAATGTCATTGAAAATCTTTATAAAGAACACATTGCAAGATGCAAATTTTTGAGGTTTCTTGCTGTTGACCAGAAAATAGGCATGATTTATTTTCTATTTCTTGTGTAAGTACTTAAAGACAATGCAACACACTCCTTATAATAGCTGGGAATCACGGAGTCTGGAATGCATTTATTACCATTGCACAAAGGAAAGTCTCATGGTGTCCATTTTATAGATGAGGGAGAAGCCCAGAAGCCGTGTGAGGAACCCGAGTGAGTGGCTGAACTCACTGCCTAATGCAGCTAACCCTGTCTGTGTCACTTCAAGACAGCCAACTCATTTTGAAATAAACATATCTACTTATCCAGTGCTTCTAAGTGACAAGAAAACATTATGTTTCTGCTTACTATTTTCACTAGTACTGGTTATTTTCCAAATAAAGTGGAACTTTTTTAATTAACTGTGATGTGACCTGAATGTGTGTTTTTTAATACAGTTCTACTAAAAATAAATAAATAAATAAATAAAAGATATCGATTAGATTAATCTCACAAGTCCATTGTGATCACAATAGTTACAAAAGTTTCTGGAGACAACAGTATCTTAATTAAATTGAGTGGGTATGACCTTAGTTTGAAATTAACTTCCTTGCAGCCTTTTAGCCTTCCAGAACAGAACAGGGTTTGGTGGTCTCTGAAGTGGGCGTGAAGGCTTGTTTTGAGATCTTAACTCTTCTGCCCATTGCATCTATTTGCTCTTTCCTATTATAAAACAATTCTCATCTTACCACAATAAAGATCTGGAGCTTTTTATACAAGTTTTACTGCCAGATAGGTAAAAGTTTGTGTCAGGAAGGCTGGAGCTTGTAAGACTATTCACATACTGTGATTCTGGTTCTAACAACCCACAGAGGTCTTCTGTGCCCTTCTCCTTGTAAACATGGACAACAAACAACTTTCATGATCCTGATTAATTCGCTTTTGAACTTCCTACTGTGATTAAGACAGTCAGGCAGAGAGAAGTAAGAGAGCACTTCTCTTTACACTCTCCAGCCTCTCTCGGTGCATAATTTTTGTTCTCCTCTAACTTTTAGAGAGGCATTCCTCTGTTCTCTCTTTCTGTGGAACACACTTCAAAACATGAATTCCCTAGTGTAACTAGGGAGAGGGGAGACTTTGGATAAGCAAAAAAACAGTCCGATGGAGAAACAGCTTGAAAATAAGTTTAGGACGTAATGTGGAGTTTGGGAGATGCACCATCGTGTGGGAGATATCAGGACCAAAGGGACCAGGCAAAGAGGAAGATTAAGGTTCAAATTACCACTGCAAAGATCATCCAATTCAAAAATATATACCATGATGACAGCACACAGGTAATGCTCAGTAAACTTCTTACAAGCCACTGACTCATTTTCAATACTTGTTTATATATAACCCAATTAGCCTTCAGCAGCAGAAGTTTCTGAAATGTGTAACATGAAGGCTCAAAGATGTGTGAATATTTGAGCTATGTATTATTATATCCAAACATGTTCCTTCTAGTTTAATCACAGTATAACTGGCTTTCAAATTATGATGTATGTCTTCAGAAAGCACAGTCGGGGGGGAAACAGATACCAAATTAGGTCATATTAATTCAATGCAGATTAAAAAAAAAAATCTCATATAGAACAGTATGTGAGAGTAGTCATAAGATACAGGAAAAACACACACACACACACACACACAATTATTTTAAGGCATATTTTTAAGGCAAGTGAACTATTTGGAATTCCTACCAGCAAATTACTAAATAAGTAATAGTGATATTTCTCAAATACATGGTAATACCTATTACAAGATGATAAAAGGTATTTCAAAATAAAAAGGAATTAAGAATTTCTAGAAAAAGTATGAAGCAAAATACTGAGCCCAAAACTAGAAATATACCCCTCCCTTCATCCCCCCATAATTTAACAGCACTTTATAATCTATTTAAGAAGCTGCAGAAATATCAAACAATAGAGAGATAGTTTTGCAACTAACAGTTGATCTGCTGTACATATGAACAATATTCAGCACAAAAGAAAATTTAGCCTGTTGCACTACACAGTAATTAGCAGGTTAATTAACACAGTGAGAACTGCATTAAAGACCAGGCCTGACAAATTTCCCATTTCAAGCTGCCAAATAGTATAATCAGTTTTCACTACAAACTACTACATCCAGAAACTCCATTTCTGGAACACAGATTGGCATCAGAATGGAGTCAATAATTCAACAATGGTGTCAGAGTCAGTCTCCATTTTATACAAAAGATTGTGAACAGATTTTTTTAAAAAAAGGTAAATGTAAGTGTATTTAATTTTTTAATCGATTTAAAAGATGCTAAAAAACTCTATAAGCATTAAAAATATGGAACTTCTGTTTTTTCAGTTGATAAAGCATCAGATGTTATTTATTCTTTCATCTTGAAACTGGGGACCAGTTGGTTGGATGTCAGTTATTGAAAAAATCTCCATGTGAAAGTTAAAATGCCCACTGGATCAATTAAGCCTAATCCACACAGATCAGTGAGAGAAGGTCATACTTTACTGACACACAGGAGTACTGTGAAGATGCTACTGCCAAGACTGATGAGGGGAATGCAGTGGATTTATGATCCCCTGATTTGACAATGCCCTGTGCTGAGAAATTAATGTCTATAGGACAGTGTTAGGACATAGGGGGTAAATGAGCTGCTAGTTAAAAATGTGCTACAAAGAGGTGGAAAAAAATGCTTGTTTTTTCAGGTTGCTTTGCAAGGAATGATGCAAGTCTAAATCTAGCTTCCAGAAGACCCAGATTATCTGGTTTAGATCCCTTACTTTTTCCTTTTAAATTTTAACTGAAGTTCAGGGTGTTCATATTAGCGAGATAAACCAGTTGATGACAATTAAGTTAAGTCTATACAAATGTAAACAATGAAGGATATAGCACCTATATACCTTGCATAGTAATGCTATTGAGAAATGAGAAAAAGACATGAGAGGGAATAATCACTGAATAGTGCCCTTCTGTGTATGGTTAAGGGTAAGATCTCATACTAGCCAAACTATGGAGCACAGTGCAAACACGGACTTGTTTCTGATATTTAAGACACCTAATAGGCACCAGCTGGGCAATTATTTATCACATAGTATCTCTTTGTCCCATTGCAAAACCAGAGATCTTTATCAGGTCTTTGTTTGGACAACCTCAGTTGTAAATTAATTTGTGTACACCTACATTCAGCAGCTTTTGGCATACCTGCCTGGCAGATACAGCAGTGAAAAATTATTTTTCATAAATTCTATGTGTGTTTCTTACAGAATAATTTTTTTCCTGTACATATAGTAAGGTATCTGATACAACTCAGAAGAGCAGACCTAGTATAGAATTTTAAGAGCTTTTGGTTCCATAGGGAAAGCGTCATGTCTTACAAAATGCAGCAAGTTTTTGGAACAATTGCTGAAGAGCTCTATTGGATCCACCTTAGAAATTCTCTTAGGATTTCCCTGTAACTGTAATTTGTGTTATCTCTGAAGTATTTAAGTTACATTAAAAAAAAAATGATATGATTTTTCCTAGATCAGATTTAAGACAACATAAAACAGTAATCAGAATTATGAAAAATATTGCCATAGTCAAAGCGAGGCAGAGAATCTGAAATTACAGGTACATGAGAAAAGCTTTAAAGTAGGATATAGGATAACAAAAAGTTGAATTAAATGCACATATTCACAGTGATAGAACAGTGTCAAGAGATTGTTAAAATCAATTAAAATTTTCATTTGCTTTTCTGAACTTTTATTTCCCCTTGATCTTCATGGGAGGTGTTTTGTTTTGTTTTGTTTTGCTTTTTACCTTTGTGAAAACTGTTTTCTTAGGTGAGGGCCCTTCTGCCTCTTCTGGTTCATTTTTTAAAGAGATACATCTACTTGGAGCTTTTGGCCCCACTATGGTTACTGCATCCAGAGGGACCCTCCCCAGTGAACTCAAGAATCCAGACCCTAACATGCTTTACTCTGTACTTCGCAGCATGCAGTGTGTCAGTTCCCCAAATCCTGTGTGTCTCTGAAAAGTGAGATAGCCAGATGGTAAAGAAACTGATCTGATTTTGTTAGTGAGATGGTGTTGTAGGAGCTAAAGGAACTGCAGCAGATGGAGGGACACCCCTAACTGAATACTGTTGAGTAATGGAAAAGGTGTAGTTCAGGTATGGGCAAGCATTCCAGCATTATCATTTAAACCAAGCCATTTTTATGTAAAGGTTTAAAAACAGGACCAAGTTACCATGGAAACTGATTGAAGCAGAGACTTACTGTAAATTCTTTTCTAGACAAGGATAACAGGACTGACAGGTGGGCTGTAAAAGGAAAATGAGTGCAATATAAAGTTAGGCATGATGGTCTGTTTTCTCTTCCTAAAGGTATCTTTTATAGCTCTGCCTTATCTCTACTATTTTCTACAGTGATATAATGACTGTATCTTAAAAGATGCTCACACCCAAATGAACCTTTTATTTTGTCATAATCCTATTTGCAAGGGGATGTACACACCCTGGAGAAAAGAAGAAGGGCAGGTCACTCCAGTAATTTTCCCAAATTATTATGTCTTGCCAGAATCATCAGGGAGGCAGAGCCATCACTCAGGAAATGCATTTGCATAAAGTGCCCTTTGCTGCCAGTGTTTATATTTTGCTCCTGAAATATGCTCTATGTACATTCAAACCATAGCAGAGTGTTCTCGTTGTGCAAATATGAGAGGAGGTAACAAGGGATTAATGTGTTGATGGTGAAGAAATATCAATTTTCCCTTTCTCAAAAATTTTGGAAGTATACTTATTTGCTGCAATTCAATTCAAAGTCAAGATGATTTAGCTCGTTAAATACTTTTCTTACTCCTATGGGTGATGGTAAGAATAACATAGGTTAGAGTACACAGCCCCCAGAATTTGGTGCCAGAGTTTTAAGAAGAGAAATTGGCAGAGAATGAACAACAGCAGAGTATATACCCTTTCCACTTGGAATAGTTAGCTGTCAGCACTGGAAAACTGTTCAACATATGAATATACAATATCTTTTTAAATCTGTGCCAGATATTTCTACCTGCTGTGCTTAATTTAAGAATCTTGTTTTATCATTAGAGAAAAATTGCTCTCTCTTCCAATATTATTTTCTACCAAAAGGAAGGAAGGAGAAGGGTCAAATTAATACTGAACTCATCCTGATACTTTTTGAGCCTAAAGTTTCTGCTTCTTTGTTCCGATTCCCACCTGGAAATATATGCATGCCCTCTGACTTGAACTATAAAGCAATTTTCCTCAGGAGTTTTAAGAGGTTTGCTGTCACAAGTAATCATAGTTGGTCCCAGTGCTCTAGAGTCACAATAGATAGCCACCTTCTCCAGCCTGTTTACCTTAAAGCTAGCTAAAAGTAATGGCAAGAGGTGGTTTTATTGTCAAAAGTAAATGTTCAGCTCACCTTCAGTATCTGTCTTCCTCAGTGCTGTGGGGGTGGGGACATGACAGATGGTTCCTGCAAACTAATCACAAAAAAACATGGTATTTGGTATATTGCATGCATTTCCAGGCAAATAATGAACAATTTTTATTTAATATCTTCCCTGTGGAAAGCTGGACACCTTAATGAAATGTGTTGTGCTCTAAGAAAATGCATATTGCGTGTTAAAGTTAAGATGTGATTAATCACAGAACTCCACAATAAATGATGCACAGGCTAACCATTACCTATCTTAAGTGAGTTCTGATGATGGTGTTTATTGCATGTAAAGCTTTTTGGCAATAAGACAAAGGGAATCATGGGGCCAAATTTTGTTCTTTTGAACCTATGTAAGTTCATCTTTGATGCAGGGTTGTGTCCACCTCATTATACCTGTGTGTCTCCAAGCCTCAGAAGGCTGCAAGGCCAGGCTTAGTGCAGGCAGGCTTATGCAGAGGCTTGTGCAGTCTTTCAGATGGAACACTTAATACATAAGGGGTAGTACCATTTTTGTCACTTAAAGGAAGTTATTTTAAGTATTTCTATGCTTTTGTCTTTGTACTTGGATAAATACTACCTGAAAAGGGCCAACAAATACTGTTGTGCTTTTCAAGAAAATAAATTCACCATAAATATATAAATTATTTGAAAGACACGCTCCTCGTTTTAGAAAAGATGTCTTAAATTTAATTCAAAAGATATTCTAAATTTAATTCAGTTTAATTCAATTAAAATTCTGTGGCACCACTGTATGTTCCCACATTTCACTTTTTATTAAACATCCCAGGAGAGTTAATTATTTTTCATGCTTTTATGACAAAAATGTCATTTCAAATAATTGTGATCAAATTCCCAACACAGGTGTTTATAACTATCTTGGATTTAATTAAGGAAGTCAGAGAATTAGAAATGAGAATAACAAAGTTCATAAAATAGGACAATACAATCTGAATTTACAAACTCTTGCCTAATGGAATGATTGTCCAAAAGCAAAGGTAGGGAATTAGAGGTACAAAAAAAATGGAAGTATTGTTAGAAGAAAAAACAGGAAATAAGTTCTAGAGGTGAATAATAATAATAATAACAATAGCAATAGTAATAATAATAATGATAATAATAATGGAAACAAACTAACTAAGGATAATTCTTGCAAGCCTGAGCAGAATTATATGAAAATCACTGAACCCTGCAGAGGTGCCTTGGATAAGGCACCTTGTAATCTTCCAGACTAGCCCTGAAAGTAAAGAGATAAATGCTCTGAAAGTGTTGCTTGGACTTACAGAAAAAAAATGCCAGACACTTAAAATATATCTATGTGTTCTTGTTGCCACATTTTTTCAGAAAAAGAAATTATATGAACAGATTCTGTGCATGGATTTAAGTTATTATCAATATAAAAAATACATATGTATTCATATGTAAAAACTTGTTATTACATCAGAACTTGACACAAGTTTCTCATTGCTTTGTCTCCGTTTTCATGGAAGACAGGTGAGTAATAAAATCTAGTCTTTCATTTACCCATAGGTAACTCACGGATCTTTGTCAATGCAGGTTTATCAATGCACAGCCTGCACGGGTTTAAACATGACAAGGAGACAAGCAATCTGTGGAGAATGGCAGTGGATGTGATGCAGATCAGCAAGAAAGAAATTGAGGATGAAAAGACGGAGCAGTTTCTGAAGAATCAGGTAAGGAACACAGGTGATTCCCTACGGAGTGTAAGTTGTACAAAGAACCATTTGAAATAATTTGCCTATTTTGTCCTTTCTAGTATTTTTGAGAATAACTACTGCATGTGTCTATGGATATATGTATAAACACACACATACCCTTCTTACTTCCACTCAAACAATAAATTTTCTTTTTGAACAAAACTGCCATGACCCTCAGTGCAAATACTTGCCATCATGGTATGTGATTTTTTTTTTTTAAATCCATATACTATAATCCATATATATATTTATCTTTATTCTATAATCCATTTTATTTTGTTTAAATAAAACATTACTTTTTGACACAGAAAACCAAATGAGTAATATTTGTACAAAGAACAGAGTTGTGCTATGTGTTCCTATTCTTTTTCAACCAGTCACTTCCAAGTTCTAAAACCTTAAATTATGCTATCCTAATACTGAGCTCTGTGGGCATTACACACACTGCAGACAAGCCAGTGTGTTATAACCTGCCTCTGCCTTCTGACACCGGTGACACTGGTTCATTTAGAGCTGGCACACACTTTTAGTTCCCAAGCCTGAATAAAGGCGAGTAAAAAATATATTTACAGGGAAGCAAAGCTGGACGAACAGTGAGCAACAATTCATCCTTTCCTCCTCTGCTCCCCTACTTTAGCAAAAAGTTGTTTTACCACTTGTAGTGACACAGTGGTAGAAGTAAATATGACGGAGAAAGTACCTTCGCTACAGCCTGAAACAAGCTGGGGAGCTAAGGTAACTGCAGGCTGCATGAGGCCTTTCCATTGTTCGTGACAGAAACACTCTCTTCCCTTTTTAGATATAGTTTATTTGGATGAAATTACATTTGCCACAAGCATGAGATAAAAAGAAATGCTCACAGCTACACACTACATATCCATCATTTGTCTGTCTACTTTATCTGCACCTCTCCCTTCCACTCACAGAACTAAAGCTAATGAGAGACACCGCTACACCAACCCATCGGCTGTTAAGAATGGCTCCTTACAGGGCTTCACACACCTGAGTAGCACCATCAGATTATCTTGAGTTCAGTATATATGCTCAAAATAGAATTCCTTGTAGTTTGGCCTTGTAGGAGACGTGCTTTAACCCCCCCACAAAATGCCTATGTTAATGCTTATGTTTAACTTTTTTAGAACTATATCCAATGTTCTGAGATAGCACTATTTAAGTAGTGCTAACTAGCATATACTATGAATTCCCAGGAACACTACAGAAAGTTTAAAAAAAACAAACAACAACAACAACAACAAAAACGCATTAAAAATGAAAGAAAGAAAAATGCCGTTCCCAAACTGAAATATATATATATATATATATATTATTAGTTATATCATAGCACTTACATGTAGCACAGTTCATGATTTTGCAAATATTTTGTTCATGCTAACATGTTGCACTTTTTGCACTTTGGTAAGGTTACCACATATTCTGCCAGTTCCTCTGTATGTTGTTGATTTCTGCAAAATGACAGCGGCTGCATTAATGTAAAAAAATAAAAATAAAAAGGTTCAGAGGATCAGCAAGGATGCCTCTAATGGGAGAAGCAGCATAATACAGCTGGAGTTTCTAGGAGATGCAATATTCATCAGTTACAAACTTGGGAGTGTCATATTGTAAAATGTACAAGATAAAAGACACTGTGTGGAGTTTCAGCTGGCTCCATTTGCCATATGGCATATTATTATTTTGTATTACCTTGGGGATTGCAATAAAAGGGAAAGGAGACCAGAGCACACTCGAGGTATATAGAATAATATGCAGAAATTCTATAGTTCTTAATTATAGCAATAAGGTCTGTAACTAAGGTGGAACTAAATACAAGAGCTAAATGTGTGTTATACTGCTCTCCAGCTACTGGAAAGTAATAAACTCCTATCAGGAATACTTACACATGAAGAAATTGCCAGATACCATAAGTAAAAGCCTACAGACAACCCCAAAGAAGGTTGACTCAAAAGTCAGTAAAGGCTATGCGTAATGCTATGCACATTACCATAATACAGTTTTACATCAGGTTTTCTGGGTTAGGCTGGATAAAATACCAGATTGGTAGTCTTTAAGAATGAGATTCCACATGCACAACTATAATAAAATCATCAAATGAATTATTTGAATTATTCGAACACACATCTACGTTGTGTGTGTTGGAGGGTAGTGTTTGGTGAAAACAATTACGGTAAAGGATTCCTACATGAATTGTAGCAGTCTTATATCAGGATAAGCGAGCTGTTCATAGGGCTGAAAGAATCCCCAAACAAAATCTCCAGATCCCAGATTTGGAAAGGCAGAACACATTTCAGAAGTCACAAGCTAATTGTTATCAACATATCCACAACTCATGCAAAATTTCAGGAAAGTAGGTGCAATGAAACTTTACATTTCAGATTCTGTCTGTAAATTCAATTCTTCCCATGCCAGTAAATTGAGCTTCACTCCCAACTTTGGAGGTGTAGTCTGACTCTGAGGCAAATTCCAACCAAGGTCATATCATTCTCTGCAAGCTATTAGTCATTACTTAAATTTTAAAAGA
Source organism: Heteronetta atricapilla (assembly GCA_011075105.1). NCBI lineage: Eukaryota > Metazoa > Chordata > Aves > Anseriformes > Anatidae > Heteronetta > Heteronetta atricapilla. The sequence continues at coordinate 20,082,783 of CM021737.1, read as the reverse complement.
CAAATTTTTTGATACCAAATCACAGAAATTTACAAGCTTGCAGGTTTTTTTGGAATAGTTTGTCTCTAAATACCATAGGCCATTAGATGCAGCATTTCAAGATCTGTTACAGAAGCAGAATACTTTAAAATTATTTATGCTAATTTTGCAATACTTCAGATGGCATCTTCAAAGCTATCATCTATTCAAGTGTTCCGTTTGAGCAGCCAAAAAGTAGAATAGAGTTCCTTTTAGCCAGATCTTTAACAGTAATAAATCAGAGAAATTCTAGTAACTCTCAATATTTCCTATTATGTATTATTTATTTAGATTTCCTGTTAGCTTTTACCAGCTATTAGGAAGATAACTTTTTAAATAAGTCATCCAAGTGACTCAATGTCATTTAAAAGATACCACAGCCTCTCAATTCAATGAATAGATGAGGCTGGCAGGTGAGGCTGAGCTGCAATTGCTGTGCAAATTAGTGCATACATTTCTATTTCTCAGCTAATGCTAACACCAACTCAGGACATATTTTCCACTGTGTTATCAAACCCTATGAAGTTTTCACACTTTCAGCCTGACTGCCACTCATTCTACACATAATCTTCTGTTTTGGACAGCAAAACAGGTTGATGTAAAAATGACTGGCTGACGTCAGTAACTAAGGGGCCATTATTAAGTGAGAGATAAGAATAGGGAAAAGGAAGGAAGGAAGGAAGGAAGGAAGGAAGGAAGGAAGGAAGGAAG
>CM021737.1:20062832-20082044 GCA_011075105.1 Heteronetta atricapilla | reverse complement strand
GAAGGAAGGAAGGAAGGAAGGAAGGAAGGAAGGAAGGAAGGAAGGAAAGAAGGAAGGAAGGAAGGAAGGAAGGAAGGAAGGAAGGAAGGAAGGAAGGAAGGAAGGAAGGGAGGGAGGGAGGGAGGGTGGGACGGAGGGAGGGAGGGAGGGAGGGAGAGAGAGAGGGAGGGAGGGAGAAAACTAGTTCTCACTGTTGGACTTCAAGGCATTCTTTGCTGTTAAGTCAGCAGGAATCCTGAATATGTGTTAACTGACAGTTCAAGTTGGAAGACTCTTATCTTGTAAACATAGTTACTGAATTACCAAACATGTCTACCATTATATTCTTTAAAGGAGAGCTATGCAGTATTACAAGAGGAGAATAGTGTTTCTATATATTTTCCTTATTAGAATGTATTCAATTCCATACTCAGGGAAGATAACTAGTGTCTGACAGAATTTACTGTTTACCTTATCCTAATAAACTGAGAATTTTAAATACTTTTATTTCTCTTATTCTGATAATCTCTGTTACCTTGACAACAAGCATAAATGAATGTGTTATTTATGATAAATTTTCAGCGTAGGAGTTTTAAGATGGTAATGGAAAAATAACTTTTTTGAAATACTTAGTAATTTCTTCTGAAAAAAAAAGAAATATTTAATTAAATATCAGAAATTGAAAGCAAATATGAGTTCTTCAACTTAAAATCTTACCATAAAAGAGTAATTTCTATTGCTATTATTTTTTAATAAACCAACTCACTAAGTTCCACACTGAAAACTCAGGAAAGCATCAAAAACTAATAACTGGAAGAGTTTTCCATAAATAAATGGAAGCGTTCAACTCAAGAAAAGAATTACTTTCCAAAGTTTTCTCATAATATGCAAACTTTTTTTTTTTTTTCCTGCTCGTTCAATTCATTTAACCAGTTATTTTATTTTATTTTTTGATTAACTGATCATGAGAGTACTACAATGTAATGTTGATTATATTAGATGTGTACACTTTCAAAGTCTTCAATTAGTTTAAGAAAATGCAGATAGGCCAAAAATTTGCTATGCTTCAGAGGAAGAATATTCAATTACATTCAACAGGGAAACCACAAGTATTTTTATCTAACCACAGTTCTTAAAAAACATAGTGAAAAAGTCTGAAGAGAATTTCAGAGGACAGAATCTTAAAGACATGACCTGTTTAAGTAGTATATTACACTTTATAAAACAGTACTGTCTGTCAGCTATGCCCCCAGGTCTTGGTGAAAATGCATTATTTTAAAAATTGGAACGCTGGTTATATAAACTGGAATAATAAAATTGTTAGTATAGTCAACCTCTAAATTTTACTTCCAGGGGCACTAATATAGTGAATTTCATAAATACACCTTTACTTGGAAACTTGGAAAGACTGCATCTTGCATCTGCCTTGTGTTTAGGAGGTGCCCAAGATCTAGCTAAATACAATCTCTGTATCTATTTTAGGGTTACATTTGATATGTATTCAACTGTCAAATCCTCATATGCTTCTTCCAAAAAGATGCTCTGCTGGATATTTGCAGTACATTATGAACAGATGTTGTTCCTGCTCTGCTGATTCATGTTAGAGGACTTGTATCTTTGATGGATTATGAGAAGTGGATGAAATCATAAGTGAACAACACAGTATAATAAACAAAGTATTTAGGATTTCACTGCTCTTTCTAAATGAACTTATTCACAACAAATTCTAGACTAGTGTTTTCACACTATTCTAAACTGGAGTCTTTTTATGCCATCAATAGGTAGCTGATAGTGTCTTAAGGTAAACGACTGGCTACATCTCAAATCCTGATCAGTGAACATGACCTGGATTAAATAAATAAATAAATAAATAACATCATTTGAGAATAAGGACCATGAAATACCCTTGTGGTCCAACAATATAATTTGTAGTGTCAGGAATTTTCAGCAGTACAGTTAGCAGATTCCATTTTTTGCAAACATGGCTTTTTAAGTGTGATGTCTACATTGCAAGCTTGGGCCATCAAATCACTATTGAAGGTACTGAAATATTTTCTATCCTTTTATTCTCAAAGATGTATATGTATGTTTTAATGTACTGTGGAGGTTCCTAAAAATCAAAGAAAAAAAAAAAAAAACGAAGCAAACGACAGCATCTGAAGCAAACAACAGGACAAGATTTAAGGTATATAATGAGGTGTTCTTTCTGAGTTGAGTTTCTTCTATCTGAATGCTCACGTACCAACAATGAAGGCTCTACCATCCTTATGTACACCTTCATCTCCAAGAACACTTCATCACCTGCTCAATCTCGCTCACTTGAAGTACCATTAAGTACTTCCCTGGAACAGGCTAGTGAACTACATGCTCAGATGATCTTTATAATTTCTAATTTTTAAAGCCATGTGTCTGCAATAAAATCATGCTAGTAACAAATGATACTATAAATTGTACTTACCTTTATAAACCTCCAAGGTATCTAAGGCTCCATCAAAACAGAATAAAGTGGGAGAGCATTTTTAAATTGGAAAATATTACAATACTGAACATTGTTCATAGAATGAAAATAGCACTTTTGTAATTCCTTGCCTATCCCAAGAAAGGACCATCTGATATACATGAAATGAGTTAAAACATGAGATATAAATTCCTTTTTGCTGTTTAGAATATTATTGATTTTTTTTGACATCACAGATGACAAAATGTGATTAATTACTGCTGATAATTGGAGCTTCATTCCAGTGGTTATTGCTTGTCAGTAACAATTAATAGTTCCACAAAATGCTCATTCATTTCACAGTATTAAAGAATGATGGCTTCTGGGAATTATGCTAAACTAGCACTTTCAATTAGATTTCAAATTTTATAGTATATTGAATAACAGTTTATGGTCTTATAATAGTACCGGTGGTTTATTATTGTATGGTAATCATTCTAATTACATGTGTGTTTATCTGAAGAATTGCAATTTTTATGGTCATAACAAAACCAGTCATCTGTGAGTTATAATTTCTTTAAAAGTATAGAGATTTTTGGTCTTTACTGTTAAAGATGATTTTGAATGCCAGATGCATGGCTGTTCTCCCAATTTTTGAGGGCAAGATGCAACAGTTAAGGGATGAAAAGAAGGTTTAATTTCCTCAGTATCAAACACCAAGTTGGTATGACATGTAGCACAGACATCCAATTACAAGTCTCCTGCTTACAGCTGGACTGGGCTGCAGATTTAACACAGTAACTGTCTCATCTGACCATCTTCAGAGTTATAGGAAGAGAGGAGGGGAATTCATCGATAAAGAGGAATTCATCAAAATACTGGTTTCAGAGAGTCACTATGTACATCTTTGCCCACTTCCCCAGTAAATAACTTCCAGTAGACAGGAGGAAAACTGATACACATACACACCAACCAACCGACCAACCAAACAACAACCACAACAACAGAAAGGGAGAAGGAACCAAGGAGTGACATGGACAAGCAAACAGGGGAGAGAGAAAAGGGTGCTGTAAAATAACCAACGATAAAGTCCATTGAAAACATATTATCTGAACAGAATTAGGAGAAAATAATGCATACAGTTTAATGTTCGAGACTAGAAAGCTTATAGTGGTTTTCTGTGACATTAAGCTTACCAGAGCAAATTTTAAGTTTCTTACAGAGATGCCAGGAGGCTCTGAAGTTGACATGCTTATAAGATAAATATTTAAAATATAAATATACTAATAAAAATTCTGGCCCTGAGGAAGTCAGTGCACTTCTATCATTGACGTCTACAGTGTCAGGATCTGAGTCATGGATCATATAACACAGTTCAACAAACAGTAGAAAAGGGAACAATGTGGAAAAAGAGCTTTAGAAAGTTAACTTCTCAATTAGCATAGCAGATGCTGATTTCACTTGCATAAGTGCTTCTGCTTAGGACTCTCAATTCAGTTCTTTGATGCAGTCAGAGAACACAATTTCTATGAGGCTACTCCAAATAAACATTTGTTCTGTCTTTTATTTGAATATGCTCTTTAAATTTACTGATAATTTTGAATATTTTTCTAATTTAATCTTACTTACACGAATTATCTAATTAATCTTTCAAATACAAAAAACCCTAGTGGTTCGGCCTTGTAATATTCTTCCAGACAATTAAGTTACCCAAGTTTAGAACAAGGTAAGGTAAGATCTATTGTTTTAGCAACTAGGTTAAGGAAAAAGTTAACAATGAAAATGGCAGTGATAATTCCAAGGAAATTTCAAGTCAAAACTGCAGCCCATTGTACAGTCTATTTAATGTATTCATTCTCCATTCAGTAATGATCCTTTCCAAGTCAACACCAGACTCCAATGAAGTCAATGAAAACAGGAGCAAGACCTTTCTTATTTCTATTTGATTAGTTCATGCAAGCTTGCAAAAGCAGAAAATTACTGCTGGTGATAGAGGAACCTCAAAAGATGTGCTTGTTCAAGTCATTGGAAAAATCATAATCCAGAAGTTTGGATGATTATCTAGAAATACATAAACCTTCTTGAATTATTTTAATCAGGGCTTTCAAACCATCTGTTCAAAATATTTCTTCTTACATTTTCATAATACTATAATTAGTTACTTGTTGTATACTAGCACCTAAAGGCCCTAATTAGTATTTATGCTACTGTGGCAGGTGTTGTATAGACCATGTTGAAACCAAGTACAGAGTAAGCTGGGACTAAATATAAGAAATAACCAGCTTTGCAATTCCCAAGGTAAATTTGGGCTAAGTGTATGTTAGGTGTTATTCTAAAACAAATGTTTTACTTAATATTTATTTTCATTTAAAAATATGTATTTGGAAAATAAACTTAAAAATGATATGACACTTAATAAATTTACAATTATGACATTAAAAACATTATTAAAGAGATCAAAGAATACAGAAATAATGTCAGAAAACTGGTACAAAAGGACAACAGACTTCAACAAATGCTATTCCATTCTCATATTCTTTAATCTTTCTATTGTAGGACAAAAATTTAGGCACTGCAATCCTCTAGATCCAATTCTAATTTCTTATTCAGACAAATCAGTTTCACTCCCCACTAATTCTCAGGTTTGATAATAGCAACAAAAAGTCTCACAATGTATTTCCTATCTTCAGAACAGAATTTATTGATCAAGGGCTTCTCATTTTATGATTAGATATTTTCTTTTGCAAGAAAAAAAAAACTGAAGATTTTTCTTCTTTATTTTGTGAATGCTTAAATATTGACCTTTTATTCCTTTTCCCCCACATCCACCCTTCTCATTCCTTCTCTGAAATTCTGGGTTATTTTTTATCAGCTATTATGCTGCTCACTGTCTTGAAGCCACAATGGGTCCTGGCTGGGACAGAGTTAATTTTCTTTCTAATAGCTGGTATGGTGCAGCATTTTGGATTTAGGATGAGGATAATGTCAGTAATACGCTGATGTTTTAGTTGTTGCAGAGCAGTGCTCGCTCACAGCCAAGGACTGACTCTCAGCTTCCTTGTGCTGCCCTGCCAACAAGCAGGCTGGGGATGCACCAGGAGCTGGGAGGGGACACAACCAGGACAGGTGGCCAAGACTGGCCAAAGGGACATCCCACACCATGTGATGTTGTGCTGAACAGTAAAACTGGGGGGAGTTGGCCAGGGAGGCTGCTGCTCGGGGTCTGGCTGGGCATCAGTCGGCAGGTGGTGAGCAATTGCATTGTGCATCACTTGCTTTGTATATTCTTTTATCATTATTGTTATCATTATTACTATTATTATCCCTTCCTTTGCTGTCCTATTAAACTATCACAAGTTCTTACCTTTTTTTTTTTTTTTTTTTTTCCAATTGTCTCCCCCATGCCTCTGTGGTGGGGGGAGCAAGTGAACAGCTGTGTGGTGCTTAGCTGCCTGCCGGGATAAGCCACAACACAATGATATTCAGCCTTCCCTGGAAGAGACACCTTTTTCCATGCACTGGGTACTCAATTGCATTCAGCTACAATACAGCAAAATTAAACAATAAACCTCAAAGTCAATGAAAGGTTTCTTTCTGTATGTGTATGTAAAGGTAATGTTACTGTAAGTCAGTAAAAGCAGTGGTTACTCAGCACCTGAGAAGCCTAGATATTATTCTCATTCTCAAGGAAAGGATCTCAAGCTGACTTAAATTTAAGATCCTAAGAAATGGCAGTATCCTCAGTTTCTGCAGCACAATATTACCATTATATATGTGAAGCATTTAGAAGCTTCTTAAATCAATTCGATCACTTCCACATGGTGACCCTCAGAAACGTCTAGCAAGAAAGAGCAACCTCCATTTGCTTTCAGTGTCTGCGAGCACACTAATTGGTATTCAATGGTGTGGAAGATACTTCCTCTGTAGTCGTGTGACTTCAGCGGCATCTCTGAAGAGAGAGGTGTTATTACTACACCTTGGTACATTAGAAAGGGACTTTTCATTATAAGTGAGTTTCAACTTGAAAATTCAGGTTCTTGTGCTTGCTTAGCATCAGTACTGGGTACTGATTTTGGGTACAAGTCGTCTCTAACAGAGAAGTGTGCCACAAAATCCATGTTGGGAATTCTTCAATTACTGTTTTCAGAATGTAGTATTTTACAAAACACCTAGCAAACTAGACATTTCCTCTAAGAAAACTCCAGGGAATGGGAAGCCAGGAAGTCTGGGCAGAAGAGGGAACGTCAGAGCCTCATTAGCTGTTGTTCTTTGGCTGTAGATTCCAGCTTCTGCATGCTTTTCTAGTTCACAAGTACCCAGAAGTTTTACTGTGCCTTGGGTCATAAGATAATTGAAATGTGCATACGTTCAATAATATAAGGCTTATCACAACACAATGTAAGAATTTAGAAGCTGAGACCCAGCTGTTGGCTGCTTTGAAGACTTTTTTCTTTATTCCTCTTTAATAAGAGTAGCAGCTCTAACTATGGAGAACCAAGCAGGACCAAGCAGAACATAAGCTATAAGCTGAAAGGAGAAACAGACCATGTATACATGCTTTTGTTAGAATGCAACCCAGGTATGTTTTGTAAATTCAGACAAAACACCTGCTGGAACAGCTCTCACCAAAACATTAGATGGGCTGTCTTTTCAGGGATGTTGTGTATTGTGGTGTCTGTTCAGAAAACTACTTGTATTGTTATGGAGTGAAGCAGGAATAAATTTCCCCAACATGCTGTACTGTGCTCAAGAAGATTATATTTAATGTCAGAGATGAAGATCATCTTTTAGCTTTCCTCACAGCTGACTTTTCAGAGTTCTGAAAAATTCTGCTTATTTACTAATTTTAAGTGAATGTTATGTCTGTAGTGCTGGAGACTTTAATCTGATTAACGGAGGAGACAAAAAACTTAACTTCCTACTGCTGCTATGTAGTTACTCTTGCACTTTATGATTCATTCCTGAATCTCAGGAGAAGTAGGGTTGTTTTAGGCTACACAATTTTTTGTTAAAAAATCACTCTCTTGTACACCTGCTTTACATACAAGAAAATAAACTCAAAGAAGAGTCTAGCAACAGTTTTCCATAGAAGGCTCATCAGTCTTTGCTATTACTTCACAGCAGTAAAGACTTCACAGTTATGCTAAGAAGTTTCCTGGAGGGGTCTATACCAGAGCTTCTGTGTTCACATCATTGCTATGCTTATCAGGTACATGGATTTCAGGCATTTGCCTTTTCTACCTCATCCCTCTTACCTTCTATAACTTATGTTTAATAAGAAGGGAAAAGCTCCTCAGAGCTTTAATAGCAGGAGATAATTGTTCTATACTCTGTGCAGTTTCCTCTCCAGCACTATCACATACATCAGTTGGTAATGGTTAATTACTCTCTGCACTTGCAATTCAGTCTCCCAAGGAGTGAAATTAAATTTTGTGCTTTTAGCCTAGGAGAACACAGATTCAAAACACACACACACTTTAAGTTTTCCTGAGCGTTGGTCAGAGCATTTCCTTGGCACATGGGACAGGCAGTTGCAGACCTGAATTTTATTGCAGGTGGCACTTTAACTTGGTGTTATGGCTAGAACTATTTCTTTGCACCTAACACTGATGAGTATGTCCCTCAATGAAAGACTGCTTATCCATTACTCCATATATGCTTATGCATTACATATAATCAAATGATTTAGTAATTCCAGAAATTACTTATTCTGTTTGATCCCTCATTTTGCTTACATTTGTCTGAAACTAACAGTTTTGGCAAGAGACGACTACCCAGTCTTGGAGCACTGTCAGTACCAGAAAAGTAAGACTTGAATTCATTCATCCTGGAATCGTAAGGACTGCTTTGTCATCTTTTGCCCAGACTTAACTGCATAGCTAGTACTTAAAAGTTTTTTGTCCAGTTTTCTGTCCAAAAGTGTTTTGTCCATTTTTTGCCAGAAATATTGCTTATCCCTATGTGCATTAAGTAAACTATGCCCAGATATTTTGGAGAACATTATGAACGGAGCTGTTCGGGAATATTCCAGTGGGCAGGTTTTCTCAAGATCTGTTTTCATAAACCTGAAGAATTCCCCCGCACCATTATGGGTTTCACTGAGTGCAAGTCGGATTCATAGGATCCTTTGTCTGAACTCCCAATGGGTTCTCCCACCAGAAATTCCCCAGGCTTCTTAGTTTCTGGCAAATTTAAATAAGATATTCAGAGATAAATTGATCTTAATTCTTGCAAAATGGAAATCATCCTTTAATAAGCTTTTTAAGGTGTATTTTCTGTTTTCCTATCTTGTTCCCAAAGTAACTTAGAGAAAAAGTTAGATATACTTCAGATCTGGGAATCTGATGAAGACCACTTAAAACCTTTAAAATAATGCAGAATTCAGTATTAGCTTCCCAGGAAAAGTTCTCAGGCAATTGCAGTTATGCCAACACAAAAAGAAACAAAACAACAAAACAAAACACAAGTCCCAAATGCAGAATTAGAGCAACTTTCAAGAAGTATTTTTTGTCAGAGCTTTTTGTCTACTTTGGTAAGTTTACTTGATATGCCTATGCTAGTTACAAATTGTTTCTATAAAGAGTAGGCTTTATCTCATGATTAGTAAGACTACCAGTAGTGATAAAAAGCCAGCAGAATGAAAAGCTTTTTTTCCCATGCTAGATAGGGAGCTTAATTAGCATTAATTTAATTCTGAGAGCAGCTCTCACTTGGTCTTCCTTATTTCATAAAACAGCTTCTGCTGAGACATTTTGCCACCTTTTCCCTGCCTATGCACAAATGCACCTTGACCTCCTCCCTCACCCTACTTCAGTACAAGGAATTTGTATGAAGTATTCATATTGTTCTGAGCTTAAAAAAATAATATCAACAACAATAAAATCCACAAAGAACCTTGTTTATAATTCATTTGGATTTGATTTTGATGAGGGCTCTTCCTCTTGAATTCACAAGGAGACAAGTGGGCACAAAACTGATTTCCCTTATAAAAGAAGCAAGCAAACAGCAACCCTCAAATAAGCCACTAAAAATAAATAAAATAAAATAAAATAAAATAAAATTCTCTCTCTCTCTCTCTTCTTCAGTTAAGGTGATAATTATGTTTGAGCTGAACAGACCAGTTCTCAAAGTTTTAAAGAATGCTTTTGACCAACACTAATAGAAGAGCTGATCTTTAATATTTTTCAGTTTCTTTAAAGCAAAGTTCATCATCTTCTTTACAGCTAGGTTGCAAATACCAGGAGGAGAACTGCACAGTAATTTAGTAGTGCCTGGAAACACCTAAGTTTGCCATATGGCTCTATTGTAGACAATTACAGTTCTGAATTTCAGTCATGCAAAATTTCAGAGTGAACTACATTTACTTACATTACAATGCTATATCTGAGATTTTCCCTCAGCTAGTTTTAGTAGGATTAGGTATCCTTGACACAGAATGTGTAAGCTCTGGGCTACCCTCTGGCAACTCAATAAACCAGAGTTCTTCTTAAATGTTGCATTTCTCAGGATCACCACCTTTAAATCAGCATAATTTAAGAATAAGTTTGGCAGCGCTCAGTTCCGTCAGCCTATGAACAACTGAGTTGAGCTTACTACACGGACAGATGGGGAGGCTGCACTGTAGTTCAACAGAATAACACATCACTTTTTGTTGTACAAGTCTCCTAACAATCTGTTCTGCCTAGCATCCCACATCCTTGGGGGCCTGAACACATTTGAAGTGGTACTATATAAAGAAAAGTTTCAGAAGAAAGTGCTGCCAAACTGGCTGGTGGTCATTGATTGCTTCCTCTTGAAAGCACAAATTAGAAAGGAAGTCCTTTAATATTAACAGTTTATTTTGAAGGAAGAATTTCTTCATGTGAAACCCATCCTCCACATAGGATTAAAAACACCTATATTTCCATATTTTTCTACCATGACTAATTTGAACAGGGCACTATTCTGAAGTTCTCTGCAACCTACTTCAGGCATTCTGCACAACTAAGGCACTGTGCAAACTCAGAGCTTGAATACAGATTAAGGTAATGTGATAAATTATACAGAACACAATTGTTTGTTTACCATAAGGAAGGAGATAATTTAAAAGTGTTCTTGTATAACTATATTGATTCTGTCTTAAGCAGAAGACTAACCACCAATTCTGTGTAGTTGATTCACAGAATCACAGAAGGGTTGAGGCTGGAAGGGGCCTCTGGAGGCACCTGGTCCAACCCCTGCTCAAGCAGGGCCACCCAGAGCACGTTGCCTAGGTGGCTTCTGAAGATCTCCAAAATCTCCAAGGAGGAGACCCTGCAGTCTTTCCAGGCTAGAGTTCCAGTACTCCATCACCAGCACAGCGAAGAAGTGTTACATTCAGTAGTCAAAGCACATGACGCAGTGTTGTTAGGCTAAATGAGAAAGAAATGGCTAAAAAAAATTATATCTTGAGCAAAAAGATCTTGAGTAAAAAGGCCTGGAAACTGGGTAAATTTGCACCAATTTCTAAACATTTCCACAACTTTTCTACTGTCCATTATTACTTTGATTAGTTATTATAAGCATTCTTTATTTTGTGAGAGAGAGCATATACTATTTGCATGTCGTTCTCTTATTTTGCATTTAAAATTAGTCAGTACTCTGAAATTTTAAGGCTTCATTTTCTAGAACATTTATAAAGATTTAGCTTCCTAAGTACTTCAAGTTATGGGCTATATTAAACTTCATAAATTCATACCGATGAAGCAAACAATCTCAACTCTGAGCCCCATTTCATGCAGACTTTGTAGCCCTCAGAAGCACAGCAAAGTGGCACTCATCTTAAATTTTCCATGAAGATAGTCTTTTGTTTAGAGGATATAATTTCATTGGAAAATATTTATGGTTAGAAACATTTCTGACTTTTTAGTGCACAAATTGTAGCATTTCTGTTGGAAAATCACTCTTTGGTAAGAATGCTTCCTGAAAGAAAAGACAGCTTCATTTGAAAAGGTGACAAATACAATAACTGTTTTCTGTTTGGAAATAAGCTGACAGAAAGTACTAGAAAAACATGCTATAACTGTTTCCCAACACTTTTTCAAATGAGAAACAGTAAAAACCAGTGACAGGATTTTTTTTTTTTCAATTTTCTATTTTTTTCTTGGTGGTAAAAACTGTAGAAAATTTGTGTAACAAAAACCAGAATGTCTTCACCTGAAAATGCCAAGGTGGAGCTCTGTGCTTACAGTATATTCTGCACGTGTGTATTAATAGTCTCATTTACTCATTTTACATCTTCCAGGTGGAAAGCAGCTGAAAATTATGTGGGCCAAAAAAAAAAAAAAAAAAAAAAAAAAAAATTTAAAAAAATTAGAATTTCAGTATGGATACACTGGGAGTACTCTTTCAGACTTTTGGTCACCTTTCTCATGTGAATAACTTCCTTACCAGAAATAGCATAAATATATGGCCCTCACCATAACAAAAAAATGGTATTAATTTTCAAAAGGAAACCATCAGAAACTTAATGATGTATGCAAAAGCTTCTCTACTGCTGTTGTACTTTACTTAATGGAAAAATTACAAAATTTCAAGATACAGTGGTGTTTTCAATGTCATATATTGTTCTTTGAAGGGATAAAAGCCTTCCTCAGCCACTTGGCTAGTTATATTAAAGTAATAACTCTAATGAAATTATTATATCAATATTTTTTTCTGCTAAATCAAGTCAAGTGACCTAAAGAAAATTCTCAAATGAGGACTCAGCACTGGGATTTCAAACCAAAACCAATTCTCACTGCCTGAACGTTATGGTGTTTGGGTGCTTGCTGTAGGTTTTTGCTGTTAAAAAAAATAATAATAAAAATCTTTAAAGCTACGTGTTTCATGAATACATGCCTAATTCCTTGTTATGCTCCATCCTGCTGTATACTTTAGTTACAAGTTAAATACTCTGTGAAGGAAATCCAAAATTGTTGTTCATGAGCTCTGCAATAAAAAAGTAGTTTTTGTTTTGTTTTGTTTTGTTTTGTCTGAGCCAAAAATTTTCAAGTGAATAGGGCCTTTATAAAACATATTTTAACACTCCTGCAGATTAATAACGTGTTAGCAGAAAAAGACGTGTTGAGCTTAGCTCAATTATCCTTCCATCCCAATTATACTGTGACATTAAATCTTGTGACATTTAATAAGAAAGGCCATTTCATCCATGGCTGCCTCAGCTGCTGACAATTTATGCAACAGTGTTCCCTCCTAAGAAACCATTCTAAAAGAAGGCAGCATTCTCACACACTGCTATGTCTAACTGCCCATGTAAATTAAATAATGTGCAGCAAAATATATAAAATCTTTCATTTTACAATTACTTGATGCCTTTGACTATAGGAAGATGAATTAACCAGGCTGGTGTGAATACTTTTACGATTGCAGCAGTGCTAATGGACTAATGTAAGAAAGAACGAGAGTTCAAAATAACAAAGCATTTGTATGTTGATCTCTCTCACTTCTTTACAGTGTTCTACATTTCTGAATGCATATTCACAGGTTTATATTTCTTCTGTTTTATTGAAAAATTGCTGTTCAGCAAAACTTTTAGTGATGCCACTAAATAAGCCACTGGAATAAACCCAGTATTCTCTTCCTCAAGGCAGACCTGATTGAAAACCTTTAGGATCAGCTCAAGATTCTTTTCAAGAACAAGCATACACACTCAATATTGTAGGTTACAAGCAGAGACATCTCAGCTAACTGCTCATTTGGCTCCAAAACGAGAAGGTGTGTATAGCTTAGACTGTATCTGAAATAACCGGCCTTGCTGATCAGCAGCTGGCTTCAGGGTCTGAGTCCATGCAGCAGCAAAGGACAGTATATAAATGCAGCAGCCAACTTTATAGACATCTTGCGGATTTTTGCAGCAAGTTCTACTGTGTGGTAGTAAAAATGCTCTAATCGTTTCCATCAACTTCTGCCTCTAAAAGTTACAAGTATATTAAGTCAGGCATATTTAGCTGCTCAGTGCCAGTACAGCTGCTTACTCCCATTTTAAGACCAACATTATCCTATTTTCAGATAAATATGAAGTAAATGACTTGGTTTCCCAAATAGCTCTGAGTTCTTACAGCAATTTATTTTACTCTAATATGAAATAGAAGTTTAGGTTGGAACATCTGGTCTCTTTAGGTAGGACAGGTGTTTCAAATCAAATATCCAAGCATTGAAGAGTGGGCCGTGTGTCACAGGTAAAAAGCTCTGTGAAGGTCACAGGATTGCATTCTGCCTGGTTAAGACTGGGTAAATTAACTTGGATTCATGCTCTTGGTATATGCTAGCTTCCATGACTGTATTCTGCCAAAACAGCTATCTTGCATTTTTTCTTTGATTTTACAATAGATAGGGATATCAGGTAGAAAAAAAAAAAAAAAAAAAAAAAAAATCAGGGCATGCCACAAACTTTTGTGCAGGATGGATAAATGAATGAATCATGGAGTCATGATCTTCATCCTTCTTTGACAATCATAGTTATTTTTGGTACCAAGTTATAGAATGTTACTTTTATTTACTTATTTATTTTAGAACATGCCTGTGCAGGAATGAGCACTGTACATATTCCTCTGAAAATATTTATTATAGAAAGTACAGTGCTTTGACTGAAGAAGCCACTGGCAAGGACTTTATGCCAATATCAAATTTTATGCACCTTTTCATGTAACACCTCTATAAAGCATTCATGCCTAAAATAGAAGAAGACAAAGTGCTTACATTTGTGGCAGGAGCAGATAAAACCTTAGGAAACCATAAACAGCAACCCCCCCTAATCGAATAAAAATTGGAAAAAAATATATAAATAAAGTAAAAAACTAAGCCAAGGTCTGCCTCTTAATTGTGGTAGTTCCAAGGACAAGAGAGGAATGAAAAACATTCCAAAGCTGAAGCCGGTTTCTGTTTTGTTTCCATTTCTTGGGGATAGAACTGTGTTTATATGAAGAGACAGGTTTCCTTGCACATGCAGAACCGCAGCTAAATGCCACCAAATTTTTTTTGGCAGGGCTATAATTTTTTTTAGAAATCAAATACATAGTTAAATTAATGTATTTAAATGAATGTATTTGCAAACTTTTTCAAGTGTAAAGAAGCCACAGGGACAGGGCTGTGGGGCTCCCTTGGCACAGGGCAGTCAGCTGCCTTCGCGTGTGCTGGGTGAGATGGACGCTGGCTTTGGACACTCGCTCCCTCCTTGCACAGCCCTGCTCAGCTCATGTTCTGGGCCCTCATTGACTTTCAGCAAGGAGGAGCCAGAGCTGCCCAGGGCAGTGGCACACAGGTACTGTCCCTACCTCCCTTTCCTCTTGCAAGAGCTTCCTGGGGCCCCCTCACCACAAAGAGCTGTGGGGAGAGGGCCTCTTCGCCCCCGCACCCCTCATGCACAGCCTGGGCACTGAGAATGGAGTCTGTAGGAAGAGGTCATTCATGGTATCATGTCTCCATCTGCTACAGCAGAAAGCTGACTACAGTTCACAGGCTTGTGCTAGCTGCTGCCGGGTGAGATGCTGCATGTTAGAGGGGAAGGAAGAGGTTCTCAGGAACAGGACAGGCAGCAGCAGACTGTGTACAGAGAAATGGAGAAGGGGACGCCCTACCTGACAGACACTGACCTCTCCAGCCAATTCCCCAGATATTCCCATCCCTTCCGAGTTTTTCCTTCTCTCCTCACTGCCCTGCTCTGCCAATGTTGCCAAAAGGACGTTTGCCATTCCCCAAAAAACAGCCAGTTTTCCTGCATTGCTGAAGAGCACCAGGTTGCTTTTGGCTGTATTCCTTCATCATTTTCTAACCATATGTGCACATTAGAAAACTGTTTTTAGAAATGCATCAGCTACAAATGAAAACCAGCTCCCTTATTTTTGTGCTTTTTGTTTGTTTTGTTTTGTTTTCTCCCTGTTCACTGTTGCTCTTTCAGTAATTACACTAGAAGTCAGAGCAAGAGTAAACAAATCATGTAAACACCCCTTCACATCACAAACCTTTCTCCTGCTACACAGGAGAACAGGACAGAAGGATTAGCTGCTTCTTTTTTGTTACAAACAACCTTTGTCTAGTTAAGAGATGTAACAGAAGGTTCACCCCCAAAAGGTACGCTTTTTAACCTTTCCATTCAGAAAACAACAAGCAGTAGTTTGGAGCACTGGCACAATATACTTGAGTCTCTGCCAGAGAACAGCAACCTTTTTTGGGGAAATATCACCATTCACACCGAAGGGCTTTGGTCTGTGGGCTGTTGTTGCTATGGCTTTGGGTGGGTTTTTGTTGGTGGTGGTTTTTTTTCCTCTCTTTTAGGGCAGGAAATTATTTTGATTTTTGAACACATGTTGAGCAAGTATTCAAGTACAGGGAGAATTCCAGATTTGATTCTACCTCTGCATAAGCCCTGGGAACTTTCCCTACAAGTTTTATGTTTATCAGTTATAGCTCTAATTTCTATTTTGGCTTCTGTCTTTTGGTTGATTAATGATGTTCTAGAATCACAACAAAACTCACCGGATTCAACCTTTTGTTAAATTCTGCTTTCTTTTCAAAAGTTATTCTTCCACTGTGGTCATAAGTACTTTTGGCAGCAACATTCGAGAACCATTTGCAAAATTGGAAAGTAAAATCTATCATTTTTTCTGTTCCACATGGAAATTAATGTAACATTTTATAATTTGAAAGAGCACATAAGCACACTGTTGATGAATTAATTCAACTACCAACAGGATTGGGAAACAGTAATAAAACTTTTTTGGTATATAACTACCAACAATGCAAGTTTTGAAGGGGATAATATTCACCTGTGGATGGAAAAAAAAAAAAAAAAAAAAAAAAAAGGAATTCTATCTCTACCAAACAACAACCTGAAAATGTAATTATTTTGTAATTTGTGCTGCAGCTAAAGAATGGTTCCTTCAAGGTAGGTGCTGTAAAAACTACAATAAAATAAAATAAAATAAAATAAGGCTTTTAATAAAATCCCAGGTCTCAATAAGAAAGTAATTATAATTACTTTGAGTGGCCTTGCATTACTCTTCTGCTCAGTAAACCTAATTATTGATATATAACTTGAAGTCCATTTTCTCCTCATTGTAGTCGAACTATATTAATGGATGTTAAAGGTCTGATTTTTTTTTCTTATAAAGTCTATGGCATCTTGTCAGTTTTTCTTTAAATTCTAATCCCTAGAAAACTTTCCTTCTGCTATCTAGCACAGTGACTTTTAATATATCCGTATTATTATCAATCTAATAACATGGCATAAGGCAGGCTCAAAGAGTCAAAACACTGCCCTTTGCTGCAAATTAACGTGCACTGCTGGGACTTCCCCTTATCAAACACTGAGTTGTGAGTGACACACATGTTCCAAGTGAGGCAAAGTTTGTCGGCAGAGAGAATGTATTTTATTAGACCAGCTGACATAGCTGGAAAAAAATCAACAAACCTGGAAAAGTTTGTTTGTTTGTTTTTCACCAAAGCACATCTATTTTGCCCAGCTGCATCAGCAGGTTTTGGCAAAGTACAGCCTCTGCCTACACCCTGCCTCCCTGGATTGTCAGAGGTAAAACACAACCACTGCAGACATTATTGATGATGAGGCCAGGGTAATGTGGATAAATACAATGTTTTGCATGTATCGAGGCAACATACATCTATGGGGGGGAGGGTGTAAATGAGAATATTATGCAAGAAAAACAGCTCTTATCCGTGCACAAATTCCCCCACTAAATTTTGCAATTTTGTATTTAAAATTTTACAATTTTGTATTTTAAAATTTTTAATTATAATAATCTCTCATTTAACACAAAGAAAATAAGATTTTTTCACCATACAGGAAAATTGTGAAATGAAGTACACCAAGCACTGCCAACTGCTTACAGAAAACAACCTTTTTCCCAGTTGAACACCTCTCCGCTATAGATGATGAACATAATATGGGACTTCGTTGTGTGAATATGATGTGAAGAATACAAGGAAATGGACTGAAAATGGCTAGACCAGTACAGAGTACTTGCAGTAACAGAGAGGGCATACATTAGGGGCTTTTTTTAATCGGTAGGTTCTTTTTGTAGCTGTATTTATAGGAAAACAGACTCCTTTTCCAAAAGTACTGCAGTAAAAAATTCCATCAGAATTTGCCAGAGGTTTACTGTTTCTCTAAATATTGATAAATGTTTTCTTGTCACACATAAAGGAAGAAGCAAGTGATTCCTATTCTGTAGCTCTCAGCTGTGCAAGCAAGCAGTTATTTGTCACATGCAGGTGGACCTATTTGTGCGGAGCAGGCAGGCAGCTGCAAGTGTTTGGAGTCACACTGACTTCATCCTTTGAAAACTTATTTCTTACAGCTTCAGACGAAGTAGCAGTGATAACAGTTATCAAATGCTTCACGATAATGCTAAATGAAGTTTTGAGGCTATGACAACGCAGAAATAATTCACTCTAAACATACATGGCCAATCCTAATGCATAAAGTTGGAAAATATTTGTGGCAAAATATAGCCAGGGTCTGATTCCACTGCCATTAAAATTGATGGGAAATTTACCACTAGCTTCCATGGTAGCAGTTCATAAAAATGTAGTTACTGGGGAAGATAGAAGCAATTCATATGTATGAGTGCATGAATGCATATACATATTCATATAGATAATATAGCTCAGTGCTTTCCTTTTTTTCAAAGTCAAGGTTCTTTTAAAAGAAAGCTCCATCTTTTGTCTAATTTTATGTGCCTAAACTCTTATGATATATTTTAGTATCATGTCTTCATGTTTCCCATAAACTTTTTATGTCTAAAAACACACCAGTAATAAAGTCTTCAAGTTCTTCTATTTCTGCTATGTTTTAAATTTATATATATACACATTATGGCCAAGTTTCTGTTAAAAAAAAAAAAAAAAAAAAAAAAAAAAAAAAAAAACTTATCTTTGAAATAGGATTTGAATTTCCTTACTCTATTAAATGCCAGCAGTAATTACAATGCAGGATTTTCTTTCATGCAATTTCATTGGCTTTTAAAATCCAAGAAGTAGAAGGTTGATAGCAAATTCAAGTGAACATATTACATGGTTTATCTGGAAATACTGAGTCAGATTCAATTAAACACAATTAACCTCAAAAACTGCCACCACTCCTGAGGGTGAATCACATCCCTCCTGCAGTGGGACGAGAGATCCAACGAGAGTCTCTCGACAGGCACGTACATCCTTCAGCCCAGAGGGACTGAGGCTGCAGAGCTCCTGAATGCCCACTCTGTCCTGTTCACATCACTACAGGTAATTTGTGCCAGAGAGGCACAAGCATTCCTCCTCCTGTAAAGAGTTTCTTGTGCTTAATACGTAGAGGAATCAAAAGACCAGTGCAAAGTAAGTTGTATGGGACCAATAAGCTGTGTTATCTGCAGGAGAACGTAGAGTTAAGAAGCCACTGAAAATAAATAATAAATAAATAAATAAATAAATAACAACAACAACAAAAAATTGCTTGTGAGCTGCAAGATGAAAAACTGAAATTTGCAGAGTAATATTTTACAGGAAGATTTAAGTGCCTAAAATGAGATGACGTTTTAGCATGGAGCACCTTCTCAGTGGTAGCTATAGTGTCAGTCCCATGACTGTGTTTGATCAGTAGCACAACATTTGCAGTGACTCTGACTAGAAAGGATTTCTGAAAAGATGTAACACACTTGAATCACCATCTAATGTCACTAATCTTCAGATTAATAATATGCTCTAATAAGATTTAATGCTAGTGCTCTTTCAATAAGCAGATTTAGCCAGACAACCAAGGCAGAAGCATATTATTAATACGGGGG
>CM021737.1:19862665-20056383 GCA_011075105.1 Heteronetta atricapilla | reverse complement strand
GGAAGGGAAGGGAAGGGAAGGGAAGGGAAGGGAAGGGAAGGGAAGGGAAGGGAAGGGAAGGGAAGGGAAGGGAAGGGAAGGGAAGGGAAGGGAAGAAGGAAAGAAAAGGAAGCTGTTGCTGGTTACAGCTCATCCTTTGGCAAGGAGCAAAGAAGGAAAGGTGAAACATGCATCTCCACAACCTTAGAGCCTTCACTGCAGCTCTGAAAGGAATGCAGTAGGCTGCAGCCTGCATAGCAAGGTAGGACAGGGATTTCCACCATGTTTCTGCTCATAATACAATGGTACTTGCCTTGCCTTTGCAGTAAATTCAACAGTCGTAAAAACAGATTATCCCCAAACTCCTTTGAGGTCTGGCAACTGATAAGGTTTATGTGTGACAAGTCTCCTCCACAGAGAGCTATTAACCTGCTGAACTCAATCAGCAGCCTGCTAGGTGAAGCACCAGCAACAGTGCGTTTTGGTCAGCAAAGCGATTCTCAGGCACTTGCGCATATCCAGAATAGTTTTGCTGTGTGACCTGAGTGGAGCTCTAAGTTTGTAATGCCATTTCAGTGAGTAAATGGCCAGTCCAGAAGGCTGAGGAAGTCAGAACATAGCTCTGCCCAAATCTCATGTATACGTAAACCTCAAACATACCAGTAATAGGAGAGGAAATAGACTCTGATGCCTAAAGGAGATACAAAAATCAGATGTGAAATTATCATATGCAGCTAGCAGAACAGTAATAGCAAAACAAAACTAGTACTTATATTAAGTTCTACAAGCAATAGCACACCAACCAGAGTGTAGAAGGCCCACAGGTGCATTGGCAACTATAAGGCCAGAATGCAAAAGCAGCCAGAATTCAGCAGCTCAGTTACCCACACTTCTCTGAACACTTCCTTGTCAGCCGGAATGTTTTGTTGCCACTTGAAATAACAAAAGGAGAGGTGACAGTTTGAAAGGAATGCAAAACTTAGACAATCTAAGCATAATAATACAAAAAAATGCATCATGAGCCAACTCTCAGATACTGAGTAACTCTCTGAAACTGCAATGCACTAACACAAAGCAAGAACAAACTCCGTTTTAAACCACAGTCAAATCACACCTTTTGGGCAATAATGTTACTTTAACTGTTTTATAGGAATCTTAGAATAGCTCACAGTATTATGTTTCTTACAGAAAGCTGAAAGGATAATTTTGCAGGCTTTCAGTTATTTTGCAGTTACTGTATTATTTACTGCAACTCTCATTTCTCTAACGTTCTCAAGATAGACACCTGGGACTTGGCAGGGGCTGTTGTTCCAGCATTGATGATTCTCTCAGCACACAAGAACTGTGGCAAGTCAGTCTTGCACTTAAACTTTGAGGAGATTTCAATGAGTAAAGAAGCAGTGGAGATTCCAGAAAGATCACTAGAAACAGGCTAACTTACTCAGGAGGAAAAAAAAATCCTAGAAACAAGAATTTTTAATAGGAGGTGAAAAGCCATCACTGAAGTTTCTAAAGAGGTGAGAAGAATGATGTTAGCAGGTTTAAATCACAGAGGAAAGAAATTAAATATCAAAAGAAAAATGTACACTGCTACATTCCCAGTGGAAACACTTTAAACTAAAGCAGAGAGAGGCAACAGTGGGACCTTGCAATTCTAACCCTTTTGAGATCACGTCTGCTTTGCAAACTATTCGCAAGGAATAACTGAAGTCTCATACTTCTGTCTTGTCCTGTGTACAGGGCGGAGAATTAAAGGCTAGATAGGTATTGAGAGAACCCCTTTTCTGGTTGTTCTCCTAGTATGAAGAGCAGGAATCTGATGCAGCCATTCATGAACATGAAGAACTAGACTGGAAAGTTTTTATCTTAGAATAAGAAGATGCTCCATTAGATGTGTTATTAAGTTAGCAGATTATTCATATAAGGATGTAGATATGGCATTATATATCATATCCTATGAAGTCAAGTTACAGCATTTTCCTTTCAATGAAACCTTGAAAATGTGTTTATTATAAACCCATATCTTATTCATCCCATTGACTCCTCGGCTAGCTGGCAATTTGATCCTTTTTAGTGAGAAACTATAAAGCTGGAAATATCCATACCCCATGTTGAACAACTATTAAAAAAAAAATCTTGTTGAGTGTACACTGATGAAAACAAGAACCACTGTGTATTTACTCCTGCGTATAGCAGAAACAGTGGGATAGAGGACTCTGGAATGCCACAACTGCACTGTCCCATAAAGTGCATCAAATAAGGCACAAAAAGAGTATCAAAAATGATATTTTTTTTCACAAAAAAAAAAAAAAGTCATTTTTTCAAAATCAAGTCATCATGTAGAAAACTTAATGATTTCACTGAAATTATAGCAGAATTCAAAAGTATATATCCAGTAGAGGCTAAAAGAACTGGCCTTACGGAAAGAAGCCTGCCTGGTTTTCTATCAACACACATATCCACCTACCTGGCAACTTGCTGAAGGCTGAAATGTAGAAACTAGCACTGTCTGAAATATGCAAGTACTGCATTTTCAGTTTATCACACAGTTTATCAAGTGTAAACCTCAACAACTTAATTCTCAGAGTATTGTAATTAAAAGTGCCTGATGTGTTATTTCTAAAACAAAACATATTCTTTAGAGTTCTCACACTGTCCATCAGGTTAGATTTAATTTGAGTTAGGCTACTGGAAGCCCTTTTCTGAAATGAAAATTGTCATAAATCCTTGTGGTTTTATTGGGTGAATGTCAGTGCCAATCTTAGGAGCAAAATCACCATTTCACTTGGCAACTAACCGCTGGTTAGGTAGCTGGGCCTTATGTACAGAGACAGTAAGGGAAACATGGATTATCACCATTATTCAGAATAAAGAGATCATACAGTTGGCTAAAACTTTAGAGCCCTATATAACTTTACCATTTCACATAATTTAGAAATACATAATACGGATTTTCCTTATTGGAAATTGTATTACTCCTGGTCTAAAATGACACATTATTATCTACAAAGGTAACTTTTTTTTTTTCTTTTTTTTTTTTTTTCACCACCTTCTAATTTATTCAGAAGCAAGGATGACTTGTTCCAAAGCAAGAATGGAAACAGTTGCGTAACTGCCAACATCAGTGCCAGAAATCAAAGATGTTTTCTCAAGATTTTCTGAAAACCACCAAAAGATGTGTATTTAACTTTACATCTAGTGTTCTGTTGATGACTGAGGATAAAAGATGCAAAGTTCAAGCACCTTCTCTCTGTTCAGTGCAGGAATGTTATGGTTCCACAATGAAAAGAAAAGGTCAGCATTCAGGAATTATCAGATAAGAAGTGAAAAATTGTCATGTATCCCAGACATCAGGTTCTGCTACCCAGAGCTGCAGAGCTTTTATCTCATTCAGTGCTGCTGTGAACAGAGGTGATTGCTTCTTCCCACCACTAACATTGCAATGGTTCCAGGAATTAGTTAAAAATACATTTAATTGTTGATATTTTTTTCCTGGCCATACATATTTAAAATAAAAGAGTTTACAGCTGCCTGTTCATACATTCTACGCATATTGTAGAACCTGGTCCTGCAATAAGCTTTACAAATACTGCATTTCATGCACAAGATTTTGTATGAGAAGAAAGGAATTTTGATTCCTTTCCAATAAATAATATAAAAATAATTGAATAGTTTTTCAGGGATAGAGGAATTCTAGCTTGCTAATAAAAACACGTCCTTCCAATTAAACACCAGAATCAATCATCCCTAACCTAACACTCTGTGGCATAATAGCAGGAAGAATGTGCAATATGACCTCAAGTAATGCTGCTGTTACTTTCTTAAACAGCATAGAGACACGAAACCCTACGCATTAGATACAGAACACATTCACCTAGGAATCAAAAGTATTTGTATCTTAAAAGCAGTGAGATGCACAAATAAGGAGCATAAGAAAATAAACCTTTCAAAAAGTCTTCGGGGGACTGGAATGGAATAAATGCTTCTGTGAGTTGAGAAATAAATAGTTCTGAAGGAGGTGGTAAACTATCATTTATCACTCTCTCTAAACATGATATAGATATCTGGTTAATAATGCTCACATTTTGTTCTCAGTAGTGTACAAACTGGCATCTGAAAGTAATTTAGTCATTTGTAAAAACAACATATGTTCTTGTGATATGTGGGAAGGAATATCCTCTGAAAACTGGGTTTTCACTTTATTGGATAAAAAACTGTGAGACACCCCCCAAAATATGCCAGCTGTTGATGAGCACAGACAAATTTATAGACTCCTGCACAAATTAAATATTCTACAAATTTCCATAGGAGTGCTATTTTGCTATTTGTTCATTTTTGTAAAGCGCCAGTTCCTGGATAGTTCATTCCAATAAGTCATTTTGGAAATAATTTCTACTGATAAACAGTGTCATGGAAAAAAAATTTAGTAATTTATGTGCAGTGGGTTTTCAGAGTGTCATTTATGATCTGGCACACTGATCAGGATGCTATGTAAGATTCTGGAAAAATTATAAGCATATAATTATAAATATAAGCATTATAAGCATAACAAAATAAGTATAAGCATTATAAGATGGGATTTCTGCCTCAGTGAGCTTACTCAAAGAATGGTATTATTTTACAGTTCTGATTAAAAAAAAAAAAAAAAAAAAAAAAAAAAGGTTTTGTGTAATAAATACTTAAATACTAAATTAAGAAGTATCTTCTTAATTTACAGAATGATTTCTCACAAAAACAAAAAGTAAAAACAATGAGAAATCACTACAGCACAGATGGGTACTCACTACATTTATAGGTAACTCAGTAAAAGCTCAGAAGGCCTACATTTTCCTTACAGCACAAAAGTTCCACACAAGTAGGCTACAGCCAGTGTTTCAAGGATCACTGTTACCAGAGTGGTAATTCAGCAGCAGCAGCATTTACTGGCATGAAAGGCCAACATCATTTGAAATAAAATAGTGTGAGCAGTATGACCATATGGTTAATTCCCACTGAAGCAGCTACATACACTAGTATTACAAGACATTTGTATAGCATACTACCTGAAAATTCATACCTGAAAAATAAGCGCAGGCCATGCTCTTCACATTCATCAGCTGTGGCCAGCCAGAATGACCTCACTTCCTACCTAGGATCTGGCAAACGCTTGGCGATGTGCTTACGTTTAGATATGTGAATAATCCATCACAGCTGACTGGGACATCTTATCTGCTTGAACGCAAGCAAGCACATTCATTTTTGTTAGAGAAATGCCTTTACATATGGTTGCATTTAGAAGAGCAATATGATGCTTAGGATTTCTGATTTACTGCGGTTTACTACTCTTGTGAGCAGTACCTGTATTTTGAATTCAGAACCTGTTATGCCAAATAACACGAAACCAGTGAGAAGAAATCACATACCTACTTTGAGACATTTCAAAGTCAGCAAATGATCTCTCAACAGCATTTGTGGAAATGATTAATAATTTACTTGCCATTCATAATTTAGTTGACAATTTTTGTCTTTTTTACTTACTAATGAAATGCCTGTGAGTGGATCACAATTTTCTCATATTTATTATTCATTGCAACTATTTGCTGAATAATTTCTGCAAACAGTTCCTGTTTTGTAGCTCACTCCCATTGTGAATGTTTATTATTCAAAATTTAGTCTCTGAAACTAATTACCTAAGCCACATATTAGATTTTGTTCAGTGTTTGCCTGAACATTGTTCTTATAATCAGTGTGCTCTCCTTCGGTATGAACTTAAATTGTATTCTTCTGTGAGCACTCCCTCTGTAACGTTTATTTGCTAGAATGTTCACAAAAAGCAAGCACCGTGGAGCAATTGAATTTTAAAATCTGTACAAATATTGGTGGATATATTTTCTTCAGGACCAACTAACTCTACCAATAGAAGAGAGCGGCAGTCTTTTACATTGAGCTGTGTTATGGAAATGACCAAAGCATCTTGGAATACAAAGAGGAAGACCTCATTCTTCTCCTCAGAGTGAAAACAAAAATCAAAAAGTCAAAAAGAAATCAAAAAGA
Source organism: Heteronetta atricapilla (assembly GCA_011075105.1). Taxonomy (NCBI): domain Eukaryota; kingdom Metazoa; phylum Chordata; class Aves; order Anseriformes; family Anatidae; genus Heteronetta; species Heteronetta atricapilla. The sequence continues at coordinate 20,050,371 of CM021737.1, read as the reverse complement.
AATCAAAAGTCTTTCCATTTGCACATCTCTTGTAAACCAATTATTCCAGGTACTCCACACATTGCTTAAAGCACTGTGGCAGTCATTTAAGTGCTATGTCATCGAAAGCCCAAATTGCCAGGGTTTTACTGGGAAGGAGAAGGGGGAAGGGCAATACAGAAGTACACACTTCACACATCTCTCCTACTACTTTGGGAATTTCACATAACCAACCCTTAAGTATTTGTAGCACAGATTGCCACCTCCTTACTGGTAAAGATTCTCTCACATGCCAAGAACTTAAAGCCTTTTGGCTTTGTTTTTCTGGCTTTATTTTATTTCATATTTTTGAGACTTGGCATGCATTTGCTCATGTTTTCAGCCTTCTTTCAGTAACCATCAGGACTCAGCAATTTTTGGAGACTCAGATTTAGCATCTGGGACTTCGAGGAAAAGACCAACTATTGTGAGATACGTAATAAATCCAAGAGACCTGGCATTGTTGAAAGGCACATGCATTGCAGACGGCCTTTACAAATCTGAGAGAGGTGAAATGTTTGCCCAACTTCACACAGCTACCCAGCAACACAGTAGCATTAACAATTAGAACTGAAATAAGATTTAAATGACTCAAAAACTTCCAAAGGCCTTCTGCAGAGGGATGATTTCTATGCTGAGTCACCGTTGAGAGTTATTAATTTCATTTGTACTCAGACACATTATTAGTACCATCAAAAACTTGATTGAACATTTGATTGCTAGAATTAATACTTCTACTGGATTCTAATGAATCTAGAATTTGACTCTTTAGGAAACAACTCTAACTCAGACCTATGTTTCTTTCCAAGAAAGATTTCACATTTTACTCATACAATTGCTGCTCACATTCTATTACCAGCATACTTTTATCTTTGTGCTGGTGCAGCTTCTGTTTACAAAATGGAAATGGTGCAATGGGAAGAGTGCTTTAAAGCATTTGGAGCACAAGACTGATTCAGAATAGTAGAAAAATACAGTAAATAGGTTATATTTTGATCAGAAAGAAATATGCTGGAGGAAAGGGTTGGAATTTATTTCTTGACTTGTCAAAAGCTCTTTCTCTATTTGCTACTGAAAGTTTTAGGCCTAATAAGAGCACTGAGAGAAAGGGCAATAGCAATATAAAAAGTTTTTTCAGCTAAGCATTTTTAGCAATGTTTTATTACTGAAATGTTACTAAATGCTGTAATCCACTTACCTGTTCTGTAGCTATTATCTCTCTCCAATTTATTGCCCCCAATAATATGGATAATTATTCTAGAATCAACACTCCTCACAAGTCTCCTAACAGTTAACCTTTCTTTCCAGCTGGAAATCTATTTGCTGGTTACATTTCAGATTACCTCATTAGAGGTGTATTGCATGTAGAGAAGAAATGCAGATATTTCTCCTTCCAGGTCAGACGATGAGATTTTTCACTTGTATTACACAGTGTTTCAGTGTGGATGAATCCACAGACAACACCGGATGCAGCATTCCCATAGGGAATGGTAATACACTCCAAGTCACAGGGCCAGCCACAGTTAAGAAACTGTATGCTGTCAGCTGCATTATAAACTAATCCAAGCATTAGTTGTTGCATTTTCTGAAAATTCAACATTTTTACTGTGCCATCAAGTATGCTCGCTTGTCTAATGTAGGTGTTTTTAGCCCTACTTTAATGCTAACTTCCAAGCTGTAGCAAGATACCAAAGCTAGAACTGACCACAGCAAAGTAGCTCTACATTCTGCCTTCATCATTTTTATTGTTCATACCACATTTTATAAGGCAGTGTCAATGCTAATAAGCCCTGTAACAAATTTCTGGGCAATATTTGAAGGTATGAGGTATGTTACTGTTGCATTATCTAAGCAAGAAAATGTTTAGTGAGTGCCTGTGTGAGTTCACTGATTTTTATTTAAGTTTTTTTTAGGTACTCTAATGTGATTAACATTTAAACTAAAAGGAAAAAAAAATACAAAAAAAAAAAAAAAAAAAGAATTCTAGGGCAAATATAGATGTTTGGTCAAAAAAAAAATCAATAAACAAATCATAGCTTCCATCTCCTTCCAAACTTAATTATGCACTACCTGTACCTGATGGCCTACAAGCTTAGATTTCTTCAGTTGTACTTGCTGCCTATGTCATACCAACAGGCAGTGGAGATGTTTTAACTAAACAGATACTCTGTGATTCTTCCTTTTGTTCACATTTACAGTTCCCTTCAGAAATACAGGCATTAGCTGTGAACACTGGCACTAACATCTTTGAAAGAAATTCTAGATATCCAGTGAATTGAACATGCTTGAAATGTATTTTTCTCTGTGTTGCCAGGATAGGTTCATCAGGTCAATCTAAACCTGTCAGTAGTCCTTGAAAAATCTTTTGCAAACCCACAATAACACTGCCTTAGAGAAGTAGAGAAGTGACATTGATTATAGAAGGAGAATTTTACTGAGGTTATTTCTAATTGCTGGCAAAGGATATGCTCAGTATGCATATGCATGCTTTGCTGGAAGAAGTAGGAATTACAATTTATTTATTAAGAATCTCAGGGACAATTTGGGATTTTAATCTTATAGGACAGAGTTGTTTTTTCTTAGACTGTCAGAATATAGAAAGAATTTTCCAACCAGGTTCCTCAACACTAAAGCAAGCTTCCATGATTTTAACAAAATTTCATAATATCAAACTAGCTGACACTGCTGCAGGTCTATAATTGCGTGTCACCTTGCAATGCTATGTTGTCTAAATGATTTCTTTTTCCTTTTGGCAATCTACTGAATAACAGTACTGATGAAGGGTTATTTCTACATAAATATTTCTTACTAAAATATCATACAAAAAGTAAAATATCTTATTCAGAGGTAGACATCTGCTGAAAGACACTTAATATTAATTTAGAACCTTCTTACTGACAGCTGCTCAGCAGGACAAAAACTCTTCATTAGATTAGAGTCTCGAGGCAGTCTCATGAAGGTTGCTACTGAGGAAAAAGTCATTAAGGTTTTCCCTCCTTTTCACTTCCAGTTATGGGTAAATTTACATGTGCATCCAGGTTTTCTTTAATATATATATACACATGTATTTTTATGAAGAGTATGGTTATACTCATATAAAAGCTCAGTAAGGATGAACACAAACAGTGAGGTAAAGTTTAAACAAATAACAAGGTGCATAAAATTGAAAAATAGTAGAAATTTTTAATGATGGACTGGAAGACAATGTTAGTAAAATAGTTGTTTGAGGGTGCAGATTGGTATGATTTTCTGATATATTTCCTATACCACTGTCTCCATTTACATTAAAAAAAAAAAAGGAGAAAACTGTTTATTCTGCCTAAAACGTTGGGTTTCTCTAATCATCACTCACTACTGATATTTAATGTTTACAGCATGCTTTGCATTTATATAACGTACTTCCACCCCCTGGTGCCCTGGAGATGAATGAATCTGGCCTAGAATATGGCAGAGGCCATATGAGGTACAAATGAACAAAGCAAATTAGTTGCTCAGACTCTCCAAGAGAATTGATTATTTTTTCCCTATAAAATGTAACCCTGAAGTCTTTCCATCCATCGTCTGGTGGACATCATCCACGTCCACCAATTAATAATGAGATGTCAGATTTTAAGGAGATATGGCTTGTTTTACTCACAGGGAATGGAACTTGCTGTTTCTGACTACGGGTCATGCTTTCTTGCAGTACTGTGGCTCATAGTGAAGTAAGTGTAGGATGCAGCATTATTCCTGACACATGGAACACTTTCAAAGATGAATTAGACATACATTATGTGAATTTCTGAAAAATAAACCAGTTTGCAAACTTATCTCACGGGTCAAATTTCTATTCAGTTGGATCACAACTGACCCATACATCCATATGTCCCAGTGACAGTGCATAAAGAATTCTTCATTCATGCCTGGACACTGGAGCTTAATTTAGATTAATGTAGTATTCTTAGTGTATTGTTTTATGTCCCTAAATGTTCATCTCCTTAATCTAATATACCATTCAGCTGAAAAAATAAAACAGCATTCTGCCTGTGTACTTATTCAATGCCTGATCTCCATCCTCTCCTACTTTGCATATAGAAGCTGAGCAAGATAGCTTAGTTGGGCTGCCATAAATGCAGATCCTGTCTAAATGGATTCGGATTAGACAAAATGTTAATTCTGACCTGAACTGACAGCATTTATAACTAACTACACAGGTAGACAGGATTTAGGATATTAATTAAGTGTCATAATGCAATGCTAAATGCATAATTCCACAATCAATGGACTTCAGGGAAAAGCTGGCTTAAGAAGTTCATGACTTCTGCATGAAGTTCATGAACATACCACAACTGCTTGTGAAATTCTGCTTTAAACCATGCCACTGAGCTAATTCAGGTTAAAAATAAATTTCCAGAAAATGTTATGCTTACATACTCGCCAAGTTAGCATGCCTACACCATCATGCTATGGCTCATGCAATGCATTTGGGACTGCTATCTACCTTTGCATGCGCATGTGACCAGATGGTCAGAGGTGGTTAAACCAGCCACAGCACCACAACTCTAGCCCCTAGAGCAGGGATTGTTTTAGTTCGGTTTGGTTTTTGTGTGTGTGTGTGTGGTTTTTTTTAGTTTGTTTTTTGTTTGTTTGTTTTGTTTAAAAAATAAAACCACAAGTACATGCACTTCACAGAAGCTCTTGGCTTTACATTTCCAAATTTTAAAAAACTGGGCTTCACATTTTATTTTATTTTTTTATTTTTTTATCTTTTTCAGGACAGCTGTATTCACAACCCCCACCTTCTGCCCATGCAGTCTATGGAGGTATTATCTCTAAAAACTTCAAATATAATGACATTAAAGAAGATGCCCATTTGAAAATCTAGCCTTAAAAGAATAGCACAAAAGCAGTCGATTTATTCAGGAATTCCTAACTTTTTCTTAAACAACACTTTCTAAGCAGAGATGTGTTTCTTAAAGACCATAAGATGAAGACACAATCAGAGAAGAATTCTGAAAAGTGTCAGTAAGTCAATCCAATGTACCTTACTGTGAACCTGCAATACAGACAAAATTTTAAAATGAACAAAAGGCCTGAACTGCAACTGGGTATATTTATGTAGGTCCCAATCATCAGCATTTTGCAAGTAACAGAAGTAAAAACGTCAGTGGAGACTTTAAGCTAATCTCTACAGCAAAGATTGTGAGAGAGATCTAAATATTACTTAAATAAGGCTTTTTCTTTTACAGGAATGAGAGAGAAAATGAAACATAATTCAACATATATCTTGCAAACTCCTACTCATCTGTGTAATATTAAGCATCATCATTTTTTTAATAATAATACAAAAATCTTGTCACTTCAGTGCACATGAAAGATGATGTTATGAGGATGAAAATCAGCTGTGTATAGAATGACCTTGATGTTTGTAAAACCATTTCCCTTTGTTATAGATCTTGAAATAAAGCAGAGGTCTTATGCTAAAGAAAGTAGAGCAAAGAACTGAATTTTCCTAGCTCTGCCACTGATTCCTGCATGATCTCAGGCAAATTGCCTCAGTCAAAACTTTCACAAGCAGCCACTGTGCATTCTGAACACTCAGCCTGAGAAACAAAGGATCAGCTTTGCAGAAGTTTTAAGAATCCATAGCTTCCAGTGCAGTAAATTCACTTGGTAGATTTAAAAACTCCAGCTCTGGACAAATATTCAAGACTGAGTACTTTGAGAAGTAAGGTTCTGATCATTTCGTATTAGACACCCAAACTGGTCTGTGCTTTGAGGATATAGTACTGTGCCATAGCACCATGTTGTAAAATTGAGATAACAATATATATTCACAAGAGTATTATAAAATGGAGACATTAATGTTTGTGAACTCTGAGATATTATAGTTTCAATGGAGCCCATCACTCTTATGAGGAAATCAATAGCAGTGTATTCAGAGAAAGATGTGAATGTTGCAGCAGGGAAGGGGCCACAAACTGAATGAATCACAATTTTAAATGACATATTGGAAAACTGCCCATTAAATGAGTACTATCCATCTTAGGACCTGAATGAGGCAGGCAGGGAATGAGCTGTAGAAGAATAGTGTGCTCTAACATAATTAAAGGCTGTATCATAATGCAAACTCACATTTCAGCCCAAATACTTTAAAAGTTTAACTAAGCTCTTAGCAACAGAATGAAAACTCTTATAATGAGAATTTCTGGGAAGCTTAAGTTTAGTCTTGTTTCCTCTGTCACATCTCACATGTTCTTATTTGCAAAGTCCCCATAAATCCAAAGAAACACTTGGCAATCTGACACAAGAACAATTGAAACAGCATTCCAGTGCTAGAAGATCAGATCTTTCAAAAGGCTTTGTTATATGTTGTAAGAACTCAAAGACACAATTTCTTCTTTAAAAGAAGAGAGTTTGTTGGTTATTTTATACAAGACAAGAATTAGTAGTGTGACAAAATTTTATTTGGGTAGGATCTGTTCAAGAATTGAGTCTAGTTATAATCACTCAGATTATGATCTCAGAGTTGGTGCCATTTAATTAGTATTTAAGTACATGTACTGTAGCTACATTTAATTACAATCCCAGATTCCCATCTATTATCTGACAGATGATTGCTACTATTTGGCATTCAAACTGCTTCCCAAAACTAGGAAGTGAAAAATCTAATATGAATAACAATCAGCAATACAGCATGCTGTGACACAAAACAAGCTTCTAATAAATGCTAGATCACATAAGAAAAAAAAAAAGTCACCAACTCATTATCAAAATATTAAAGAAAAAAAAATACAATAAAAAAGCCTCAAAACTAAGGCTCTCTCCTCTCTCTCCAGAGGTGTCTTAAGTTTTCTCTTTGTTTACATTCTGATCTGACATTTCAGACTTATATAGGTGACAACCTTGTGTGGTGGTGCCCATGAGACCCTGAAATCACAGATAAACCTGAGGAATCAGAACCTTCAGATATTCATTTCTCAGGACAAACCTAAGCACAGCCAATACTGCCATTGTATACCGTATACTGCTATGCACTATAGTGCACACTGTCAGGTTTTGTGATATGATAATGTTATGGGCTCCACTGCCAATACTGAAGAATGCTATGAATTCATCTGGTATCAAAGACAAGGACAATGATATTGAAAATTAAGAGTAACATTCCCACTGTGTTATTCTGACCCCCAATTTAATATGCATATATTATTTTTCCATATTTCAATGATCTCTCTCCAGTTCCTCCAAATTTTATTTTCTTTACACAGATACCAGTGGGGGGGAAAAAATAAATAACTATGGGTAATGCACAGTCCAGGCTGCTAAATGTTTTTCACATTTAAAATTGTGCTGTATGTTGTTTGCTAAATACCTTTAAGAGATATTTTCTTAAGTGAAATAAGAACTTGAACCATACTGTAGTAAAGATAACTAAAATGAAGGATCAACATTCCCAGAGATAATGCTGATATATTAGGTAGTGCTCCTGCATCCTGTAGGAATATCATAGAAACATCCTCAAAAGCAACACCCTTAGCTGTCCCTCTGCCTCAAGAGACCCTCCCCATCTGTGCCACTGCAGCGTTCAGTATGCGGATTAAAATTCACCAGCTAGCTACTAGCAAACAGAATGTATATACGCTGAGTTGCTCTTTTCATTCTCTTAGCAGGAAAAGTGGTTTTGGTCTTTCTCCTAGATTATACTGATGATTTTCATAAAGCACATGTGGGATCTTTTAGGAAGTCCATCATACGTTCAACTTTGGCTGAAATTACCAGCCAAAATTATGGTTAAATGTTTTTAAACAAACAAAGTTAAAAGGAGACAATGTGAGTGCATAGGACTCATTTCTTTGAAAAGGTAGACAAAAACTGAAGGCAGAGTTCTGCTGTTGGGCATAAACATTGGGAATGAATTTGAGTAAAAACTCTGGGATCATCTCTGTAAGCACCAACAGTAACTGGGGTAGAGTGAGTGTAGTGTGGTAGATGTTGCCAAATGGGAACGAACAGTTTGGTAGGGAAAGATGTTATATTTTCAAACTTATTAAAATGTACTATAAACAATGATAATGCACAGAAATAAACTCATTGGCAAAGGTCCTTCCATCAACAAGCACTTGCTAGTTTTAAAACCAGCAGCTGCTAAACCTGGGGTAGTTTCAAAAACAAGTTTAAAAGGTAAGTGCCAAATGCCCATTACTATGAAAAGCTGTATACTGAAAGTAAGCATTCCAGACAGATTTCAGCTTTTAATGGGACCAAAGTTACTCCTGTATCTACTGAACAATGTGAAAAGCATTTATAGTGGCAGAAGGTAGGAAGATTAAATAAAGGTAGACAAATTACTTTAGCTCATGGATTTAAACAACCAAAAGCTAAGTTGTTAACATGCAACACTAGTGCTACAATCACTGCACAGCTCAGTAATACGAAAACCTTGATTTAGCTTATGTACACAAAAGCCTTTTATTTTCACCTATCTAAACAAGTCCCTTTACTGACAGGATTAAGATCCTGTGCATTAGAAGTGAATGCAAGGTTAGACTGAGCTGGTTTTCATTTAGGACATTTCCCTAATCAGTGCTGCTCCCAGAATTTTGTGTTTAACTTAGTCATCCATTGACTATTTTGCTATTTTACAACCTGAAAATCAGCAAGCACTGCAGTTCAACTGCAAGCCTTGCTTCACTGCAGACTTTTTGAACAGTTCATAACTACAACATACCTCAGTGCTTTAATAGCTGAAAGAAAAAAATCCACAGGATTCTACCTAACATTTTGGAAAATGAAATTAAAAAAAATAATTCAAGGATGAATATGTAAAAAGTGATCCAGTGCCCCTAAAGATCTGACTGTTACCACTTATAGGCACGTTGATTTACCTCACTGTTGGGGATTTGTCTGTTAACTTTTTCTCACACAACACCAGCTATTTTTACTGTTGACATATTTACATTTTAAAACAATCTAGAGAGCCAGATTTACTTGTATGCCTTGCTAAATGGGAATAAAATTCAAACTGAAATGTATCAGCTATTTCTGCTGACACCTAAGGTATCCATTCCATTCCTTGATGTCTCCCTAACTCTACATGGATTTATCAATTTTGTAGCTTGCTTGGTGTAACAGATTATATTGTCACTACACTTTGTGATGTTGTTAAATATACAATATTTTATGAAGTGTTTGTCTTAAAATTTCAGGTCCCTCAATCAAAAGTGTTTACAAGGTAATCTTAATCTCTTCTGGTTTAAAATTAGAACTGTACTTTTAGGTTTTACATGGCTTAAAGATTATTCTCAAAAAAAAAAAAAAAAGCTCCCAAACTATTAAAAAAAAATGCACAAATAATGCACAGTGTGAGTAAAACCAGGAGTGACCTGCTGAGTGTCCTAGAGCAATGAATGGGATTCACTTACATGCCAGATGGATAGGCAGCTACTAGCCAAGGCTGAGAGACCAGTCTTCAGTCCTGGTAGACGAGTTACAGCACTTGGCTGGCTGCAGACGAGTCATAGGAGAAAAAAAAAAAATCGAGTTGAATTTTATGAACACAGGACAATTGGGACAATTGACACACACAAACATAACATGAACATTTAAAATATATTAGCTACTACTACAGACCGTATGAAATAAGCAAACTGATTAGATCACTGAAAGCTTTGTGTTGCCAATGATCTCGTAGCCAGCCCACTGTTGGTTGCTTTCTATTTTTTAGCCTTGCCTTAATTTCAGAGGCAGATTTTAATCTGAGATCCATATGTAGACACATTACCTAAAATTAGCAGAACTTTATGTGTAAAAGCAAATGTACACGTCTGTAGATAATTTACTTTATATGGCATAGCAGAAAAAGTGTCTTCTTGCAATGCCTGTGTCAAGCCATCAGCACAGAGGTAGATGTAGCAAAGAGAGTAATGGTGTGTTATGCCTCATCTGCAGCTGAGAACACTGTCAATTGCCAGAAAAGGTGAAGAGGGACATGGGAAATAGAGACAGGCGATAGAAATAAAGAGACAGAAGTTTAATAGCAAGTATAACAGAGAGAAGGGTATGAAATACATTTGATACAGGTGAAAGATGTCAGTTTATTGCTTTTATTTATAGACCCTCACAGATGTGTATAGTGCTTTGTCATATAAAAATTAAATTGATGCAGATAGCTCAAGGAGTGGAGACATGAAATCAGAATTGGTATAGAGAGAATACTAGAATGAACAAAATTACTGTGGAAAGGGAACTGTGTTATCCTTTAGCCATTGCAATAAATACACAATGAATTATTCTGAAGAAATATTAAGTATCTCGCTAATGAGGCCTAGGGGGTCACTGTACAATGTAGGGTGCTCTGATAGCAATTAGTAGTCAGCTGATAAGCCTTTGGTGAAAAACATGAGAGACTAAAGAATACATAAGAGAAGAAGTCACACCAGGAATAAGCATACCCAAAAAAAGATATCAGCTACTACTTCCCCACATTCTGACCCCCAAATGGAAGTACATTGTAATAGTTATGATTACCCATCTGCAAGTGCCATTTGCAGTGCCACCACCTATCCACTTTGTAGAAACAAAGTTCTGTGCATATAAATTAACAGAATCACCAGATTGAATTCTGTAAAGATAATTATGGCACCATTAGTTGTTTACTTATTTTTCCTGTTAAATAAGCACAAGGCTTGTACTAAGATAAGGGATATGTGAATTGTACTGTATGTGTAAATTTCCATTCACATGGGATATCTCACCATAGCAATGCTTTGAAGTTAATGAACCTTCTCAGTCCATTATAGATAAAAATACCGTGGTTCCACCTTTAGTATAGAATAATAAATGAATTGTCAGTTTTGTAAACAACTTACAAATTTTGTTTTTGATACTGGTTCAGCAGAAACAGCAACAATGATTTCTTTTCATACATTTCAGATGTATCATGATTGGCAGTAAATTCTGACTCTTCAAAAACTCCCCCAATAGTTTTTTATTACTTTTCTTGATTTTTAAGAATGAAAACCTAAGTACTTCCTTTTTCATAACACACAGAAGAGCTTATTTTTATTTCCAGCATTGTGAAATAGTAATGGTTTACAACTCAGTACTTGGTAGGATGATGAGTGTTGTTTACAACTCTAAACTATTTTGAATAGGGGAAGTCTTTGATTCAGTTCCACAAAGCAGCAAAATGCTTTTTTAGTTTGGATGCATCAGAGAATATGAACTTTCTGGAAAAAAGACAACTCAAAAATATTTCTATTGTGAACTGTTTCAGCTGAGAGGAAGAATAAAACGCACTTTTGTAAAGGACAAGGAGTTATTTTAACCTGTCTTTTTCTTATGTTTAAGTGCATTTTTTTTCTTCTTCTTTTAATGAAAGAGCTACAGCAGAGAATTCGTGTTTTAGTTGAACACTGAACAAGAAGCAATCTAAATTATATACTCAATACAAATCTCATGCAATAATGATGAAATAAGTGTAAAATGACTGTAACCAAAGCAGATGCTTTATGAAGCAAAGTCTCCTCTAAATTCAGTATGTGTAGGCAATATCGAGAAAATGGAAATGCATTAAAAAAAGATGAAATTGTAGACTAGACTGGCCAAAAGTTTAAATAAGGCTGTAAAATATTATGATAAGCCTCTGTTTAAAATATAATTGGCTTTTGTCATTGCAGTAGGAAGCAGATAAAACCTTAGTGAGAGGTGGGGGAACATAACTAGAAGGGAATCTGGAATGGAATTATGGTGCTCAGCGAACAGAAGGAGCCCACTTCTGAGCCCCTCACCAGCAATGAGAAGTTCTGCTGACTTCAGCACTAGCAAAGAGTAACTCAAATAATTGTGGGCTGCAGGACCAGACCTTGGTCATTATTTAATCTAAACACAATAGAGCTCAGTTAGTAAGGGTGGCATGAATTTTGCGATGAACTGCTATTTAACAGATGTCAAATTCCTGCTGCTGCTGCTAACTAAAGAAGCAAGCACTTCATCTCAGGAAGTGTACAGATTCTCTGCTGACAACATATAAAGGCCATTAAACAATAAATACATTCTCATCATCAAATTTATCATCCTTATATTTTTCATACAAACAGACACTCTAAGGAAAATTAGTTTCCTGTATGGACATAAATATGCATAACAGATCTTCTAGGAGGAAAATTTCTCCTGAAATAACTCACATTTCTAAATAGAAATACTATCAGAACAATCAACACTTGAGACTCAGTTCTAAAGTTACAGAAACAGCTAGAGAAAATAAGAACCACATAATGTTTTGTTCTAAAAATTTGAAAGTTTTAAGCATACTCAGTCATTTCTGATTCTTAACCAACAGCTTACCACTGTTTAAAGTACGGGGAGTATTGCAGTGACCAGAACTGATTCTGGTTGTTTTGCTTAAAATTATTGGTAGTGAATCTTACTGAACTACTCTGGCTTGATTAAATGTATGGCAGAAGTTGAGCACTGGAATGCCTATCCTCAGATGCAAGGGCATGCAATGACGTGTGATCCTATACTCTTCCTTTTGGATGGAGTCAAGGGAATAAGGTAGCAGAAATGCCTGTGAAAGACAGCTGACACGAAATAAAACACATCTTCCTCTGCAGCGATTAATTCTTTAGCAAGCTGAATGTCTGGGGGGAATAAAAGAGGACTGAAGAAAACTAATGTGTCTTAAACACGGTCTTCACCATTCTAGTAAGTTATTTATTTACACGTGCTCCTCCAGTTGCTAAATAGGATGATACAGCATGATAGCCATTCTGCAGAACACTATCACAAAATCAGATTCTTTATACAACTTAGCCCTTCTTATTTGTGCGCAATTATGCAGTATTCTGTATTTCTATCTGTCCAAGGAAGTTTTCTATGCAAATTCAAAGTATCTGAGGAAAAACAATGTGATCTACTAAACTGTCAAAAAGGCGGTCATTAGTCAGAAGAAAGTTTTATCAGAAATTCAGAACTGGGTGTTTTTAAAACAATCTTACTCACAGGTGATCCTATACTAACTATATACATACTGACAAGCTGATCTGATTCTTGTTTCTATCACTAGAAATTATTAATATTCCATTGTTATAAGTAATTATTCCAAAGAATGTCTCCAGACTCACCATCCTATTCCTTCTTCACTGTTCTCAAAATCATTTTGGATGCTGTCAACCTTTCCTGTCTTCATGCTCCTCCTCTGCCCCCCCAAAAAAGCTTGATATTGCAAGTTTTACTGGAAGTTGCCTTATTAATCACAGCAAATTTTCATATATTTTTAAAAGGAGACCACCCCATTCCACCCACCACCAAAACAAACAAACAAACAAAAAAACAGTAAATTAAAAATCAATCAGAACAATCAGTTCCAGGAAAAAAAAAAAAAAAAAAAAAAAAAAAAAAAGTGCTTGCCCAGGGACTTTTTATTTATTTTTTTTTTTTTTCTTTTTGAAAGACATTGGAATAAGTAACTGAGGTGAGAATCTCAAACATAAGAGCAGAAGTTGTGTTAATAAATGCTTTATGTTTCTCTTTTTTAATCTAATAAGGTGCGAATCAACAAAGTGGAGTCCAAAGCAAAGACTTATTCAGAACAATTCAGCAGCAGCACTCTTTTGTACGAACTAGAAAATAATATGTTTACAGACTCCTTGATTCATCTGGGGTGGAAAGGAGAATAAAACAAACAAACAAAAAACCACTACAATATCTAATATTCTGTCATTATTTTCTAACAATAAAAGGGTTAGGGCTTTCCGACTCGTGGCTAGCATGGTTCTGAAGGGAAGGATGGCTGAAACACACACAGCATCCTCTGTGCAGCCAGTCACAGCCGGGTGAAAGCACACAAAGCTGAGGTGGGGATTCTCAACTCCCAGTGTCCCCACCCCCCAAACTCTTCCTGGTACATTCTTTTACCAGTTATACCAATTATATTATTGCCTTCATAATCTGCTCTATCATTTGTAGTAGATTATAATGTTGAGGTGAAAACAGACTGAGGTAACTATTTTGAAAGTTTTTCCATTATCTGGAATAATAATAATGATACCTACAGCTGAAATTTAATATTCTCTGTTCATATACAGAAGAGAGGCTGCCATTTGGTAGATCTTAGCAGCTGAACTAATCCATTAGAATAATTCATACATATTGCATATATACGGAGAACAGTATATATTTGTTTCAACTTGCAGCTAAAATGATGGAGTTCAACTCATTTGCAAATGATCTGTTGGCTGACAAAAACAGAGAAAGAAACAAATTCTTGGCAAGAGTAATTTCCTAAATGGAGACCTTGCTGGATACTCAGCTCCTGACAGATGCTCCAAAAGCAGAGAATATACTGGGCATTTATTCCCATTTGTACTTGTAGAGAAGATTGTGACCTTTCTTTTGACATGCATGTCCCACAGCTGTTTCACAATCATCTCGTATTACGTTAATAAGCTAATGCCTATGGACTCTATCTCAGAGCAAAACAATGGGACCAAAAGCACAGGGAGGATAGCTCGAGGGAGCACTGAAACCAGCGAACCATTATTTGAATTGGGTAGAAATAAGATCAAGCACTTGTGTTTTGACCATGTTAGAGGGATTTGCTCTTTCCTGCAGCTTTTATTAGCCTTGGCACTTGGGCAACAGTCTTCAGTGCATAATAGCTGGGGACTGGCAGGATATTTTTAACATAGTCCTCTTCTCTGCAGTGGATACACTTTCTTTCTCTCACCGTATCAGAGCAAGAAGCCCCAAATTTAGTGCTCCTTGAGAGCCTTGTACAAGATTGCTCCCTTTTCTAAAAGCATTTCTCTGGGGAATTAAAAGTGATCAAGCAGTCTGAGAAAGGACAGTCTCAGTCTGGGCTGGATACAAATCAAATATATAAACCAAGCTGCACGTCACTTAGACTTACTGCTGATACTGACAGCAGTACGGCCTTTTCCCTTTCCTTGGTCGATCTTCTCTTTGAGTCTATCTTATACAGTTCGAAATAATAATGAAGATGTTCCTGACACTATGCTCTACCAGTTTTCAATGGGCTGAAGGGCTTTATATTAGGGCAGTCTTATTAGTGGCCATTACTTATAACCAGGATTTAAGTGCATCTAGTTTGTATGTTGCAAGCTTGTTTGTTTTCAAAAGAAATGCAGTAGTAGATATTAGATTCCAGTCCAAGTTTAATTTCCAAAGTAGTTCTATGCTTTCAGAATGATAAATGATTAAGCTATCATTCCTTTCCATCTTTAAACTAAAAATAAATAAATAAATAAATAATAAAATAAAATAAAATAAAATAAAATAAAATAAAATAATAAAAAAAGGAAATAAATCCTCCCTTGTGACCTTAAGATTTAAAACTTTTTCAGACAGGTAGCTAAAGAAAACTGTATAGTTTATCTCCTACCTGGTTAAAGGAAACTCTATTTCATATTTTTTTATTCTGTACTCAGACTAGAAAAGGGCAAAGCAATTGGTGGGGGAGGAGATGAAGCTCAATGATTACAGAGATAAGACATTTTGTAAGAAGTCCCAGTAGAAAAATAATAATAATAATAACAATAATAATAATAATAATAACAATTGTGTTGACACTTCTGCAACTGAAAAAAAAAAAAATACCAAAAAAGTGAAAACTAGTAAAAGTACTAATATTTGCATCTGCATAAGAAGAGCAGTTCTAAAAGCTGTTTTAGACCACAAATGTTTTCTAATTGAAGAAAACTCGATAATGATTTCTCTTTCACTTCAGTTATGAAACCAAGCAAACCATCTTCCTTCTCATTTATTTCATTGTGTCCCCTCAGAATAATTTGCCTGATTTGCAGAAATTTCTTTAGAGGTGGGCGGAGATGCTGAGCTTTGAAAAGGTGTTGTTTATGGGTGAAGGCTGTAACCCAGCCACTAGCACTCACCTCAATGCTCATCCTGAATGATTTAGCTAGTCAGCTAACAAGGTCTAAAAAAAAATAAATTAAATAAATCAGGTTTTGCCACATTAAGCTCTAAATTGCATTTAACAGATTGAGGGATAACTTCTAAACAATCTTTATTCATATGAAGACAGCACATATTATTTATGTTTTATTAAAATAGTAGGGAGTCTAACACCTAAAATGAATATTTAACTAGAAAATTGCTTTGAATATTTTCATAACATTAATATGAAAAAATAAAATGAACCAGAATAAAATCTCTGACAGAGAGTCAGTTCTAAGACATGAGTTAGACTTCTTCAGACTTTTGCCTGTGCTGGACCAAAATACACTAGCTATTCTTAGACTGCCTTTATGCAAGAAAACATCCTGATATAAATTTAACAAGCATGAGAATAATTATGTATTCTGACCTATATTTCTTCGTGTCTCAAATGTTTTGAATACAAGGGTGATTTCTTTTTGTGCTCTACCGTTTTAAAAGTCCACTAATTGCAAGACATTCTAAAATAAATGTAAATTGCCTGGATGGGCACCATCCAATTTCTAATGGACAGGTGTTCATATAAAAATTCAACAGTATCAGCAACAAGCTGGCAGTTACTGGTGGGGTGGGTGCAGGGTGTTAAGAAATGATTTGGCTCACAGCTGAACTTCCTATTTAACCGTGGGGATGATCAAATTAAGTCAAGGTCAAGTACAGGACAGAGCAGCTGTGCCATGCAGCAGATAAGGACTGCTGGTGTGTGTATATATATAGCAGATCTGTTTTGATTTTCTAATCATGTCTTGAAATCTAAGGCTGCTGCAGGAAGAAAAGTGGCCTCCTTGACTCAGAGCCTGTCCCTCTGGGCTCTCCAGGTTCAGCTTCCTCCCAGGCTGTCCAAAGCCCCAGCGTTACAGCAGCCTCCTTGCCTTTGCAACCTCACTCCAATAAACTGCCTCTAGAAGAAAAGCTTTGTACCTTTTCCATATTTCAGTGAGTCTTCCCCTCATTGAATAAGAGAGATGTCAATATCTCCCTAACAGAATAAAATGAGTGGACTGAGGAGTGAGAGTCTTGTCTGCAGGAAATTTTACTCACTGATGTAGCCCATCTGGAACCTTTATTAACCACTACAAACATATTCTTTCAGAATGGAGTGGTTTGGGGCTCTGTAATGTTTTGGCTTCACAGTCTATGATTCAGCTGTTTCAGTAAATGAAAATAAATTGATTTATTGCACTTAATACACAGGTACCAAAAATGGTGGCTGTAATTTTTTGGTACCCATCTGTCCTCCTCTTACTCCATCTGTTTCCTTCACTCAGTGCACTGGAATCCTGCTTCTCAAAATGGAATCTAAACTCTTTGTGCAGCACAGTGTAAGTTACTTAGTTACCCGGCTGAAAGACGTTTTCAAGATAAATCATTGTCCTTGTACTCTGCAGAAGGCAACAGGCATTGATTTTGTTGTTAATATGTCTGAGCAATCCTTCTTTCAACAAAATAAGTAACTGTCAGTAAATTTCCTCTAATTTCAGATTGTGCACTTCAAAATAATATCCTAAAGACTCATCATTTTAATCAGTTATTGATTATACCTTGGGGACTTTCCACAGACTTCCACCAGATACCGCTTTTTAAATGGTAAGTACCTATGTAACTGTATGATATTATAAGCTGTTCCAGATTTTTATAGCTAATACAACAGTATGAATGCACAATGTTCAATTATTCGACTGAATAGTAGAGCTTGTTTTAAACTATGTTAATTGACTTTTTCATTCTTTGATTAAGTTTAACAGTTCTTTGGCCTGATGATAAAATTTTGAATTGTCTCTTTAAACTAAATATATGTGTTGGAAAGAAAACAAAAGAAAGCCCCCCAGCCCCTTTGCAATCCAAGATGGAAGTTACAATATAAAGGTTGAAATTAATCTGGGAGGGGGGAGAAGGGGAATTTTGCATAGCGTATTTCACCAGTACAAAAGCCACTGCTAAAACCATTTTTACTATTGAATATTATAACCAAAAGACACTCCCATTTTTATCTCATCATTAAGGTAGTGTGGTAAATGACGTCGTTCAAAGATCAGATTGAGGAAGGATTTTTATTTGTTTTATAAATAATCTTGCACTTTAAACATAAGGCTCTTGGTTGGTATTCAGGGTGTTTTTCTTTTCTAGAATACCTCATTGCCTTAAGTATTTTGTTTAATGATTTTTTATTATTATTATAATCATCATATTAAAAGGGCATGGTTAAATTATATTTGCAATGACAAAAGACTTTTGACTAACCCTGAATTTATAGAGCACAAGAATACCAGCATACAGAATACAGGTCACAGGAACATGCATTTAAACATTACTTTGTGGCCAGAGTAATACTGTAATACTTATTCATCTCATCACTTTTTTTTTTAATCCCATATGATTTACCAAAATTTCAGTAGCATAACTGCCTATAAGGATTTTATTAAATCAAAAGCAATTAAGTTACCTAACCTCTTGAGACATAGAAGGAGCCTTTTAAAATATAAGGTAATTTAAAAATATGAAGTGAGAACTTAAGTTGGAAATTAAATGTTTTTCCAAGATGAAAAATGGAAACAAGTGCATGTTGTAAAGTAGAAATTTCATGTTAGAGATCCATTATAGTGATGTAGGTGACTAAAAAAAGAGAGGATTGCAATTCTTCTAATCATTATGTGTACCCTTAAATATATAGCCCTTTTCTCCTTTCTATGGAGAGAGTTTAAAGTACTTGCAAATGAAAGCAGAAAAAATGAATGCCTGGTATTAATCATACAGAAAAAAAACAAGTCTATGTACATCCTGGGGTCTTTTAAAAAGCATTAATAATATACTCTTTGTATAAAAAGTTAAAGCAAGAAAACATGAGAAATGTATGTGAGAAAACATGCAATTTTTGACACCTGCAAGCTACTTCTCTTGATCTGCTCTATAAATAGAAATTAATTACGGAGAGACTAAAAACACAATAATACCCTAGAAAATAAGAGAGGCTGTCTTTTTCAAATATACTGAAAAGAGTGAGAGTACATCTGCATAATACAGATACACAACCATTAAATGCATTTGAACAGCCATTCTTTTTGCGTCTAGTCTTTCTCCTCTTTTAAGCAATGTTAAGCTTCCACTAACTTCACTGAAAGCAGAATCAGGCCCTGACAAATCCTTTCTCTAGTAGAATTTTCTGGCCCACAGAGCAAAAATATTAACTGTGAATGTCAAAAACAGTACTGGCTCTAATGAAAAAAAAAAAAAAAAAAAGTATTCTGTCTTCTAAATAAATGCCTAAGCTCTGACTTTTGAATGAAAACAGAGATCAGCAAGTCAGCTCTCATTCATGCTGCTCTCTTACTCAATCAGAAACCAATGACATGGGGAGTGCTTAGTAAAATAATCCATTCCTTCGTAGGAATTTGATGCAAGTTTTCTTTTAAAATAACTTTATTCTACTCCCCTGGTTTTAAATATGGCTTCAGAAACAAGTATGATCCAAGGCTAAATTCCAAACCCTAAAGTTGACACTATAAAGGGGTCAGCAGTGAGGTTGAAATGTCAAGTTCCTGTGCTGAATCAGTCCTGTCAAGGTGGGTGTTACAGCTTCTCAGTTCCACAAAGTATCTCAGCGGCTGCTACCCGGTGGACAGCCTTCGGCCAGTAACATGTTCCCAGCCTCACCACAGAAGTGCCTATGCCATTGCTTCTTAGAGCAAAGAGCAACCTGTTTATATGGTGGTGAAAAGAGGCTTGAAAAAGACAAAACAGAAGACAGTTTGGCCACTCAGAGCTGGAGAGTGATATTAGAGGGATTGAAATGGAACCAAGAATGGAAAGTTATCTTATTGGGGAGCAAGGGGGAGGAGGTAGCTGGATGGAGCCTCAGAGCTCAGAGGGGCTAAAAAGCTGCATCCTGGTTTTTGGGGAACTGAATACAATTGTGGCCTTTACTTTCAGACATCAGCTCTAAGAGAAGGGAGATTAAGCCAGAAATTATTACCCTTCACAGGCAGTCACCCAGGAATCCGATCTGTATGATTGCAGCTACTTGCAAACATTGATCCACCAGGACGCAGCGCTGAGCTGCAATTCACATAGTTTTAGCACCACCACCAGAACCCAGCAGTAAGAAAATCTGTCCCATTAGAACAGTGTACAATCTGACAATCTGCTACGCTACTTTACAAAATCATCACGGGAGGAAATATCTTTACGTTTGCCTTAACCTACCATCTGTTCACACAAAAAGTCAAACTGTATGAATTTACATACAGTGTCTTGCTGCCCAATTGCAGCCATTAACATTATTCCTTTCCCCCACCCTTCACCTTAAGAGAGACTATTCTCTCTCACTTCTATCACTTCAGTAATGGCATATACATTTTCTGTGGAAAAAAAATAAAATAAAATAAACCAAAGCAAATGGGTATGTATCAGCATTAAATACATAAATAAATAAACAGGCAGCATTCTCTGGGTTGAAATATACAAGTCAGTGCTTTCTATTTGCTATTTACTGGTACCTTGAAATAAGTGCAGAATACTTGCGCAAATATAGGAATTTGCCTAATACTGCACTCAGTGGCAGCACTTGTAGTGGAGGAAGCACTTGTAGTCTAGACTAGTCCGAGTCTGTGCCTTCACAAACATATTTCAAATCAGATAGACATCAGCCTAATTAGCATTTACACAAATTCAAATAAATTTCACATTCTTAGTCCCAACTTCCTGCTTCAGTGCAACATTTTGATCTATCCTAAAGTGAGGACAGAATGAACCCTGGAAGCCTAAGTGGATGCATTGGCAGGCTAAATAAGGAATAGGTATAATTGTTTACAGCAAATGTAATTAGATCGCAAGTAATGTGTTTAAACACAACAGCAATAGTTTAATTCCCAGCTACTTGAGATTATGAGACCATTACCTGAAAATTCAGTCAATGACTTTTGGTTTACACACAGCCAGACTGCAGGATTTGAGCTTTCCATGGTTAACAGATCAGAACATGTTTTTCATTCACTCTTCTTTTTAGATTTTATGGTTAATGCCAAAAATCTGCATAATACTGGAAGCTGAAAATGTGAGCAGTGTGAGATAAATGGGACTTAATAATGAAAAAACAGGGCCTATTGCACTTTTTGGTCATTTTTCATATTTAATTAACTGCAAACTTCCACTTCTGAATTTTAATTCGCTGACAAATAACTTCGTTAACACAAAATTATGATTGCCTGTGGTGTTCCACGTCCTTTCAGAAGGCCAACTTCAAAAACCTACAGACTTTGGGGGGAGAAGGTGGCAAGAAGCAAATGCACAAAGCAACTGCAGCTTGCTTCCCTCAAAGCAAAATTCCCCATACAAATTCAAATTGAATGTGATCTTGGAGGTGAGAAAGGAACAGGGTTTACATGAAGCAAGTTGTGGGAACAATGGCTGGATGAAATACAGAGCAACCATTTACACAGATTTAAAGAAAAGAAGGAAAATATTGACAGTGTATTCATATATAGCCTTTTCAAAGAGATGGAAATCATTTGGAAAGATGAAATAGGATTTATCAATCTCTTGTAGGGATATACCTCTTTTCTCGCCTCTCCCCTTATGCATTATCAGTAGAACATTTTTATCCTTCTCGAAGTTATGAGCAACATTACCGATGCCACGATCTTGGCAAAAGCTGCTCAGCTATGCCTGGTCCTCTCTGTTACTGAATAATCTACTGTATCAATGCAGTGGAAGATTTCACATTTGGTGATGTAACTGGAGATGTACAACAAATTCTCTTTTAAATTTAGTTCAGTGTAACTCCTGTAACCTCAAAACTGGATGATGACAAGAATAAACCCACTGACATGTGTGACAATAGAGCATTCATGATGGCTGCCTGAGGAGCTATAGTAAAATTACAGTTTATTATGCATCAATATGCTGGGTTTAGCCCTCTGTAGAGGACCTCAGGTTTGGCATTATGTAATTGGCAGCTTGATAGGCAGCAAGAAAAAACTACAGTGATGTTTGGCTCTCCATAATGGCAATATTTACATTGCAAAGTAGAGAGGTGAAACTTCGCTTTACTCAAGCATCACATCTCATAGAAAAAAATACCATTTGCTTGTTTATTTATACAAGTTTAGAGGACGCTGTCATACATACAAAAAGGAGCACTGAGTGCAATTCTGTTATATGCTACAGGAGAACAGCAGAAGAAATAGGTGAAAAAGGAACCACATACTCAGTCCCCAGTTAAGTCAAGGTTGCACACATCCCTGATGTCATTGAATGTCCCCTGCTGGTCGCCACACTATTACTTGCTTTGTTGTGCCAAAGCATTTACAGAGAAGTCACAACTGCTTGGTAGCTCATCTTCCTCCTTGCTATTTCTCTGCTTCAGAGTATCTGAAGGAGAAAGAGTAAATAAAAACAAGCCAAAATGATGTTTCTCCTCAGTCAGCAAAAATGTCTCCACACAGATGCTGAGGAAACACTGTGCTGTGTTTCCAAGTTCCCTGTAGGACAAAAAAGTAATGTTCAAATGATCACATAGGTTAACATCGATCTCATCCTCATAGCAGTCAGCTTTTCAAAGACAGCTCAGCCATTTTAAGGAAGGGAAAACAGTTTAAAACTACACACAAAGTCTACAGAACGTCTTCCACTTTCTAAACCCTGTGAAACAACAAAAAAAAACATGAATGAAAAACCATGGGGAGGTGTGTTGAACAAAACACACCCTTTTCAATCAGTGATAGTCATGAGCTTCACTCTGAAAAATAATTGTAAGATACAAAATGAAGACTGAATATGAGTGAGAATGAAAGACCTAATTCAATCAATCAACTTTTGATCTTTTCTGCTCAAGCTATTGCAGCTATTTTCTTTTCTTGCATTACTCCTTTGCTTGTTCACTCTGTCCCTCCCTTTCAGGCACAGTATTGGTTTTGGATGGGATAAAGTCAATTTAGCTTGTACGGTGCTGTGTTTTGGAGTGGTATCCAAAACAGTGTTAGTAACACACTGATGTTGTAACTGTTGCTGAGCAGTGCTTACACAGCATCAAGGTCTTCTCTTTCTCATGCTGCTCCCTCTCCTACCCCCCCAGCAATTAGGCTTGGGGTGCACAAGAAAATGGGAGGGGACAGCCAGGACTGCTGACCCAACCTCACCAAAGGGCTATTCCATACCTTATGACTTCAGGCTTAGCAAAAGCTCAGGGAAAGGAGGAAGGGAAGGACCTTTGGAGTCATGGTGTTTGTCTTCTCAAGTAAACAGTAAGCATTATGATAAGCTTTCCTGGAAATGGCTAAACATCTGCCTGGAACCAATACTTAAAATACCCGGTTATTTTGATTAGTTGCAAAAATAGCAACATATATATTTGTCCTCTTTGTACCTTTTATTTTTCCTTCAGTTATTATCAGAAAGCTGAACGCATTTACGAAGAGCTAGTATAAAAAGAACACAAATGTGAGGCTTTTACAAGGTCACAAAGTACTTGTGTCTACCTCTGGCAATTTAGTGCACAGAAAAAGTACCATGAATTAGAAGGGGTCTGGACTACATCATCTGCCTAATTTTATTAATATTTCATTCACACTTCTGCTTCTATTTGATTCCTACAGACCACCTCACCTAATTAGTTTTTGCTTTACAAGGTGATCGAAATACAGTTATGTAGCCAGGAATATTTATTTTATCTGTGACTAACAAAACAAAAGGCATTCACAGGAGCAGATGACTCTTACTTTAAATCCCATGCTGAGACATAAGCTAATCCACTACATTGATAAAGCAAGATTAATATAGTTTCATATATACAACAAAAATCCTCTAAAATAATGTTTTGTATGCAGACCAAAGCCTAATAATAATAATAATAATAATAATAATAATAATAATAATAATAAGATACATTACAGAGCTCAATACAATGGTTAAAATTGCCTATGCCTACCTAGGTCAAAACTCCTACTGACTTCCATTTGAGAATATGCATCTATATGAAATAAGTATCATAAAAACATTTATCTATTCCCTAACTCTACTTTTCTGTTCAAAAGACTGTTTTAGAACATCAGGAAAACACCTGAAAAAAAGAAAAAAGAAAAAAAGTATGTTCTGTTCTTGAACTTATTTCGTTAACAAATAACTGCCACGTTAGTGAATAACAAACATTCAGGTAGTCTGAAAAACACTTTTCTGTTAGAAGTGCATTAAAGACGTAAACTTGCATCTTGCTAATCATCAAAAGTTAAGCTCAGGGAGAGTACAATGTGTTATAGTTTGTAAAATAAATTAAAAATAGGTAACAGCCATCTATACTCCTGGGATTTTCATTAAGCCAATGTAAGATCTCTGGAACGTGCCTCTGTAAATCACCCGACTCTTTTCTATAATGGCCTAATTTTGCAGAGAAGAATCATTTGACGAGTGATTAAAATACTGAAATGCAAAGAGGTTGCGAAAGAGGTAGCAAGTGTTGTATAATTTTTTCAATTTATTGTTTCTCCAGAAGTAAAAAAAAAGTTCTTCACAAAAAGAATTTCAACCTTTCAAGACTAAAATGTGCTACTAAAAATAATCTCCCCTATGTTCGATGTAAAATAATATTTAGAGGCAAAGCAGACAAGCTGACTAAAAAACACATTGTGCACAATACCAATATAGATACCAAGGAGAAAAAAAAAAAAAAAAAAAAAAGCAAGAATAAAGGAAAGATACATTTTGAAGATACATATTTTACTGTCACGGGAAAAAGATACAGATTTTCACCTGATACTACTGCCTCTCAAAGAACACTAATCTCATTTATCAACCCAAAATAACATTTGCTCCTTCTTAAAAAGCAATCTAGGATATAAATCTATATACTATCGACACATATGCCATACTATATACTACACACATCCTGGACATAGCTTTTTCTTAGTCTTCAAGTGGTCCTGCTTTAAAAGCTATGTAGACATTCCTACCCAGATCCATTAAGAACCAAATGACCATACTCTCACCTTCCTCTTCCTCTGTTCTAGGAAGCCCCAGGGGGGCTGTCATCAGACATACGAAAACAGTTTCTCTTTCAGCAGGCTTTTAGGTATTCTCCTGCACTGAAAGCACTACTGGGTTCTATAACTTGAATTAATTTAGCATTGATACTGTGAGGCATGGCTGCACACTCAAAGTGCCACTTTCCCTAATCACATGGTAACAGTTTGAAGATTTGTAAACATCAGAACAAGTATGCGTATTTTTAATGCAGGGATGTATCATGTCAGTGATCTTTCTCTCACTACCATATTTTTTCTGCTGCTAATATAAACTCACAACCTCACCGCTTGCTTTAACATGATGTTCTAAACTTTACTTTGTTCACATACAAATAAATCCTTCCACATTTTGTTGCTTAACCTTTATTTACCTCATTATTACCTCACTTATCAATTAATACTAACTTCCAAACATTTTCATCCATCAAATAGGCATTATCTTAACCTGTAATTTTTATTCATGAGCATAAGCTTTCTTTCACCACGTAGTTCAAAAAGCAGCAGCCAATAACTGAAATGTTAACCTCTCACTTCCATGTCATGCTGATTATCACAGTGAATAAAATGAGTTTTTTCAATGATTTTAATGGGTCTAATCTTTTTTCTAATTAATATATTCTTCTTAACAAGAGGAATGGTGGTAAGCTTCCAGACTTTAAATCTCTACTTGAAAGTTCCAGTTTCTTCATCAGAGACTTCTCTAATACTTTTGACTTATAACCAGGCAAGTGGAATAGGCTGTTGCAGGACACAGCTTGCATAGCATTATACTCCTCATCCAGAAGCAGAACAGATTGTTTTGCAGTCTTGCCCTTAATGATATTTAAGCATAGATGTTGCAGACTAAACCCCAACACCCTGAATCTCATATCTTCAAAAATATCCGTTTTCCTATTTTCTCCATTTGGGTAACTCTACTGAAGAACATAGATTGCACTGGTCTTAGTTCCAGAAATAGTAAGATAAAGCATACAAATACACTTGTCACAGCTGGAAGACACAACCAATAAATAAATAAATAAATAAATAAATAAATAAATAACATAAGGAAAGTCTTTTTGGTATAGAAGTTTTAATTTCTGTTCTAACACTAATCTGAACAGAGGCCTAGGACTAAGCTGGACAAATTTATATAACCAGAGCCCAAGGAATTTGATGAGTTTTCACAAAGGTAAGCTTATAACACTGAGTTCCTGCTCAAAAAGTTTGCAGCAACTCCAGCTTTAAGCAATCCAGAAGAACTTAGATTTTAGTACCCAGGGCTGGCAAAGCCTAAAGGAAATATCAGAAGTAACGAAATTCTAAATTTTCATTTCCACCTTGAATACAATTCTAGTGTAATCATGCAGCTGAAATCAAATTTACTAAATTTCTGTATAGAAAAAATCTGTTTACAGAACCGAAAATTCTATGACACAAACATCTGAAGCAAACCTCTTTCCTCTAGTATAATAAAAAATGGCAGAGAATGAATTTAAAGACTTTCTCCAGCCAGGACATCATGAACCAAGTGTAGTTTTTGCAGTTTTAATTAACTTCTATTTCAGTTAATACCTACTTACTTTTCACTTTATCATAAAATAATAATTCTTCTATTTGTTTTTGAAATTACAGATGAGTGAATTTATGCTTTTTTAAGAAAGAAAACTTTAATTCTTTCATCCAAAATGACTTGCCCAAACAGAATGATTAAAAGCAGCAGCATAACTTTACTTTCACTCTTTTGCCAGAATGCCCCTAGGTACAGAAACAATGCTGACCAGTTACATATGTAGTGCAAAATTCAGGGCCGTGAAGAGTTATATAATTCAAGATAGAATGTTCTTGCATATATGTCGATTATCTTGACAATCAATTCACAATAAATAAATAAACAAATAAACAATTAAACAAATAAATAATTAAATAAATAAAGTTTGGGACCTAGAGGGTACATTTTAAAAGCTTTATACAGGAGGTATACTCATTAATCCTATTAATGAATTATAGGATTAGTACACACACCACTGATATGTGGCTTTCAAAAAGCTCCATATTTAGAGCAAGTTTAAGGAAGCTGATGAAATTAATATATATATGTATGTCTAACAGCCTGGTAATATGTCAGCCGTGATTATTCCTTCCTATTCATGTATAAGCTGCTCAACAGTACTGCTACATCTTTGTTCGAATTACTGCTACTCGAATTACTGCAGATTTTATTGTTTTGGCTGCTAACATAAGAAATGTTCCTGTCCTGCTGAATCTTCTGTTTTTCCTTCTCACATTGTAAAAATAGGCACCCTGATACCTCTGTAAAAGACAGTACGCAGCATAACTTTGTCCTCTACATTAAAGAGGACACACGGGTTAATGAAATGCAGGATCAGCATTTCTCTGACACCGTCTGCACATCTGGTTGTCTAGCTACAAAATACAACCCAAGCTTTTGGGATTTTCATATATGAAAACAGCTTTTGGGGAAAGTGTCCAAACAAACATCTGTAGTGAGGGTTTTTAATTTGCTCACAGAACAGACACTAAATCATGAGGATCAGGCTTATCCACTTCATCTTTCACGGGCAAAAACATCAGGTAAATTCAGTTTTCACTGTTACTATACTAGTCCATACTAATAGGAAACAAATCAAAACCACAAGCTCACTTCACAAAAGCTGCAAAACAATTTCCATAGAAAAGTGATTCTGGCCAGAGTGAAGTGACATAAAAGAATGATTTTGGTCAAAAATTATGATCAGCTATGCATCATACGAAATTCCTTCCAGGTGTCTTGCATATCTGTCTTACTCTGCAGAACATTTTCAGACTGGAGTATGTTGAACTATTAGCTGTTTGCACTTGGAAGAATATACATCAAACATCTGATAAAAGCCTTGAAGGAAAGCAATTGAAGTGAAAGTTGGAGAAGACTCGTTTTCTTTATCTTGGACAAAGTACTATGGTAAAACAAATTGCATAGCATTACTTCTGCTATTAATTTTGAGTAAAGCACGAGCATTTCTACAACTACCATTCAATATTTTTGCATCCAAACACTGAGACCTTACATGAGAACCAGTTCTACTTCCCAATATACATCAATTTACAGAAAAAATCTAGGAAAAAAAGAGAAAATTGAATCCAATTGAAAACTGGCAGACATAGGCACAATTTAGGTGGAGTAATAAGCGCATGCCCTTCAAGCTTTTCACTTTTATAGATAAGAGACAATTTAATTGTCTCTATCTATGCAGATAGTTATTTTTAGGTCTGTAAAGCTAGCATGAAAATGGACTAAGCTATGAAGAAGTAATATCTTCTAGTTTATTCTATCATTTTCTATGCACTGCAAAGGGGTGACACAATTTCTTATGAATTCTCGTGAAAGGTATCAAATTAACTTTAATCAGTGTCTTGAGTACTTCCTACTATGTAAATTCAAAGCCTTACAGTCTGAAACCCATGTATTTTGGACAGATCAAGACAGTGATCCTCAAACGCAAAAATAAACTGAGCTTGGTTTCATACCTGCTCAATCACACAACATGCAGTCTTTGTGAAATGCTACCAAAAGATATCCCCTCTGCCAGAATACCATCAAACACTCTGGGAAATGAAAAGTAGCTCATAAAAGAAAAGTGTTTAGCAATTCAGTTTTTCTGCTCTGTGCATCTGGTGTGGTTCTGAATGCACGACCTATATATAGCATCTCTGGATGGAATAACCAAAGGGCAGAACAATGACAAACTCTCTGAGTCACCCAAGCAGAATCCTGCTTCATACTCCCACCCAAGCAGCAAGTTGAGAGATACACTGGCCAAGGATGAGTACTACTTTTCACCAGTTATGCCCTCAGTTTCAAGCAACCTCAAATCAATAATGAAATTAAATTTGAGTATCATTCAAGACAGAAACCTTGCCTACTCCCAGTCTGCTATCAGTTACCATGCTGTTTCAATCCCTATTCAAAGCCATGAAGCTGCCAGCAGCTATGTTGGACAACATGAGCCTCTCTTGCCACAATATAGAAAAGGTTTAAGCTCATATTCCAATTCTGATTATTTCTGAAGAAGTCGACATCTGACATAGCAGGTTTAAAGGGAGAGAAAACAAAATTAAAAAATAAAAAATTAAATGAAATTAAAAAATTCATCAGAGCATGCCAGGCACACAAGGGAAACATTTCCCAGCAGAGTGACAGAACATGCTGAGGGTGCTGCTGAGACACTGACCTTTGTGAGGAGGGAGATTAGGGGCAGGAGGCTTTACATGTCTCTTATCTTTCTTCCCCAGTAACAGCCAGTCACTGCAAGGAGTACACTGCACATAAGATAGGGGGTTGTTAAAGGTGCTATATTTCTGTGGGGAGGGGATTTTTTTAATTTTGTTTTACAAGTTCTGTTGTATTTTGTTCACACTTGTCAGTCCAGATGTAAGCCTAGAGCAGTATGGGCTAAAAAGAAGAAGTTATAGCTGTGCTACAGCAGAGGAGGGGAACTCAGGGGCTGGTGGGAGAGGCTGGGAATAATTGTATATTAATGTGGTACTTTAACAAGTAGTGGCTATAGGTTGCCTAATTTCCTCATTACATATATATATATATATATATATATATGGAGGTGCTGGTTGGTTTAATCTTGCAGTGCTACTTCTTGTCTCCACAAAGCCATTATTCCTGTTTTATACACATTATTTTTCAGAAAGATATTTGAACTTCATACCTACATATGCTCCTTGACCCAAAAGTTTGAGTTAGTATTACACTTGTCGCTAATGGAAAAGTGACTCAGAATAAAAGTATTGATTGAAAATAGCTTGATACCATTGTGATTAAACATAATTTAGGAGTCCTACCTAAAGGCAAGTAATTTGTGCCATGTTCTTGGTCATGCTTGTTGGAAAAAATGTGATTTTTCTTTTTTATATTGAGATATGTTTAGGTTTTACACACAGACTAGGAAAAGATATGAGGAAAAAAGCTTTGTAAATCTGAAAGAACATAAACCAACTAGCATTATATATTTACAGCAATGTAATCCCTAAGTTACTTGAATGCACACTTGTCAATCCTTCTGGCGACAATTACTTCTTCATTTACTTCAGAGCTATGTCAATATTAGGTTTCAATTTTACTGCATAAATATGCAATTTATAATAACAAAATATCCATGAAAGTCTTTGTAAACGCAATTAGAGAAAAGGCCTTTCTTTTCATTCCACATGCAGTATCAAGATATTAATATGAAAGTTCTGTTTATTTAAAAAGCCCACCTCGAGCTCTGTGTTATATTTTCATCACATAACCCATTCATTGTATCTTTACCTACACATCTGTGCATAAGTAGCTCATGCAAATCAGGTGGATGATTCCAAGGATCAAACTTTGCCCATCGCATATGAGGAGTATTTTCAGTCAGGGTGCTAAGAACCGGCCATTATATATATTTTTTATTAAAGCACAAACTTCACAGAAATTCAAGGTTATGCATACATATCTGTTAGATCAGAGTGTTCAAAAGAGTTAAACCATCACATAAGAGGCATCCACATGCAAGAGACTGAATGTTTAGGTTACTCAATCTGCCTTTATTTTACAATATTTTCTACTCTTGCTCTTGTTTACATACACACAGTTAGGAATTTTGGTACTCTGAAATCTGCCCTAACACACCACATGGCCATTTGCTCCACTGACAAAGAATGTGGAAAGTTTTTGACAGACTATTTGAGTAGACTTAGCAAATACAGTAAAAGCGTAGTGAGGTTACATAATAGCTAGGTTAAACTGTCTACCTCCATGCAACAGGATGGATCAAAATGCAAACTAGCAGTCTGTTCTAACCTCCTTGAACAAGAAATCCATGGAAAGTATCATTCATACAAACTTCAGCAGATTTCAGTTTGGGCCACATTCTTCCTGGAATTTTATAGCATTTTAAAGGCCACTCTAAGATGCTTATTTAATTAAAACAATGTTCAAAATGGTAATAAAAGCATTTAAATGGTCTTTATGACACCACTCTTAAGATACCAAAGTGTTGTTATTGCTATCATTAGAAACACAACTGTTTACTTACTTTGAATTAAAAAAATGAAAAACATTCTCTCCTGTTCTCAATGTATGGCTAAGCTTTCCTCTTGATACTTGCAAAATAGTAAACATACGCAATAATTTTCACTGACTAAGGTGATATTTTTTAATAACATTCAAGGAATAAAATGGCTTCTTTAGAATTGTGCTTTTCCATCTGTAAAGATTTTTCTCAATGGCCTGAAGAGTATGCTGTGAAGAATTATGAATGTCAATGTAAGAGATGCCTTGGATGTTTATACAAATATCCATTCTGAAACTGATAAACATGCAGTTTTACGGACATAACTATTATGTAATTGAACTGGCGCATTTTACAGAAGCACCTCAGAAAAACTGATAAATAGAGAGCTCTGTTAGATACTGGATAAGTTCCAGGTTAATGGTTGCCTTATAATTCGCATAAATATGAGCCTGTTTTTAATCACAGCACTCAAAAGCAAATACTCATTTAATCTTGCTAACAATAGGAAAACTCTGGTAAAAGGTGTGGAAATATACTTTCACTCCCCATAGAAAAATCCTCACCCCATAGCATCTCAAACCTCACGACCGTATGACAATAATCTGAAATAATAACTATACTATTAAAAAAGAACTGTGAATTTTTGTCATGTGACTCCTATATATATGTGACAACTTTATATACATAGAGGGGTGGAAAGAAAAGACAGCTCATATCAGGCAAACTTGCATGAACTATGCATAAAGTAGAATTTAACAAGCAGATATTTCTGCAACCAAAACTAGAATCACAGAGTCATAGAATAAATACCCAGAGCTGGAAGGGACCCATAAGGATCATCAAGCCCAACTCCAAGTACAGAGTCATTACATGCTTAAACATAAGCAGTACTAAGGCTTAACCTAAAGCAAATGCATCTTTCACTTCACTTCAAGTTGTAGAAAAAGAAGAGGTAAAGAACATCTGTTTGGATCACTGAACCAGAAAACTTGTCCTCTGTAACATCCCAGTCTTAGTGTAACTCAAGAATTTGTTGCATGATTAAACCAAGATTTTAAAATACCGCTGTCATTAATAAAAAGCAAAACTGAGGTTCTAATTTTTAGATACCTAGAACACCATGCAATCACGGTGTTCTACGATTAGGCTGCTCTGAAGTTTTTCATATTATTCACGAAGAAATTAGGCCATTCAAAAGTCAGAGCTGAATTTCTAGAAGTCTCCTTCAATTAATGGTTGTGTATAGCTGGGAGCAGCTCAGTACAAAATAAAGCCTGTGTAGAGCTAGGCTGGAAACTATTGATTATTTTGGGGAAATTGAAAATATTGTCCCAAATAAAAGTCAAACTAGAATACCTCTACCAACCTAAAAAAAATTCAAAATTGAAGTTATTCAAAATTTTTAGTTTGAGGAATTATTCTTTTCATGCTGTGGAATGAATTTTAAACAACAAGAAAAAGCTCATTTTCTACTGAAAAACTGTTATTTTCAACCTGGAAACCATGTATCAAGACTTTTAAATCAAAAACAGTTCATTCTAAGAAAAATATGTGTTGCATACACAAATAAAATGGAAATTCTTAATTAAAGGTTTATCTGGAAAAAAAAAAGTGTTTCAGATTAAAGTATTTTCAGTGAGATACAAATGATTAAATTTCTGGTTGCTACCCTTTCCTTTCTGAATAAAAGGAAGGTAAGATAGTATTGCATGGCAACAGGTTGATGATATATGTATGTGATATATACCCATTATTAAAATACACTTGCATATCCCTAGTCTTAATGAACACAAAATACTCATAAACAGTCTGGTGTTTTCCCTTCTCAACTATTTCTGCACTGATTCAGCACTCCCCAGATTCGTCACCTCTATTGTTTTCTATAGGACAACTGATGGATGGGATTCTCAAAATCTTAGAACTGTCACTAACAGAGTGCTAGCATTCATAAGTTCTTGCTATTTTATACTCTCAGTCAGGTATATAGCTGCTCATTCTTTGATTGTAATGAAATCACTGAACAACATATCTTTTTGCAGATGATCAGAAAATTACCCATTCTTATTAAGAGATTTGCCACATATACAGACTTTGTATTTAGTAATGCTTAGCCTAAAAAATCATCAACAAAATATTAAGCCATGACTAAAAGTGGTTGTAGAATGTCGGAGAAGCCTTTGAACAGTGAAAGCACAGTCTGCCTTACGTACCTGAAATCCTAGGCAGGGTTGAGAAAACATAACACAAGAGTATATTTTTCACCTTCCTGTGCAGGTGCCAGCACATTTAAAACCATCACTCATAACAGTAAATCAAAACCTCTTGATATTGCTTGTTAAAACTGGCTTTCAAGACAGAAAGGGGGAAAAAAGACCTTTTAAAATAAGTTTAAGGGAACATATAAATTGTCTGAACACCGCCACGGACAATCAGTTTTAATAGCATATGTCCAACAGCCTAGTACGGTTACATGCTGTTCTGGGAACTTGCCAAAGAGACCCATCCACAAATTATGGAGGGGAGGGGGGTGGAAATCAAGAGAAGATTTGTAATAACCCTGAGCTTACATACTTCTTTATCTATTCTAAAACCTTTCGTTCATCATCCATCATCATAAAATCAGTGTTCTTGACACAGCATGGATTCACTCTTCACTTTAATAGAGAAATATATTTTTTAAAAGCCTGAAATTCTCTATCTATTGACAAACTGTACAGTAATGCATTCAAGATACATCCTACCGTGTATCTTCCAGCAGAGCATCTGATATTAATTAATGATATAAACATCACTGAACCATGGCATGATACAAGGCTGCCTAAGTTTGCAGATAGAGAACAGCTAAACAGTGAAGGCCATAGATCAAATCAGCAAGTAATCCTCCAGCACAATTAATAGACCTTAAAAATGTTCCTGGTTTAACTTCTATGAAATGTTTCATGGGAGGAGAGTATTTATTTAAGCAGCATCTACCTCCCTTTTTCCAAATAATTTAAACAAACCTTACTTCTGACAGACACTAGCAATTCCTGTTGCCAAGGGCTCATTTTACTGTTTAACACGGAGCTTTGGTGAGACCAGCTTGAGCAGTACCTCTCTGGACTCTTTATAAATATAGCTGCATCTGCCATGAGAAAGCACAGCAAGAGTCTCTGCTAATGAGCAAGATTATCTTGCAGCCATTAACAGAAAGCTTTCAATAGCTAATAACAGGCCATGATGGCATTTCAAATGCTGAGCCCAGAACCCAAGAATTCAGCATGCAGCTGGCAGACAGCATGGCTCAGCTTTAATGGCCTATGAAAATAAGGAGCTCACAAGTTGCTCTCTTCTCTTCCTACTCGCAACAACCCCATTGCTCCTGAGACTTCTCCGCAATATAGAGCACAGGAAGTTCCACACCAACATGTGAAAGAACTTCTTCATGGTGAGGGTGATGGAGCACTGGAACAGGCTGCCTAGAGACATTGTGGAGTCTCCTTCTCTGGAGATATTCAAGGCCCGTCTGGACGCCTACCTGGGCAGCCTGCTCTGAGGAACCTGCTTTGCAGGGGGGTTGGATCCGATGATCTTTCGAGGTCCCTTCCAACCCCTACAGTTCTGTGATTCTGTGATTCTCTCTCTCTCCTTTTGGTGTATATGATTCAGTATAGCAAGGATCAGATGGATGTCTTAAGTTGGAAGGGCTCAAACTTTGAAAACATAAATATCTGCAGCCTTCCTTCTGTGTGCTGTCTCTTATTTTCCCAGCTTGCACAGGCTCCCCACCACCCCTGTGAAACAGTGAATTCAGTGCACGTGCCTGAAGGAGATGGCAATTTGTGGTGCCACACTGCCTAGCAATGATCAGGGATGCTCTTCATTTGTAGCTGTCTCCACACCTTCACAGAATCTACCTGTTAGCCCGAGTTAGGATTAGTTAAGACTGAAGAAGCCATCATGCTTAATAAAAAAAGCAATGTTTATCAAGGAAATTTAACATATATTTACGAAGTAGTCCATGACACAAAAATAAACTTGCCTCACAGGAGCTAAATATTTAGGATTCTTTCTTTGCTTTTTTTTTCTGGACTTCCGATCTTTTTTGTCTTTGCAATTTTTGTCTATAGAGCAACACTATTAGCAAAAAGAGCGTTAGAAATTTTAAGCTTATATCTTCTTATATGCAGCAATTCTAATATTCTAACCTGTGCTGTTTTTCACTACTGCTTAACACTTTAATTTCTTTTATGCATCTGTTTCCTATCTTCCAGTGATCAGTAGCTATGGTCATCTAAACAATGCATTCTGATTATCTGCAGCAGTAGGAAAGGCACTGCTGGCATGTGTTGTTAGGCAAAAAACATACAGGAATACTGAAGCATCACTTCAAAATACCATTAGTTTCTGGACAGATGTGAAAGAGCTTACTTTCATATTAGTCCCTGTAAGCCTAAATAATCTCCTAACAATCTGGGATCTAAAATACATTCTTTGTGCATCATTGCTTATTCATTTGACAACAAATTTGATAATGTTTTGGTTTGCTATGTATGATCGAAATTTTGAAGAAACTGTGTAGCCCAGAAAGCTCACAAAAATTTACAACTTATGGTAAGTATTCTGACAGTGGATATCAGCACAGTGAATGTGAGTGGCAAAATGTCTGTTGATCTTAATAAGTTACACAAACCTTGGGGGTTTGTATCTTCAACCCTTACTGAGTACTGGACACTGTCATTTTGTGGTACTCATAGAATCACAGAATCATTGAGGTTGGTAAAGACCTCTAAGATCATCAAGTCCCATCGCTAACCTAGCACTGCCAAGCCTACCACTAAACTATGTCCCTAAGCACCACATTTACACATCTCTTAAATACCTCCAGGGCTAGTGACTGGCTTGTTCCAATGCTTCACAGCCCTTTCAGTGAAGACATTTTTCCTAATATCCAACCTAAACCTCCCCTGGTGCAACTTGAGGCCATTTTATTCTGTGTACTTCCAGATGTAAAAGCCCCATGAAATTAAATGTGTTTATGTTAGTTTTCAGAAATGATGTAAAACAAGTCCAGCTACTCAAATCTACATGAATTCAGCTGTTTTTATGTAGCAGACAGCTTGATGGGACTGAGCTCAGTCAGCCTGATATCTCTCCTCAAGCCAAAGGTTCATTTATAACTGTCCAATATCACATCCTTTAGATGTCAAGCAGACTAAGAAGAGAGCAAGCTTTTCTTGCAGGACAGAAAAGTGGTAAAACATCTCAATAAATGAAAGAAATTACTGTGAACTTCCAGGGAATAGCAGTTCAAACTACTCATGCTGGGATTTATAGAAATTACTTTGAGAGGTTAAAGACTTTTCAAAGCTGATATGGTCTGGTAGAAGGATGCACACTTTACACAGAGTTTGGAGTTTGGCCCTACAGTTACAATGGAGCTGGAACTAGCTGGAATTTCCCAACTAATATTGCAAACCATCATTGTTCCGTAAAATATTTAAAAAATAATAATATCAGCTTAGCTTCTATAAACAACCTTGAAAAGCAAATTCTTCTGGTAAAATCATAGCTATCTCTAAACTACCTTTTCAGCTCTTATTTTGCCTGCCTAGCATAAATAATTCTAAATTTCAAATACCTAGCTGAATGCAGCAATATTTCCTTTCCATTATTACTGCCCAGTGTTAAAGCTGAATATAAAGCATTTCATTACTTTTACACTCACTTTAGGTTTCAAAAGCCAGTGCATTTAAAATAAATGTTTGCTGAAAGCTTTATTCCTTGTTTCACTTGTAAAAGTCTATTGTGATAACATATATAAGATCTAGAGGTTCTGTACAAAGATGGGCGTATCTTTTATATCCACAGCAGGGAGATAGCTATTTCCTCACCTGTCAGGAAGATTTATTCAATTAAAAAAAAAAAAAAAAAAAAGAGAGAGAGAGAGAGAGAGAGGAGATATAAATTTTAAAATGCACTGTTTTTTTCCTGCATCTCAAGAAATTGCAAAAATCTTAGGAAATTAAGAAAATGGACTAATGGACTCCAACACAGATATTACAACACTAGACAGTCTGGAATAACCAACTGAACCTCTGGAAAGACAATACACACACACACACACACACATATATATATGTATGTATATCAAAGATGGTTATAATTTGGCTGGTTAAATCCAGAAAGTCTTCTCTGTGTCCTCTATGGTTTTATGCTTCCTCTCCAATATCTTTTCATTTGTAAAATTGTGAAGTAGGAGTTTAGAAAATTTTCTGCACAGATATGTATCCATGTAGCTTATTTATATACAAAGAAAACATGCTTTTGTTTTTTTAACAGAGGAAATTATTTAGAAGGAATTTTGAAAACTGTAGTTGCAGTTTAGGCAGTTGGTTTTTGAAAGCATGAAGTACCGCAGATAAAGAAGCGAAGGAAAGACAGGGTTAAAAAAGAACCAGGTCATTCTCTATATTATGCTTTTTTCATAAGCCATAGTGAATACTGCAAGCAGTACCTGCAACAGAAAAGGGCCATCTGTAAGGTCGAGACTGTTCAGTGTGCAAATTGTTGTATTCAGTTCCCACCTGATACTCACTTTCTCAATCTCTTCCCTTGAGTAGAAGTATATGTTCCTAAATTATAACAGGAAGAGTTAAAGCGGTGCAAAACCTTACCACTAAATCTGAAATTTTCACTGCAAAGTTTTGGCTTTTTAATTGTTTTGTTTTAGGTAGGAAAGTAACAGGAGAGAAAGAGATGGATCTTGCTCTCTGCCAGCTTTATAGAATGAGCAGTACTGTGGTGACTGGTACTGATCTATGAATACTTCCAGGAGGCTCTTGTTCATTGAAAAATGTTGCCATAATATTGGAAAATAGCAAACAGTGTCAGGAGAGGTCATAATAACCACATGATCTATAATGAAGTTTTGTTTCATGTTATAAAAACAAGGAGTCTAGCAAAGCAGAACTCAAAAATGACTATGATCACTAATGCTCTGTTTCACGTTTGCATCTTCTGAATTGGCTTTTTAAAAAAAATTTAAGAGACTTTTCCCCTAGAATAATAGCCTTTGGCAGCATCTAGAAGAACGATATTGCAGTGAAATCCATAACAAAGACTGCGAGCAGATGTCATGACAAGATGAGAACAGCATCTTG
Organism: Heteronetta atricapilla; assembly: GCA_011075105.1. Taxonomy (NCBI): domain Eukaryota; kingdom Metazoa; phylum Chordata; class Aves; order Anseriformes; family Anatidae; genus Heteronetta; species Heteronetta atricapilla. The sequence continues at coordinate 20,012,211 of CM021737.1, read as the reverse complement.
CAATGAAGGAAAGTGACCACACAGTGATAGGATGCAAGGAAGAAGCAAGCACTGCTAAGAACAAAGAACAATGAAACCATACAATTATGCTATTTCCTCATCCACATTTCTCAACAGTTTCATTCAAAGTCCCCTTCTATAAGCTGATAATTAGGAACACTTAATTTTATGACTATAAGATCAAGGCAACAATGACAAAAAGAAATCACAAGGCCAGGCTTAGATGACATGGAGTCTGCTTAATATGGAATATGTTTACTTGCTCCTTCAGACAGACTTCTGTTCACAATACCTTGAGCCAATATGGTTTTAAAACCTCTGTAGTCACAATTAACAAGGTATTTAATCACATTTAACATCTTCTGTTCAAAGTAATAAGAGCAGCTATTCAATAGGGCTCACTACGCATACTGGGCTTTTGTGTTCCATCCATTTGATGTCAGTATTTTGGTGTCCAGGTCAACTTAACAGACCGACACAAGTACATATAAATGCACATTCCCAACACTATTTGAAAGACTAGCATATTTTCCCCTCTCTTTACGCATATGTGTATTGCATAATATACGTCTCATGTTTCTACTAAGATGGATAGATGAGTGAATCCATGATATTCCATCAGCTCTGTATCTTCATGGTCATCCAAAAACAGGTCTCTAGTCTCCACAACTAACAGCACAGTCCTCTTTTTCCATTCTCATGAAATATTACATGCAGACAGCGCACACATGTTTAGATTCTGACCTGCACAGCTTGGCCATGATCCTAAGGAGTCATAAACACTTTCTGAGGAGTTACCAAAAGGAAATTAGAAAGGTGCATTATTCCATAAAGTGAGAAAAATCATAAAACCATACACATTAAGCCATGTTAAATAAATTAATACATTTCCCCAAACTCCTTTTGTAAAATCCCAATTATGCAAATAAATGAACTGTGAAATAAACCTCTCTAAATTACTCCATAGCCTTCAAGTTTTTTCCCCCAACAACATTCCTCTTACAGGACCACATCTCTCTCTTCTCAAGCAATCTTTAAGTTTCATAGGTTTATTTCTCAAGGAACTTATCATGAAGAACGTACTATTTGCCCTTTATTTGGCTTAATTCTGGGAAACAGCTCACAGTAATGTCCAAAGCACTGGTGCACTGCCACAAACTGGTTACCATTGCAAAATGCAGCATTCTCATACTGCAAACATCTGCATAAGAAAAGGCTCTTCCTACTGTGTATTCTTTACACAGATTTAATTTTCTACACTGTGCCTTTTTTGCTGTGTAGCTACTGAGTCAAAGTATCCCCAAACCTATCAGAAATTATGAAACTGCAGTATTCATAATATCGTACATCACTAGAGGCCTTGGTATGTATTTTTCACTGTGGAAAACAACAGGAAGTGAAAGAACAAGCACCACTTCTGTACTGCATTTCTCATGAGCCATTTCTTTATAACACCATATACTGTTATTCCAGACACATATTTAATTACTCACAATAAATCTTTCTCTAATGTACATGTAAGAGAAGCCCACTATGCTAGAATTCATAACATAAATAGCAGCATTTTACTTTTGTACCATAGACATAAATCATCTTGCTAATTGGATTCTCACATTTGGGCATCAGCCTTTAATCTTATGCTTCATTGACCAGGAAACAGTTGCATTTGTTTCTGGGCTTCCTAATTGTGATATACCTCTCTGGTAGTACAATAGTCAATCAAACCCACCTGATTCTTAAGATTTTCTGATATGAAGTGGTGGCTGAGGAAATCAAAGGTATCCCAGCTGTGAATTATCCTTCCCTCACTGCATCCTTTAGATGAGGTTTGTAGGAAAAGTAGTAAGTTAATGATCATTGTGTCCCATTGTTGGTCCATATTATACCCAAGCGAGTGATGTAAAATAAAATATTAGCTTCCTTGAATATCTGCATTTCAGATATTTACCTAATGAAATGTTTATGCAGAAGCCTCAGTAATTTCTGAAATGGATATAAGAGTTTTGGTTTTAAAAGATAGGGTAAAATTCTACAAGTAAAGCCACCTGTAGATCTACCCATAAATCAGTACACTGCAGTGATTTCACTACAGTTCCAGATCAAAAACATCCCAGCAGATTCATTTTTGAGCTGTTGTCAAGACTCATTGCTGTCAAGAGCCACTGTAAAGTGGACCCTCAGAAAAAAAAAAAATATATATATATATATATAGTCATCTGTAATAACAGATATTGCAGGGTTTGGGTTATAAATGCCTTTTTTTTTTTTTTTTGCCTTTAACCTCTAATTTAGTTGAATATTCCTAACTTAAAAAAAAAAAAAAAAAAAAAAAGTAATTGGACTTCTGAGACTGTTAAATATATTATTATTGGTACCATATTATGAAGTTGTTCAAGTTGTTAGGGTTGTTTCAGAGACCCAGCTGCTACATCACACAATAAATTACAGAAGCAGAAAATAATACAAAGAAATCCTCTCCTAAAAAGAAGGAAAATAACAGAAGGGTGAGAGAGCAGTAGAATCACACTTGTACTCAACAGAGAATTTATCTTCTTCCCCACAATGTATTCAGAACTCCATGTATAATTCAGATGGCTTTCAGTAACTCATTTTATTCAGTCAACATTTTATTACATCATTAGTATTTCTTCAATTTTAATACTAGTTAGGAAATGACTGAGTAAATGCCCAGTCCATTGTGTTAAGTTTATTGCCATTTTTCTTCTTAATTTCTCAAAGTACCACCAGTGTTTTGTTTTAGATTTTAAAATCACCTACTTGACTTTCTCTGGATACTTTAGCATTTCTTTAGAACATTCAGGTATTTGAGTTTTGTTAGCATAAATAAAAGACAAATTTGAAAATAATTTATTCACAGAAATAGAATGGTAAATTCATACACACAGACCTGTTTTAGAAACAATTGCAACCTTATCCAATTAATAAAGCACTATGATTTTGTTTTTTATGACCAAGCACAACTAAGTAGAACAGCTTAATTTTTGAAAATTTGCCATTCTTTGATATAAAAGCTCAAAAGACATTTTATTAAATAAACATGAAAACTGTTAAGAAATCACAATCTAATTATTGATGATACACAAACAGAAAGAGACTACCACTAATCATATAAATTATTCATTCCACAAGCTGTAGGCACAACTAAGATGATATATATTGATGAATTCCCCCTTTAGTTACTTTTTAGGCGAACTATAATGTCAATTTTCATTATTTATGTGTAATTCCATTTAATGCTACAATTCGTGCCTCTTAAAGCATTACAAGCACATGACAGATTTCCATTCAGAGAAGATTTTGGATCTAGAAATGCAATTTGAAAATGTAAAACTTGAGACTTCCACTGTGACTACAGGGGCTCAACTTCAATAGGGCAACAAAAACTTTTCATCACCTGAAATCTTGCCCTGTGTAAATCCTACAGGATTTATAGAATTACATTCCTAGTGGCTTTCTGAAGTCTCACTACTGTATAATTCTTTACTTTTGAGCTTCTTTTTCACCTTCTTTCAGCCACAAAAGCTTCCTCAAACCCAAGCAAATCTATCTTGAAATGCGGATTAGTTCTCTCATGTTTAATGAAAGTCTACTTAAATTATTTTTCAGCTTTATTATCACCAAATATTGTGAAGTCTTCCAACGAATAGCACGTGTCTCTATTCTGTTCAAGCAAATCCACTTGAATGTTAACATTTTAGTGGCTTATTTAGAATATAACTAATACACATATAGAACATCCAGACTTTGTTCCACAGAAGCAAATGAAACAGGAACCATTGATATATTCCCTGTTGTATTGCAAATCAGAAATGTACTTTAGTTCCTTCATTGTATTTTGCATAATATTATCCATGAGACCTTCCCTGTTTACTTTTCATGATTACACAGTCAGGCTTTACTCAAATCTGGGATCAATCTGTCTCACAGGACATCAGAAAAGGCTGAATAACTCAAAGGACCCCAGTTCTCGTTCTCATTCTTAAACTTGCATCACAAATCTGGAAACAATTTCACACATGAATACCTTTATAAACCGCTATAATTTGATTAAACCTGCCTAGATGGGACTAGCTGTGCTGGTGACCAAGCAAAGCCACAACAGCCCCCAACACCTCGAGGCATCAGAACACCTCAACCCCTAAAATGGCCGCCACCCCTCAGGGCGCACCCGCCTCCTCCCTGGACAAGGGCTCGCGGCCGATGGCTGCGCTCTGATTGGCCGGCGGGCCGGCACACAGCTCCCGCCGGGCTGGGTGGCAAGGCCTCAGCCCTGGGGGGTCCCAGCGTGGGGCAGAGGCCACCCTCAGGAGCCTTGCCAGATGGGGGCCAGTGCTGCCTGAGGTCAAGGCAATGCCACTGAGACAAAAATATCTCTTTGTTCCCCCCCCACACCCCTTTTTTTTTTTTTAATCTTTGCATGCATGCTGTGCTATCAGCCTTTTCAGATCATCCCTAAATTTAGTTCCAGATTTACTTTTTTTGACAGCAATGCCACTCGTATTTTGCATTTTGTCAGCAGAGAAGCACAGCACTAAACTATTTCTAGTTAATGTCACATCCCAGTTCAGGTTTTATTTCCAGCTCTATCGGAGAGATCTTAAATTCTAACCAATCTGCTGTGATCAGATTTTATTTTAAATTCAGAAACATATTCCTATTCAGGCTGATTTTATTTTAACTTCAGAAACATTCCTATTTGGGCTTATAAACATCTTCCACATTTTTCTGCCTACAGGGTTCATATTTATAGCCTTAAATACTTGATAGCATCCTATTAAAACAAACAAACAAAATCTATAATCATTTAGAGAACAGTTCAAGAAAAAAAAAAAAAATCCTCACAATCCTGAACTGCTAAAACCTCTGCACAGCTATGCAACTTCTCTCTGTCTCTCAAAAATTGATTTTCAGGGCTTTGGCATGAGCCTTTGCAATGCTTAAGACAAATGGATTATATTACTGAATCCAGCCCTCAGCAACCTCATTTTGAAATAAATCAAAGCCAGAACTATTCTTTCCTGCAGGCCCACTAAAAACCTGGAGAGCAAGAGAATTATCACCTTCACAAAAATAAAGCATAAATTTTCCGTGATGAGAGCAACATATGAAACACTATTAGTTTGTTTATAACACTTACATGGAAAACACAGATAACAGAAAAACACAAATAGCCTGAAGGTACATATATAGTCATAGTTAATTAAGCAAAATTCATTGAAAAATTATTCTGCAAATTTGACATTTCACATGTAGCTGTGATGTGCTTCAGTTTTATTTTGTCCAAAGCCTAGAAAATAAGGTCAAGATTGGTTTCTGGAGATTTGTTCTGGAGAAAACTGTTGTAATAATCTCACACTATCCTAACAGAGCATTATCTGCTTGCTCAACAAAATTCTGGTTAGAAAAAAATAATCAATTTCAAAATTCAAGGTGAAGTGTAACATTCAAACACAGCTACTCATATTTATGTATGCTTATATAGTTGTCCCTCTATGCACATTCATAAACATTCACACACAAATGTGTTACACAGTTAGCCACAGGTTCAGTGAATCATGTCGCTTTCCCACCCACATGTGAGTAACTAACAGGCACAGGCTAATCCTTTACTCTCTCTCACACCTGCATAGTTTACAAGCTGGGATGGTTATGGCTAGTTCTCCCACCCCTCGCATTACTAATTTACTACTGTGCAAAGCAGCTATCATTAAGATGAAATCTGAGGCTGCTGACACCTTGGGAACTGACATCACTGAGGTTTCCCTCCAGCTATACCGCTGTTTGGTGGGCACTGACTTTCTACTCTATGCCTTGAACTCATTAAAGCCATTTGCCCTAATTTGTTCCAGATGTCTGTGGTTCTCCCAAGAGGTCATAAATGGGGAGTATAACTCACCATTCACACAGCTCCCATGCTAGTGTCCTGCGACCAATACTACCTGTTTGCCAGCAACTGCAAGAGGCAGCTGCATTGATTTCTGCCTGCCAGGAGAATCCTAGTGGGGGCTTGAATCTCAGCACTTGTACAAAATCATAAAAACATTAGTATAGGGAGGAGGGACGTAAAGGCCATACTTGGTATTACAGGCGTGATCAGTACAGGCAGTTTCAGATTTTTTTCCTTACAGCTTCAGCAGCACTCTGGCTTGCTCTTAGTGTGTCAATAATATATTATTCAGCTACATTTGCAGATGCAGCTGAGAGAATGTAAGAGGTTTTCCCTGAAAATTCCAACTTTAAGACATGATTTCCTCCATTTCTAATGTTTAGAAGGATAAGGCTGTTTTTATTGTTGTTGCTTCACGTGTTCTTGCAAATTTGCACACTTTTCAAGTAATGATGGCAAACAGATAGTCTAGGAGCCTGATGTGACCTGAGTCTGCCAGGTGGGTGGAGGCGTCAGCTAAGAAAGCCATCCAGAGAAACTTGAACTTGATTGCACTGAGCAGGTTTCACAGGTAAATGTAGTGGTCTGGCCTATCTACCTGGCTGGGAATGAAGGTGGCCCTTAGCACGCAAAGGTTGGCCTTCCACAGCTTCAGCTATTCACACTTGACTCTAACCTTAGTTTTAAATTTTATCTCTTAAGCTCCTGAGTTGTTTTAGCAGTGTTAGATTGGATTTCCTGTCTCTTTTGTGAATGTTGTACTGTTTTCATCTAAGCAGGTATCCCTGAGCTCCTCTTGACCCAATCAATTATAGAACTTGTTTTTCTTGTGGCCAAGCTCCATTTTCGCTTTGATCCATTTAACCAGACTACATTTCCTCTCTGTGAGGTGAGAAGGAGAGAAGTAGCTGGAGGCATTTGGTTGCTCTGTGACTCTCTGAAAGAAAGGAAGTTGCCAGAATAAAAATATGTATCTGGCATGCATTCGGAAAGGCCCATACAGCTTCTGTGTACAGTAGAAAGTGATCAGAGCCAAGGGGTTCTGTGTTCCACTTTTTGTGTATGCAAAACTTGGGGCGATGCAATGCACTTACTCACTTATTGACAGGTCCATCAGTGTGATATGAGCCAGTTGCTCATGGAAGGGTAACTCAGTGCCGATTCTGTCCAAAGTTTTTCTATGCATAATATCCACTTCTGCAGAAATATACTGATACCTAAAACCAGATTATTTTTTTTTTTTTTTACTAAATAAAGCTGAACACATGGAGATAATCCACGGGGTTAAGCTGAGGCAGGGGAAGTTTAGGCTTGACATCAGGAGGGGGTTCTTCACAGAGAGAGTGGTTGCACACTGGAACAGGCTCCCCAGGGAAGTGGTCACTGCACCGAGCCTGACTGAGTTTAAGAAGAGATTGGACTGTGCACTTAGTCACATGGTCTGAACTTTTGGGTAGACCTGTGCGGTGTCAAGAGTTGGACTTGATGATCCTTAAGGGTCCCTTCCAACTCAGGATATTCTATGATTCTATGATTCTATGAATCATGCCTTTCTATTCTGAATCAATATTTATACCAGCAACTTTCCACACAATATCAATCCATCTTCCTCTCAGTTTGTTTTACCCTAAATTATGTCTTAGACCAAATCCTCTGAGTTTCTGAGATCTGCACAAAATCATCATCTCACCACATCTCCCACTTGCTGTACCCCACATGTGTCCCAGAGCATTGCCTGTCCCTTAGAGGCTGCACAGCTCCGTACTACTGCCAAGCACCACTTCAAGACTGGATGCTTCACTTTATCATAAAGATGTTGTTCCGCTGTCCTGGTGAAGGATGTAGCACTTACCCAATTAAATTAAAAATTCCGTGATAGTTTGGGATCCAGGTGTGGCCCAGGACAGATCCAGTGAGGCTAAGAAACTAGTCCCTTCTTCTGGGTGCCACAACTGCTGCTGGCACTCTGTACTAAAAACAAACAAACAAACAAACAAACAAACAAACAGGTCCTATATGTTCATTTAAGGCAGCTAGCTTGTATGTGACATACTAACTTGTGCAAATAAGAATCATCTTCATTCAGAGTTACGACAGTGATGGTAATGACGCTAATGTCATTGTTCTGGTATTTCACTATGAAATGTTGTTAGTTTTTCTTTAAAAAAAGTATTACAAAAATAATTTTCTTCTTCAACTTTTTTTTTTTTTTTTTTTAAATCCTGTCTGGTAAAAATGAGTCCAACACACTTTACTTTGTTCATTTGACAAAAAAAAAAAAATCCTTTCCTCTTGTATGAGAAGTAGTATAGATCTCAAGTTCTGTAATGAGCTGTAATGAGGTGGTGAAGATGCATTGAAGAAACAGGCCCAAAATTTCAACACTAGTAGTTGCAATTTTCTGTAAAACTCCTGAAAGCTCAAAGTTTCCTATTTCAGGTCAATGCATAAATTATAATTTAATTTTATTGTGACTTTCACTGTGTTCCCAGAAGCAATCAGAGCTATAATTTGCCATTTTAGTCTAAATGGAAAGAGTACATTTTGCTCTCACTTAACCATGTAACCTCATTGACTTCAGTGAAACAAGGCAGCATGAGAACAAGACAAGTCTAACTGCAGTTATGGTATGTATATAGAACATTATATTCACTATTTATGATACAATGACAATATTTTGAAGTGAGAGGTCAAGGCTGATCCTATTGTATTAAAGCATAAAGATAAATTTGTTCAAAGGAGCAGTAAAAGTACATTGCATATAACTGCGTTCTGCTTTACTGTATTTCATTTGTAAACATTGCCATTTGGTACTCCAAACTATCAAGTTAATGAAAAATAATAATAAATTACCATACTGCTGTGTTTTAGGTTAGAGGATGGTTACAGCACGTCGTGGTTCTGCTGTTTAATTTAAATCAAGTGATGTAAAGGGAAATTTAAGGGCCTTTTTTGGAAACATTTCTTACGAAGAGAGAACATTCAGAGCCATGCTATATAAGCTGCCCACAAAGCAGCGTTTCAAAGCAAATGCTAGGCCACTAAATAATGACTGAAAATAAGGCTTGCTCCAGCTCCAGTGAAATGATAAAACCACTTCAGGCTCTGCAGGGAATCTTTAGAGCTTGAATTTTCACATCCTCACTCCCCTTCCCTTCCCACAGCTTCGGCAACCCCGGGAGTGAGAATCACGTTCAAAGGCAGTTACCCGCTCTGTCCGTTTGCAGTAGGAAATAAAGATCATTTTAAAACTGCTTCACTCAAGCACGCAGACGAGGCCGCCGTGGCCGGGGTCTCTGCCAGTGCAACAAGTGGCTGCTGCATGCCAAACCACCTCAGTCAGCCGCTGGCTGCTGCAGCCGGTAGGCCTGCCGTTGACTTGCAGACCCTACGGGCCGCAAGGCCCCAGCTCGCGCCCTGAAGGCATGTCTGCGCCTGCAGCCACTTCACCCCCTCCTCGCCCAGCCCTGAGAAAGCATGATGCTGTCCTGGCGGCACTCAGCCCTGCAACTGGGCATCCGCAGCTTTGGGGGATTTGTCCTTTGCCCATGCTACATACTGATGCAAAGCCACACGGAGATTTAGATTAGTTTGTTCTCTTCCCTATGCTTTCTATGAAACCACATTTATGGAGGATTATAAAGAGCTGTTAAGTAAGGCTCCAGTAATAATGGGAAACAATCATTCAAAATGCTTTAGATAATACTGGAAGAATTTAGGCCCATTTTCCTCACACAGAATCAGAGGAATAAAGCAGGTCACAGTAAGGGTGAGTCAACTGGCAGGCACAGCCTCAGCTGGTGAAGGCAAAAGAGCATTTTGCTGGCAGACATAAGCTTTCCCTGTGCGTTAGAGCCACGTGGCTGTGGCTGGCCATGAGGAGGAATCAGGAAGAGCAAGTCTGTTTGAGGAATATACCCTCAAAAAATGACAAACATACCCTAAAGCTTCCATAACTCTCCAAAGATTACAACCTTCCCCTCCCAAGGCTTCCCCTCTCACTATCACCACCCCTCAAAAAAAAAAAAAAAAAAAAAAAAAAAAAGACCTAGGTATGTTTTCTGACAAGCAACAACACTTTCTTACTAACAAGCTCTGAAGTACATGCAATTAACAACATACCCATAGCCTCCTTTCTCCCCACCCTGCAAAACTGCCTGTTCCTGAACTGGAGGACAGTAGCTGCTGTCAGAGAGTGCAATCATCACCTGCACGCTTGTGAGAAGAGCACAGAACTGCCTGGCATCTCTCTTTCCAAGTTTGTGGCTAAATGCTAAAAGTGACCCAAAAGACTGTAGAAGAAGGGAAAGCCTGTCAGCTCACTTAGTACAGCTGACTGCAAATGCATGATAAATTACAGTTCCCGATGCTTTTCCAGACTAGCTTTAAAATCCTCAAGTGATTGGATGTAATCTATTATTGGAATAACAACATGAGCATCATTAGAGAAGTGTATTTCATGAAATTGAAAGGTTTAAAAAGCACAGCTACTGCACAGAATTTGTACTGCTTTATTTGGCAGTCTATGTTGTACAGCTGTCCCTAATAGGGTCATTTCTATAGCAAGTGTATGGTAGTTTGTACTTGAGGATGATACAAAGTTTGCAATAGCACTCCAAAAACATTCCGCATTATAAAATCACTCAGCAGAGAGATTTGCTTGCTATGTGAGGTGATTGGATAGTCTGCTCTGAAAAGCTCAATTTCACTTCTATTGAAATGCCTTGGCTTTCAAAGTGCTTAATCTTATTTTTTTCTACGAAAGACGTGTCATCTGGTCTGTCATTAATGTTCTGGTGAAGGGTAGAACTTTTTTTCTCTTTCATCATCTTCGTAAAGTTCACACAATCGTTTGTATCAAACTACCACAAATTTGAGATTCTTAGCTTAAGCCTGACAACAGAAATGTCAGTTCTCTGTTCAGACATGGTGAGGACATCTGCAAGCTAGGCAACATTAAACAAATGTCCTTTTACTTCTGTCCTACATGGAGGTTCATCAAATTAGTAGCCAGTAGCAACTAAAAACGATCAGTCTGGCTTTTAGCTGGTGATGCATCGACGCATCTCTCCTTGACCCACTGGCAGCGTCAAAACTTTCAGTGCTTCACTTCACAAGCTGAATAATTAAGTGTCTAATATGGAGAGAAATTTTAGATCAAAATGAGAAATTTGAAATAAAATGCTCTAAATAGACCGTCAAGATATACTTGCACTAACAAGCATTCATGGATAATTATTTCTGTTGTTTATGTCCTGTCAGTACTGCATAAAATGAGATGCTATTAAATCAGGTTATATCCCTGAACTGGAAAGCTTAGACTAATGAAAACAAACAAACAAAACCGACCTGCAACACAAAGCAAAGCAAGTTACATAAAATTAGAAATGGAGATAAAAATATGTAAGGTAGGAAGGATAATGAGTACTAATTAATGAATTTTCTAAGTAAACTTCTGTTTGTAGGGACAGGTAACGCATTTGTGAGACAGTATTAAATAGCAGACAATAGAACAGACATGGTTTTAGGTATGCAACACCAGCAAGGCCTGAAAAAGAAACCACAGACTTTGGACTAAGGACAGCTTGCAAACAAATCTCTATCTTTAAATTAATTATGGTAATCACTTAAAATTTTTGAAAGAAAAAACACCTTTGGAGAAGAAGAGAATGTCAGCAAAAAGGAAGATGATTAGCTCCTGTGGGATAAGCTCAACAGATAAGCAATTAATTATTATCTTTGCAACACTGAAGGTGTCTAACGGAGAACACTGCAATATGCTTTAAAAAAAATTAAAATGTATCTATTGAATAATTATTTGTATCTAAGAATGCTGAGAAATTGGTTTTCTAGGCTCATCTTCCATGTAAGGATGAGGTTAGAGATTAATCTATTCTAATAACTATTCGGTCTTGTCTTTTCTCACATAATTGAATGCATTAACTCAGTGAAAAGGGTTCTTTCATTTTCTCTAAAGAGTTGTCCCAGGGACCTCTAATATAATGGATGAAGTGTGTTTCACCATGGAAATCATGTGTATATGAGCCAGGGATTCTTCATGATAGGAAGCACTTCTTGTAGTGGTTTTGCATCTATTTCATGGCTAATGTCTGGTTTATTTGGTAAACTGGTCTGTAAGAAGTTTCTGATGATGACAGTAGCAAGAAACAGCGGGTTGGTAGGAGGCAGAGAGAGAGATCTCTGAAAAAGTTATTTCACTGTATGATCTACTGTGAGGAGAAATTATAATTTGAATAGACTCAGCATCTAGTTAACTTCCCTGCTGTCTTATATCAAACGTAAATATCAAACGAATTACATTATTGTTAACAGACTTGCTTGAAACAGATTGGGTCAAAATGCAGAGATTTGTACACCGCAAGCCACCCAAAATATATTTCCAGTTTTATTTTATTGAAGTTTTTTTCAAGGAACTTTTTAAAGGAAGTCATCCCAGAGTCACAAATATTCACTTCCTTTGATACGGAGGTTTTTCCCCCTCTAATTTTATTCTCTTAAAAAAAATGAATAGATTTTTGGAACAAAAGAAAGCTGGGCAGTAGGTCTGCCACAATAAAGGAGGAGTGGAATGGAAGACAGAGCAAAGCATAAGAAATGGAACAATGAGCTTCCTGGAAATCTCAGCATCTCTTTCAAACCCCCACTAGTCACAGAAGCAGAGTTCAGAATGATTCCAATGGGAGTTGTGTCTGCATAAGGATAATGAGACCAGAAATATCTTTGAATAAGAAATAGCCCAACTTTAAGATAATTACCTGGCACCAGAACTTTTAAGAGTAAAATTAGACATTTTCTTTTGAAGTTTTAAAAGAATTCTAAATCTAAACCTATCGACTTAAGCAATGTTCTGCTTATTTTAGTTTGAAGATTCGATATGACCAAATAAAAAACACTCCTGGTCAGAGTTGCTCAACAACTGAATTTGACTTAACATTTTTAAACATAGATATTTGAAGACTACATTCAAATTTCCAAGTTTAATTGATATGCATTTTAGAAAACTGGAGGAAAAATGATTCCCTGAAAGACAACTTGCCCAACAGAAACCTGAAGCAAGCATGAGGATGAGGAGACCTTCATTCTCATTCCAGTGACCCTGATCCTCCTTGTCTGAGAATGCTGCCTGAGCAACAAACAATGGCAAGGAGCCCGTATCGCAGTCCTGCATTGTACGTGCTTGAAGACAGCATAAAAGAATCTGTATTCACAGCAATCTAAAGCAATCTAACATATTGCATAAAACACAGACAAAGGATTGTGTAGCCATAACACCAGAGGCTGAAAGAGACAACATGCCCTGATGTTGAGGCTTTTGGGAGGCTGGAGAATGCTAGAAAAGTTGTTAAAAGGCCTTGGCATCCTAAATGCACACACATACACAAGTATAAATGCACTAACTCACAACAGAGATCAGCTTCCGCTTGTGCTGAGTCCATGGTTTTACAAACCTGGTACCCACGCTTCACAGAGGAAGTGAGCGCTGATATTTCCAAATAACTGCCTGCAATTTATGTTCTTCCATTAGGCTTCGATGTGTATGTGTTGTTTTGAAAACATTGTCCTGAATAGCTCTGCTAAAATATAAGACTTCATTATTTTCAATGCTTAGCATGGTTATAACTGAAAACAAACAAGCAAAATAAAATAGCTTTTATAGGCTGTTTTTTTCTGCCCTTTTTTTTTTTTCCCCCAAGTGATTGGAAGCAACTGTTCATTCAAAGTTCAGAAAAGACAGTCCCTCCAACAGTGCTAGAGAAATTTGGAAAGGAAACTTTTTGTATAAAATGGAAGGGCAGGAACCCTGGCGATGTGGCTGACAATATGATCAGACCTTCAGCTTTACACAGTGTGTGCCAGCATCATCAGCGTTAGATCACTGACGCGGGTGATTTTCTGATAGACAAATAGCATTGTCATGAGAGTGTGCATTAGACAACTGCTGGGTACATTTCTTTTGATAACTTCAGCTGTAACCTTATCTCAGATCTTAATTTTAAAATCTGGAGCTGTCATTTGTCTGAGAGGTGTTCAGGCTTGCTTTAAAATCATTACACTTTTAATGCTAACCTGCTGGCACTAAGAAGCATTTGCAGTGAATGTTTTATTCAACAAGACTTAAGAGAGAGTTTTGTCAGATGTGCTTTCTGTCATCCTTTATTACATTAGATCTTTTGATATTTGAGCAGAAGACTTAGAAATAAAGATGAAGGTCAGTGAAATGGGAGGAATATAAAATTTCTTTCATTATTCCTGTTTTCATATTGTCTATCAAAACCATAATTTGAAAATGTCAGATAACAAGGGTTTCATTTTTAATTGCTTAACTGTATCATACTACAATAACTTAATGACTATACGGAATATTTATCATGAGAAACAGGGATTACAGTCAGACAGTTCTCCTAGATTACTGTTCATTATACAGGCAATTCAAGTCTAGTTATACAGCTTGTGTGATTTGGTATTTTGAAATGAATGTTCCCACATATTAGAAAACAAAAGCAAATATTTAAAGGTTTAGAGTTCAGACGAGCATCTTAATTTTTGAGACTGCAATAGTGAGCTGTAAATCTCAAGTGAGATTTCTCCAGATATTCAAGTGCTTACATTCCTAGTCATGCACAGAAATCAAAAATAAGATACATTTCAGTATTTCGAACCTTAAAAATGTAATTTAAAAAAAAAAACCACTACTTTCACATCTAAAGATATTCATATTCAGATCTGAATTTATATGGCTGTTGGGGTTCCATCCCTATCTAGATTCCAGTCATTAATTTTCCCATCACTTTAAACAATATTCTCATTAAATCAGATGCAGATTTTTAGCTAAAGCCCCCCCCCCAATGGAAGTTGCACTGATCAACAGCTATTGCAACTGCTATTGCAACTATCTAATGAGTTATATTGACTCTAGATGTCTGCTGCCTCAACATCTCCATTACTAACACCATCCAACTTAAAGAGTCATTTCATCAGAAGCAGACTATTTTCCTTCCCAGTGCAGACTAGACGTAGCAGTTGATACAAAGGAGCTGTATGTGCAGTGGCTGCTGTACCTTAATTGTCATTTGGGAGAATCTGAGTGTGACTTTATTTTGACTACTTTCTCTCATTTTTGTGCTGCAAGTAAATCATGACAGAGAGCAAAGCACAAAACAGAGTGGACTTTTATACAGGAGCATCAGAAGTCCACCATCAGGATTTTTACGATTTTGTTTGTGGTTTGAGGTCTGCTTATTTTTGACATTGTTCTAATGCAGAGTAAGGACTCTAAAGGCCTTATTTACTTTGAAAATAATGGTGTTCATATTAAAATGCTTGAGGACATGAAAATCTTGACCCAGGTACAGCCAAGTTCCTTGCTATTATTTGTTGTAAAGTTTAGCTGCTACCATAGTCCCAAAAAATTAAGAAGACAGCACCTTGCTTCTAAAAAACTGTTTTATAGCTGCAACAAGCAGACATGCTGGACGTGGTGATGGGACAGAGGTGACAATGACAAATTTAAAGGTAGCAATGTAAAAGAATGTATAGTCATTGGTGAGTTGAAAAGTGCAGGTCCTCTTTGACCTAGCCATTGCTTATTTTAATATTTACAAGATACAATACCATATACAAGGAATATAAAATTCCCATCTGGTATTTGAAATCCCAGAAACCTGAATGGCTCTTTAAATGGATCACATGTTAAAATAGGAAAAGCCAGATGCTACATTCACAAAGTCAGTGTGCTGCATCTTCTTAAAATCCAAGAGCTGACACTGCTAAATCTGGTCTGTCAGTATCGAACCATTTATCAGTTAAACAGCATAACCTTTACCAGAGAAATAAAGCATTGTGTGTTGTGAGATATAAACAGGCATGCACTGCCCAGGCCAATTATAGGCACAGGAGGCAGAAAACCAGGCATTGACAGGACTTTCAAAGGACTGGTAAATTAGCCTTTCCAGAGAAGACAGGCTGCACTCCTCACATCTGGAGTCTGTGGCCTCGCAGTCACTGCGAGTAGGGAGCTGCAGATGTCCAGTAGTTAACTAGCCTTCCATGAGGCAACACAGGGGCCGTAGTAAAAAGCTGTAAGAAGTAGTAAAAAGCTGTAAGTCCTAAGAAAAGGACTATATCTAACATACCAGTCCAGGCTCTATTCAAAACACATGCTGACAAAAATAAGTAATATCATAACAGGCCTGAAAACATACTAGAAACTTACTGTGGAGACAATTCAGAAGTATTTAATACCATTCTGTGTGCCCTTAAGGAGGACACTAAGCAACCCAGAGCCTGAAAACATCCAAAGGCTCATCCTAGTAGAGAGGAAACAGAGATGATAGCATGCCAGCAGCACAAGAAGTTTGAGACACAACTCATTTATAGCTTTAAATGTCAAGGCTGTATCTTGGAACTGTATCCATATGTGCACATGAACTTAGAGCAGAGAGAACCAGCAGCAGAAAGGAAGAATCTCTCCTCAGCTAACCTCTGACAACATTGGTTGCATAAATGCTATTTACACAGCGAGGTCCAGACAGACTGCAATCAAAAAAATCTCACAAAATCAAGAAGAAAGACAGCCACGGTCCTGGCCAAAAACCCTTTCATTAGCCTCTGAGTAAGCACTGCACTCTAAGCCGCATGCAAGCTCCGGGTCCATCTAGCGGATCTCAGCAACGAGATGCCTGGGCTAGTTTTGTTCCCTGAAGGTTTTTTTCCTAGGCACTAAGATACCAACAGCTGCATTGTTCAGGCAAAGTCTTTGCTGTAACACTCAATTCAAGATGCATCTGCTAAGGGCAGATGAAGAAAACTCCAGGTGATATTACCAGGTATCTAAGAACTCCTCCCAGATGTGATGCCTGTAATTAAATATCCCGTTTAGACAGAATGTGGAGCATAAATAAGCTGCATACTCAGTTTTAACTGGCTGAGAGTACTTCTGCAATCACCTTGCTCTTGCTCATCAAGTCAATAAGTTACTTAATATCCACTGGACATCAAGAAAAAGTGAGTCAGGCAGGAGTGCAGAAAGTGTATTATTAGGCTGCATGCAGTCACAATTAATATAAACACCTCACTGAGCACCTCTTGTATCATTCATTGCCCTTGAAAGTTTAGGATTTTTCCAGACTGTGAAACCCCCTGAAAAAGTTTAACTGCATGTATGTGTGCTCCATCACTTCTAAAAGTGAGACACAGGACGGGAACATTTGGTTTCATGGAAGCATGCCAAAACGTAATGCTACGTGTGTTCACGTTGCTTCTACCCTAAACCTGTAGCAGCTAAAGTCATCATTGACTTCTGAAATGTGGTCACAGCTGTGCTAAAACTGCTACACTGACCGGCCATTGCATTAAAGACCAAGAGGAACTCCACACAGTCATCCTTGATGTGCTTAATCTCTTCGCCACTGCATTGCACTTTGGGGCCAAGCTGGGCAGTGTGGTGGCACCAGGATTCACCACTGCTTCCATGAAACGGGTATCCTGCTTCGCAGCCTGCTGGATGAGAGGGAATGTGCAAGCACTGCAATTGGAAACGAGACACCCCAAGCAGTCACACTCCCATTAAATTCAGTTGCATTTAGATGGCCAAATTTTGTATAAAACTTGTAATAAAGGGATAGTAGATGTGCTAATCAAAAGCATTTTTCCTAGGAAGAAAGAAATGATTGAAACAAACTACAGCGGGTTGTTAGAATTTTGTGGTCTTGACAAAGTTGTATTGAAACACAAAGTCATAGTGCTAATTTTTTTTTCTTTCATTCCCTGGCATTTAATCTCAAATGTCAATAGTAAAGCTATAACAAAATGAATTTAATAGGCTATGCAGGCACTCTAGATCAACTGCCAAATGGAAAAGAAAGGCAGAATTGAAATGCCCTGCTATATTACTTTTCTACACGTATCAGAAAAAGTTACAGCTAAACAACTTCTGAAAAGTACTGCTAAAGAAACTTCACTTCTGCGCACAGGTTTTCAGAGACTTAAAGATTGGTGCTTGGCTCTCTGAACACTCCCCACCCACACCTCCATTTCACCCTGGGTGCAGCGGGATTTCTCGGGTGGGAAGGACTAGCAGAGACCCCATCCCCCCATCACTTTGCTCTTGTGGCGCTGGCACATTTTGGATTGGTGAGATACAGCCTGTGGGAGGGAGATGGGAGGAAAAGGGTGCAGAGATGGCTTTGCTACATCCAGGTCTCATCTCTGACCTCATGCCGCAGCTGCACGCAGCCAGCCCTGCTGTAGAAGTCTGCCTGGGGGTGTCCTCACCAGCAAACCTCACCCAGGGAACAGAGGAAGCAACATCCTCCCCTCCCATCAGAGCTGCCTCATCATTTGGCAAAGCATGAAAGGTTCAGGATGAGAGAGAACGTGTTTGATAGTTTTACCCAGTGGCGATGACACCAGCAGAGATGATTTAATTGTGCTAGTACCTATTTTTCGGAGAGGTTTCCTACGAGGACTGTAAAACGCATAACCCATCCTATGGAAGATTGCCCGTTCCCTCTGAAGGGCAGCTATTAAACAGCTGATGCCTGGGGGCACTGTTCTGTGATAGGGGCCTGCTTTACGAATGGTATGCGAGGCTACAGATGTCAGGTGCATAAAGACAACTCTCTGCCATCTCTCTCTCCCTCCAGAACTTGAACTGCTGGAGTGTGCTGAAATTTTAAGACTTTCTTTGGTGTCTCCAGAGGTGTACAGGGAGAGATGTCTTAGAATACAAAATCTTGTGCTGCAGTCTCTGGCTTTGTGATCCAAAGCAAACTTTTTTGTCTTCCTTTTTATTTTATCTACAGGGGTGGCTGACAAATGACCTACCTCTCAATTCAATATATCTACTTTTAGAAACTTGCAGTTTTGTTCCTGTCACTGCTGGTTTCATCATTCCTCAAATTAAAAGATGATATGTCTAAACTTTTAGTTACTTGACCAAGGCAACTGAGAAATCATTTTTCACATATGATACAATCTGATGGCTTTTCTTCCATATGTGTCAGATACAGCCATAATTTACAGGTTGTTTTCTGCCAGCCAAGATCATAATTTGGTGTTGTTTGAGGCAGAAAATCCTTTTGGTGGTCCTAAAACAGCATATAGGGAACCTAAAAAGTGTTTGTATATTTTGTCTGTTCTCATATCACTAAGATGTTGGAAATCTCATCTCTTCTCCTTCCAGACATCCTAAATTAGTAAGCCTACTATCATTTAGCTTGTCAGATTACTCTAAAAAGCACTTCTTGTAGTTTTGGAGGATGTTTGCCATTTTTTGTAGCTCATGGCAAAGTAAAATTCTTACATGTGTTTTTCATACAAGCTGTCATTTTGAAATATCTAAAAAATATTATATGACTTGGAATATCCTGCTCTGTCCTTCTACATGGCAAGGATATTTCTAGTAGTCTATTCAAAAGACACTGTATCACCATACTGAAATTACCTTTATTGTCATAAACTCAGTCTACTAATTTCAAGTCACCACCATTTTGTCTGGTTAGTCCCTGCAACAAAATGTGTTTATGTTGAACAAGTTAAAGCTGGAAGATGAGTGAGATGATTGACTTGTGCCAACATTTTTATTTTTAATCTCCAAACCTCTTCATATTGGAAGCTTTCTAGATTACAGTGAATACATTGTGTATACATGCCACTCCCAGCAGTTAACTTTTTCCCTAGATGTGTTTAATCATTCTCAAAAACCTGAGAATGAGATGGTGAATCATTCTGCCATTTTGTTATTAGAAAAGGTGCAGCATATACCAGGTTTAGTTTGAAGACAAGTGTCAACAGGAAGAAGACTCAGATAAGAATCCAGTGAAAAACTACTCCCTCTAAGTAGAAAATTTGGTGATCCATTCTACCTCACTTTTATCACTATTTATTACACACCTTCATTTAGATGCAAGAAGTTATTTTTTCAGGTTTCCTGGGAAATCTCAAGGCCAAAATGTTTTTCTAAAGGTAATAAATGACTTAATTGCAACCATGGAAGTAAATTGTACACTAGAGAAAAATCACAGGCAAATCCAAAGCAAAACCAAAGCCGACCTGAGGAATGTAGTGGCTTAGCTTTGAGATACAGAACTAAAAAGGATCAGCTGCATGTTGGCTCTTACCATCCTAATGGTGGACACTTTAACCAATGTTTGGAGTGAAACCATACCAAATTTCATCACTCTCAAAACATTTGGATGGAACTTGTTAACACGGTTGGCCTGATGACAGAGGCTTGACCCTACGAGCAAGAAGTGCAAGGACCTGATGAGAGTGATTGATATGCTATCTTCAAAACTGTGCCTTGGGATTTCATTTTGCCACAATATTATATAACCCTTGGCAAGTGACAAGCAGTCTATCCCTCGTTACACCATCTGGAGGAAAAAACAACAGCAAAAAAGCCCTGACATACACGTTTTGTTTTGGCAAAGGCACGTGTGGGAGAATTGCCTACCTGAGCCAAGAGCTGTCTTCTGCTTCTAAAAAGAATCTGGCTGATTCAGAAGCTTGTGACAGCCCCTCACCATGTTTTCATTTTACAACAAAATCAGAACATCACATCGATCTTTCAAGTAGCGGCACATTCTCAAACACTGTACTATTCATGCCCTTTAAAACTGCTATATGCACAAACAAGTTTCCTTTTAAAATCCAATTATGTTTCCAGTTTAAGTTCTGAAGTGATCTCAGGAGAGTCAAGGGATACAAAGAATCATTAGATGTTATGAAAACAAATTTAAAAAAGAAAAAAAAATCAAAAAAAAAAAAAGGATAAGTGCGTTTGTTGTTTTGTTTTGTTTTTTAATTCTCAAATACTTGAATTGATTTCCAAAACATCCCAGCCATCACTGAAAGTTAAACCTAAATATTTAATAGGCAAGCAAAGGCTTTTTGTTTCATTACTTGTTTTCAACTGCTGCAAGAACAGAGGAACATTTGTATGGTCTTATTCCAGTGAAAAGAAACCTTGGGGATACTTCTATAGTCTCAGGTGCAAAAAGGGGAGCCCTCGGCCCTCTCACAATCATTTAAGGAAGGAGTGAGGCCATGAAAAGGGGTCTGCCTTGCTTTGCCCCTGCCTCTTGCTTCGGACCCTTGATGTTCCTTAGCTGTGTTGATCCAGGCTTTTGCACAGCTGGGAGGCAAATCTGACTGGGGAATAGATCTGACTAAAAATAGTCATTGACTGTTAACATGTGGATATTTCTGTGGCGGCAATGGCTTGCACACACAAAACATGGCTCTAATTTCCCAGGTGCAGGCCCAGAGAACCATCTCCCAGCTTGCTCTAATGCAGTGCTCAGCCACTGAAGCACACTGGCTCCAGAGAGGAGCCACATGCAGCTGAGGAGAGGCAAACTGATCCTGTCCCCTCACTGCCCCTGCCCACATGTGACAGTCACATCTCCCCGTCACCAAGAGGTGCCTGCCCCCAGAGGGCTGTGGCCAGCCTGCCAGAAGGCCATGGCCTGGCTGCTGGAGGGCTGTGGACCAGCCACTGGAGGGCCATGGCCTGGCCACTGGAGTGGCTGGCTTGGCTGCCGGAGGGCCATGGCCCAGCTGGGGTGCAGCACTGTCCCCACGGGCAATGTGGGCTGCCCCATGACCCAAGGGTGGGCAGCCTGGCCCTGCCACGCACCCCCACAGCACCCTCATCTGACCCCTTCGGCTGCTCCACAGCTCTTCCATCAGTAAATTTGTGCAGCCGAGCTTTAACCTGGCCAAAAATAAAAGGGAGGGTATGAACTTTAGGCAGCAGTCTTGTAAACATCTGTATTGTCACATGTGAATGAACACATAAAACCCCTTTTCTGCAGGAGGTGGGTGTGGCAGGGGGTAGAGAGAGGGAAGATGATCAGAAATAGGGCTTAGGAAAAGTTAAAGAAATTTTTTTAAAAAAAAAAGAAGCAGATCATCTTGGAAAGCTATTTGACCTTTATTTGATCCCGCCAGTGCACAGGGGGAAGAATGGGAATGGAATTATTTTCCCAGATTCATGTGTATTTTTCACAGAATGAATTAATGCCTCATTGAAAAGGTGATTTGCAGTTGGCATTTAAGGCAGCCTTACTGCCTGGCTTTGGAATTATTCCCATTGTTGTTCACACAAAGGGAAAATAAACTCAACCACTTGGCTTCCTTTTCCCTGAAATGTATGTCTAAGATCACAGCTTAGAAAAGAAACTAAATGGCAGATGGCAACATCTCTGCAAAGTATGTGCACACTGAGCTATACAGGCTGGCAAATTAATTTGTTCAAAGAAAATGACAGAGAAAGAGAGGGCTTTTCTTAGAGTGTGAAAGAATGATAAAAAATTGAAGGTCTCTTTAGAAAGTCTTGGGCAGCTCTTTGACTATGTGTGTTGTTACCACGTAGTCAAAAGAAAATATCAAGAAATTATTTACATGCCTTTGCTATGGGGCATTACCCTTCATTGCATTGGTAGCAAGAAAGCCTTTTAGAGAATAATGTGAAGTTGTGTGTACTGAGGTTGTCTGCCTTTCCCTCACCCTGAGCCACGCTGCAAGGGGGGCTTCACAGTGTGCACCCAGGCATGGGTCGGGCAGACATCCCCTGCCTCTCCTGCAGCCCTTACCATCTCTGAGGGAGAGTGCCAGGAAACCAGTTCTTTCCTCCCTCACAGCAGGGCAAAGGGGTACTGAGGTTTGCATCACTCCTTGTGATTCCTGGCTTTTTCCATATGAGAAGTGTGCATCACTGTGCACCTTCCTGCTCACTAGACAGAAAGAAAGCACCAGAGGATCACTGGCTGTGTCTTCTGACGGGCTCCCCCGTGAAGCGTTTGGTCACACAGCAAAGCTGCGTCTCTCCCATGGCCCAAGTGATCCCACAACAGTTGGCCCAACAGCTGCCTTATTGCATTTCGTATCATTTTTGCTTCATGCTGCTTTTGATATCAGAATAGCTGGAAAATAAATCAAACCACAGATTACAGAGTGCTCTAAAATCTCTTTTGTTCAAGAGATATCTCAGATTAAAATAATACTGAGAGGAGACTGCCAAAAGCAGAGGAAGCATTTGGGACATTGAGGGAGACCTGCACAGAGTTCAAACATGCTCAGGAGAATCCCTGTTGTTTCTAGTGATGATAGGAAACGAATACCTTTCTCCAGAGAAGGTCTGAGGTCATGTTGTTTATATAGCAATCTCTTCCGATTCCACTCAAAGACCCAAACCCCCAAAGTTTGGAAAATGAACAAAAGGAGGGTTTAATCTTATGTTGCTTCTATAAGAAAGAGTCTCCCAGCAGAATGTCTCTCTGTGAAACAGCTCTATTTAATTCTTACAACCCTGAGGTGTATATCAAGATTTTGGACCCTAAACTTGCTTGGCAGATTTTATTACTGTGTTACCTGCCTCCTTGGGGTATACAGCTCCTCAGTGAGCTTGTGTTTGTAAAGCTCTTGAAGGTTCACAGATGGAGAACTAAGAGAAGCAATCTATATTTTTACACTGTGTCCATGTACCTTCTTTCTCCTTTAGGCCTGGCCTTCAATACACGGATAACTAAGGTATGATATGATTCCCCTTGGGCACAGTGACAGAACATATTTCCTATTTATTGCTTCACAGAGTTGATTTCCATCAGTAGTGCAATACGTTTGTACTGAAGCAGAAGCCAACACATCCCAAACAAAAGCACATGGTGGAAAGACAACTGAGTCTGCTGAGCTGTATGGGCATGAGGGTGGGCAGCCATCCTCTGGGCCAGGGACGCCACCAGTGCAATGCACCACAGTACAGCAGCAGGGCCCTGAGTGATGCTGGACACCCACTGCTGTGGGATCTCTGGGGCAGCACCGTAACCACAGGCTTTACCCACGCCACAGTAGAGTCTAGGTAAGCATCAAGCTGTGAGGAAGAAGACTGCTTTCCCTGCTTTTCAACTCTGAATATGTTTGAGGCCATCCTTTATATAACACTGCTTTGCCTATGTTTTGAGAAATCCTTCAATAGAGACAATGGGTCTCCATTTACATCTATATCAGCCCACTGGGGACCACGTGATTACAGGTGGAGAAGCCAACTGGAGAGTCTCCAATTATCCTGAGAAGTCGCAATTACAATGGTTACACTTCCATAGTCACAACAGGAAAAAAAAGAAGGCAAAGTGTGCTGGCAGCATAATGAGCCCACAGAAATGGGCCCTGTTATACTTAGGGAAAGAAAGACAAATACAATTGCAGTCACATTAGGAAAAACTGCTCGGCTATTTTCCTAGTTACCAGTCCTGGCAAATACCCCTAATTAGGAAGACTCACTGACAAAAGATGTAAGAAACCAGAGCTGGTATTGCTGACTACTCACGCTGGTCTTCAGGATTGGAAATTTATGCTCCCCAGTGAAAACTTTGAAAGTATATATGACTAACACCTCTAATGACATAAGTGATAAAAGTGAGTTGAAATAGGATTTCAGATGTACTCTTTACCAGAATACAGTTCTTCCAGCAGCCTTATTAGACACCCCAGATGATCAGCCACATTCCGTCCAGCTGGGAGGCAGAGTTATTAACTGAGAAATTCTCACAAACTGTTCCCCAATAACTTCCTCAATTTTTGCCTACAACAATTCTCACAGGCCTCAAGTTAAACTCTGATCTGATCACAAACAGAAAAGCTGTTGACTGGCTGCTTTCTCCAGAGACACCCAAGTTTCTTTCACTGAGACTAATGGACAGCATTTGCAACTTTCACAACGGGAATGAAATGGAAGAAAAAAGACACTCTCTGGGGGAAGAGGATGACTATGTAAGCATCTAAGTAAGTTATAAGCATCACTGATACCCCAGGATAGATTTGCAGTTTAGCTGAGGAGACAGCAACTTATTTTAAGATCCCTCTCACTTGAGGACATGATTTCCTTATCTTTTGGAATATCTTGGGCAAGGGAGGACAAGTTTACTCTTTTGGATTCACAGGGATATATATTTATCCATTTACAGCAGCATCAACTCCTTCATTTGATTCACCCAAAAATCTTCAGTTACTAAGAGCCCATTTTTAAATCCTGGCCACAAGAGAGACAGCCTCTTGTGTTGAGTGAATGTTCTGTAAATGTGCAAGTATAACGTTGTATAATGGTCCTTTCAGCGGTAAGCTTCTGGAACCTAAATGCTGACAAATTGACTGGGGTCATGTCTGTTAAATGCTCCGTATGTGCTGATTGAAAGAGCCTGACACTACCTTCCTCTCAAATGTTAGTAGTTTGGCGAAAACACTCCCTTTTGCAGCTCGGTTCAATCCCCAGTAAAAGCAGATTTTCATTTATTGCATTTATTTTTAAGTTTGACCAAACCCCATCTGCCATTTATTTATGAGTGAAAAGAAACATACTTCCAGTCTCCTTTTACATGCAGGCAGATGCAGGCAGCAGCGCTGGGTGCTGGTCTCAGCTGGACTGAGCTGCCCCAGGGGGGCTGGAGAGCTCCTGCCCCAGCGCTGGGTGCGTGGCAAAGCACCCCTCCACGCGCTCACGGCCAAGCCAGAAAAATGCCATTCCCCCCAGGAGGCAAAGAGGAGGCAAAGCCCACTTTTCCCTGTTCCCTCTCTGCCAAGTAACTTGCACCCATCCGGCAGGCACAGCCAGCCCTGCCAGCCCTCAGCACTGCAGGTGGGAGGGGAGCAGGGCAGCACCTCGGGGACAGAAAGCTGTGCCTGGCAAAGTGCTTCAGAAATTGGGGAATTGCAGCCATGACTAACTGATCACCACACCCCCCAAAAAGTGTATGTCCAGGAAATATTTTTCATGTATTGGAGAATAAGTCACCTAGCTGAAGTATGCCCCATCTTTTCCAGGTTGGTGACAAAACTCCTTAGTTTATGTATTTACTGTTTATGCTACAGCTCTGTGAGAGACCGGCAGGTGTGATTTTGAAAGAAAGCTTGCCCTAAATGGTTCACAGCTACTTCACCAAGGGAATTAGAAGCTTCTGTCATACAACCACAGAATCTCCTGAGTTGGAAGGACCAGCGAGTCCAACTCCTGGATCTACACAGTCAAGCCTAATGTACAAAAACCTCATAGTGAAAGGTGCTCCACAGCACTGCTTCACATTAGCTACTGTAATGCAAACTTGAAAAAACTTGAACTGCAACCTGTTCCTGGATGGACAGAGCTAGGCTCTGGGACTTCCTTGACACAATGATATTTCTAGAGGAAAGAAAATAAATGCCTGCATGGCCACAGCCACAGTGTCACCACATCCAACAGTGTCCTTGGACATCTGACAGTATCTAATGTTTTTTCTTAAGCATAAAAAGCTGGAGCTAGCTATTTTGAGATCACACAAACTCACTTTTTGCAAAAAGTTTATAGTCTCATTGTTGTGGAGAAAATGAGAAATTAAGGGAATTCAAGGCATTTTTTTAAGCCCTTAAAAATACCTCTGATTTTGAGCAACTGTATTTTTGGGTTTAGGAATACACTTTGCTCCCTTTCTGGAACAAGAAAGCAACCATCTCACAGACTGCTCCAATCCCAAGATGATGAAACAGCCATAAGACGTCTTTCTTGAAGAACAACATATGATTTTTGAATCTACCACTTGCAGAGTTTGGCTAGTGAGGCTTTGCACTGAGGACTGGACATGTCCATCAAAACTCTGGCCTCAGTACAAATGGAAAATGCCCTCTATGTATCACTTGAAAGAGACATACTTACACTCATGTTACACCTTTTAATATCTTCAGGAGAATGCTGACATAATGCTCATAGTCTCCAGAAATCAATGTCATCCTAAAAAATAAGTCCAGGAATATCTTCAGATTACAAGATTTTTCTCTCTTCTCAATTTGTTACAACAAATATGGTCATTATACCTATACAACTGAGACAGGGAAGAATCCCTTCAGTAAAAGTCAGTCAATAATAGCTACACTCTGAAATTATAAATACGTATTTTAGATAGCAATAACCAATGTTTGGAGCCTGAACTGTCCCTAGGTTTGATTACATTAAAAAGCAAAGTTCCCAAGCATCACAGCAGATACTTGAATAAGCAGGTTCAAAACCTTTTTAGAACTTTTCCCAGAAAATCCAGAAGTTGTAATTTGTATTTTTCCTCCAATGTTCTCTGGATAGGACAAGAGTCATGAGAAGCAGATTCATTATTCAGTTCAATGAGTTACCATCACCACAGACCTTGTAGGTGTGATTTCAGGTGTTCCAGTTTTCACCTAATTGTTACTCCTCCTGTTTGTGACAAAGCTTCATTAAGAATGGCTGTACTGCTGGGGTAGGCACCTATATAATCACAGCCACTGTCTTGGTGTCATAACCCAGAGCATCACATCACAGACATCACTGTGAAAACTAAGGAAATAGTGAAATTTAAGGAGGTTAACACGTGAGCAGCGGTATATTTGATTTCAAACACATTACTTGAATGTAATTTAACCTATTGACTTCGGTAATGAATTATGTAAAATTGTTTCGTGACTAATAGATATTTTGTTAAAGCTGTTCTAAAGGCTTTTCCCTTCAGAGGGGAAAAAAAATCTCAAAGCCCTATTTTTCATCCTAAACTTCCATTAGATGAAAAATATTGTAACTGATTTGGTGGTGACATGAGCTAAGGAACCTTGCTGTGAGATTTCACAATAGAGCACAGCACAATAGCTAAAGAAAATGATGGTTGTGGCTATGGTAACCCAAAATGAAATATGTTATTTGCATCGGTTTATAACCATACTGGGATGCAATTTACATGTTACTGCTGTAACAGGACATGATTGATGTAATCACAAATGACCTATCACAACATGAAGTCACAAAGTGTTTTTTAAAATTGTTTCTGAAAAGCATTCATGGGAAAAAAGCACATGACACTTGACATCTCCTGGGCAACTTAAAAAAAAAAAAAAAAAAAAAAAAAGAAGAAGCAAAAAAGAAGAAAGACTTTAAAATTATTCTGCTCTTTCAATTCAAGTTATTTATTTCTTTTCTCTCCCTTTAGCTAGTGCTAAGAATATTTGCTTAAATTGCCTACTGCCTGCTGATCGGTACATCTCAAAGTCTGATATTATTTTGAATTCAGTAAAATCTATCTGTTAAGCATCTAGCTTAGTATCTGACCAAGCATTACCAAGTTTGATAAAATTTATAAACCTACCCACCTACCCTACAACTGGTCCCCAGGGTGGGGCCTGTCCTTTCATCTCCTAGCACGCGAGGTCAGCTGTGCGATACCGCAGTTGGAGACGTGGGGGACTACGCTGTCACAAACACATGATGACTATGGTTAAGAGAGATGTTTAACAAAAAATAAGAACCATGAAACAGTAGTGTGGTTACAGAAAACCTAGTGTCGAGACATGTCAAGCAGGATTAAAAAATATTTGTGTTTTACTACACTTTTAAGAAATGATAATTTTCTTCTGTTTAGCAAACCAACTGTGAATGTTTGGCTCACATGAAATACCCAAACCCAGGCAGTCGGTGTCCAGTTTGGGCAAGCTTGAATCTTGATCTATCACTACTTCATCCTCCACCACCAGCACTGGGGGTTCTCCAAGGCCAGTTTTATTCAGTCAGGTTTCTTAGCAAGAAAATGAAGGTACAGACCCTCCAGACAGCCACACCTGGTGCAGGCCTTTCTCATCACCCCGAGAGAGGACAGCTGCTCCCGAGTCATACTGAGGCTGATTACCATCACCTCTCAGAGGAGCTCTCTCTGCCTATCAAAGTCACCAAAAGGGATGGGAACGACCTAGTAGCTCTCAAGTCTCTCCCTGCTCAAAACTGCAAAACTTGGATGGGAATTTATAGCTTCAAAGTTCCTGATGTACAATCCAAGCCAGAGCAAAAGGCTGCTCAAACCAACACTGAGTTCCCACCTCATGACATCACCAGTCAAGAAATCCTCCCTTATGCCAAGCTCACATTTCCTAACCAATAACTTGTCCCGGTCCCCTTGGTCATGGCAAGTCTGATGTTGGTGTGGATCCAAATATTCCTAAATATTTCTTCCAATAGTTTGATCCTCTGTGATTCAAAACTGCATTCACAGCTTAGTCATGGTGGAAACTGTTCATTTTCTAACTTGTAAATTATTCGATTTCGACAAAATAAGTGGATAATTCTTTCCTAAAAATGAGAAATGCAAAGCAAATATGGTTTGTCTTATGTAAGCTGTCTCAGCGGTTCTTAGGAGAAACAAACAAACAAAAAAGGCAATCCTATTTTTATAGACATTTTCATGTTTTCACTGAAAACATATAAAGTTGAGAATACAGAATAGTCACTCACAAGCAGACTTGCTTTCAGTTTAAATAACATATAACTGGTAAAAGATAGCAGTAGCTCTCAAAGTTTGGGGAAGTTTCAGTAGCATGGGCACATTTGCTGCAAATTTTAGCTAGAACTTGTGTTTTTCTACCTAAGATTTAGAACCTTTTTATAAAATTCCCTAATCCCTAGTCATTCCTACTTTTCGCTGGTATTAAGAATACATAGTAAATATTGAAAAATAATGCATATATCCCAAACTTATTTCCAGAGATCAATTCTTCCTCTCCATGTTGGAACACTGCATAAAACTTTTGCAAATCAGCATTCATGCAAAGAGAACTGTTAGCATGAAAGGACCACTTGTGCAAATACTTGCTCTTACATTCAGTTACTGCCCTGGGCAAAGTCCATCATCAATGTTTCTGTGAGCAAGGAATGATTCTCTATGTACAAATGGCGTTTCTTAAAACACGGCCTGATTTTCAGAAAATGCTTGAAGGCACAGAAGGGAAGCGAGCCTCTTTCAGCATATGACAGCTGGGACCTCCCAAAGTAGAAGCATTGATTTTCCTAAAAAACATGGACCTGAAATGAACGCTTGTACTTTCTTTCCCCAGGCCGAGACTTCGGCTTCTACTTCTATTACAGTCCCTTTCCACATATATTCTAGAAAAAAGGTCTTCCTTTGCAGCTTTGATTTAGTTTCAGGTCCATTTCACTAGGGCACAGCAAAAGGATTTGGAGTATTTGAGAAACCTTCAAATGAAGTTGCTAGAGAAGAGCTTGCAATCTCCTGCTAAATCACCTATGCCATCTGTCCAGAATTTCCTCAAGAAATTACTATGAAAACATACAGCCAAGATCATAACGGTGTCCCCAGATTCCTTTGTAGATGTGTTCTTAATGTTCAGGGTAATTATCTTCTCAACAAGACTCAGCAATAATCACAGACTTTTCCTTAGGTAATTTAAGGATTTCATAAATGGTGAAGACATTTCAGTGTCTTGGTCTATATACAGATGAAAGCCATGATTATAGAAAACTTACAAAAATCTCTCTTCAGGGAGAATGAGGAGAGTTTCTACATTTACTAAATAATTTAGCGGCTGCATTCCCTCCTTTTTTCAGGGAAAGTAATAGGTCCATTTTGGCAGAGATGTGCAGTGTTAATTTGACTCAGTCGTGCTCTGCCTGGCAGGCTCGCGGGTGCCAGGACGAGCAGCTGCCGCCTCCCTGGGCTTCACACCAGGGTCTGCCCACAGGTCAGCATCCTGACTGTCTCCCTCAGCACCTATCTTCTGCCTCAGCAGCAGCTCACGATATGGTATGGATCACACCTACAGCAACGTGCCAGGCCTCACAAGCTGTGGTTTCTGTCATACTCCTCCACCACAATCTGGTTATGTTAACCCAATCGCATTCACACACAGTGACTGACCTGGGCATTCTTGAAAGAAAAGAGACCGGCAACCTCTGAGCAGAAATGGCAGTGTTTTGATACGTGGGCACAGTCCTGCAGCTGGTGAGTGGCATTTGCTGAACTCCTTTTACATCTGCCTGAAAATTGCCCGTGAACAGTTAGCAAGATTCTACAATGTGCTCATTAACTGGAGGATTATTCTCCATGTGCAGTCAGCTTGTAAAAGGTTTGCTGCAAATAGTTGCAGCCTCTATCAGGACAATTACTTACAGAAGTTACACAGTGCTGCTTCTGGGCTGCAGCCGGATGACTTCTCTGGCTTGCGCAGCAAGAGCTGTGAATAGCACAATTAAGCACACAACTTCAAGTCACAGGATGGAAATACGATGCTAAACATTTGCTTTTCACAATCATCTACCATAGTAAAACTTGAGTCTTTTCTCACTAATAGCATGGCAATCAGATTTGTTTCAAGAGACAGAAATCCAAGAACCAGTATAAGAAATGTTCATTCTGGACAACCGGTATCTGTAGATCTCATAATTGACCAGCAACTTTCCCTAGAATAGCTTGAAATCTTTCTTTGAAATGCTCTAAGACTTTGGTTACCTCTAATCTTTTCACAGCACAAATTGGACATCACAGCCATGACATTACAGGACTAAAAAGCTATTTTATGTAATTTTGTAGTAAGATGCACTGGCTACAATCTCCATCTCCCTCAGTTACATGCACAGTACTCATGGTAACGAATGCACCTGCCTTTATTAGAGAAGAGATTCAGAAAAATATACACATTCATAGAATGAAATGTATGGTTTCCTAAAACAATGTACCGTATACAGAATATTAGCAGCATTAAGGTATCACAAATACTTGAGTCCTTTAAATGCACTGCCCCACAAAGCCCACACTCCACATCTCAAATCCATGGTGGCTGAATTTCTTAATTAACACAGCCATCTAGTTATTAAACTGATTGCTCTCTTTTTGTTATGTTGTGGCATTTCACACTTGGTTGTTTTCCCCAGTGAGGTTTCCAGTGTGGGCGGCTATCAGAGATTCACAATGAAGCCAGGAAAAAGCTGCAGATCAAGGGTGTGCTTTGCCTTCCTCAGAACTGTGTCCCAGTGCACCCAGTGGGTTGCTACAACAGGACACATTTGCTCTCCAAGAATTGAAGTGGCATTTGTGTATATATTTGTCTTGGCAATGTTTATTTACGAGGGCATATGTGGGAGCTGAGGTCATTGTGTTCTGCAGCCTAACGGGACAGTTAAAGGCCTCACTTGAAAATATTGCTCCCAAATGTTTAATGCTACTGATTAATGGGAAAAGATCACAAATCCCAAGTTCTGCAGCAAGTAGCAAAGGAGATGACAAATAATGTATGCCTCATTAAATTGCCTGGGTTACAGGGCAAAACCTGCTGACATTGGAAAACCTCCGCAACAAGCCACAGATTCGTTTTCCTATTTTGAGGGAAGGGGCAGAGGGGCATGTGGGTTCCAGTCATTAAACAGCTGACCTTGGATCTAATGAGGACCAGGGCTAGCAGGACACTGCCAGCTGCATGGATCTCTCAGCCTCTGTGGGAGATATGTATATATCTCTCAGATGTTAGTTTCTCTCTTGTTCTCACACCTCAGTGTAGAATAGTGGCACGGGATGACAGCCTGATAGCCTGCCCAGCCGGGGCTGTCAGTCTGAAAGCCAAGCAACCCATCACCTGGCAGAGGACCCTGCTTAGTATTTCCTGTTTAGTATTTCAAAGACTCTTCTGTAAAACTCATCTGTTGTGAATTTCTACTGTCCTGTAGCTCTGAAGCACCGTAACAGTAAAATCCAGGAATCCGGAGCCTACAGGCACTCTTCAGGAACCTGTGACCCAGCACTGATCTTGCAGGTTTAGTGTGGCTTGTCTCATTTCCACAAAATGGTGATAAACAGAATTGGCTCCTAGGAGCCATGCTAAGGGCAGAGCAAGCTCCAGGGCTGGCACATTCCGGCTTCCAAGGAAGCTGAAAAGCCCCCCGTGCCAGAGGCAGGGCTCACGCTGCAGGACCAGAGGGGTGCACAGGCGCTCCGCGTGGCTGCCACCATGCAACTGCTACCAGGCTGCCATCGTGACTTACCCAGTACAGCATGCCTGAGATGTCTCCCTAGGAAAAGTAAAGCCTGATTTGCAAGGAAGGGAGGAGGAGGGAAAACTTCCAACAGGAATAACTGAATTGTGTGAATTTACTTCTGGACTTTTATGGAGTCTGCTGCGGTGCTGATCTTTACATGGGTAAGACAGCACACGTACCCTCCTTCCTCCTCCATCCTTTACTGAGCGTTTACCCATCAGTACAATTCTCTCTTGTTTCCAACTGATACTATTCATCATAAGAAAAAGTACATTTTTTCATTCTTTAAGTAATTTTAAAATGTTCAGTGGCATATTTTGAAAAAAATGTAGGAAATCAGAACAAAATGCTAGATAGCACGAAAATGCTAGAAACCAGAAAATGATTTTCATATACTTTTAATCATGCATAGCGTGTTGGCTTTTCAAGTAATTTTAATCTTTATAGGTGTATATATCATATGAGATATTTCATATATATATATGTGAGAAATTATCAATATTAATAGCATTATTTCACTTATTTTAGTACACTATCTTGCACTGCAGTACCTCATGAGAAATAAAAAGGACATCCAAGAAATGCATTAAGAGACCAGCTCCCTTTTATTGCCATAGGCTTTTATGATGTAGCAATGGAAATTTTTTCTTCATCTTTTTTTTCAGAAATAACAGAGAATTCCAAGAAATGGAAGCTGCTGCTAGTAAAAGAAGAAAAGCTGCGTATCATCAGGGTTAATAGCTGCTACCCAAGATCCATGAATGACTACAGAGTTACTCTTCTATATCGAACTTTCCAGTTTCATTGGTAATATGCTGCCAGTCTGGGACATCGGTGCACTGATGGTGAGAAGGCTGTTTATTCATTACGCTGAATAGAAGAGCTACAGGAACAATGGCTTCAAAGGTCTCGTGCTTGTATGTTTTGACAGTAGTTTGCTGGGCAAGCGCTCTTTGGTACTTAAGTATAACTCGTCCTACTTCTTCCTACACTGGCCACAGACAGCTCAATAGCATATCAATAGCCAGAAAAAATGTTTCCTTTGGCAACATAAGAACTCGGCCTATAAATCCACACTCCTTTGACTTTCTTATCAACGAACCTAATAAATGTGAGAAGAGTGTCCCTTTCTTGGTCATTCTTATCAGCACAACTCACAAAGAGTTCGATGCAAGGCAAGCAATTCGAGAAACATGGGGAGATGAAAACAACTTTAAAGGAATTAAAATCGCCACGCTATTTCTTCTTGGAAAAAATGCAGATCCCGTGTTAAATCAAATGGTAGAGCAAGAAAGCCAAATTTTTCATGACATTATTGTAGAGGATTTTATCGACTCTTATCATAACCTCACTCTAAAAACATTAATGGGGATGAGGTGGGTAGCGACATTTTGTTCAAAAGCTAAATACGTTATGAAGACAGACAGTGATATTTTTGTAAATATGGATAATCTTATTTATAAGCTGCTCAAACCCAACACCAAGCCGAGGAGAAGGTACTTCACTGGTTACGTTATAAACGGAGGACCAATACGAGACGTTCGCAGCAAGTGGTACATGCCGAGAGATTTGTACCCCGACAGCAACTACCCACCCTTCTGTTCAGGCACTGGCTACATTTTTTCAGCTGATGTAGCAGAACTGATTTACAAAACCTCCCTTCATACCAGACTCCTCCATCTTGAAGACGTGTACGTCGGACTGTGTCTTCGCAAGCTGGGCATTCACCCCTTCCAAAACAGTGGCTTCAACCACTGGAAGATGGCCTACAGCTTGTGCAGGTACCGCAGGGTGATCACCGTGCACCAGATAACGCCAGAAGAAATGCACAGAATTTGGAACGACATGTCAAGCAAGAAGCATCTTAGATGTTAAGATTTTTACAGATGTAAATACCTTTTTTAAATATTGCTTTAGTCTGGTTATTTTTTGACAAAGTGATGTACTGATTTACAGGTTAAACTGTGGGATATTACTGTGAGAGGATTTTTAATGACTGATTTTTCATTCTCGTTTTGACTACTGGTTTACAGACTTCAGGCTCTTTTCATAAGGACATTACACCAATCAAAAGGATCTAGAGTCAAATCTCAGATTTTGTATATTATCCGCTATCACACATATCATCAGCTCCTGCATCTGTACATAAATGGACAGTAATAAACTACCGTGAGCTGCTTAACAGTTCACGCCCCAGCCTCTGAGGTAAGACTCAGGCCTAAGAAATGAAGAATTACAAATATACTTTCATCCCTTTTTGACACCCTACAATCATCCCTACTCAGAGCTTTGTTAATAAGTTGAACTGTATATATTTGCACTGATCTTACACGCCTACCTTAGCATCTATGACTTCTAGTACAATGTGTGCAATCTCCAAACAGCAGAATCTAGACAGGTAAGAACATCAAAGTCTCACAGGCCTTAGAAACAAACCTACACACAGAACAATCTTTTTATTCCCCCAAATCACATCCCTTTAAATCATTTCAGAAAATTCCCCACTTCTTTCTACTGCCAAAAGTAGCCCCTAAAATATCAAGTCAAATTTTAAAATGAAATAGGATCTGTAGATGATCCTATATAAATGTAGATGATCCTATAAAACAGGAGAGATGTATGAAAATACATCTTAAATATCGGTGATAAGAGTACAAATACCTTAATTTTAAACCAAATGCAACATTTCTCATTAGTATGGGTGCATGTGGATCTCTTCTTATTTAGGAATACTTTAATAGGTCCAATAACACTACCACAGACTTTTTTTTTTTTTTTTTTTTTTTTTAAAGATGATTGAGTATCTTATCTAGCAATATACGATTGTCAGTTAATAAGCATCGATTCCTTCAACATCAGTCGGTACACCATGTACCTGAAAAAATAAAATAAAATAAAATAAAAGTAAAGACAAAAGGACATTTCTCAAGGGCAAACTACTTTTTGCTATCGTGCATATACAAATGAGATTATACAATATTTCTAGTGGTTTAGACAAGCAGAATTTTGTCCCACCCATTTTCTGTCAACTGAAGAACTTACAGAGTGCAGAACAGTTACGTACAACTTTTGTAGCAAAATAGAGGGCTTTTAAGAATAACTTATTAAAAAAAAAAAAAAAATCTTCAAGCCTTTGTTACAAATCTGTAGCTCTCCATAAGAGCCAATACTCAGAGGTCCAGCTCAAAAAAGAACCAGAACTCAAGAGATCCACAGAGCACCTGGTAGAAATTAAATACACAGGATTTTAGTCAAGTTTTGTAACATCCTTATGTATTTTGAATATGAATGTTTACGAAATGTGATGAAAATTATTTCCTGGAAAATTCTTTGATAGGTTCAAGCCATCCCTACTCAGCATCACCTCCCAACAAAAAAACTGAAATGTGACGTTGCTTAACAAATAACTTGGAATGAAGAATTCACAGGCAAGTCACGGGTACAAAACTCACCAAATGTATTATTAGCTGTAGAGTACTCACATCATCCACAGCATGCACAAAAATCTCATACATTTCAGCTGGAGATATGCATAATGTGAAAAACTGGTAAGACTGTACGTTATTCAGGATGTCTATAGAGTTGTCAGAAATTAACTGAACAAGGATTTAAAGGAAAACTCTGAACTGATTTTGCCATAGGTATACATAGTACTTTGTAATGATAACAAATGAATGAAGATGCTACCCCAAAAGTTTTGCAGTTTTAAAACAAAGTGTTAGTCCTACTCACAGATGCAGCACTGTTTTGAAAGGAACTACTTGTAAATAAGGTGAAGTGCACCTGGCCCTCAAGGCACAGGCATTAGATGTCTCAGAGATATACTTCAAATCTAAAGGTGAAGCTACGCAATAGATAGCCCAGGAGTTACTGCTAATCAACAGGAGCTTGTGCATCCTTTGTATGTGAAAATCAGTAATTTTATTTTAAAAATACTGAATCCCTTGCAGCGGATTAAGATTTGTCCTTCCCTAGTTGACCTAGTCCTTGTTAAAGTTGCTCTTGCTTCCTGTCAAACACAGAACTCCAGCAAAACAAGGTCCATCTAATTGCACATACAGATATATGTATATAATACACAGAGAATGAAATTCAGCTTTTCTTATCGAGGCCCCAGAACATGCAGTTTAGGAAGGAAAACTAGGGTGGAATTCATCCCCAGCCCTTGGTCACAGAGTGTGGGCACAGCCCTACCAGGGCACGCTTTGTAAGAATGCCAGCCAACAGGCTGCTGTCACTTCCCCGTCTGTCCATGCTGTGCTGTAATCTGGGGTTTCTGAATCCCCAGCCAAATGGATTTGGTGGCCTTTCTTCT
The DNA here is from genome assembly GCA_011075105.1 of Heteronetta atricapilla. Lineage (NCBI taxonomy): Eukaryota > Metazoa > Chordata > Aves > Anseriformes > Anatidae > Heteronetta > Heteronetta atricapilla. The sequence continues at coordinate 19,975,164 of CM021737.1, read as the reverse complement.
CCCACTGACACTTTTGTGGCCTTTGGTCAGCAACCCAGAGCACAGTAGCACAGCAGCCTTGAATTACTCCCCTAGTAATAAATAGACTGCATTAATGATTGGAATTGAAAACCTTGAAAACAATATCTGAAAAATGTATTTCCTGCCCTTTATAAATAGATAGATCTTAAACAGAAATGTAAATGCTCATCATGGAACTTATATACATATTTCTATGACATTTTCCTCTGTATTCAGCTGTATATATGCATAGAGTCCGCTTGCTGCGTAGTATTCTGTTGTGCATGGAGCTGAGTTACGCATTATATTTGTCCAGTGTTTCAAGAGCCTTAAGCATGTGTGCCCTAACTTTTGAATGTACAAGATTTCTTTTATTGTTAAGTGAATTAAAAAGAAAACAAGAGCCTAATTTTCTACTTGTATTAATTTTCTGATATTAGACTTCACTCGATTGTTAAATATGTATAAACAGATTTATTTTCCCTTTGCTCATAAACTGCAGTATTGCAACCTAGATCTAGAAAGGGAGCAATACAGCTACTCATAGCAGTATGGGAGTTACTGTCCCTTCCACTCAGAAGTATTTGTGGCACCTTGGGTGCTGTTAAAGAAAATGTTTGGCTTCCTTTAATCAAAAGTTATTTAGTACTTAAAGGCCATTTTGTTTCACTGGGCATGGGGCAAATGAAAATTTGGTTAATATGTTCCAGCTTCTAGTCACCTCAAATGTGAGTATAATCTTATTTTGATTTCAAAACATACGTTAACAGAGTATATTGAGCTAAGAATCCATGGGGAAAAATGCCTCTCTTTTGGAGGAATTTTTCACTTTCTTGGCTAAATCTCTGACAGTATTTAGACAGAAGTCTCAAGATTCATTTTCCATCTTTCCTAATAATAATGTTGAGTATCAATTCTGATTCATTGTAGGGATTATTTTTTTTGTCTTTATAACATAGGTGGCAATGGCAATTTGTAAATGAAGAATGTAATTAACTAGAAAAGCTTGTCAACAGTAACCGAACTTTAAGTGTATCATTATATATGACTGGCTGTACTTATGTATTTATTTGTCTAAATTGTATATATTGTTTCATCTCTAGTGTCTGTAGGAGTGCATTCTTTTAGATTAAAGTATTATTTACAGTTTTGTGGGATTGCCAGCAAAGCTGCTAATCAAGATACTATTTTTTTGTATCAATGTCAAATAATAAAAAAAAAAAATAAGAACAGAGTCAAATGAAAAATTGGAAGTGTCATGTACAGTTTTCTTCTCCATTCCTCTCTAGAAACATAAATGGTATTATCCAAAAGCATGATACAAATAAATAGGTTTATTTGTCATGAGAAAGAATATTGTTCTGTAGAAGCAGATTAAAAAAAAAATCATTGGAAAAAATAAAAACAACAAAAATATTACTTTTATTCATTATTTGTGCAAAGCCTTAATCAGGCAGATGTCCACACTGATCAGGTACACTACTTCATTTGGCTCCAAAGAGTTAAGACAGCAATGGTAACATCTAGAAAATTAGCAGGTAAGTTCAGCATCTCATCATCTGCTCGGCAGCCCCAGCTCATGAAAGTGAAGTTTTGCAGCCCGGAGGTGGAGGAGCTGTTTGACTTCACTGGCCCTGCAGCTGCTGTACCTCCTGGTACCTTAATACCTAGGCTTGAAGCCACGCTCCATGGGGAGAGAGAAAAAAGAAAAATAAAAAATAAAGAAAAAAAAAAAAAAGCACAAGTGTCCCAAACCCTTGTATTGTTAAACCACAACAAAGTCGCTCAGAAGTTGCTGTATGACCACCAGGAGGACACCTGCACAAAGGGAATGGGTCCTGCCCAGCCACCCCCAGCCACAGGCCAACAGTCACAGCCTTCTGCTTCCAGAAGCCCCAGAAAAGCAGCAGGGAAATTAAGGAGGAAGCACAACCTGAATAAACATTGATTATGCCGTCAGCCTAATGTGGTGAGTCAGACTAGGCTCCTGACACAAATATATTAAGATGCCATTTTTCAGGTAGGAAGGCCTGGGTCTGGCCTTCACATCAAAATAAAAAAGTAAAACAAAACCATAACAAGGAGACAGAGACCCTTTTGTTTCAAGAACTAGCCAGAAAACTCCTTCCCCTCTGCCCTTCCCTTTGCTGTTTCCTGCCTGGAACTCAGTACCTGACTTGGTATCGTGAGCTCTGGTTTCAGAGCTCAGTAACCCAACCTCACAGAACATGCAGAACATGGCTTTTGCAAACTGAAGTGTATTTTTCTCCTTGAGTCACCTTTTTCAGAAGCAGCTCAAGCCATGACAGACTTGTCAGGCATCCTAGAAGTGTCTGCAGCAATACCATCACCTTACAAATTATAACAAGCTGCTTTTAAACAACTTTGCATGCATTAAAAACCCCTCCAATCATTTTCAGATTTCTCTCATTTTCACCATAGCCACCCGAGTCTAATTGCAACACTTACATGGTGTTTAATTAATATACAGCTTGGAGATATACTGATATCAGCACTAGTAGGGTGGATTTCATGTAGCTTGATTATCTTAATTACAAGCATTCTATTTTCTCATTTACTTAATTGATTGTCATAGATTTCCGAAGAAATTTTCACTGCCTTAAGTGAAAACAATATATTAAATAAAACCATCTTAAACCTGCTGAAGCTTTCCAACTGAAAGAGCAACCTGCCACAGAAGACGACCCATATGACGCAAAACATTCTAGTGAATAATAGCTGCTTACTTTTCTCTTGTTAAAAATGGGAATTTATTAAATGGAAGAAAAAGAATCATAAGAAAAAGGATTAATATGTGTTATTGATTCAACTGCACCTGTAATAGAGTTGTCTCAAGCCTCCGATGATATGCCTAACACAGGCAAAAAAAAAAAAAAGGTCCATTTTTCTGGCTAGGTCTGCATGTTAGCTGGCTCTACATTATGTCTCTGCCTCATCTGAAAGAGCTAAGAAGAGCAAGAGGTGATTCATTCTTCATGCAAGATTTATCTTTGAACATTTATTCTGCAAAGGCAGTGTTAACATCAAGCTGTGCAGAATTACATGAAATGGCTTTGTAATGCAGACCACCTCTATTTGAGGTGAGCTAATAGCCCAAATTTGAGGTTTTCTAGGTAACACCTACTAACATTTGCAGTTAAATCAAGACTACCAAGGATAATTCCAATTCCAACATCCCTTTTTCCTTTAGGAGTTCCCTTACTCTGGCCTATTTTCTAGTGTGATCCCTTACTTAGAGACTGCAGGAGAGAGCAAAAACTCAGAAGCCTTAGTATACCAACAGAGCTGGGAAGCAGAGAGCTTCCTACGGGGTCATTAGGGATGGGCTAGGAAGCCCAGAGTCCAAAACTATTTAGTGTGACATCCAGCTATCCTTTGGTGACGAGCATAGTAGCCATTTAATGAGAGAAACCACAGCCAGCACCTTGACTCTTCCACCCTGATGCACCGCCACTGGGCTCCAAGGGCAACGTGCTCGTGTGGTAAGAGCTGGTGCGTGATAAGACATTTATGGGAACATCTTAAGAGAAAAGCGGTTGCAAAGTGTAGCATGAGAAAGGGATAAGACATTTTGAAATGTTCTAAATTTTTTTTTTTATTATTTATTCAACTTCATTAAAAATCCCTCCTCAAAAAGAATCTTGAATTGCGAGACATTCCAACAGCTATCCATTATCCATCGGATCTCACCCTCATACATATTCAGAGACAACGAAGTAAAACACCGGGCTCCATTAGCTGCAGTACCGCAGATTACATTTGGATTGAGCTGTGTGAAACAAATCAGATTCGACGCAAGTCACAATGCAAATCAGTTTCAAAGGGATTTGTGCCTATTTTTAAAAGGCTGAATTTGATTCTCTGTATCCAATTTAGGTCTCACTCCTAAGCGAAGTCAACTGGGACATCACCAAGGTTTCTGGGGAAGAACACCGTATTCCACATGGTGCTTTACTCACCAGAAACTTCATCTCTCATCAAATGCAAGCAAGAAGACTAAGCAAGCAGCAACCTCTCCGATTTCCCATCGAGCCCACTCCTTATGAAGACAAAGTAGAACACAAGACCTATGGGTTTGTAAGCCGTGCAATGAGAGGAGGTGCGTACCACTTAACTCCTGACAGGAGAGAGCTCTGCGCTGAGTTATCTGTATCACCTGGCTCTCTGCCAGTTCACTAACATGTTATATTCTGCTCATAAAAAGTCTGCTTGGCAGCACTAAAAAATGCACACTGCTAGCAAGAATAGGAGCCCCACAGGGCCCTGTCTGCTCCTTGCAATCTCTCCTTTTCCATTCCCTAAACTGCTTTTATTTTTGCAGTCATTGCATTGGAGAAAAAAACGGTGGCACAAAGATAACTTTGCTAAACTTCTTTCATCTGGAAGAATCCCAACAATCTCTCACTTAGGATAATTTTATTGCCCCCCCTTTTTTTTTTTTCTTTTCTGTTCAGAAAAGGAAATAACGAGTCAAGTAGATGTTTTTCAGGCTGGCACCAGGCCTTGCAGGTGACCCCCTAGTACCCTTCCCATTCCTCAGATCACGCTGTGCTTAAAGCTTGTGGTGCAGACCCCTCCGGGCTCTTGCCCCAGCCCATAAGGCAGTGCTAAACCTCCTCCCGTTTCCCTGCATTCCAGCAGCCCCTAGCAGGGTGTAGCTCCTGCATCCGAAGCTCCCCTCCCGTGCGCCCCCTGCCCAGGACAGCTGCCCTGCCCACCCAAGTCCCAGCCACCCGCAGGGCCCGCAACGTGTTCCTCCTCCCCTCTGGCCCCCGCCTGCCAGCCCGCCCTGGAAATCTGCCGCACAAGGTTTGCTATTCCCCACTTTAGCCCTCTGCTGAGAGAGGGCAGAGACCTTGGCTTTCCTCCTCTTGTTCAATTTGCACAAATCTCACTTCAGCCTCACTCTGCTCTTCTGCACTGCTGATCTGCTTCACTTCCTTCTAGTTTCCTTCACTCTTCTCACTTTCCCTAATGCACTTTCCCACAGCACAGCATCCTCTCACCAAACCAACGTACCCATCCCATAGAGGCACAAAGAACACAAGGTTGTGCCAAGAGATGGTCCCTCCCTGAAGGGTTTACAGCCCTACCTCATCCAAAGCCAGGCAAAGTACATTTGGTGAGTTTCAGAGGACAACCTGTCCTACATAACATATGGAGAACAACACTGCTCTTTCAAGAAAAGAAATTTCTTTGTCGTTGTCTCATCCAGGTGCGTGGAGAAAAGAGGTCCCTCATCCTTCACCTTGCCTCTGCCTCCACACAGCCTGGCTGTGTGAGATTGCACAGGTCTCGCAATCACATGCTTGCCTCATATGAATTTTTTCCATATATATACTTCTGTTTTTTTTAACCTTTCCTCATGTTAGCCTTTAATAGCTCATAATTCAAAACACTTCCCACACACACATTTTAACTTCCACTTAGCCAAGCGCACCTTCATCCACCATTTCAATGCCCTAAGCTTTATACCTGCTCCTGCTCCCCGTGGTGCCACCCCTGTCCTCACTGCTTTCTAACATCCAGGCTTCCAGCACTGAATGTGTTACAGGTGCATCTGCGGGAAGGCTGAGCACAGCAGTACTTCTCTCTCTATCCCTGTTTTTGAGGTATCAGCAACTTGGTTATTGGATTCGTTTCAACAGACAGGACGATTTGTCTTATATGATCACACTTAAAACTGAAAATTTACTTTTGCTATCATCTGGAGCAGATAGCAAGCTTACAGGGCTAGAAAAACTACAGCCACAGTAGGCATCAACATACCCACGTTACCTTTAAAGTACCTCGTTAATGAACTTGACATATATTCCTCCTGCAAAGGCCACAGAAAAGTCCTGATCATCCCGGACAAAGGCCTCAAGGTGCACCGAGGCTCTGTATTAAGCTTGCCCTCACTTTGGAAACACCTATTTAGCTTCCAGTTTTATTAAAGTTCAGTTGCTGGTTGGCTTACGAAATGAAGTGCTGCTGTCTCTGGAGAGTGCTATTATGTACAAACGAGACTGACTTGGTACTTCCCGGGAACTATTTTATTCTAACAATTACAGCATATCTGTACTTTGAATTACAAACTCGGCTGATGGCAAGGTTGATGATAGGCTGCTTTAATTGGTCATTAAAAGCCAGGATTAGTTACCGCCTTGTTCCTTGGATTCAGCATTTCTACACACGGGGATGAAACTAATGGGCCAGAATAAAGAATATATACAGCATGTAATTAAAATTACATTTTTTAATAGAGGAACATACACGGACACACTGCAAATGCCGGCATATACTTAGGAGTACAGGTTATGGAAGTATACGTTTCAATTTGTATTATGCTGCAGTTTAGCCATTACTTCAAACAGATGGGTGAGTCGTGCAACATTTTTAAACTGATTTAATTACTTGTAAAAGTATTGGCTCGTGTTAATTACGGGCAATAAATCACACAAGGGTTCACAGCTTCCTTTAAAGGGGGGGGGAGGGTTGAAAGTAAAATGCAATGAGCTTTTTTCACAGTATCAATAGGAAAACAAACTGAACATTGCAAGCCAGTACTTGACAAAACAGTTATTGGCTATTTGTTTTATCACTACAGAAACAAGATCAAAACACTCCACCACTCTCACAAGACAAAAACGCACCTAACGTGAGATTTCTTGCTGCTTATTTGCAGCTCGGAGGTAGGCGAGTGTCAAGAATAACATGTAGACAACGTATCCATCCCTCTGCGTAGGAGAGCTGTCAGACTGGGTAGAAGCAAGCCAATAACCCTCGCTGTCCCCACAGCGCACACCGCTGCGCACGCACTTGAGGTACCTGGAGTGGGAATAGCACCGCTGTCCTTGCTGAGGGCAAAGTCGTTTGCTAACAGCGAGTTGCAAGGTAGCAGGTCCTTAGGTAATCTAAACGCATACTAGCCTGGGAAATACTCCCTATTCGCTTCAACACTTAAACTCCAGATGTTGTTTCCTATCTTGAGCTCCTGGGATGTCTCATAACAGTAACCTTCACGCCCAAGCACCCAATCTATGAAAATAAACTACAAACAAAAATTAAAGATGCATCCAGTAAGTCTAAACTGAAGTAGAAAAATGTACAGTCCGATCTGTACCATAAAGGAGTACACCCCAATTAGATAACCAGACAAAAACTATAAGGAAATAATGCTTATGATTCTCCCTTGTCACAGTATTAGCAAAGCAGAGGTTAGCAAGGAGGGGCCTTTCTGCCAGATGATGCCGGCTGTTCCATCCCATCTCTAAGAGTAACAGCTACCCTCATGCCACGTGTAGTGGGGTACCCTACCGATGGAGCATATCCTACAGATCCCATATCCTGAAGGCTCGTATCAGCCTTGGGTCTGAGCACTTTCTAGGATAACCAGGCAGAAACCCGGTAGGATCCTTGGTTATATCTTAGTGCAAAGCTTCCATTCGGAAATCACACATTTTACCTCGAAGAATAAATCATTGTGCTCCCAAACATTACATTACACTCCTGGGCTGTAAGGAGAGCAAACCCTGAGCAGATTAAGTTGTCTCACTTGTGACAGATGATTATTTCCCAGACATTTCACATGATGAAATGCCTTTTTTTTTTTTTTATGGTTTGGAAATTGCTGTGCTGGAAATGTCATGGAAAACAAGCTTCCACTTTTACCTTCTGCTAAGCCCAAGAGAAATACCAAATCAGAGGAGCATACAGCATTTCATTTGAACGCTGGGCCTGCCACATCAGTAAGTAAACTGGAAGCTACTTGTTGGTGTTAACGCTACCACCACCCCGTGTTCTCCCTTTCCAGCTCAGACACTGACCAGCCATCACATTTCATTCTCTTCATTTCCATGCCCTCCCTTTTGAAAGCGCCTAACAGCTTATTTTCTTACCCATCACAATTTCAGTAAGGCTGCCACTTGTTTAAGGAAAAAATACTTAATATAGTGCAAACATTTGTAAAGAGAACGGAAACAATTGCACCTGAAAAGTTTCCCTTGTACGTACACACTGGCTGGCAACGTGCACATGAGATACAGAAGTGAGATGAGAGACATTTCGCTGTTCCTTGACATTAGCTGACAGGAGGTGACAGCTCACGAGGAAAGATTACAGCAGACAGGGAGTTGTGTGCATTGGAAAAGATCTCTAAAATCCTCAAGTCCAACTGGGATGGCCTTCCCAGGCTTTACTTTTAGTAACGGTGCTATTGTTTAACAGGGAGGAAAAGAAAGCGTCCCAGCCAAGCCTTGCATACACTGACTGGACACAAACACTTCGGGTAGTTTCCAAAACTACATTTTGAAACTAGGCTGCAGAACTTTTATAGGAAGAGACATACTACGGATACAACTATTTGTATCTTTGAAGCCTACGTCAGATAACAACACTTTAGGCTTTAGAAAAGCGTCCGTGGTCTGAAATTTCACACACGCCGCTGTCTCTGATCCATCTTTATTCTCAGTTCTCCGCAGTGCCAAGACGCGTGTTTGCTTTGAGCAGTAATTCACGACCGGGTAGGCAACTTCATCTGTGGGATTTGCAGTTGCCTCGAATGCATCAGACAATTGGCAACAGATTTATTTTAACAGTTTTTAAAGTACTATAAAAAGTGCAGTTTCGCAAATATGTCAGTACCCACAGGATGATGAAACGCAGCGTTTTCAAGAGCAGTGTGCACTCTGTCATCTTCCCACAACTCATCCTAACGTGCTTTCCAATAAATTCAGCTCTAATAGTGCATTTACGGCAAAAAATATATTCACTATCAAATTTAAATTCCAACATACTTAATTTAGCCATAAACCACGTGCTCCATTTCCTCAAGGTAATACGTCACCATTAATTAGAACTATTGAAGTTCACTTCAATTAAAAGATTGTTTTTTTCTAACAAAATTTCTTCCATGCTAGATCGAGGAATATCTGAAACAGAGACATGCTGTTAATAAAAGCTAAAATGGCGCACATCAAGAACTGACTTGGCTTCACCTGCCTGAACGGTGAAGTGGAATTTATTTAGGTACCATCCTGCACTTTGCAAAGTAAGGGCATTTATGTCCTTGTCCCTAATTTTGCCAGTGTCTGGTATCACAAGACATTACACACGTAATCTTTATTTGCTTTAACTTAGCATAAATCCAGACAGTATTACAGCTCAGTTCTACAGGAACAGATAAGCTTTGAAATCCCCTCCAGAAGGCAATACTTCTGCCTTTAATTATAAAAATTATTTTCACTGATAGAGATTTCTTTTGTGACTAATACAAGGATTATGATCTTTGTTAGATAAGCAGCAGAAGCCCCTATTTCCCCTGTTTGTCATGTACTTGTGTTGGCTCGTGTCAACACGTGCATGTGTTTGTCTCCAACTGAACCTTTCAAAGGGTTCTCACTGTGATCTGAACACACAGAGCTGAAGTGGTTTTTTTTTTTTTTTGTTTTTCCCCCCCCCCCCCCCCCAAATGCCTTTAAAAGTAGCGACAAATTGTTTAAGTGCAGATCTAAGTTAAGATTTATTTAATCGAGCATTAGTAACACTCCATTAGTTTAACGTGTTGACATACAAACAGAGCCCAGGACTATTTGGGAAAACTCGAGTTCACATGTAAAAACAAAAGAAAAACACTGTCTGCACACACCAAGAGCTGAACACTGTAAGAAAGCCCCAATTACACACACCTGAAGTAGCAGCTACCAGGCAGGTTGGGAATTTTGTCCCATGCCCCAAATAACTGTGCAGGCATCGAAGCCGTGGCTTGGTTTTGTCCTTAACTAGAGCAGCAGCTCTTAAAAACCACACATGACCGCTGAGGTAAAGCAAACCTGGGGGAGCTTGTGGTACAGACCATTCAGACACCGCTCATCCGTCGCTGCAGCTGCGGCACGGGCGGCGAGGAAGCCAGCAGCAGAGCCGGGAGCCTTCAGCACAGGCGGCTTCCTGCAAGGGGCCCCGCCACGCACCAGCAGCTGGGGCTGGCAAAGCAGTCTGCGGGGACCACGGGCACCGCCGCGTCAGCAAGGGCAGGGCACGCAGCAGGGTGCTGAGAGGACCCCCAAGGCTTCCTGATAGTAAATCGCCCACAGAAAGGGCGAGCTGCAGGGCAAAGAGGAAGGGGAGAGCCAGGGTCAGGGGCTCAGCTTGAAATCTCTCATTTCTCCCCTGCAAGGTTAAGTGCTGCAGTGCTGGAGCCCACCCGGAGAGAGAAATCCTGATGTAAAATAACGTTTCGGAATGAAGGAATATTATTTATCTTGTGGACTGCAAGGAGCCCAACCATTTTATGTAAATGTGTGTCTATATATAAATCAGGAGTTAAAAATAAAACTGCTTTGGAGAGCCAAACACTTATTGACATGATTTTGAAAAAAATCAAATGCCGCTGTAAAATGAAATTGGTAAGCAAAGTAGGGGCTTCTGGCTCGTTTGTTTTAATTGCTGCCACGTCCCCTCTAGACGGGAACCAAGCCACAAATAATTAAAGAGGAACAGCCCAAAGGCGTGTGCACCCCCAGACAGGATTACAGGGCTATCAGGAGCTCCGTCCCCTCAGCAGCACTTTGCTGCCATGCAGCAGGGCGAGCTGCGTGCAGCTCCTCTGCGCGCGGGGCCGGCAGCGCTGTGCCCAGCTCCACCTCTGCGGGAGCTTCTGCACAGCCACGCTGACTGCTAGCAGCGCTTGGAGCCCAGGCACTTGCCAGGAAAATCTCACCAGAAGCAAGCCGATGTGAGTTAATATGTGGTTAACACAGGTTTACTTCCAGGTGAACAAGAATGATGATGACAGTTCAGTGTAGGGGAAAAAAATAATAATAATAAATAAATAAAAACCATGAAAAACGTAGAGGGCCATACAGAGTTACAAAATACTCAGGTATAGATCGCTTTTCTTTGTGTTACCTTGGCAGTAGTTAGCATCAATACATCAAAAGGTGTATCTCTAACACAAGCATACCTGGAACATGCAACAGAACAGACCTTTTGCAATTATTAAACAGACAGAATTTTATCTGAGGCTAAATAGCATCTTACGCCTCAACAGACTTGAGCATTTATCATCTGCTTGTTCCAGTATCTGGAAGTACAGCCCTCATTAAACCAAAACAGCACCAAACCTTCTCAGGATGACAATCTTACAGCAGGAAAAATGCCATCAGTGCTCTGTAATTCCTAAACTCTACAAACACTATTAGAAAACAAGTCAGTTTACTTTCCTGGACCAAAACTGATGTTTTAATTCAGTTTGTTGTATTTTTTTTTTGCATCCGACAGCTGCCCATAATTTACACTGGCATAAATCTGATTTGCTACAAGGTCACTGAATACTCTTCCAAAGGTATTTTTAGGCCTTTGCCTTATGCCACACAAGAGGAAGAACATCCAGTTGACTGAATATGCCGTCAACTCTTACCATAAGCCCTTACCTTGCCTAGAACAATTTGTAGGGCATAGGCAAACGTAACAACAGTGCCAGTTGTCTTTGCACTGTAATAAACACATGCAGACTTGCTACAGGACATCTGCAATTACTTTGTTAAAATTGAAAATCTTTGCCTACAAAAAAGACTGCTTGACGATGGTGACAACTGCATATCATGACAAAAAAAGGGGAATGAGTAAAGCTCATTGGCACAAACACAGCCCTGCTTTCATTTCCATGGGCATTTCCAAGCCACGCTACCTTCAAACAGCAGACCTCGGATTCAAACATTTCTCAGCCTCATAAATCCAACAAGAAAACACTGCTGTACAGTACACAAACGTGTGACCGCAAAGTGCCTTCAGTAATTTATTTAGTGCCAAGTTGTAGCTCAGTAGTTTCCATCCAAGATCAGACTCATCTTTCTGAGAATCCATCTGGAGAAAAAAAAGAAAAGGGTACCAGGCAACACACAAGTGCAAAAGTTTTCTCACCCTTCCAATCTTTCACGAAGCATCAGGTTTACGGATGACTAGACCGTGCCCCGCCTGACAGACAGATTTACAAGGTTAGCATTGAACCTAATCAGAAACAATCAGAAAACTCTTTCTCTCTGGTGTCATTTTCTGCTTGGATGGCTGCGCTATGCTATTATAAATAGGAAAAGCTTGCAGCACAAGCAGGGCGGAAGACTTCAGGGAGATTTTAGTAATCACCTTCCATTCAAATCGCACCTACTCTCTAATCACGATCGGATCCTTTTTCATTTTATAGCCCCAGGAGTAAACTGAGCAGCTCATAATCAACACAGATAGGGAGTGAAATTCTAGTCCCGCTGAAGCTATTGTAAAATCTTATTAATTCATGGGGCCAAGATTTCAATAACCGTCCTTCCCTCTGGATTATCTGTTCTAATTTAAGGTGTTTTTCTCCACCCTCTTCTTATTTCTTCTAATACAGAGTAACTGCTCCAGCAAAGTTTGTTTTAATCAGAGATGTCGTAACAAGAAAATGAATTCAACAGGATCCGTAGCTGATTCTCTGAGATGCTGGGAATTGTTCCAGGTTTAACAATCCTAATCATGTACCTGTTGCGCTTTTCCTCAAGGTGAATGCTTCACAAAAAGCACAACCGAAAAAACCCCCACAACAACAACAACAAGAACAAAACAAACAAACAAACACACACCACTCTCCAAGCTTCCTTCTTTAATGCAGCATTTTCTTCTCTGCCGGTCAGTAACGGAGCACAAGCACGACAGAAGGCATTATCAAAAGACACTCATTTGCCAGAACAAAACAAAACTAGCAAACTCTCCCCAACCTTAATACTGCAAATACCAACAGGTTAAGGTTACAAATAACACTGGTGTGCTCAGGTCTCTCAAAGGTCTTTGATGTATTGGAGAAAATAGCAACTGTTAGAGACCTAAGGAGTTTTCCTGGGTACAGTCTTCAAAAACTTCCCTTGCCCTTTACATGATGAAACAGCACAGGTACAGGCTCTAACATCAAAGTACATCAGCTCCAGCTCTCCCTTTATTACTTTTTTCCATGCCAGAATGCTTCAGAAATGCAGTTCCCCAGGTTCAAAAACACACACAGGCAGAAATGCAGACCTCTCCCTTAAAGATGCGTTCTGATTTAGCACTGCAGCCTTTTTTTGAGAACACCAAAAAGCTTTGCAACTTGGAAATATAATCTTTTTGCTGTTTTTGTGTTTCTGTATGACCTGAGTAGCACAGAGTTCACCTCTTCGAAGTCACTGTACTGTACACACGCCGGTCCTTCTGGCTCATTACTTATAATTGCCTTTTGATGAGAGCCACATGTGCTATCTGTAAGTGAAGAGGCAGCTGTGTTACAAAACAACCTGAAATTCCCTTACATTGAGGTGCCACGTCAATTATCCTCTAAGAACACAGACAGATTTGCAGGATCTGCAGATGCACAGTAAACATGACAAAACTAGAAAAGCCTTTTGTTCAAAGTACATCTTAAGAACCCCAGCACTCCTATGCATTAGCAGCACCTTTCCCTAATGAATCTCATTATTACATGGATGAAAGAGAACCAAATAACCATCTAGGTTCTTTTCAGACATGAAAAAAAAAAAAATCCATATTGGAAAAATAGCTGTTTCTCATTAATTCATAAAATTTGTATGTGGGGGGGAACATAAAGGAAAGAATTGTATTTTCCATCTATTCCAATTCAATTTTTCATAGCTGTTCCTCTACAAAAACAGATCCAGTTATATTAGTGATTTTTCTACACCCTACTGAGACAATAAACAAGCATAGCTTTCACATTTGAAGATTAGGTAGCAAAATATTCATGTCCTGAGAAGGACAAGATTGCCTCCCTATTGGTTTAGGCAGTGAAAATTAAATATTTCTCCATCTTACCATTCATTCTAAGTCCCTGTAAGTGCTCATGGATCCATCATTGTCCATATTCTGGACATCATTAGAAGCAAACAACTTCACAACTACTGAGTTTGGTTCAACATCTCAGATTACAATGACTATGCAAGCAGCTTGACAAACAACAACCTAACAGTCATAAAGCAGCTATAAAATCACATTTTTATGTGTGTAGTAATGTTGGGCTTATTCCTAGTGAGAAAATGAATAAACAAAATGTCACGGTGCTCAACTAATGCGCCTGGATATTTAATCAGTTGGACCATTGTGTAATAAAACACAACAAACAGACTTTGTTGGAGGTTTTTGTTTGGTTTGAGTAAGTCCAGTTGCTCCATCAGCTCATTAACACAGCGCATGAACAGGGAACTTGAAGATGGAGGCTCCTGCTGCTTTTCCAACTTCTCATTTGAAAGTAATTAGCATTCTTAGTGCATGCACATGCATGAGTACATGGCAAGAAAGTGGAAAGGCTGCCCACTTGATGCAGTGAACAAACACACAGCAATTGACTAAATAAAATTATATATATTGCAATCAATTTAGAGAAAAAATATATCATCTGTTATTGGTTATGAGCAAGGTCTCATACTTTCTGCTGCTTTGAAAAACACTGGATGGGGGTAGCATTCTCTGCTCCCAGCTAAATAAAATCAGCATTTTCCATGTACTCAATTAGCAGTGTTTTTGGTCTGTGTCAGATTCCTCATCATAGTTAATTGATTTCAGACACAGGGCAATCTCACCATCCAACATCATTATGCAGAGGTAGGTGGTGAAAAGGAAAATAAATCTCTGATTAAGAAAAGCATGAGGAGGAGGCACATCATTTACAAGCTGCAAACAGCATTCACTCTCGTAGGGAAAGAGTGGAGGTTGAAAACATTCTGAAGGGATGCCCTGTGATCAAATTTTACAGGGCTGCTCTGGAAACCCCTGAGTTGGAGAGCTTAAGTTAGACTAAGCCATCCGAAATACACTCATCTTCATCTCAGAAGAGGACGTGGGGGAAAATTCAGTGGTGTTTCCTGTCTTATTTACCTCTTTCCACCTCTAATCTCAATCACAAAGCAGAAGTATGATCTGGGGCAGGGAGGTCTGTAGAGGAAATAATGGTAACACATCTCTAATACTTTTAGAAAGCCAAAATTATTATCACAACTTTCTAGCTGCATAACAGTTTGCATACAACTCTCTGTATGTGTGGTGGGAGTATCTGAGGTCAGCACTTACCAGAGGAAGAAAAGATGAGTTCCTGTTTTCTTTGCCTGAAAAGTGCACACTACCAGGAGTGGGAGGTAGCTTTCCTGGCCCAAAGCCCACACGGGAATCCCAGGAGAGAAAAGGCTGGAAACGTCCCTCCTCCCCCAAGCCTTTATGCAAGCATAAACCAGTTATTCTCCAAACACATTTTCGTGCTAAGTTGTATGTTCATATTCTTCCTTTTTAACATGGAAAATAAAACTACAGAACTGCATTACCCCTCATCTGTTGACTTCCAGCTTGGTCCTCAACACATTGCTACTTACACCGCGCTAAAGCAGTGCACTGGCAGGCCTGGCTCCATGGACAGACATCAGCCCACAGAGCCTGCAAATTGCAAGCAGTGGCCTGTAACCATCCCTACAGAATTTTTTGAACCATTTCATTGAGCCTGATTTTCCTGGCAGAGACAGCTAAATGGTAACTCATCTGTTCCAGCCTCATCTCGTTTCAAATTAGAGACCGCTTCCTCTAAACACAGGCAGGTGCTGCAGGCAGCAGCAGGCCCAAGGTTTGTCCAGCAACACCTTTGTAAGACGTGCACCACAACTGCTTTGGAGCAGTACGTGTCATGTCACAAATGAGCACTGTATCCATCTCCTTCGTGTAAACATGGACAAGTGAATAGTTGCTGGTTTTCTCTTTTCCCTTGATATTCAGACTATGTGGATATGGTGTTCAGGAAGCTAATTCCTATTAGATTTGGTGTCTATTTCTGTCATCACTTGTACACTACTTTCTATTGTAACCCACTGTTTATTTTCACCTTTTTTCATCTGTATACGTCTGGGGGCAGAATCTAATTCATGAACGTCATTTTAACAGGCTTTAAAGATTAAACTGCCTTTTCCCTCAGGCCTGTTTTCTTCTGAACTCATTTTGCTTACGCTGTATTTCTTAACAATACTTTAGTAGCCGCAAAAAAAAAAAAAAAGAAAGAAAAAAAACCATTTAACAAACAGCCCCAGCACAGCTGTGATAAAAAGCACTGCTGCACAAGTTTGCCGCATGAATTTGCTGTCTCACTGAGCCAAGGAAGCTCAGTGAAGCATTTGCATGTTTCTGCTTCAGACTGCAAGTGCGTAACAACTGTAGTTTTATCTTGTTACAATGCTGCTGAATACTTCAATTAAAGGATTTACATTCCTTTTTATTTAGATCCCTCCTGCAGTCCCAGCCAGTATGGCCTGTAAGCACTTTTGACAGTTGCTCCTCATACTCCAACACCCTTTTCCCTGTTTTAGGGGAGGTGGCCAGTGAGTGGCACAAGATTCTCATCATTTAACATATTCTGACTTCTTTTATAGACCTGTGAAAACAACAAGCTGCCCTGAACATTCATTTATTTGCCTGAAAAAAGAAAGCTAACTACTTTGAAGAGGGATTAGTCAATGCTGGCGCAACATTTTGAGAAGCAGGCATTAAGGTATGTAACAAAAAAATAGTCAAACAGTAATGCCCTGAACATAACTCCTCCTGGTCCTGCACAGCCACCAACCGATCTCATCAGTGCAGGTAATTAACTCTTTCCATTGGTAGACACGCATTTAAGGTACTTTCTGATTTACTCTCATTTCAATGCAAAGGTTGATCATGAATAATTAGCTAAGATAAACGGCAGCCTTCCCCCAGCTCACAGGCACACTGCCCTCAGTCCTCAGGCTCCACAACCATGGCAGAGGCACCAGGCCCGGCTCTGGCGCCAGCCTCACAGCATGGCCTTTGTCGCTGCTGGTGGCAGCCACAAGTCCCCTGTCCCAGCTTCTCCAGCAGCTGGGCTTGGGGCAGCCAGCAGCAATGAGTGCAGGGGCCAACCCAGGGAAAGCATCAGCCACAGTTTGGCAAGGATCAACAGCCTGTTAGAGTGTGCTGAGGCGAGGTACCGCTGATACGTGATACTGAGCAGATCATCAATAATGTCACGCTAGTTCCTGCAAAGTAACTCAAAGCCAAGGAAAGATGCACTATTTTTGTCACCGAAGGGCACACTTACCATTTTTGTTGGCTCTCTTCAGCTGGATGCAGACCAGGCCTGGCCCCACTGGAGCACAGGGCCCTTCCACCTGCCACACCACAGCACCCAGCCCCTTGGCCACTGCAGCCACGCGCCACCAAAGCCTTCACCCAGACACGGGCCTTTCCACACAACTGCTCCTGAGGGCACCAGTCACCTGGGGAGGGCCTAAATTGCCCCAGCAAGTCCCAGCTGGGGCCATCAGCCCACACCTGGGCCAGAAGCAGCAGGTCACAGCCCTAGCCCCGCCCTGAGGCCCCCTCCTCAGACACGCCAGCTTCCCACAAGAATAAAAGTCCTGCTCCAGAAGAATTTCTTGAAGGATGAACAACTCAGCAGTTCAAAGTCTTAAAAATGGCTTCTGCAAAGCACTGTGAGTGGGAAAATGGTGTATTCTCCCTTTCTTCTCCCTTTTACAGGTGTCACTTGTCATCAACTAAATGCAGCAAATAGTTATAACATCACCCCACCACACAGCTATTGAAATGTACACAGAGCACAGAAATTCAAAATGCAAATCTGTTTGTGCAATACACTTCTATTTTTATTTTTTATTTTTTTTTACCTTTGCAGTCATCTTGGAGTAATCATCATGTAAACAAGAGGATGGAATGGAATTACACTGAGTCATACGCAAATGGCTCTAGAACACCTCAACGATTATGACAAGGCATTATAAATAACTTATCTTAATAATATATATTTGCCATTTTCAGTACATTAAAGAGCTGCCGTTTATCTAGGATTAGCTAGGAAGTAGTTTAAATTGTAACGTCCGAGAAACATGTCTCCATAATTGATAATCTTTCTAAGGTTCACTAGCTCCATAACATCTATGCCACAGGTTAAGCATAAGACTACTTGGGTCAGAAGTGTTTTCTTTCAAACAGTTTTACTGGATCATTGCACAAAGCCCTATTATTTTTACTCCACCTTGGTATTTTGCAGAATTTCAAGTAAAGCTTCAGAAATCTGTTCTTCAAGTTTTTATCACCTGTATGAAACCAGTTTCTATCATTAAGGATACATCAAATCAGAGATGGACACAGTAAGCAGTCTACCTCAACAACAACAGTTTAAAGTAGTTCTAGCTCATAGACTTCCCAATAAAGCATAGTCAAAATACTCTAACACCTCTGCTACTGTATAATCCCTCCTTGCTCAGATTACTATTATATAGTACCTTATATATGGTACTTACAGAAAATGGAGATTATTCTAAATTTAAGCAGCCTCAGGCACATTCTTAAAACATTAATGTCTTCAAGGCACCTCCCACATCCTTGACAATCAGTTTGTGGACTGGTTTTTAGACACAACTAACAAAAGCTTGCTAATGCCTAATTAATTGATTAAAAAAAAAAAGCCTAGAAGTTCAAAGATATACCTGAATTACTATTTTTTTTTAAATAATGGGAGATTAACTGCAAATAACATGTAACCAAGCGAAATAATTTTCTTATTACTAGGATGTGTAAAGCATAAATATATGAAAAATAAAATTCACAGTCAGTTTTAAAACTAGAATTCAAGTTCAGCTAGTAATTCTCAACTTTTATATTTATGCTAACTTCTAAGTATAACAGAACAGAGGCAGTATTATCAACCACAAGTACAAGAAGAAAATAGTATCACTCAAAAGTTTATGAAAGAAGCTTGATAGAAAATTCCTTTTGTAACCAATGAATACAGCCACCTGAGTGCATTTCCACAGGCTTTGCACTTGGGGGAAATCCAAATCAACTGCTAAGAGACATTTAGTAGCATTTTGAACATTAGCAGCAGCGGTGTAGCTGTGGGCTTTGCTTGTTCTGACTTTGTGAATTGCTAGAGAATGAAGCAGTACTCAGTGTGTGGTGCATTAATTTTCCTTTGCATCCAAGCTGGCCTCTTCGTAATCTCACAATTCAGCTTGGGGTCATGGGACAGACATCAGCTGACACTTAACTGAGCAAACCCAATCAGTTTCACTTCATCAGGAATCTCAGTACCATCACAGCCAGAGGCCTGCAAGTAAAAACAGAAATGTTTAGGACATCAGATAAAAAGGAGTGTTTGACAATCAGGCTATACATTTTCCCTATATTGCCTAGTCAGCAAACAGCTTACTTGAAGGAAAGCTTTCACATTACTCAGTGTATTTTCTGTCAGCATCACTCAACTGCATCCTTCATTTTAGCACAATCTTTGAATCAATATTAAAAAAAAAAAAAAAAAAAAACATATGAAAGACTGGGAAATGAACACAGAGAAATAAAGTGCTCTCTGCAGCTATCCAAAAAGGTCACTTAAAGACCAAAATTCTTTAACCCAAACTTCCCAAACGTGAGCTGAACTTGTTTTTTCATCTGAGCATGCCATTTTCACTTAGCAAATAACCTACATATACAGAATCCACCTTTTACTGTTGTGCTGTAGACACCCAATGTCTGAAAAAAAGACCCGAGTCCAGCTACAAAGTCTGTTTGGAATACCAACCCAATGAATTTTTAAACAAGAAACTGAAGCAGCTTATGAAAAGTACATACAAATAGCTGCAAAAGAACGTCCCCTTTCTGACTATACCATCTAGCACTTCAAATTGCATGTTTCAGAATCTTTACTAATATCTGTTACAGAACAGACTGGCACAAATAATCAGTCCATTTTTCACAAATAACATGAAGAATATAAAAACCATCTTGCTTCAGACTGAACAGTTGACTTAGGTCTGCTTTAAAACAACACATATTACATAGTATTTTAATATTTTGATTTTTAAGTACAAAATCAGCTTCTGTAGCACATAATTGACTATTTTTAATATATATATTTTTATTTTTTTAAATGCATGCTACACCTACAGAGCAGGTAATTCAAAGTAATAATAAAATTGGGTGAAGTGTGTAATGGTAAATGACTTCAAAAAGTGTCTTCAGACTCATTAGCATATCCCCCCCAAACTGTCAGAACCTTTCAGATCACACATACAATGTGCACCGAGTGACATTATACATTTGAGTTTTCACAACCAAAAATAAACTTTATTGGTACTTGCGAAAACATTACATCAAGCTACTCCTTCAAATTTACTTTAATCACACACAGAAGTTGTCCTTTCAGGCAGTATTTAAAAGGTCTTATTCCACTGAAGTAGCAAGCTAAAAGTCTGAGATCACGATCACTGGTTATTAGGACGTCTCATTGTTTTTTTGAATTGGGAATTTACTAAACAAATGGAGTTTGCATTTTGCATGTAAAATATCATGATAAAAAGAGTCAGTATTATTTAAATCATTCCACGCTCTAGCTAACTATCAATTTCCTTGAAGACATGCTAAGCAACTTATCTAGAGGCATACAGATTTTTAAATGCCTTCCTGATCAATCAATATTGTCTAATATTTAATGTACCAGAAACCTACTACCTTATAGTTTGTGCTTAGCATAGTAAAGCTATATGCAAACTGCAGCATACAAGAGCTTTTACTATTTGCAATTCACTGTTAGGGGACTGAATGCATTCTTTTGTTAATGGTATTTTCTCCCTTTTTTCATATGAAAAATCCTTAGATGAAAGGTTAATCATGTTGCATAATAGTTTTGTGTTTCCTCAAGATTACTTGTGTATTAAAACAGCCTCCTTTCAAAAATGTGGACAGCTGGATTCTGCAGGAAGTCATAATTCTGTGTTAGCCAAGACAACTGAAGGAGGTTTAATATTATGCATGTTTTGTAGAACATCACCATTGTAAGATCAAAGATGCACTTAAATACACAAGAAGACAAAACCTTAAAAACAGGTTCGTTCAGACACCTCACTTTAATTATTGCCAAAATAATAAGTAAGTTCTCTAAAGACAGAAATGCTTAAGACATAAGTTCCTGTTTCCCAAATGAAAATACTTGTTGTTTGAATAGAAATAATATACAAACAAAATACCAGCAAAAGCAATCTGCAAGCACTGAGGAACTAAACAGATTCCTTGTCCACAAATAGTAACTATTCCTATACTAAAGAATACTTTTCAGTTCAATCCTCCGAATGGATATAGGATTACCTAGATTTAGACTTTGAATCTCCATGAAATATTTACCAAGAAAATGTGTTTTAATCCAATCATATATAAGTGCTCCAAGATTCAGTGAGACCTTGCTAAGAGGTGAAGAAAACAAAAAATTGACAATTCTCCTAGACAACAATTTATTTCGCTACCACACTACACAGTATAAGAGCAGGTAGAAATTGAACATAACTTAAATAAATCAAGGGTAAGAGTAAATTAGATACTTCTTGTGGTTATGTTCTTTTCCCAGGGAGCTGGTTAAAAATACCAGCAGGAGACTTAGGTTAAAAATTAACCTCAGGAACCATTACCTAGCCAGTGGAACTTACCTTTAGAAGGGACAAAGGCATTGCTTTAGGATTGTCTATTAATTCTGACTGCAGTAAGGCCTAAGAATATAACACCATTCACTCACTGGGATCTGAAACACCTTGTGACATTGACTGTACCCCAGCACTTAAGCAATACATCAAGCTAAAAACACAGAAATATCCCAACATAAGTTTTCAAGTTGCTTTGTTTTCAACATATAAAAACATTAACTGGATAGTATGGAATATTAAATTTCAGAATCTCAAGCCTCTGATTCAAGTATGTGAATTAGAAACAACACAGACTTCTATGTCACCTCTGGTATATCTATTTATCTAAACAGTCTTGGTGACATTCCATTGCTTATACAATAAAGCCAAAGTCAGATGTTTAGACAGCAAGAACAGATTAGCTGGACGAAAAAGAAGCATCAGCCTTTAAGCTATGTTTAGATAGTAAGGGGCAAAGAAACAAAACCATTTAAGTTACATGTCCTGTACCCCAATCCCTTCCTAAAAGGAAACAGGTATTTTCTGGTAATTTTACTGGATTGTAGAGGAAAAATGAGTCCAAATGATTTAGTCAGATAAAATTACTCAAATCTATATTTAAAAAATGTCATGGGAAGAACAATCCTGAATTAATACATTATCACCAACTAGGTCACTTACTCTAAAAATGGCTCTTTATAGCCCATCTGAAGCAGCTGCTTTTATAAACAAAGCTGTGATTCTGGAGACTCACTTATCTAACAGGCATTCAGTCTAGTGTTTCATATGTGTCTGAGTCACTCTCAGCAAGGGGTGCTGAAAGCTAATTGTCAAGAGTTTGGTATTTACATAGCTAATCATTCAATAGTTTTAGGTATGTAAATTTTTCAACTTGATTTTACCAAGAAATAAAAACAAATGCAGCACATCGATTCTGAATTAAGACTTTGGAATGCAAAGTTATTAAAATTAAATTATATCCATCATGAGCACATCAAAATCAACCAAAATTAGGACTCATGGTCCAGGGCAAATAGTGCAACTCATAACAGTCCCAGGCATTATGTCAATTTCATGTTAGTTAATTTCATGTGAGTTAAAAAGAGAATTGGAGGGGCAAATAGTAATGAAATATGGTGGAAGCAAGATTAACTTTCAAGGGTGGATGCTCAGCTGAAAGAAGGCTGATGGAGAAGGAGAAGAAAGCAGTGGAAAGGGTGACCTTCATGTAACTGAAATGGTGACAGGTGTTGGAAGAAGTGGGATTGGAAGAAAGTGTCCATTAGCAAAGAACTACCAGAACTAGTAGTAGAGGTAGAGGAAACTTAACCTAACAGCTCGAGTTTTATCCAATTTAGCTCTTTCTGCAATTCTTCTCAGGGTTTTTCACCTGTTTCTGACTGAAAATTCAAGCTTCCTCAGAACTCATGTGAATGAACATCCTTCCCCCTGCAAAGTTATGGAGCTACTTGACTACATATTCCTAACGTCCTGTTAAAGTAGGTTTTAGGTTCTCTCTCACACACAGTAATTTCAATCATCTCATCTGTCAACTTATTTATTCAAAGAAATAGCTGAAAATGAGATAAAATCCTGACTGCATGAATATTGTAGCAATTAGTTTCTTAGCTGAAAATGAGATAAAATCCTGACTGCATGAATATTGTAGCAATTAGTTTCTGTTTCTTTCCTTCATGCTTCCTTTAGACTATCTAAAAACCATTTCTGTTACACTACTTCTTAGGCTGGCACTATTAAAGACATTTGACAGAAATACTGGGGTCAGGGTTAAGTCCTTTTATTGAGGACTGCCCACATTCAGTAAGGAAATTACTTCACAAACTGATGAACAATGATGTCTGCTTCCTCTTCCTGTTGTACACACAGCTGCTCAAGGGCATTTTTATGTGCATAAGCAACTCCTTACAGCTAGAGTTAAGCCAGAACATACCAGGCAGCTTGTGCAGTACCCCAGCTTTGTAGAAAGGACCTGGTTTACCAGTGGACAACATGTTGAGGGTGAGGCAGCAACATACGCTTTTGGTGATGACTGCTGTGTGTAGGGCTGTATAAGCAAAGGCGTAGCCAACAGGCAGGTGACTGTTTGCTTTGTTTGGTGCTTTGGAGGTTCCACTTGAAGTACTGTGTCCACAATGGGCTACTCAGTACAGACAGACATGATATACTGGAGAGAGGCCAGTGGAAAGCTACCAAGATTAGATGGTAAGAGCACATGACATCTAAAAAAAAGCGGAAAACCCTTAGGAAGAGAAGACTAAAAGGAGGCATTTCTGCCCTCTTCAACTACTACAAAGGAGGTTATATGAGAAGATGAAGCCACACTCTTCTTGAAGGTGTCCAATAAAAGGATACAGGACAGTGGAAACAAATTGAAGAGCAGTAAATTCCATTAAGAAATTGGCAAAAAAAAAAAAAAAAATCTCACAATGAGAGTGCTTAAATACCAGAACAGGTTGCTCAGATGAATCTCTATCCTTCAATATTCAAACTAAACTGGGAAAGGCCATGAGTAACCTCACCCAAGTTCAAAGCTGGCCCTGCTTTGAGCAGAAGGTTGAGCTAGATCACCTTCAGAAGTCCATAATAAAAATAAAATATTCCACGATTCCTTGCAAGAGTTTCTGGATAACTGGAAAATGCAAATTACTTTGCCCTGTAAATCTATTTGGCTGTCTTACAAAAAATCAGTGCTGTAACTGGTCTAAAGATTAAAATCAGCCTTGTGAGCCCTTTTGATATCATTTCTACAGACTTCTGTTTTGTAACTGATGGACATGACCGTCTGCCACAACTCACAAATTTTGAGAAGAACTTCTCACAAAAAGTTGACACGCTCCCTGTTCTGTTTCTGTAAGTAATAACTAAATTCAAATGCAACTGTTCTCTAAGGATTCTCCCCACACCTTTACCTCCCTTCTCCATCCCATCAAAGACAGACCTTTCATTAAATTTACATGTACTTAATAATCTTTGCCAACTTTATTGGATGACAGCATCCAACTGATTAAAAACGTATTAGGACAGATGGAAGAACATCAAAACCAGCACAAAAATATAGATGCTTCCACCCTCAGCAAGTCAGAAAAGATCACAGAAAGAAAGCTTTCTTCAAGCATTACAAGCTCAAACCTTTAAGAGCAGTTTTTGTGATGTTTTTTAGCTGATGTAGAGAAGGACAGAAAATGTTTTTCAGTTTTTGCTAAATGGTTGACATAGCATTTGCAACTATTTGAAAAAGAATTAACAGACTGTTAATTTAATAAGAGAATGCTTCTGATGCTGTGTTTGTTGTATTAGTCATTGCTTAGGAACTTACCAACTTAAAAGTCAATGTTTTCAAGGCCTTTGGATCATCTACTATCTTCTGTAAGTTAGCAGCAACTGTAAAATAAAGAATGAAATAAGTATTTACAGAAAACTGAATTCAACATGGCATCAAACCTCATACTCATGCTGGGTTGTCATCTTAATTCTATAC
Source organism: Heteronetta atricapilla (assembly GCA_011075105.1). Taxonomy (NCBI): domain Eukaryota; kingdom Metazoa; phylum Chordata; class Aves; order Anseriformes; family Anatidae; genus Heteronetta; species Heteronetta atricapilla. The sequence continues at coordinate 19,950,186 of CM021737.1, read as the reverse complement.
ACGTACATGCTTGTAATTTACCACTTGAATCATTTAATTGCACTCTAGTTTTAGCTTGGATGTCAGGGGGCAGATTGGCTGCCATAAAACTGTCCTCTCTTTTGTGGTAACTTGTATTTTGTGCCTACGTGAACTGAGTAAAGGAAAAAAGCCTGAAAACCAAATGATAGAAAACCCTGAAACAATTAATTTTCAGCCTAGCCTATTCCCTAAACTTGCTCAACAATCATACAAATGCAAGTGCAAGGAAAGTTGCAAACAAGTAGCAAAGGCTAAGCAGAACCATGGCTGTCAAGATTTATACTGTAGTTCTGCTAATAACTTGGGTCTCCATCAGCACAGTTTTCTAGAATAAGGCTGAGCTAATTTTCCTCCATATGTTCTGTTCCTCATGCCTATACGTTTGTGCTTCTGTCCCTTATTTGGGCTGGCAACAGTACCCACACAGACCCTTAGGGATCTCTTACAGCTCACTGAACCAGCAGGGAAAAAAAAAAAAAAAAAAAAAAAAAAGTGATACATAAGAAGCTAACTGCTGATCTTAAAACTAATTTCTATGTGTGACCAATATCAGCAGTGAACACTAAATATATCTACAGATAAAAAAAAACAGAGGAGGGAAGAAAATAAACCTTTTTTCTATGAAAACACACAAGTCGAATTTTTAATTGTGGTATTAGTTTTGGTGGGTTTATTTTTTAAACACAATATTGTTATCATTAATATTGAACAAAAAACATGTCTGCTTTCAGCTTTGTTGGTTTACTAAATTTGCTCGCCGGCTTTGCACAGTACTAGATCCTGTGCTAACTGAATAACTAAAAGCCTCTGTTCAAAACTGACTGATGAGCACAAGACATCATCAACAGGATATCAACATGAGAAAAGGAATCCACACTTTGCAGAGCTATTGAGACAAGAAATAAACAGGTCTTAAGTAGCAGAGATTTCTTAGTATACTGTAAGGTAAGTATCATACAGCAGAGAAGCAAGAAGCTGGATATTCTCTGTAATAGTACTTGCCACGGACTTCCTAATGTGGCATCTAAGACATCAAGAAAACATTTTGCAAGTTGAATGTCCTACTTCTACATGTATATTTAAAGCATGCATCAAATTCAGGTTCCTACTTCTTCCACTGATTCTAATGACAGTGATAAAATTTTCACTCCAGTGCGACTGGTAGTATACGATCCACTCTGTATAGCAAAACAAAATTTGGCCCCACAGAGGGAAGTACAGCATTTGGCTCGGGAATTTAAAGTAAGCAATTATGCCAACCTAATGTCTACCACCATTAAATGCAAAGAAAAATTTTGGGGTCTCATTTTCTCTATACCACTGAAATGGCAGAATATTGTTTGCAGACTTGTAACAAATTAAACCAGGGATGAAAAGGTCTTTGAAAATAAAAACAAACCTTAGAAAACAAGCACAAGGTACATTCTGTATGGAACACTTGGAAAGAAAAAATAATAATCTTCACAGTCAAATGAACTCAGCTAAAGCCACTAAAATAGAAAGTCTTTCTACTTTTAAAGCTTCATTGTTCATAATCTTTATTCTAGTCATTACAAAGTTTTTATTTTAATCACTGAATTCACTTCCACAATCAGTAACTCATTTTTATTGCAATATGTCTTACCTATCAAAATATATGCAAATACCGATAATGCTTTTCATTGTAATATTAATACTTAATCTCACATGAAGGCAAAAACATTGTGTTCAGGCTCATAGCTCCTGAAGCCATGATAGAACATCTTCAAGTTTGTATGTCTTAAATATCTATAAAATAAGATCATGCACTCAAGAGAGTTCTGGTTTATCTAAAGCCCCGTAAACCTTTCTTTAAAGCAAAATAAAAGAAATTCTCCAACTAGAGTTAGTTGGCTTCATCAGAAGAGAGAATCAGATCTACAAAATGAGATACAGAACTGGATCTCAAGTCCAAAAACTTCTAACTTCACCTATTATAAAATGTTACAGTAAGACGAGCTTTAAATGGGCCTTCAAGAGGGGCAGCCTTTCATTTAATGTAGTCCATCTGCAGGATGACTACAGCAGGTCAGCAGGCTGCTCGGCTATTTTACCTGAATGCAACAACTGCCACCGGCCTTTGGGCAAAGTTACTGTTCCTGCACTTGCAAACATCTGCTAGTTTATCAGCAAGTATTTTAATAAATATCACATACAATTATCCAGCAGGATTGAGGTCTTCACAAGCAGTATCAAATCTTAAGAAGCCTAACTCCCCCTGCTGATTCTTTACCAGGGAAGAAATTCAAATTTTTAAAGCAAAAGTAGCAAGAGAGATATTAGCAGTATATGCAAATGGTTGATTCTGTTTACTTATCTTTATTAAAATCTGTTACAGAAAGGAGTGATATTTTAGTTTGGTAACTTTCTTTAAAAAATTGCTTTTCAAAAAACCCAGTTCATTAAATGCTACAGTTATTTGTTCACCTGTCTTTACTTTTAATATGAACACAAGCCAAAACATATAAAATGCTGGAGAGACATCTGAAGTAAGTGTATGAAATATGCTTTATTTTTCCTTCTCTGATGGGCCATAACTAGAGTGGGATGTGTTTAATCAAACAGAAGATTAGGAGGATTTAAGGGAGCGACGCCAGATGTTTTCAGGCTACGCTTGAAAATGAGAAAGCAGACCTGCAAAGATTCCATAATATTAGAATAAGAATTTACATAAAAATAGGCACACCTGCAGTTTTCTACAGATATATTTTCAATTTCAGTTATATACATTCAGCATTGTTCAAGTAAATCTAGTGTTTCACCAGTGACTTCTGATACTCTGGGTTTTGCATTTTCTGGCCTTTACTGAGAGGCAGGAAAATTGAGTTTGCCAGAATAATGTCATTAATAGTTTGATAAAACCACAATGAATGCAAATCCCCCCAAAGGCTGGCTCTTTCTGCAATATCTGAAAATGTAAGTAATTAACTAAGAATGAAACGTGTGTGTAATTACCTACCAAAACCACATTGTACTGTTGGGTAGCTTGCTCCTTTTTCTAACTCCTTGCTTTAGTTTTGCTAGGTCTTTGTCTTAATTTAGAAGGCAAGGCCAATAATTAGAGAAAATTGTCTGAATTTAGTTTCCTGAAACACAGACTTTGTGTCTAAACTATGCTTGCTTTGTTTTTTTAAGAGATCTTGAGATAATTATGATCCTTTTTATATCAGTATAAATAAAAGGTTCTAGGTACTTCAGCAAATATAAAAGTGCAGAGAGACATATCCAATGCTGAATAACTTGAAGATATTGACTCAACTGATAACTGGAATCTTTCAGGTCCTGACGTAAATAGCTAGGAAAAACATCAGTACGACAAGAACTGCAGGTGTTCACGGCAGCTCCAGTTCAGTCATTTTCCTTCAGAAACAGAGCCTGCAGGACAGGCAGCAGAAGCCATCCAAGCAGCTGAAAATCCTTCCTGACAGCCAGCTTGCAGTACCTTCCAATTACTTCTCAAAAAGGATTGGGATTCCATTTTAACTACAAATAAGACATCCTCAAGGTTACAAAAAATTAAAGTTAAACACCACACTCTGGACTGGAAGACTCAGCCTACTTTAAATGCAAGAAATTAAGCTGTTACATTTAAAACAACTTACTACTCTTAAGGATGTACTTTAAAAGTTTAGGACTGTTACTACACCTACACAATTTTGATGATTAAGTATGCAAAGTCTCCTGAAATACACCTAGAAATTTGTGTCAGACACACAACAGTAAACACTGTTCCCACAAACAAGCAGTTGCTGCTACAGTTCAGCCCTATTCAGAGTTACTGAACACATCAAGCAGGAAAGAAAAAAATCACTGAAATAATACTACTGTTAGGCTTTACTCACTAACACCTTCCCCAGCTACTGAATTTAAGCTCTTTTCATTGAGGAAAACAATTCACTAGGCTGAGATTAAAAAAAAACTCCCAATAAGGTTCACAAAGATTTCATTTTCCTTAGATATGAAAAGATGAGCCTAAAGTTTCTAAATGCAGATGAACCCAAACACATCTGTGAACACTACCAGAAGCTTAAGGGAAAAAGGAGGAAAATAACCATCCACCTCTTACTATCTCCCCTTCCCCACGCTCCCCAAAATTTTTCCTTCACAAGTTAGTGCACCAAGTAAATTTGAGATTTTAGAGAGAGGGAGGAATTACTCTCTCTGCTGATTCTTAAGCTATTTGGAAAAATGGGGACTTTGTAAAACACGTGTCCCTGGATCCTACTCTACAGCTCATCTCCAAGATAAGTATACTACAGTTTCGATTGCCAAAGCCATTTTTCTTTGAAGTACTCTGAAGTCATGCCTTGGATATTGTACCTCTGAAGTTCATAGTAGATTAATATGTCTGCAAGCAGCACTAATTGACAATTTGAAAACCTTGTTGGGAATTCATCATTTCCACAGGGCCTGGATATACAAGACCCTACTTTTTATTTTGCAAAGAGTTTTTCAGGATGTTTTGGCAACGCTACTATAAAAGACAGAAGAAATATGGACAAGATAACTGCAGGAAAAGAATTAAGCAGTGATGGAAAAACCTTTGCCAGCAACCCCCCCCCCAAGTAAACAGAGTATACTTCAAATCGTGCCTTGCAGCAAAAATCCTCTTCAAATCTTAGCAGCAGTTAGCACAATAGGCTTTTGTTGTTTACAGCAATAAATGAGGGGCCATTCAGCTTGCTTCAGAAGGCTTCTGAAGGACATATAATCAACCCATGTACCACAAATCATTCCAGGTTCTTTTGCAGGTTTTGCTCAGAGACAAATGGTTGTGTCACTCTGTCAAAGTGAGCGTCTGCACTTGTGGAACATGCAATAGGATAAAAAAGGTCAACACCAGCATATAAATATACACAACACAGACAGCTAATTGCAGATATAATAAATAGAAAGCTCACATAGCTAGCATCATCTAGCATGCACATTTATTTAGCATATACTACAAATCACTGTCTGTTCTACAACATTTTTACCAACTACATCAGTTACCATTTTTAAATAAGCAAATCAATATAAGCTAATGCAACAGAACAAAAAGGCTATCTCCAAGATCACACACACACACACACACACAAAAAAAAACATGTAACAGACTAAGCATACTTGGGGCAGTCTCAAATAGCTGTTCTGCTTCTCTAAATGTGACAGGACTCTGCATGGTTATTGAAAATTTTTAACACAGCATGAAATCTAACCCTAATGGCTTCTGAATAGGGAAAACTTCTGAAAAAGTTAAAATTAATGAGACAGTAAATAAAGCTATATGAAATACAGTAGAACTATTTCCTGTACGATGGCAACCTAGCCAACTGAGCCAGAGCCATCTGGCATAAACACAGACACAGGCAGCATCTAAAATTCGAGGCGATATTTCTGTGGCACTGAAAAGAAAAATGATTCAAATGCTTTTCCATTTTGAAAAAAAAAAAAAAAAAGGATGGGGAACTTCTGAAGCTATGCTTAGGTTCAACGATTTGGAAAGCTACTGCATATTGTAATCCTGAAATTCAGATATGAAGAAAGGAAAGACATTATTCAGGCAACAAAATTACTGTCACACACACACACACAAAAAAAATAGCTCTGAGAAAATAAAAAAGTGGTTTTAAATAAATGAAAAATGAAATCATTTGTACGTAGTCCAAAACTCAGTCTGTTAGAAATAGCAACCTTCAGCTGCTCCCTACTTCATCTGAGTGTATTGCTATTAGAAAGGCCAAACTCAAAGCACCACAGATTTATTGGCTTTCCTCCGATTGTTTCAAACATTATCTCTCTCCAAACTGTAGGGGGTTATTTTGCCATTTTCATCTGATACACGGAGTTCTACATAATAAATGCCTTGGGAGTCCGCTGATTTGAGGATTAATGCTGTATCCTCCTGTATGGGTCTCAAGAAGCAGGAAGTCTGAGTGACAGGGAATACTTTTTACTAGAATTACGATCCCTGGTAATTCAACTGCTGGTAGGCTTCTCTCCAAAGGGCTGAATTGATGATGCATACTCATGAGGCAATTTCACTTATTACGATACATTCATTACAATATATACACTCATTTGTATTTTGTACTGCAGAGTGATTTTCATGCATTTGCAAGATCAGAACAAAATCAAAACTAAGTTTTGAAACCTAGCCAGCATTGGATTATTTTGTATTATGCAAACAGCCATAGCAATCAACCTTTGGTCACAATTCTTCCAGATCTCTCTATTATTATCATCTAGTATTATTTAATAGCTCACAAACTGTCTGCATGAAAGATTAAAAGCCTTTTCAAATAAGTCAAAAAGGTCTTCTAAGTGAGCATGATTCCATTAGTTCCTCCATTCAGGATGCTAGTCAAAATCCCTTTGTTTATGTTGCTTGAGAACAGTAGCAAGGGAAATATTAAAGCATTTTGAGATCTGTGACAGCTAACTAACAAGTGTTTTTGCTAGAGGACTGAAAGGAGCTAGACATGATTCTTCTAAGAAAGAAATGAAAGAAAATAAAGAACAGCAGCAAGCCTAGCTTCTATTCTGAGGAAGCTATTGGACACTGATAAAGGAGAAACATTAAAAACATTTAGAAATATATTATTTATGAAGAGACTGTCATTAGGAATTTATCAAAGGAAGATTAAGACTCACAAATTTGTCTGAATTCTCATTGCTGAATTGGGATGCAAAGACAGTGGAAATGATTTATTCTTTTTCAAATTTGATGCTTTAATATCCAAGAGTTTGATTTGCAGCTTCACAGTCAGAAAACACACTTACAAGAGAGCAGTACTCATCTACAGAACAACAGAGGGCCAAGCAAGTTTCCTCTTGAATAGTGAGAAACTGAAAAAATCTCCTTCAGCATCCTTATCAACAGGACTACAATTTCATGGTGCTAAGCAATTCCCACAGCTAAAAGTTATTACTAAAACCACTTGAGTCCTGTGGTTCACGTGGTTTCTGTGCCCCTGCATAGTAGACCATGGTGGAAACCTGGAATGGATACCTTCTCACATACATGAAGCACCAGGCATGAAGAACTGTACTTGATAAAACCATCCTTACCTCCCCAAGAATGGCCCATTTAAGAGATGTTTTTAAAGGACATTTAACTAATAGTTTGCCAGCAACGTATCTTGTTCCAGGGAGCAGGTGAATAATTGAGACCAAAGCTTCAGGTCATCAACAGCTATGATATGTTACTCGATAGCAAAAGAGGCAAAGGCATGGAAGAGACATCAGGGATGCATATTCTTGACTGACCTTTAAAATCAAATCATGCCCTTAAATATTTATCCTTGCTCAAATCGAAAAAATAAAGAGCTTATGGAATAAGTGTAGATCTCAAAGGTCTGCACATTAACATTCATTAATACAGAGAATTGATAGCTGGGGGTCACAGACAAAAATTAAAAAAAAAACTGAAGACTGAAAAATACATGAGCTTTTTCTGTAAGTAGCTGACAAAAATTCCCACCCAATAGAAGCAACATATTTTATGAAGCAGGAGCACTGCAACAAAACGGATAATGAAATATTTTAAATACTAAAAATATACCTATTTCAATTCCAATAGCAAGTTAATTGGAACTTCGGGTGTTTGATGATGATATTTAGTATAAATATCTGATCCCAAGATGATGTATTACATTTACACATTTAGCCCCTTGCCAAAAAAAATGAAAATATGATACCATTTTACTGGTGAAATTAAAATACAAATGTAACTGGAAAATGCACCTTTCCCAAGAAACTTTTTTTAAAAAAAAAAAGCTGAATTTTCAGGATTGATATTTTCCTCCCCAGAAGCGTGCGAAGAACACTTAGAAAAACCACTGCATATTTAGAACAGCGTTATAAAAAGGTAGATAGAACATATTTGGATACCTAAATGCTTATGTATTCTAGACCTTGATTCTCTGTGTGCTTAATGGGGGAAGATGATACCTAGGAAGAATTCAAAGGGATGAGGCAGCAATATATACAGATTTCACAATTCCCTCATCATTTTGAGAAAAGCGTTCTGATGATCCTAAACATTTTAAACCACAGTGCAGTCTCAAATGAACATTTAAAATAAAAATGTAGTCCTGCTGCCCAACATTGCTAGTAGGGATATTTAACAAGCCTAAGATATTACAGTAAATCATGCTCATACATTTTCTATACAAAAGAATGAGTCAGAGCACAAGGTTAAAAAAAATCATTTGCCAGTGACTGAACACAGAAAGCAAGTGCTAGCTTTCAGACAAAGGTTTTGACAACAGTTTGAAAGACATCAAGATATCAAAGACAGCTCAACAGGCATCTTTATCATGCTGGATGGGAGTTGAAATGTAGGTTTATGCAGAAAAAAAGCAGGTCACATTCTGCTATGCATATTATCACTTGGTAATTCCTTTCCTCATCAGATGTTCGCAACTCCTCCTGTCCTCAGTTCTGCTATGAATTATAGATATTGTTCTGACAAAACTATTAAGAAGATGAAAGAGCAGCCAGGTTACTTCAATACCTACGTCTGAAACTTGAAAGAAGGAAAAATGTATTTAGAAAAGAAGCCCTGATTGCAGGAGTTACGTTCTGAAACAAACTACCTCTAGCTTGAAGTATATCAATAAATCCCTATTCTGACATACTTGTAGAGAAGTGAATGCCAAGGAAACAAACAACAGTAACTGAATTACTCCTGAAAAGAGGAACATTGCCGTCTTGACAATTTCTGGTTTAAATTCACAGATATTTTTTTTTTGTGAATCAAAAATGAAAGACCTCAAAACAACAACTTGGACCTATGAGGGCAGGGAACACTTTGGGTTTAAGTTTATCACCTACTTCAGGCAAAACTCTAACTAATCCTAGAGATAAAGAGACAGGTTTGTCCCTACCCACCTACACAGGTGAGTAGGAAGTGTTTGACTGCATGCAAAAAAAAAAAAAAAGGAACCTTTTTTGAAGACAACTGCCACCTCCCCCTCCCCAAGTAATTAAAAATTATGATTTACTTGTCCATAACTATAAGACAGATAGGCACATTAATACATTGGTACATGTACAGATTAAATGTTTACTTTGAGGATCTTTTGTCATGCATTCACATCGTGTCATATCATAGTTCTGCCACAGCAGCCATTACAGCAGCAGTTACTATTCACCCAACACAACATTCTGTTTTCCATCTTGAACCTCTAAGTTTCCATCACACATAAAATTCAGTAAGGTGGGAATGTGCATGAAACCAGCATTTTTCACACGATATACTTTCTCAAGTGCATCTCTTACATATGACATATAGAGCTAAAATAACTTTGAAAGAGCAACTACATGCAAAGCCTTATTACCTGAGGGTGTATCTCAAACCTCCAGAACTCCTGACAGTCTAGTCATTATGAGTCACCCTTCAATGCATTAGCTCTAAATGAGCCAGATGTGTTGAAATATTTAAGTCCCTAGTTAAGCCCTTGGGACTTCTAGAGAGATCCTCCTATCTGTAATGCATGTATATGTATCTCTTGGTATAGAGATACAGAGTTATGTGTGCGCAATGAAGGTACAAGAGTTTACAAAATACCTTAAAATATAGTAAATTTTTGTTTAAACATGTATATATGCATATTTTTTTTTGTTTAAACTTGTATATATGTATACATTTCCTCTCTGGGTTAATACATTAAAAGCTAAACTATTTATCCTGATGCTCGGAATTCATTTTCATTATAAAGCTTATTGGTATCTCAAGCTTTGGAATATACAAAATGTAATACACCAAAAAATCAGTTATTTCACTCATTTTGAACAACTGACAGAAGGAAAAAAAGTTTCTAGCAAACTCTCTTCTGGCAAAGATCACAAAAATCAAATGTTTTGCATCTCAAAACATTACTGATATTAAAAGGCAAACCTTTGCTGCCTTCAAATGGTAGTGCTACCCAGGTCATGCACCCTTAGCAACACCACTGCTCTTTGTGAGGACATAAATTTATGCAATACATCTCTACTTATGTATCATGATCATATTTTCTGATTACAATAAAATATGCTGAAATTAGTTGAAAAATGGCATCATTTCATCCAGTTTTAAAGATGATTAACCTAACAAGACAGCAAAAAAAAAAAACAAGATATAAGCAAAAGCACAACAAAAACAAGGAAAACAAATACACTCTAAGGAACTCTGTGACAGTGTCTATGAATTTGATTATCAGTGTCACTGTGAGTTAAGATGCTATTACAGACAGTATGCTAACAAAACGGGTTTCTGCTTTTTCAACTTCTCATTGAAGTATGAAGCTAACTTCAGCATCAGCAGAGAGGATACCATAAGATAATCAGATGATTCAGTTTCAAATGCTTTAACACTCTTGATTAACTGGGAGCCATGCACATTATTTACTGCTTAACACCCCTTGAAATCATGTCATTCTGGATTTGGCCTGATATGTGTTCTTTGTTTCATGGCCAACTTAGCCACACAAAGCCATGACTTCTTTTATTCTAGATGCCAATGTTAGCCCTATCCACCTACCACAGCAACTGCACCAAATTCACACACACACACACATCAAACTAATTTGGCATCTATTCTATTCTCAGTTTTAATAAAATAGACAAGATTTTTTTAAAAAAAGTGTGACTTTCAAAATACCTCATTTCAAAATATGATTTTTGTTTTTTTCAGCTGTTTCTTTTAAACATATTAGACCTTATTAAACAGAAAGCTTTGCTTTGCCTTACTAAAAGCTGTTCCTCCAGATATTAAAAGGATATCTAGGTCTGGTTCCAAGACCAAAGACAGATAGCTAGCTATTCACCAGTAGTTCATGTCTGATGTAGTAAATGTGAAGGTACATCCCTGATTCTCAAGGTATTCACAGATAATTGTTGATAAAAAACACTAAAATTAAAGTTAAATTAACACAGTGAAGAACGACTGCACATTTCTTGATGACAAAACTACCAAGGCTTTTATTTAAGCTTTGTTTGGGAGGTAGTTTTTTTTTTCTCCTTTAACTAACTATAAATAGACACGTGTAGGTTCTGAAATTTAAGGATTGCCTCTAGAAGATTAACTATAGCCTACAATTTTGCTGAAATTACATGCATACCAATAAAGTGGGACTGCAACTAAGTGTTGATATGATTCAACTTTACTTTACAGTACCAAAGAAACTGAAATAAAGCATTACTACCTGAGCATCTACTACCTAATATACATATATTGCATATTCACAGACATTTTATCTCAAAACATTCTGAAAATATCACAGATCTTTCACATGATTTAACAGCTATTTCAGAGCTGCATAAAAATACCTCATCAACTAGATGTCTACACATAGGCTCCAAGACTCATTCCCCTCTGAGAATACAAAATCTACGTTAAAACTAAATTTTTTGTACTGATTCCCTTGATCTGGAGACCTCTTGTGAAACAATGCTACTGTCAATAGGAACAGAAACCAGTCAATCGTAGCGAGAACAGAACATGTAAAATGGAATTTTTGCTGCTGAACTTATTGCTTATCAGAATGGAAATCTTCCCGGGATGCCTGTGTTAAGTGAAGCAAATCCAGCAGGACTCAAAAGGTGAAGAGTGCTGATGCTTAGCAGTGAATTCTATAAAACTTACATGTCAGCTGGTCCCTATTAACAGCTTCAGCTCACGTATGCCATGGTCATACTTTTCACAGCAGCCTTTGCTGACTCTGGTTCGAGTACCCTTTCAGAAAACCAGTTGTTACGCCAATAAATTGTTAAGTTCAACATAAGCACATGTATTTTCACTCCTTCTTTCTCCCAGCCTCTACACGTCCCAGCTTTCATTAAAAGAAACTACAGGAACAACTTTAATGAGGCTGTATCAGACCTTTGTTTTCGTTCAGGTTATAGAGGCTGAATTTGTGCATGCTTCAGCTGAAAAGTGAAAGGTAATTTATCAGCTGTTTTCAATCTGTAAGCTAATGGAATCAGTTCTTCTGGTGAAGAAGGTTAACCAAACTCATCTCTACTATTCCCCTATTCCTCTACAGGAAGATTTTAAATCTTTTAATTTGGAGCGAACAAGGTTGCAAAATCATTTTACAAAGAAAATGAGTTTTGTAAGCAGATTTACATTTTGCAGCACCATCTGTTCTCTTGTATGACTTAATGCTTTAAACTAAGGGACTGAAGCATGTTTCAGGACTGTGCTGCTACAGTGGAGGTGACAGCTCAAAACTTGCTCAATTTCTTGTAAACAGATGTGGCCAGGACCTTCAAATCCTTGCTAGGATAACCTGACATTGCTTCTAATTTTCTAAGATACTATAAAGTTGCATTGCACTTTAAAGTTGCATTCCAACTTTTTGTTTTGTGTTTTTGTTTGTTTTTAATTTGAATAGCTATATTAAAATATGACTGGACTGTTAAGCATTTTTAATGATAGATGCAAGAACATAGTGAAATGAAACATGCATCAGTGGATTCGTTGCTGCTCCTTACAACAGTTAAACATCCCATAATCTTTCTTCTTCCTACTAAGACTGTATAATCACAAGCTGAAATTTTCAATAACATGCTTGCATGCAAGATTTATTGCATGCTCATACAATACTGAGCCATTTTTCACATGTCAAACCACAAACCTATTCTCAGAACTACTTTTTTCCCTCAATTAAAAGTAAAATCCCAGCAACAGAAAAAAAAAAAAAGGTAACAGAATTTGTGTTTTAGTAAAACATGAGATCTATAGTCATGTTCTGGGAAAATGTCTAAGCCTATTTGAAAACTTAATTTCACAGGTGGAAACAGACAAGTGAAAATTACAGTAGAAAGCAATGCAAGAATTCATGCCTGTGGAGCTTGAGGTAAGGGCTTATGACCCCATAAAAATGATTTGTAAACTGATTAAAATCAATGAAATCATAAATTTCTTGTATATAATGAAAGCACACAATTTATGTTGGATTTCCTTTATTACAATGCCACAATAAAAAGAAAGGGACAAAAATGACCATTGTGGTACTAAAAACCAAAGTATTTGATGCAATTCTAAGGAGGAACTAAATAAGGGAATAAACTTATGTTATTAACTAGACAGTGATCTAACCAAACACGCTAAGGAAAACCACATTACTTAAATATTTGTGCTTCTTCAAGGGCCAAAGTCCCATAGAATCACAGAATGGCATGGGTTGGATGGAACCTCAAAGATCATCTAGCTTCAACGATCACTAAAGCCATGAGGGATCTCTATTTGCCTTTCCTCAAACTTCTCCTGAAAGATATCAAATCCTACTCATGTTGCTATTTCCACAGAATGTATGAGGAGTCTGCAGCAGAAGAGAACTTTGCAGCAAAGAGAAAAGAGAAGAAGAAAGAAGGCATAAAGGGTTCCACCAGGTCCCAGTGGGAACTGCACTGCAGCATCACCACCTAATGTCTGACTTCTGTACAACAGAGTGCCAGCTGACTGCCTGGGCAGGGTGTGATAGTCAACAATTCTTAAAAAATTACTTTAAAAAGTTAAACATCTGGAAACTATAAAAAATCTAAGAAAAGCATTAACAACAGTATGCTTTTGCCATTTTTCTTAACGGATATTTAAATATTAATACACTGAGGCCAAGCTGTCCCCTTTCCCCTGAACCCTTATTGTACGAGTATAGTAGAATTCACTAGTCTGTACCATCTGCTAACCTTCCCTAAATACTTATTCTTTAGAAATCAAAGTAAAGGCATAGGTAGAATTTTTGTTTCTTTCATCAACTAGAGTCAGCCTGTCTTCTGGACATATGAAAACAAAAGGTATTGGCTTCTCTCTGAAATACTCTAGCTAGCCTAAGAATGCACTGATAATGTATTTAGTTTGTATTTCAAGCAAATCATATGAATTTAGGGATTCGTTTGGTAATGAGAACTGAATCAATTGATATGAACTACAATTGATTTGACTACAACACAAAGATCAAGCTACTAGGATTTCTTGATTCAGCTCTCATATTATAAGCATCTACTATCATCCCTCAGATTTTGGCAACTATATTTCTAGAGGCATTGAACAATCAGAAGAGGGACAACTCGAGGGAAAGGAACACTTTCAAATTCATCACATTTGCCAGGCACTAAATTTCATCAATCAAACAAACAAACAAACAAACAAACAAAAACCCTGAAGCACAAAATAAAAAATATTTTTCTCTCAGCAGCCAGAAAATATTTCCAATTATCTTTTTTTTTTCTTTTTTTCTTTTTTTCTTTTTTTTTTTTTCTCCTAGAAATGGTATCTCTAAATGCAATTTCCCCAGATCCTGAATTCTGGCATGCTTCTACTTCCATGAACTCAACAGGATACTTACTAACTTCAGAGCTGCCAAAACATACTTTGAATAATTCCACTCCAAAATCATTTTATTGTTAAACAAAAATTAAGTTAGTGCAAAAATGATCAATCATTGAATTGTAAACAATCCTACGGGAGATCTATATTGTATCACTCCTCTCAAACCACTGAAGAGTTCCAACCTCCAAAAACAATCCTTGGATTAGTATGAAAATCGGCTTGTTGATTGAACTACGCATACATGAAAGCAAAATTAGGACAAAAAGGATTTTTTGAAAACCAGCATCAGAGAATATATTTTTTCACATCCATTTAACACAAATTTGTCACAAGAGCATAATTGCAAACAAAAATGTAATTTACCTATAACTACATCATGGCCATCAACCAGGCCTGCAGAGAACAGCTCCTGAGAAACGCCATCTGCTGTGTCTGTCCAAAAGGTGAAATGAGTAAGGATGAGAACCCACAAAAACAAAGTATCCAAAGCAATATAACAAAAACATATTTTAGTTCATAAACTCCCATGGTGGTAGGCTTGAATTCAAAATCATCTTTCATTAGGAGGGAAAAAAAATACCACAATTTTCCAAGATAATTATCTTATCAGCCTCTACACAGCAAAATGAGGTGATGATTTGATTTATTACAAACCCCCCTACAGTCCTTTCCTGGTCACTAACATTTCTTCTCTATTTAACTAGGTTCTCTTACATGTTTACAAATTCAGTATTTTCATGACCAAGAAAATAAACTATATTTTGGGGGTGTTTTCACTGCTTCCCTGAACACCTCTATTGCTCCACATATTAGTGCTATGCTATATTAGGTTTTCTTGTTTGTTATCAGTGGAGTTGGTGAGTTACACGGTTATTGCTTCCTTTGAGGTCTAGGCTCAAAATACGTTTTAAGTATTGTGACCCAGGAGATGGAGAGCTTTGGGTGGGCATCAACTGCTGCACCTGTGTGAATTAATTCTGAAGTCCCTGTGCCTACTACTTGTTTCTGGATAAAGACTTGGGAAGGCTTAAAGGTAAGTAGGAAACAGCAGGAACGAGCCTATGTTCCACCAAAGTCTCAACTGCATATGGCGTATATGCCAAGTATCTGCATGGAGTGCGTTTTTTGGGGCTGTTAAAAAATTTGCATAATTTCCTCAAGAAAAACACGTGAAAAACAACATAGCTGAGTGATTTGCAATTTCTGCAGAGCTTTGAGGATAAGAATCAAAGCCTTGTTCTGGCTGCCTTGGTGATTACTAGGAACAGTCCTGCTGTACTTTACTATGACATATCCTACGTTTTTTGACCAAGTAAGACATCTTGCATGGCTTACATAACTGCTTGGAGAATATTTAAGTTATTCTTTTGACAGTGACTAAACCAGAATACTCTGTGCCAAGTTAAGTAAAGAAATCTCTCTTGTTATTACCCATTATCAAAATTAATGAGAAGCGCAGGTAGACAACAGAGTATATTCACAGAACTATTGCATAAGAAAGATATTACGATTTACAGGAAGAGATAGATCTTTTTCCAATCTGGTTTCTTTCAAGGTGGATGCTCTTTGAAGGCTATTCTAAGTATAGTGAATACTGACTTCTAAGAAAAATGAAATGTGTTCACAGTTCAAAGGGTTGCTATGTAACAAGAATGATACCGTCTTTCTCAACATACCCTCTTGTGCATTTTATCCCAGTAATACCTTGTATTCTTCAAACAAAAATAAATCTTATGACTTCTTACAACTCTTAGCATTGGAAAGCCAATAAAGTTCTACAAGCATTCAGTAGAATCATCAGTTTCAACAACAGAATTAAGTTTGGTGATGATACATAAGCTAGAAATGCATCTCAACTTCCAGTTGAAGACAACATTTGAAACAGGGTGTACACTTCATACTCGTTAACAGAATTTCTTTTATTACAGAGGGCAAGTAAACTCAAATATTACCACCATCACCACATGTACTTTTATGGCTATTATACTGCATTTCCTATGATGTCTTCCAAATGTGAAAAAGTGAATTTCAAAGCCATAAATATCACTCTGCAAGATCTTACATACCACACAGTTCACCTCAGTAAGGCACAAAATTGATGAAGTATACTGTGTAGATTATACCGTACATTACGCTACCTTTTCACTAGAATTTACATACATCTGCTATTCTTGTTGAAGTCTTTACTTAACTTAATACAAAGAACTTAATATAAACTTCTGCATACTAGGGGACATTCCACAGAGGTAGTTTATATTAACCATAAGCAGTAATCAGTTTCTGAAATACCTGTATGAACAATAAAAGAATTATTCAATTGAAAGAGCCTTACCTCTGCCTGGAGTAAACTCAAACCTTATGTCATTAAGTTCTTTTCTGGAGTTCCTGAAAAACATTCAGTGAATATATTAAAATATAATGAAGAACGGCTTATTCAGAGTAACAAAATTCAGCTTTAAAATATGCTTTTAAATATGTGAAGAGTACTTAATTTTATATTCTAATATTGCCCCAACTGGAGGACATATCCAAGATGATTAAAAAAGCTAAAATCCCAGCAAATTTATATTCTCTCCATATCAGATCAATGTATTATGTGAGGTTTATAAAATACATTTTCTTACCTATGACAAATACTGACATAATTCTTTGTTACAGATCAGTTTTCACTCTTAGAACTACAGCCCTCAGATGCAAATTTTACAATTAAAACTGCTCCAATAAAACAAATCTTCAGCATTAAGGCTTCAACACTTCTCATTTACAAAGCTCTTCTGGAATCTGAACTAATACACACAAACCAACCAAACAAAAAGGGGGAAAAAAGCCAACACATCTTTGATGCATGGCTTGTTTTTATCCTCCTTCACAAAATCAGAGTATACCAGCTAAAGCCAGTGGAAGACTAGCTCTTGGTTCTTTCATGCCTTTAATAAAATATGAGAAAATATATTTTTATAGACTGTCATGATTAGAATCATAGAATCATAATGGTTGAAAAAGACTTCTAAGATCATCCGGTCCAACTATCCACCCACCACCAATAAACCATGTGCCTAAACACCCTAAGCAGTAATTTACACAGGCTTCATTCAGAGCATATTCTGTGAAAAGGGACATTGCTTCTTAAACCTAATCAGATGATCTGGAACTTTGCAACAGGGTATAAAATCTGTCTACAACTCTCCCTATGCACAAGGGCCAGAACCCTGCTTGATATTCCCACATCAAATCAGGCAGGTCAGAAACAGCAGCTGCAAATCCCATCCTTGATATTGCCCAAAAGAGATGTTCAGTTATTTTGACATTCGCATACCCTACTTACATTTACCAGACCTGCCAGATTCCTGATTTTCTCTCTTAGTGAGTCATTTTCATGACAATCTCATGATTAATGGTAAAGCTACATGAAATTAGCATCAGACAAAGTACAAAAAATAACATACTAGCTTTCTAATGACAAAACCTCAGGTCCTCAGAACATGCAAATAGCATTGGTAAGCAATTTTTTTTAATGTGAACTTTCCTCAACTTCAAAATTGCAGCTCTCCCAAAGCATCCCAACAGGAGAGACTCCACCACGTTTTCATGGCAATATTTTGGTGAAAACCAACAAAAAGATGCTTAGGCTAAAAACATCTGCCTACTCTAAACAATAAAATAACGTCCTATATTTCCTTCCAATCTTCAAAAGATACTCTGCCATACCAGCTCTACCAGTTTAACATAGTCTGTACGGTATATATCACACTTCTCCAAGAGTCATAAAATATTCACTTGGATTTAATGCTCCCAGTCGGAGATCAACTACATACAGAGAAGCTCATTTAAGAGACTGAAAAGCAGGTTTTGATGCACAATGTCCGCTATGAAGCTGTTTTGAAAAGAAAAACTTCTTTTACTGACCACCTTTGCCTCAACAGTGGAGGTCCTTCATATACATAAAATAAATGGCAGCGCACAAAAGCCAGAAGTTTTCGGCCTTTGTGTTTGCCCCTGAGTGCTTTAACTAGTTAAATATATTACACAGTCATACAGGACTTACTGCCCATGTTACAGAATTCCTTTATAACCTCATTCTGTGTTCCAACACTCTATCCCTTGCACGTTTCCAACTTCAGCTTTAGTTAATAATTTCTACCATCAATAAAACATTAGTTTCTTCACAAAATAGATGTCCACCTCATTTTTGGAAATGGCAAGCTGACCTGAGCACAGGGATGAACTTAATTGCTGTAGCACACTTTTTCCAATGAATAGCTCAATCCACTTGAAAAGCTAATAGCAACAGAATGTGTTTTGCGGTCTATTATTCTTCTCCTCAGCAAGGAGAACTGTGAGCGAGCTCGTATTTCAGCATTCCAGGTCATGAAGTCTTGCTGTGGGAAAACTAAATCCAACAGGCAAGCATATTCAACTGTGCCTTAGAGCTTTTATCACTTATTAAATACTTACAAAAATATTAGAATCAAAAACCAGCAACACACAGGAAAACCAAAACCAAAGTGATTGGCAACACAGACAAAAGCAAAATAGCAAACCCTGAAAAGTAAGTATGCCACATTCAGTGTTTAAAATGAAGAGTACTCATTTACTGAATATACTGAATGCTTCAAAGCAGAAGGAATTTCAGGTTCCCAAAATTTACTGTAAAAAGCTATAGAATTTCAACATGTTACTACAAAGCTGTGGATAATGCAGCTAGACAGGTACAGATCTACTAGGTTCATTTACTTCTGTTGTAAAAATCTGCTGTCATTATATAGATTGCTGCACTTAGTCTACTGTTATTCAACAGAGAATTAGTATGAACCTCAGCTCCCCACTGCCCGGAAAACCTGGATGGCTTTCTGTCAAGAAGAAAACCACATATGACCCATCTCCAAGTTCCCTTTTGACACTCCACTCCCCTCTGATGAAATTTATTATGTCTAATAAGCTTGTTAAAACTGCTGTTTCCAAAAAAGGTAAGCTGCACAGAAATTTAGCATTCTGAGAGAGGGAGGGGAAGGGGGGAACAGAGATGTTTTGACTGAATGTGGGATTTAGCTCAGACTTACATACCCTCTTCCTACACACATTTTTGAAGGGGCAAATCAAGGGAATAAAAACTTTCTCACACCTTTGCAGAGATAAACCATAAAATCTTGCTTATTAGCAGCTATACCAAATTGTTCCAGCCTGCATATCTTTTTACACGTAGTCAAACACTAACTACAGCTGATGAGAAGGAATTCTGTATATTTAGCACTCTTAACAATCACCTATTTAGAAACTAACAGATGAGGCTCTCAGATGACCTCTTTCCCCAAACCTCCCATAAAGCATGCAACATATAAAAATGGCTCTGAGTAACTACAAACTTCCCCAAAACTGACCAACTTTCTAACAGACCAATACAGCTGGGTGAGAGACCAGCAGCTCTCAATATACTCTTTCCTATACAAGGGTGAAAATGGGGTGTATTTTACTTTGTTTTCAAATTGAAGAGGTATGTTAGTCAAATTTGTTTATTCAAGTGAATGCAAAAATTCAAGAAAGGTTGATATGCACTGAGCTGTCCTACTTAATACTTAACTATTTTGAATTTAGGATGCTGCTGCATTCTGTCTAATTGTACTCTATTATTCAGGAAAGAAAACAAAGGAAGTTTGGTGAGATTCATTAGCTAGAAGCCTGTAAGTGCTTTTGCTTCTGGTTCCATTACCTTCCAGACATTTATTGATTTCCATAAATTATTTATACCATTATATATTCCGCCCAAAAGAAGATGCACTTGATTTTTCCCCTAAAAGCTGTTCATGGTCTTCTCCAGTCTTCAGACACTTTGCTGGTTCTAGTTAGTCACTGTTCCTGCAAATTAGTTTCCCTGTTGCCCCCCCACCCTCACTTTGTTGACAACTGTTTGGGTTCATCAGTTTATTTGCATGCAACTTCCAAGTACCATTTCATTTGTTCACTGGAGTTCTCTTTTTAGTTACATGAATTACACTCACAACATGCAGCAGCACACAGAGACTTTATTACTGCTAAACAGAAATAGTCTTTGAAGAAAGGCACTTATATCTTTGTGATTAATAATTTTATCTTTTCCCATCGTTTCTTAATGGTCCCTGGTTTCTCTAATACATTTGTGGAAAATGGTTATTTCCATTTTAAAATGCAAACTCAGACCTTTTTGCCATCTCTTGTAATACCTCTTCTTTGCTTCTTGCTCTCTGTGCCATTAGACAGATATACCTTGATTATCATAGATACGGATAGCCCATCTCTTCTAAAGAGTACTAAAGTTTTAAACACTTTTGTGCATTTTAGCATACTGCAATTTATTAATTTCCTGTTTTTTTTCCCCCCTACTTTAAATAAGAGCAACACCAAAGCAAACTATGCTAAGATATTTTGTTAGCCATCTTCCTTGGTAAATAATTTCAGAATTTAAAACTTTGCACCTTACAAAAGTACATTTTCCAAAACTTTACTATGATTTTTCATCAGGGACATGTGATGTCCACGTTAAGATTACCAGATCTGCTTTCTGATTTTCTAGGAAGTAAGAGCTCCTCAAAGAACCAGAAAAAACACGTGGGCCAACTTCATGACTTTGCCCCCTCTGCCTTTGGGCTTAGAACAGTCTGTTATTAGAAGATGACACACCAACACTCCATTTTGAAGGAGATGATTTGCAAAACAATGTTTATATTTACAAAGACCAAGATTAGAGAATAAACAAATTACACAGCCAGTTAGACTGATACAGGTGTCTTGGAAAAATCAGACATGAAGATTTCAGACATCCACATTTAATGAGAAAGCCTTAAAAGTAACTACCTGATAGTCTAATTCCTGCTATCGTCAATTAAATGTTCCATGCAGTTGATAGATCTACATCACTGAACTACCACTTATGGTATGAGATTAAGATAAGAAATCATGTTGGTGTAATGACAACAGTGTAGATTGGATACATCAAATGTCAAAATGTCTTTAGTCCTTCTACGCAAGACGCCAATCATATAAGTGAGACTGAAGAAAAATATGTATTTTGGAATTAAAATGAAGGCCTAAATCACACTAGGGTATCTTGACTATGTACCAAACGGATTTTCATTCTTTTTTACTACTTCATTTTTTTTCAGATGTTTATCCACTACCTCTTATAAAGAGTTATCTAAAACATCATCTATTCCCAACAATTTTCAGCATCTTCCATATACCCTTTCAGAAGAGTCTATATTCCTTGATGAAATACATGTTATAATAGCGAAGTAACAAGTATGCACACTCTTCCTTTCTAAAAGGAAGGAACCCTTCTCAACCAGTCTTTCCCCTCCCCATGTTCCTCCAGGCCTCATTCCCACCAGTGCAGAACTTCACCCACTATCAGGGATTTCTGGTGTTGGCCAAGTCTACATCAATTTGTTTTAACAAAAAACACAAAAGAAAACACTCAAAATAAACATTACACTTGTAAAAATTTTAGGTCTCACAGATGCTCTTCCCCTCTGATATTTGAACTACATTAAAAATAGCACTAAAACAAACTAAGTTACATTGGAAAATAAACAGTTCAGTATATCTTAGGAAACAACGGCAAGCAGTATGCTATTTGCACTACCTCAACTGCAGTTGTTGCTGTAATCAAGAAGGCAGAAGCATTTAAATGACCTCTGCTCATTTAGACTGCAGAGAAAACATTTCCATCGAAACAGAGCTGCCTAATCAGAGTGATAGCTAGGCTGTACGTCTTGGAGATGTACCCATTCAATTTCCATTCTGCAACTCTGGGGCAAGATCTTTGTATGCAGAATGCAAGAAACGTAATTAAAGGAAAAGCCCAAAAGACTAGGGTTTGTGTCTTTTTCTTTGTTTAATTTTGCTTATATTTTTTCCTTTGTTATTCAAATATGGGGGGGAGGAAGAGGGGAGTCAGAGCAGAGAGGATATTATTTGTCCCCACCAGCTGGTATTTGAATTCAAAAGATCATCTTCCTTCCTTCATTTCTCACTTTCACATGCTAAAGGTATAATGCACTAGTTAAACATGGGTTTTGAGGTCAGGGTAGGCTGAATGTAGCGGAACAATAACTAAAGCAATAAGAAAAGGAAGCCTGTTTATTAATTTTGTGAATCGGAACTTTAAAGCTCCTATGGTATCATACAAACACAACAGAAGAGAGCATTTACTGTAAAGCAGCATTAGCCTCCTGAGGATTCACCACATGTTTACGTAAATCTGTCTAACACTGCCACACTCAGCTGTCATTTACTAATCAACATCCAGGCACCTCCATTACACATCACCACACTATCAGGAGCAGATCACACATGTATGGCATCCTGAAGGGAGATGGTTCCTCCCAAATTCATTTTAACGATTTAAGTTCCAGATTAAATGGAAGAACATTTCTGTTAACTCTTGGTAGTCTCAGAAAAGATGCTTAAAATCTTCCAGATTGACACCAACCAGAATGGCACTAAAATCTACATGTTAGTAAAATGTGGACCTGAAATACATAGCCCTTTGAAGTCTTTACCATATACTTCAGCAGATTTGGAAAAGCACTCATGAGTTTACAAATTATCCCTCTCCATATACATTACCAAAAAGAGGAAATATGGTTAGGATATGATGTTTCAAGATCAGGTTATAAGACTCAAAAGAAAACACAAAACACCACCATTACCACTTAATGTTTACATGTTCTTAGGTAAAGAACAGATCCCTGAAATGAAGCAGTGCATATATTAAACACTATTTCAAGAGACAGCAGTAATACAGATGGCAAAACACAGCCCCATCGTGTTTTCAAGACTGAAAAGCAGCCAATGTCACAATGAAACACCATCATTTGATTATTATGCTGTTGGAATGAGACAGCAGTTACGTATTAAAGATTCCCCTTGCCATCAACCACACAGAAAAGGGATGTGTACATCACCAACATCAGCCACGAAGTGATTTACAGTCACAACTAGATCAACTCAGAACACAGTCCACAGTTCCCGAGTAGACACTGTTCTTCCAGCAGAAGACTTTATAACAGTTTTATCCATAGACCTGTTCCAAGTTACTTAAAAAAAAAAAATAGAATGCTTTTAATACTGTGACAATATATGGAATGTGATTGTAAAACTAAGAGAATGCACAAGTTGTTTGGTTGAAGAAGCAACAGAACTCCAGTAGACGTTAAAGTACCATCAGAGAGGTCTGCAAAAGAGTTTATCATCATCTTTGATGCCAAATACGAAAACAGGTCCTTCCTCTGTCTGCTGGTTTACAGCATCAAGTCTTCATTTCTTGACATAGAAATGTAAGAACTACAAGTATTTCAGATTTATCCATATACCTAAACATGCTTTTAAATAGGGTTTTTCCTCTTTCTGTAGCTGCTGATGTCAGAAGTTAAATCAAAGCAAAGTTATAAACCCTTCAATTTTTTTCCTTGTTATATCTATTCCAAGCTAAAGTCAAACAGCAAATTCTGGAACGGAGTTTTTAATTTCAGTTCTCAATTTTCCATTTCTCTGCACAGGTCCTTGCAAGTTTAACGTTTGCATAATGAAATGAGTTTTACTGACTATTTGCAATGAAAAAGTATTCATCTGCATCATTTTTTGGATGCTTACACTTCCTACCTGCTCTCATATGAGCAGATGGAAACAACTTAGTTAAAGAGCTATCAGTTTTGTTGTTGCAGAGAGGGCAATATTTAAGTTTTCCCTGAAAGTATTCATGAATTAGCACAGAAGGTGGTGGCTGGGCTTTTTTGTTGTTTTTAAGCAGTGATAACGATTTAATTTGTGGAAAGCACCAATATTTTTTTAAGTGTTTGTAATGCATTGAACAGCAATTTCCCCCTAAAACTGGAAAACAGGAAGTGTGCTTCACTTTGTTACACAGAAACACTTTTTCCGTGAATTACTTTAGATTTTTAGTTCACTGCCAGGTGCAGTCTGGATCCAAACCAAAAGTGAAAACATTCATTCAAACATGAGAAGTTGATTGAATTTAAAAATCAAATAGACACTTTATTTCTTTTACAAGTACAATAAAAAGTCAGAATGGAATAAAAAGCTCTATTGATTTTAAAATTCCAGCATCAGCAACACCTCCACATGCAATTAATTGCCCACACAATTTAAACCACAGCTATGCAGGTTAAACACCTTATTCCCTGACATCTAAATATTTAGACATTCAAATCTTCTTGATAACCTAGATTTAATAAGCAAAAAATATTGATTACATGGTTCAATATTCAATTTTACATACAAAAGTATACCAGTTCTCTATTAAGTAAGTGATGGTATACAAACTAAATTTTAGATGCTGTTGTTAATTAAAACATTTTTCAGTGTTTAATTTTCGATAAAAATACAACAAGGTATAAAAACATCCTTAAGTAGTGAATAAGAAATGCATAATTTACTATTTTCAAGGAGCAAGCTCTGAAGGAAATAGAGGCACAAACAGAAAACAGGATTAGCATCAATAGTTTAATCAAGGGTTCCTGCCTACTGATTTCAGTCATGATTTAATCATGATTAAACAGGTTATTTAAATCAAGTCTCTATACTGTGAAATCAAAATTCACTTCAGTAACCACATTCCCACAACTGCCTGACGGAAGGCAAAAGCTCTAGAGGTGATGGCAAAATATATAGGAAAATGCTCAATACTGTTATCAAATGTAAAATTACTTCAAGAATTCTACAAATGGTTTTGTTTACGATGTCTGTTACTGGACCAACTTCCAGCCCACAGACAAGCTCTGTTACTTTCCCATTGTAAACCTACCACACAGCTGGGAGTTGGTGTGTTGATTTTGTCATTAAACGCACTGGAGAACAGAAGCTATTCTAAATAAGCAAAAATAATGAAAAATACCTGTCCTTGGTGAAGGATACATATCAGCCCCACTTCCTACAAAACAGACTAGAATAAAAGTTTCAACACTGGAAAAGCTAGAAACTGTACCACAAAAAAGGAAAAAACAAACAAACAAACAAAAAAAACGACACAAGAATTCTAGAATTGAGAATTCTAGACTATGTTGAGTCAATTACAGACTCATTCCGGATCTTGCCAGGAAAGATTCTGGGTTTTGCTTCTTTAGATTTTTTTTTCCTAAAAATTAAGCTTCAAACTTTAATAGTAAAAACAGAAGAAGAGTTCTACTACATATCTGCAACTCGTATTTCTGACAGCAGTCAGAGTGGGTGCCTAAGAAACAATGCAGAACTGGGACATGGCAATGGTTCCTACAACTACTGCCCCAGCCACAGAGTGCTTGTCATTCACGAAGTACTTCAGACAGATGTCATTTCTAAGCATTTCATAACCCTCGTGAATTTCTCTTCTACATCTTGGGGCAAGGAGGTCCAAAGTTTAACTACACCTTGTGTGATTTTTTTTTCTTCTCCTTTTATTAGTATAAACATAGTCATCAGCCAGTTTCCTCTCATTCTTCCAGTTCCTGCACTGGGATAATGAATAACCAACCCCTACTTTCAGGCTTTGTGCCACTATGTTCTACATATTACATGTTTTTACTATATATAGATATAGAAATTTCCCCTCAGCTTTCATGGAATTATTCCTCTCCAAACCTTTGGTAATCCTTGAAGTTCCTCTCTGATTTTTTTGCGATTAAGTGTGACAAGCAAAAAATGGTAAGAACCACATACAGTGCACAAGGTACAGGAAAACCCAGAGATTTTATATTGTGGCAAACCAGCTACATTAACCGAAAAAATGTTTTTGTTAAAAATACACACTACCTTTTATCTGTAAATAACGCAAACTATCAAGGTGTCATTACAGGCAATTCTGCCTTAGCATTTTCTCTACACACAGTTTTCAATAAGATATTCAGTAATCTAACTGAACTATTCCATTTGCCAGTGCCTCGAGTAAAAAAATTTCCATTTGTCCCTTTTGTTCTTCCACAGGCTTAATTCATCTGGTACGCAGGAACTGTATTAAATTAGGTCCAGGACATTCTAAATTACAGTCAGTAAATTATCTTCCTGTCATAGGAGCTAATTTAACCATCTTAGATTGCTTCAGATAATTTGCAATTCTTAACTATTAACCATTAACAAGTCTCCTAATTTAACATGAAATGTCTCTGTTATTAATCTAAATAGTCAAATCCTCAGACAATGACCTTCCCAAATCTGTAACTGTAACAACACGGTGGTTAGACTGGAAATTTCAAGTGAAGGGTGGCATCTCCTCTCCACTCTCCTTTCCCCAATCACAGAAGAGAACTGAATCACAAGGAATTGCCTTAAACCTCCTGCCAGGGTCCCTCTGCTGAGACACACGGCACGTACAGCCTCCTGAGAGAAAACTTGGATTGAAGATTTCATTCCTCCCCAGTACCAAATTCCCCTTCCTCTGTGAAGCAGAGGATAAAGCAGCATCAACATTTCAACCATACACAGTTTGGGTTGCAGTTAGGATTATGGCAATAGATCAGGCAATAACTGAAAACCATTTTTTTTCAGTTCACTGCGAAAGTCAAACACAGACTCTTAATTAAAATGTGAACTTTAAAATATTAATGGTCAATATTAAGTTTTTAACAACAGAGCCTTTCACAGGCTTTGCACTGAATTACTTAAAACACTGCAGCTAATTTCACTTCTGGACAAAAATAATCCAAGCCACAATGGTGCAAAAGATTAAAGAAAAAAAAAAGATAAAAAATTAATTGCAAAAATGCCATCTTCAAGCGAAGATGCAAGTGAACCATCAATTGGTCAGAGCAAACTTTAAATTCAGTTATGCTACCTGAACTCTCACAACAGAGAATATTTTTCTAAGTTAGCCCCACCAAAAAAGCTGCCTTGTCAAATAAAATGGTATTAAATACAAGGTTAGGGTAGAAAAGTCAGATACTCAAGTTGGAAATTACCCAGACTAACAGAATTAAATACCACCACTCCTACAAAGAATGCCATGGGATTCTGTAAAGATCATTTCAGGATGAAAGTTACGGTTCTCATCCACAACACACCATTTGCACTAAACAGAGGCTGGTGCTAGTTTGGCATTCCCTACTCAGTTACTGATTAAGTCCAACCCTGCTCTTTGGAAAAAAATGACAGAACTTGACCATCCAGTAAAAGAATTACTGAAATGCACCAATTCTTCTGCCAGATTCCCTCCTTTGGTAATTTAAATTTTTGTGTGTATTATTAACCTTTCTTGGAACACAGTTTTACATTTTTTTCCACAGTATTATCATCTAACATTTGATTTTTTTGGCCCACCACAGCCACTTCTTTTAGAAGAGAAAAAAAAAGTCAGAAGAGCAGTTCTTTTTTTCCCTTCCTGCCAGAGGTTGTCCATCTCCCAAGACTCTCAACGCCCACCTAAAATTACTTCTCCCATAAGGCTTTAAATGGTCACATAGGCTTCTATCACAAACTCTCCACAAACTAAGATAGTTCCCCAGCCAAAAAGAGTCGGAAATACTATAGCCATCAGTTTCCTCCCCACCATCCCTTAAACCCTTTCTTGTCCAAGGACCCTGGGAAAAATGCCTTCTCCCCTCAAATCCTTGCCCAGCCAGCCTCCATCACACAGGAAGAGTTCATTCATGCTCACCTTTTGCTGCTGACAATCACCTTATCCCCATAGCCCCTCTCTTCAGGGAAATAAAAGGAAAACTATGACAAGATGAGACCTTATTGAGCCTTCCCTTGCCATGTTTAGTGCCCTTCCTCTCTCACAGCCTCCCCCCTAGCCCCGTAATTCATTCCTCTTGTATTTTGCTGGTATTTACATTTTTACCCACATCAGTACTTAACTTTTTTTTTTTTAACAGTAATTTACAGCATCTAAAACAGTGTGTTCTGAACTCATCAAGCTACTGCAGTTTATATAATTTGATTGCCTCAAG
This sequence comes from Heteronetta atricapilla, assembly GCA_011075105.1. Taxonomy (NCBI): domain Eukaryota; kingdom Metazoa; phylum Chordata; class Aves; order Anseriformes; family Anatidae; genus Heteronetta; species Heteronetta atricapilla. Next base: position 19,921,932 of record CM021737.1, on the reverse strand, counting down.
CAAATTATTTTAAAAGAAAAAGCTTCCAACATTTTGGATAATATGCTGAGAGTTTTGAGTCTTCAGATCTGGCATCTAATGTGCACAATGTTTATCTGAATATCAAGGCATCCTTTAAAAGCTATATAATAGTGGTAGATGAAGCATCACAGGAAATTGTTTCTATCCTCATACTGTAGCTAACTTGCTTCATAATAACATGGTTCACAACTTATGGTTCATTTTAACAAATCCCATAAAAATACTCTGATGTTCTCAAGTCTGTATCAGCTGTATGACTTAATGATCAATTCACCGAAAGACATCAGCAGAACAGTTTAAAACCTGCACTGGAGGTGGATAAATGCAGAAATCCCTGTGAGTGTATTAGCTGTTTACTACATTACAATCCTGAGGGAATGCTGTGCGATATAATGCAAGTCATCTACCCAGATTTTATTAACTACAAATGCCAAAACTATCATATTATTTTACTTTCAGATGCTCAAAAAAAGTTTGCTCAGTGATTAAAACAAAGGAGAACACTTAGGGGCCACAGTATCTTTCCTCATATACAGCTACCATACTTGTAAGCTCAATCATCCCGCAGTAATTGTAGCATCACGACAGCTGGGAAGCAAAAAGATGTTAACCCAGGACTGACCGATCATGACTGAGGGCTACATCCTATGATATACAATTTTTATTTTTTAAATGAAGAAACCCCTCTGGTAACAAAATAAAACAGTTGAATTAGTGCAAAACATTCAAAAAATAGTTCATGCACTAATATGCTCAAACACCACTGGCTTCCCGATGTCTCTTAGTTTGTCATGTGCATTGCTTGGTGCAATACAGGCTTGTCAATAACTCACAAGGATGCCAGTCTCACTCTGTTCTTTCATTAGCAGAGTGGTAAGGTCCAAATTTCAGGACTCTTTGGGGGTAGGAACGAATAATCCTAATTCTACGTCCACAATTCTGTTACCACAATCATCATTTCTCAGAGCTTTCCCCATAGCTGATTTCCTAAATTAGCTCACTGCTGATATACCAACCCCAAAAGAGAAACACTGGTAAGTTATCTACTTCGGTGCAACCACTCACTGACAGGCCACTATTAATGTACCCACACTAAAGCCAAAGATGAAAAACCTTTTAACTGCATATACCAACACCCCCCTATACACATATGCTAGCTCTGACCCTACTCACATGCTTAGGTTTCCATCAGAAGGAAATCCAGACAAACACTGCAAGGATATATGATTCAGCCCACTTCTTACCACTGAGGAAGGACGCTGCCAGAGCTCTCATGGGGCCAGGAGTGTGCACTGCAGAGCATTCTGCCCCAGAATAAAGGTCAGCCAAAATTAGCAAAATTCAATCTGCAAAATTCTGCATCAGGTTTTTGTTTTTCCAAGACACAGTCAAGAACATTCCCAGGCCCCTGAGGCTATCTCCTGTTGAAGACTATTTTCTTTAAGAGAAGCTTTCTGGTTCCTAAAAGCTAAATTCTTGTTTACGTGTTTATTGGTGGATATGGAAGAAACATTCGTAATGGTAACTCTAGTTACTACAGTTACTCAGAATTGCTTTTAGGGAGGATGGAGATTTTTCACTGATGAGTTAGGAATATTCTTTAAAATAAGAAGCTCGAAGAGTTTAGAAACCCAGGTCTCTCAGGATCAATCCTTCAATTCTGGCTTAAGAGCTACAGGAAAAACTGAAAGCATAATCTCTGCCATTAAACTGTGTTAAAATGGTTGCCCTTTGGATATGCCAGCACTGCAGGTTAACTGGGTAGAAGCTTACCACTCTACAGGTGTCAGCATACTTTCAAAATACCCAAGCACCTCACTGGTACTTCCATGTGGCAGAATCAATTGGTCTGTTTTGTAAATGGTTTCATCTACCTGTATGTCAGCAGAAAGATGAAAAAGAATATTGATAGCGTAACTGGGCTGTTATGTAAATTGGACAACTAAACCGATTCCAAATGATGTTGAAGGATTTTCTCTCCCCACAATCAAATTTATTACTCTTCCCTTCAGTAAACAACCTTTGGCAGCCAAACAACTTTTTGCAGATGTCACTAGGAAAGTAGTCAAAGAAAAGGGGAGATAACAGGTTTGGAAACTTGACACACATTCTGTACTGTGTATTTTTTGTGATTATTAACAGTTTTGAACATTACTGTTTTAAAGCTACTTGTTGTACATTCATCTGCTAATTGTTGCTAACATACTGATCATAATTTTGTAAAGATTTCTCTATTCATGTTTAAATAACATTTACTTCTACCTATATAAGTGTTTAGAGCATCTGTGAAATATTGTAATCACTTGTCAAAACAAACAGTGAAAACAAGTTTTAAAGTGAGTGGCAAAAAGTTTTTTTTAACCAAGTTAGCCATTTAAGGAAAATAGTTATAAATAAAGAAAAAGCTATCTAGTTTTTCATTACAACAAACACTTCTATCCAAGAATTAAACCGCATAATTAAACATTATCAAATCTTAGTTGCAAACTGATTTTAATGAAAAGTGACTCATTTTAACCACATATAAATTTAAAGTCAGACAACATATTTGTATCCATTTCCTAAAATATCTGTCATTTCTCTACAGTGGCTGATCAAACTTGCCAGTGAAAAATGTTTTTTGAGTAGCAACTTGTAATATAGCTATGGTTTATTTCTGTCAGAGGCTGACTGCTGAAGTGTGAAAGAAACTCATTAAAAATCTCTCACTGTGATCCTGCATTGCAAAGGGAAAAAAGAAAGAAAATACTTAATGAAGGGTACACTTAGCCTGAAGTCACATTCATATTCTGCTTTTCATTTTACTCTATTTCAGTAAGCAATTAAAAGACAGCAATTAGTCACAGAAATACTGTTCATACTGGTCATACTGGGAGATTAAAGAGGTTAACACTTATTTTATGTTAATATTATGAAAGTAATGAGGGAGATCAACTCACTTTACAAGGAATGTTAAAATAAATAGAAGAATCCCTTACCTTAATCTTAAGACAAGATTCACTGCACATGGAACTTCACTATATTCATCACTAACAGCAGGCTGAGACTATTAAAGAAAAAAAGCAAAAAGTGTTATAATAGATGCCAAAGAAAAAAAAAATCCTGAAACACTTGCCATGCTAACAGTCTGATTTCAGAGAATATTTTACACATCCCCAAACTCTCAAAAGGCTTTTTAAACACATTCAGTAACAGTCTAAAATATAGCTGATACCAGTAAAACTGCTGTATTTGAATTACAGAGATACAAATGGTAAGGCCTACATTAAAGCACAAGGAGTAAGAACTTTTAATCTACCTTGCATCAAAACTCAAGTAATCTATTAAATAATAATTGCACAGCGAGAGTATCAAGTTACTATTCCCATTATTTCTGTATAGCAATTTTGATTCCTCAAGTCTACCCACCTGCTAAGTACTAGTAGCATATCAAAGCAGGCAACACAGCTTTCAGAGAAATCATGAATACAGATATCTTTCACACTATCACTCCTACCTACCTCACAATACCCTGCCCCACCCTCCACTAGCATTTATATCAAGTCTCAAGCTAAGTGCATTCTACATGCAGAGTACCTAAGGGTCCTCTGTCCTACCACAATTCCATACACAACTTGGCACACTGACACCACTCCCAGAAATTCGTTTAAAGTTACAGTCAAGTCCTCCCAAAACAATTTAAAGATGTGCATCACAAACCTCATTTGATTCTTTTCCAGAAGTTTTTCACATTAAAGCTACATTTTTAATATGTTATATGAGATCTGAGATATATGAGATTTTAATTATCTGTGTATTTTAAACAAAAATTAATGAACATTTGGAAAATTATTTGATTACTAGAAGTGGAATAGATTTTTTTCTAGCTCCATTAACTGCCTTCCATTAACATAAGCTGGTACGTTAATATCTGCATCTTTAACAGGTTTGTTATGTCCACGTACAGGAGCATGTGGCCCATCAACAATGAACAGAGACACACCAATAGTTGCAGCCTGCACAAGTCTGAGGGCATTTTCTGGAACATTTAGGAAAACAAAAACCATCAGAACTTTTTTTTCCTCTTTCACCCAGATGACATAATGGGGATCTCCTCACCATTCCTTCAAAAAGCAACGTCAGACAGAGATAACTGCTCTGAGAAACCATTCCTATCAACAGGCAGCAGTCTGTGACCAGAGCACTGCCTTTGAGGTGTGGCCTGTCGAAATCTGCTTGCCCCATGGAAGCCGTGCTTCAGAGATCACCATCAGAGCTAGACTGACCATTTCCACGTGTGCGGCAATTATGGGAAACCATTTCCAAGACTTCACTAATACAAGACTTTAAAGCTTACAAGTGTTTTTAAAAGAATGAATAAATGATCCCAAAAATGATCTTCAAGTGATACAACCAACAGGCATATAAAACCACTCAGTGAAATCAAGCTCTTCCTGACTCTGGCACTTGAAGCCCAATTTTAATTACATATTGATTTGAAACCCCAGAGTAAACTCCAAGGTGCAGCAATACGAAGTATTTTGAAAGCAAGAGAAGCCTGAGGAACAGTGCACAGGCTCCAAGACATCTCAGCCCTGAATGGCAAGTTCAACAGATACTGAACCAGCACATAAACTAGCTATAAACACTGAAAGACTGGGGTCATTACAGGAGCAAACAGGGTCAAACCTGTTACTCTTTTTGCTGATTTCTGCAAAATCTGCAATGCAACACCATGAAAATCAGAAAATATAAAACTGAAGGTGAAGTGGCAAGTGTCACCACCCATGGAACGGGCATTTTTAAATAGATCACCACTGTGGCTGTAAGCCAGTAAACTTACTAAGCCATCATTCACAGCATTGATGCTTCCTACACTCTCAGCACAGGGCCATGAAACCCAGTATGGTCTTTTATTACTCTGATTTAGTCTACTATTCCATAGTACTGAACTATTTTATTTCATACAGTATCAAGAATTTTAATTAGAAGATACACATTGTGATACAAATCCTGAGAATGAAAAATTATTTGGACATCTTCTGGCTACTCTGATGGCTACTCTGAGCCATCATCACTCTGACAAAAAAGACAGCAATTAGTGTAATCCAGTTAGGAGGATTCATTAAAAATGGCCAAATTACTTATCTTAACCAGTTCTCCTGGACACAAAAATAACATCACTTTGAATTTCCTATCTATTTCACCCAATGTGTACTCAAATTAATTGCTACAGGCCCAGCTGCATACAGCTCTATCCTCACAAGTACTTGCCGTGCAAAGCTGCAGAACCAAATCAGCAACACTCCCCCTTCAATCCACATTTTTAACAACAGAAATTGAAAGAGAAATCCCTTCACTCACACACTAGGAAGAAAAAATATTGAAAGAGACATTTTTACCTCCATGTTCTCCTCTTCTTTTACTCTTCGTGACTGGAAAACAAATGCAGTCAAATATGAGCTATCCTGTTTATTGCATTAAAGATCCAGAAATATTAACAATTAACATTACGGCAGAATACCTTGCAAAGTATAAATGTCTTGACACAAACAAAAGTTACCTTTTCCTGAGAAACAGCAGCTTTGCCTTCCTCACTCTTCTCATCCATTTCATCATCACTCCATTCCCAGTCTCCATCCTCTGTTTTATGGAGGTGACCACTGGAACCCGGTACTCGTCTAACCTAAAAAAGTATTAAGTGATCTCCATTACACAGACATCTTTTAGCCTTCACTGATGTTCTGGTTAATCAACAGCTCTTCATGATTTTTATTCTATACACTTTTGTTTAGTTTACTGGAGGAGTTACTGGCATAATGGAATACTTGACATCTGTGGTCATTTCATATTCCTCACCCAGTTTCTCTCCTGCACAATCCATGAAAAGTGGATTCAATGCAGCAAACTGTACAGACCATTAGAGGAATATCCTGCTCCGTCACTTAAGGACAAATTTTGTATTTCCTTTCCTGTTTCCTATACCAGGCTCCTAATGCACCAGTTTTAGCTACAGCTGCATAATCAGTGGGTTCTCGCTATCCACATCACCAGGGATGCAAAGGAACCCAGAGCAGGCAATTTGCCTGGCACTTGCAGTTATCATTTATTGCCCTATAAGGAACAGTCCTGATGTAGTCTTCTGTGTAATTGCACAAGCATTTTCCCCAACTATATACTAACCTATGAGAGGACATCAACCACAAGCAAAAACACGTTTTTCAAAAAGAAAAGAATGGTTTACAGAGACATTCACATACTACATGCGCTGATCAAAATCTCTTCTCCATTTTCATTTTCAGTTGTTCAGAAGACTTATTCTAACTAGAATGATTTTAATGGAGGTTAATGATGCTAGCAGAGTTATAGCAGAAAGCTTTACTGATGAAGATGGAGTGCATTTCAAGATTTGAAATAGATTGCCTTTTAATAAGCAATAAACAAATGGCTCAAGGAAAAAAAAGTAAGTTACTTCAAAATAAAGTATAGTGTTGGATTAAATGATTTTCTTGAAAGGTGTCTGAAGGCAGAAAAACAAAAGTCTAGACTCGTACTTTGCTCATCAGACTGATTCCTACCAGCACACATTCACAGGGAATCTTAATGTCTACTATAGTAAAGTCCCCAACCTTATTCCGTCTTCAAAAATGCGAAGTTGTTGTCTACCACATTTTTTTTGTTTGTTTGGTAGCTGCTTAACACTTGCATTCTTTTAGAAATGAAATTGTGGAATTTTTTATTAAGAGTGGCTTGTCTCAGTCTCAGTTCTTGTTAAAGCCACAAAGGTTCAGTCGTACAGGGAGGGCATGTATCTTAGGTGTGGCACAGAGCAAGAGGGGCACACCATACATCAGCAGATTGATTGTCTCTTCTCCCATCATACACCCATGTAACTATTATCATGTATTGGATGAAAATATATTAGCTTAAGTTTCTGTTGTAATACATACTAATCAACAGACTTTTAATACTAGTAGAGCTGTTTCTCTTCAGATTTTCTATTGTCTTTCTCATTGCACATTTGTTAAAATGCGTAGAGATAGTGAATATGAAGTATTTTAGGAAACAGCTATCTTCAACTTGTATTTGAAGAAAAAAAAGGCAATGGAATGAAATACACCACAAAATGTAAAGGACTAAAATGTACATTATGCACCCAAAGCTTTTTAGTCTTTGATTTGAGCAGCAGACAGAGAAGGACAAAGATAGGGCAGTCAAGATAATCCAATAGTTTATTACTATAGGAAGTCACCCACCGGGGTTGCACAATCCTATACCTCCCTCCTAGGACCAATGTGGTTGCACAGTGAGCAGATTCAGCCCACCAACCTGTGAAAAAACCACTAGTATTTTTTTTTTTAAATTGCATGTAATAGCATTGTAATGACAATTACAGAGTTTGGGCACCGTAGTAGCATCACATTAGATATATGAACCGGGGGGGGGAGGGGGCAGCAGCCATTGCAATGTTCATTACACAGTGATCATACTTTAAGTATATAAGAGTTTAAGAATGGTCATAACTGATCCAAACAAAAATGTCAGTCTAGCTCCAGCATTGACCAGTCATATCTCTGCTTAGAAGAGAAAAAAGAAGAGTGAAAGCAACCTTTTATACTTCTATGGTATTTCCCCAATTTACAGTAATCCTAATTTAATATTATGTTTGCTTTGTCATGATAAAGCCATTAAAAAAAAAAAAAAGTCTTAAGATCTTTTGATAACCACGGGATAAAATAAAAACAATTTTGCAACTTGTTCTTAAACACTTGTCTTTGGGCACCAAAGATTTGTCTTTTGTGCTCTCCCAAGTCCAGGTTTACTAGCATACAATATAATCTTTTACTCTAACCCGTTTTTAACCATCTCATGAAACAATGTGGATGATGAAAGCAAGCACATTTTTATAAGGTACATCAAGTGCCTCTGCTACAATCTTCAGAAGATTTTCACTACCTCATAATCAAGTCTTTCTGACACTTAGATTACTCTTGAAATGTTCATCAGTCTGGTATAGCTCTATATTCCTTTTGTGCTTAAAGGCCTAAAAAACAAGCAACACAGAAAATGCTTTTTCTAGCATGTACACTAAGGGCAAGCCCTACCAGGAGAGGAAAATGAAGATAAAGGAACAGAGATAAACAATTACTTATGGGCCCCATTGCTCTAATTATGTTTGAAATGCATCTTAATCGGACTGGTAACAAAGCAGATACTTTTCTAGACAACATTCTTCCACAGTTTTGTGTTATAATCATTTCCTTTCAATTTAGAAAAGGTTTGTATAATACACAGAAGCATTTTGCTGAAGAACACATACACGTACTAACTGTACCTTGTTCAGCATTCACATTCCACAATACAACAGCAGGAACCTGTGCCATAGGTGTTGCGCATCTGTAGCAAAAATATTCAGATACATTGAGGGAAAAGGAGGAAAACATTATCCCATTGCCCTGGTTTCAGTTAGGACAGAGTTATTTTTCCTCCTAGTAGCTGGTAGGGTGCTATGTTTTGGATTAGGATGAGAAAAGTGCTGATAACATGCTGATGTTTTAATTGCTACAGAGCAATGCTTACACTAAGCCAAGGACTTTTCAGCTCCTCGCTCTGTCCTGCCAGCGGGCAGGCTGGGGGGGGCAGCAAGAGCTGGGAGGGGACAGCCCCAGGACAGCTGACCCAAACTGGCCAAAGGGGTATTCCATACCATCTGACAGCATGCTGAACAATATATAGGGGTGGCTAGCTGGGATGGGGGGCTGGCTGCTCAGGGTTGGGCTGAGCATCATCGGTCAGCGGGTGGTGAGCAATTGCATTGTGCATCACTTATTTTGTACACACTATTATTATTATTATTATTATTACATCTTAATAAACTGTCTTTATCTCAACCCACAGGCTTCACTTTCCCATTTCTCTCCCCCATCCCAGAGTGGGAGGGTGAGCGAACGGCTGTGTGGTGTTTAGCTGCCGGCCAGGTTAAACCACAACAACCATTTTATCCCATCAAACTGCAGCCCTTTATGGTAAAGCTTACAGATTCTTTCCTATGGCAATTGGTAGCATAACCTTTGAAATGCTTCAGCTTGTAAAAGTTAATGAAAAAACAGTGCAAAGGGCCAACACAAAATCACTACACAAAAGTGACGAGAGTTTGTGGGGACCTGATGGACTACTTAACACTAAACCGTTATCAGAAAAAATATAAACTAGATGGCTACAAATGGAAGGCTATAGAAACCTATGTCCACCACTGCAAAAAGTGCAAAGTGCCTATGCTTTGCCAATAATCTCAGCTTCACTTGGCCACTGCAAGAAACTGTGGAAAAAACGGTAGAGACAGCAGCAGATCTGAAGAGATCACATAAACTGACAGAAATAACATCAAGATATTTTCAAACAGCAAGGATATTCCTACCCAAATTCACAGAGACAGTGAAACAAGAACACCTCTCTCAGGATATCTCAGATCCCACTTAGAGACTCTCTTCTGTTTCTGACAGATCTTAACTCCCAGCTCCTACTCCTGTGTTTTTTGTTTTCTGAAATGCATGTTGAAGACAAACTTAAATACAGACAGTAGACCTTTTCTGCCTTCAAAATGAAGTGCTACTGGAAACTAATGAAAATGAGTAACATCAAGCGTATGCAAGACAGAGCACTCATCCCAACTTCCAGGAGGGGGAATGGAACCTATATCCCAGTAGGGAAAAATTTACCTGACGACAAGACAGAAGAAAGCTTAAGTCCCTAAGACAAGTACGGTTTGAAGACATAACTTACAGATGAGTACTGAATAGCTCTCAGAGGATGCCATCAAAAAAGAAAGAAATCCCAGATTTTGTGTCCTGTTTATCAAAACTTTTGATGAGATTCAATGACAGTTTACCCTTGAGGAATGAGACAGAACTATTTTCTTCTGATTTTATCTTACAAAAATAAAGTGTAACATTTGACTCATATGAACTGTCCTGCAAACAATGCACCATATTCTTCATTTGTACAGTGGGAGGGGGAAGAAGGTGGGAATTTGGGTGTCAAGACTAGAGATAGATTTGGCAACTGAATCCACAGTATGTCATGATGGTAAATTCATGATTCAAACTGCTGGAAAGATGACATGTCTGTAGATAATTCATATGCAAGTCTAAAACAGTCAGTGGACTTCAGTCCAACTCTCCAGTCTTTCTTGTGTCAGTGATGAAATTTCCAGAGAAGCCCAGCAGAAAATGGACGTTTGTCTTCAAGTGACAATAGCCATTAGTGCTATAGCTAGCTTGAATTCCATATTCTCATTAAGATCCAGATTGTGGGGTCTTCTTCCCTGTTCATCCAGCACTTCAGATATTAACTTCTAGGCCAGCATCACTTAAGACAGACCTTATAATGGTAGCTTGTAAGAAAACTAATGGAAGGTCATTTATCATTTGATCGGAACAAATCAGATTCCATTCCTCAACAAAACATCATCTCTTCAGACAAGAGCTCTTGTTCTCAACTTTCTTTTGCAAAGCAGAATATTAAGTCGTTAATAAATTCTTGCATCATGACTAAGTAGTTGGAACACCCTTCTGAGATCCTGATGCAGGTTCTCTTTCTTGTGTGAGGGCAGTGTGATCAAAGGGAGCATAAAAAGCCTCCCAAAGGCACAAGTATCAACCAGCCTCAGAGAATGTACTGCTTTAGTGCATTAGTCTTGATGAGAAAGGAAGGAGAATAAGAACAACAATCTTAACATTTGTCCTAGCAAGAATACATCACAGGGGTTGTACTTGTAATGTTGTAAATAAGTACCTATAATTTTACTATTGGTTTATCATTTCAAATAATATTACAAGACTGATAAAAAGCGGCATACATGCATTTGGCCCCTATGATTAAAGCAGGTCAGAATACTCTATATATTTCTCTAGGTGCAGGCCTTCTATTTTTATGAAGGGAAATAAAGACACAGACAAATGTAGTGATTTATTCAAGTTCACAAAGCAAATCTGAGACAGAGCATGACACCAATACAAACTTTTTGTATTTCTACAAAAATAGGGAGGAAGTTCTTTTACATGGCATGCAATAGCTATTTAACTGCAATTTCTCCATCAGCTTTAGTCAAAATAGACAGCACTGATGGCTCTTTATGCAAGGATTATCTCTCAGTAAATAATTTAGAGGGAAACGGAAACAAGTTAAAACATGCACAATTCTAATTTGGGGTTTATTGTCTTAAAAAACCAAAATGCTTCTTCCAAAACAGAACTAAACTGATTCATAACTAGCTAATAAAGAAAACAATGCAAGCCTACAGCTTTACAAAGACAAATTAACACATATTAGAAAACATATTTCACATAAATCAGAAGAGCACACAGGGAATAAAAAATGAATTTGAATGACTGGCATTTAAAGTGCACCCAAGACAAAGGCAGCTGAGAACATTGTAATCTGCAACTAAAAACACTTCGTAGGAAGAAAAACTTAAGACACTGCCAGCATTACCACAGCTGTGGAAGAGACAATATGAACATCAGCTGGAACACAGAATGCTTGGACAATGAGAGAAAAATTGTAACTACCACAAAATTATTAGATAACAAGTTATTACTGTGTATACTGGTTATTCCAGAATGCATCAGAGTCACAAAGAAATAAGAATAAATTAGTCTGTTGACAAAATTATTTGCCCTTGCCCTTTTAAAGTAGGATACAGATCATTAATATTCTTGACAAACAATAGCATGCATAAGCTTTCCAGGAAAAAGTCTGCTTAACCAAATGAACATAGCAACTGTAAATCTTAACCATCAAAAGTTAGCTCAAAGGTTGCCTGATACAGAGAGAACTCTAGCATCAGAATGCAGAAGCTGCCCACATTCCCAAAGTTTGATGAAAAGCAGAATAGGACAAGGAAGCAAAACAAATTGTCTTCTAGGCACTAAAGTGCTTGCTATATGTAAATATTACAGAGAATGGGGGAAGAAGAATCTATTATTCATCACTGATTCTTTTGCTTCTGCAATCTCTTTACAAGTTCATTTTTGTAGGGGGACAAGGAAGGGAAAGAATGTTTTCTGATTGTTAAGATCTTTCTACTTCCTTATTCACAGCTACTCAAGATAAAAAAGAACTTGGCCCAGTTACACATTTAGTGTTTTATTTCAGTACCTATTTTTTAAAAACAAAAAGGACATGCTGTGGGATGCCAATGGATACAGATGTTAAAAAAAAAAAAAAAAAAAAAAAAAACTATTGCATTTCATACATGGTAGAGCACATCATCTAGGTCGCATTTAAAACCAGTTCTTTGAGTATGAGTAATAACTATGTATCTATTGTCTTTCTCATTCAACAGAAAGGCTACTGAACTAGCCATCCTGATTTGTCCAGTATTATAAGCTTTCATATTTAACATTAAAGTCTCTAGCAATTGAATATTTGGAATAGAATCACATCCGGATTTATAATATTTTTAACTCTGCCCCACAAAAAAAAAATTAAAGGTAACCTGAAAGTATGACAAATGAGATGCACTTGTGTAAGCAAAATTCACAGCACTAATGAGCATTAAACACTTCAGTTATATAGAAGATACCACTACCTACCACTACCATGCTACATACATGGGTAACTTACATCCCAAAAGCAATTTGTTCCTGAATTCTTAAAAAGAGGCAAACGTGTAAATGCCATCCATTTCAAACATCTGTAGAAGTCTTCATGGAACCCTAATCCTGTTCCCTATTATTTCCTAGCTATGTAACAGTCTGCTATTCTACAGTTTGCATGCTGTAGATTCCCAAGTGGAAAATTGTTATCATTATTTTTTTAAAAAACACATTCTCCTGGAGATCTTGCATCTCACTGAATCAAATGGCTTAGCTTCTTCTAGAGATAAAATAGTGTTTTATTTTACCACTGATGCTGTTCAGCTACAACTGCTAATACAGTATTCAAGACATACATGATCCAACATGCCCTAGAGAGTGAGAATGACAAGCTGGTTATTTAAACACATATTTTCTGCAGTCTGTCCTAATAAGAGGCCCAATTTGACTTTGAGGCTGAAAAGAGAAAGACCCTAAAGACTTCTCCATCTTCCAGAAGCAGGCTTTTTCCTCAAGACACCTTGACCAGCATGGCACTTTGTACACGCTTTGCTCCCTGCTCCAAGACATTTACCACTTTTCCAACAGAAAAATAAGAATGATCAGAACTCACTGCAACAGTCATGGCTGCAGGAAAGACAAAACAAACATTCACTCAGAAGAGCAAGATGGTGTTCATTCAACCAAATATTCTGCCTATTCCAAGAAAGCTGATTAATTTATTCCTGAATTTCAAGGGCTTTCTGAAAAAAATATATAAAGGTGAAGAAGTTAGCACTTGTCTGGTGGCATGTCCCCAGACAGGGGGAAAATACACTCAACACTGAGCATACTGGAGAGGAGACAAGGAAACAAATCTACAAAAACAAGTGTTTACAGAATTGTTCCTCATGACAGTATCTTTTCTACTGCTTCAAAAAGCTCCAAGATTTTATTCAAGAAAATTATTGTGTTATCACAAAGATCATGCTGTTAAATTTTACACTTAAGAACACTTTCCTATTTATTACACTCAATTACTCTCAAATATTTATTATCATTACTTCAGACAACTTTTGCAATGGCAGCAAAAGCTACATTAATTTCAAAACAGCGTCTCAAGTAGCATTTTTATCATATGAAAGTATAACAGCTTTTGGATTCAAGGATTAATGGAAAGCCTCATACAAAAAACAGGCAATATTAAATCTCTCTTCACTTAAGGACATGAACTCCCAAGTATGGGAGTAACTGATGCTTTCCCCCTGCATCTTGCAGTAACATCAGTTATACCCCAGCTCTTTCAGTAAGAGAGGTGCAGTAATAGGAAATACAGTGTTAATACTGGACATAAAGATATACAGACTGAAGGCATGAGGGAAACCTGTCAACATGAATAAACACAAGAACACCAACCAGAAGTCCAAAAGAAGCTAACAAGTGCATTTGTAAGCAACCTTTGCTTCTCTGGTGTGTTCAAAAAGATGCCCTGATATAGGATCACCTATTTAATAGGAACAGCAATAAACAGTCTTGGTAGAATAATACTTACATGCCTCAGTCAAATATCAAAGGATAAACCAGCTTGAAAAACGCAAGTACAAATTCTAGAGTGGTAAAAAGAATTCCAAACAAATTCAGCATCCGTTCTTTGCTTCTTGAGTAAGTTAGTCCATCACTCTAATTTCCAAATGCTTTCAAATAGATTTGTGTAGTCACATAACTATTGAAAGTTTACAAAAATTCACACTAAGCTAGACAAAACTTCACTTGAACAAATTTGCTAGACAACAGATTCAACAAATTAAATTTCAAGTGTTTGTGATTCCGAAACTTTATAAAATCATCATTAGTATCAATGTTTTTTCACTGGTTCCTTGAACATAAACAATGAAGACCATCACTGTTTGTCAGCCACAGAAAATACATCCTAAACATGCCTGATTTCTCTTATATATATATATACGTGATTTCTTTTATATATATATATATATATGTACACATGCAACAGAATCCTACTATCCAGCTACTCTCTAGAAACTTCATAAAGAAATCCAGTTTATTCCAGACAACTTGAACATAAATCTGTCAAGAAAAAAAAAAAAAGAACAACCAGCTAGAACACTGTTTTCTCACAATGCCATCATACTACAACTGCCACATGAACTATATGTGCTATGGGTTCAAAAGTAACTGTATCATCAGTTGCCATTTAACATAATAAGAGGAACGTAAACATTAAATACAGGCACTCCAATTTGTTGCTAGAATCAAGGAGGAACCAGTCAAACAATGCTGTACATTTCAACCTTTCCCTAAAACTGCGTAATGGTTCTTGCAGAAGATGGGACACCACTGCTACAGATACACAGAAGGTCTTAAAGATAAGATGGCTGAATTGCTCTTTAAAGTGCTAGTATTAATTAGTAATTGATGAGGTAGGTAGGTTTTCTGTTTATACCCGCCTTCTGCTTCCCCCTCCTTTTTTAAAAAAAAATCACAAGTCTCAAAAGCTTCACCTCTCATACAGATTCAACATAAAGAATTTACCATGACATTTGCTCCTGTTATGTTTACACAGAAAAGAGGATGAGAAATAGGACATTACAGAACACAATCCATGTTTTTAGCAGATTTTGCTCTGCATTTCTCTAAGAAACAGACCAGTTCCCTCCATACTCAACTTAAGCCTGTTGAGCAATCAGGTTTTACAAATTTTACCTTCAGGCCTCTTTCAAACCTTTTCTGAATGTTTCCCAAGATACCCAAACTAATTTAAATCCTCACACCTATGCATCTATTTGCATTCCAATGCAATGAAGGAAATCAGCTTCCCATCAAATTTATCCAATCACGGCACAAACTTTTTGCTTAAAACAGTTCTAAATTTAATCACAGCTTAGCACTTGGGGTAAAAGGCAGATATTGGAGAATTCACTTTTCTACAAAATATTTTCATGTAAAAGAACATCATTCATTTTACATATGAACATCTATGCTGTAATCACATTTTTCCAAAAAGAATCAGAGGTACAGGAGAGAGCCTGAATTCCCCCGTGTATATGTCATCCTCTGTTCAATAGTCATGACGTTTCCTCAAGAGATGAAGGAAGTTGCCATTCAAACAAGTCTTAAAGGCCTGTGGATACCCCAATCCCTTCGCTGTTGGTTATTAAGCACCTCTGAGTTCATCATGTTGGGATGTTCTGTTTTTACTCTAACACAAGCCAAAACATCCTCCAATTCCCAAAGTGTAATTGGGAAGTGTTTTTTTTTCCTCACCAATATTTATGCAGATTATTATTATTAATGAAATGTACCACTACCTTTCTAAAATAACATCCAAATATTTCTGCTCTGTAAGAATCAAGTGTTAAGATACTACAGTAACTTGTTGTTTTGACGTTTGCTTTCCCTTCTATTAAGCCTCTCTGCACAGTACAAATTCTGATGTGGAACAGTCTTTTCTGGATTTCTTTTTCTCCTACTTGCAAAAGTAGTTAGACAGAACTCTAAATGTTTTATATTTATGTGCAGGAACATTTTCTTGTTGTTGTTTTGTTGTTGTTGTTTGTTTTTTTAAAATGCAGGGAGACCTAAGACACTGTTTTGACAGCAAGCATTTAACCTGACATAGAAACTAATTCTATGTCAGCAATAATTCTGGTCTCTCAGGGCCAGACACTAATTTAAACTCTCATCTCAGAATTAAAATTCTGTAATGTGCAAGCCATCACTCAGGACTATGTAAGTCCCTTTCTCTTGCAAGATCTGGGGAGGTTTGTTGCATTACAGCTTTCACTGTACAGGGAGCTTTAAATTCTTGATTATGCCACCCACATCTCCACATTATGGAAACTTTCCTAGGGTTACAATTCATAGCTGCAGAAAATGATAGGTAAGGCTGGTCCTGAACCCTGAAAATTAACCAAAGTTACAATTAATGTTCTACATCAAATTAATCATTATTGCTTCTCTATGTTGTAAAACTACACCTAGGTTCTGCATAAAGAGTAGGTTGAGAAGACACAGATGACTGGAGGTTTTGCCGTTGCTGAGAAGTTTCTTTAGGCATTTCTGATGGGTATATTACATATGTAAGAGAAAAGAACCTTTTGAGTTAAGAACACAGAGAAGCTCCTGGGAAGCAAACATGCTATTTGGTGTACACATCTCCCGTGCTCTCAAGTCTCAGTCTGAAAGTTTTGAATTTCAGTATTCCAAGGTGACCTAGCCAGAGGAGACAAAGCATCATCAGAACTTCAGGTTGTATGTCCTGAGTCAGAAAAAGCAAGAGCAGTGAACATTCTCGCATATACATTATCTCACAAGATATAGGAAACCTCGTGATATCCTTCAAATCTAGGTAACTTTTAATTCCAACTGAATTTTTCAATTCCAAGTCAAATGTAACTGGTGTCCACAAAACATGGAAACACTGATAGAAATTGTTATCCCACTGAAAATTTTGTATTAGAATTATGATCATAATATTTCATTTACTTCGGTATTAGGCTTTCGTAAAACAAATTTTGATCCCACATTATTTTTCTTCAATAATTAACTGCACTTCTGTTAGAATTAAAGTATGTATTAGCAACTATCCAGCACACCCTTGCAAAACAGCTGTTTACTTTGAAGTGTGCAATGTCATGTTTATGAAACATATATAATTACCTTCAGAGAAACAAGTCAACAAGGAAAAACTGTGAGACACTGATGCAAATTCACAACTACTTATTTCTTCCTTAATACAGCACAAAGGACTGCAAAAACTGAAATGGCACCTAATTCATTTAGTGCACAAATTTTATTTTTTAAATCTGTAAATTACCAGTTTTACTCACTACTGTAATCATTTATGCTGGAAATTTCAAGTCAATAAATGCAAGATCTTTTTTTTTAAAAAAAAAAAAAAGAACAATGCATGAAAGAGATGGATAATTTCAAATTTGCATAGGACTTCCTTAACTCTCTACTGGTTCTTGAATAGCGTCTCTTTTATTTAATGGCACAAGTCAAAGAACAGACATCTCTTTATAAAAACAAAACAAATAAACAAAAAAACACTTTGCTTTAAATACCTATGATACTGGTTTGTTTTTACAGCCAAACACAAACAGTATCATGCTCACATGATGAATGTGACAGAAAAACTGAGAGAGGGAGGCAGGGCCATGAATTAAGAAAATTGCCAGGAACACTTACCTACACTCACAGTTTACACATGGAATACAGGGGAGCAATCAGAGAGAGGAAAACGAAGGTATTAAAGAGACCCAAGCTTATTCAAGATACTTAAAAGGAATTAAGCTGTTCAAAACATTGAGTATAGTTCTCAAAAAAGTTATAAATGATCATGAAAATAATGAACATAAATCTACAATTTTCATAAAATCCAAGTATTTAAAACCCCAGTGTTTATATTTTAGTATGACAAAAACAGCAAGCATTTTACCAGGCTTCAGCATTTAACATTGCAGACCTAGAGATGCTTCTAACTTTGCAATGTTCCCACAGCCTGCATGACTACAAGGACTAAATGCTGCTTGTTGTACTGTGTTAGATGAGGCTGCCCTCTGCTGTCTGTGGCTCTCCCACACAGCAGATGATGCACAAGTTTTGTAATTCAGTTGACTTTTTTCTCTTTTCACTTTATATACTACCTAACTGTATTCAAACTGTGCATGCACAGGTAAACAATCTTCTCCTGGAGCTACTCTTCAGTGCTAAGCATAATTTGGACTTTACCTGCACACTATTATTATTCAAGTCCATTTTTCTAATCTGCTAGCCTTAAACTGCCTGTTCTGATTAAAACCTTTAAGTTTCCAGTTCTTTCCATCATTTTAACTTCTTGAGCCAGAAGCACTTTTCAGCTAAATTAATTCCAATGTAATACTACTGGGCAGCATAATCTCAAGGATGTCCTGCTTCTCCCCAACAACTTCAAGACATCCTGATCAAAGAATATACCATCAGCATCATGCAGTTTCTTTATCCTATCTCAAGTTTTTAACGAGTACTCATTCAACAGGGTCTCTAAGGATATATTACTCTTGCATTTAACGGTAATAAAATTCTCCTCCAGTATTAAGTTTCAACAGCTTAGATAAATGCTAAGTATTTAAGTTACTGGTCTAATAAAAGAAGTTCTCATTATTCACCATCTTCATGTTAGTCATGGTCTAGACATTTTTGAATGGGTCAAGAGGTCATGAACACAACATTGGAGTAACTGCACCCATCCGCTAATTCACGAATGGCAATGACTATTTCACTACATAAATGAATTCTGAAGTTGAACTATGATGCCTTATGAACTGGAAAACACTACCCAATACAGAGTAGGGTTATTTTTTAATGATTTAAAATCCTGCCAAAAAAGAAAAAGTAATACAAGTTATTATAAAGAAGTTGATAGCTATCTGAAGTATAAAAGTCTCAATGAGACAACTATTCCATAGTTTGTTTTAAAGCTGTTCTATTCTCTAACAGATTAGCTCCACTTGAAAGCACAAAATCCAGTTTTCTGAACTCTATACAAATGACAAAAGCATACTATGAAAGAAAGGATGGGCAAACCCATATATACCATATGAAGTTCTTTGTATCTTATGACACAACTGTATTTAAGTATACCTGACAAGTGTTGACGACAGTCTTTTTGTTTTGTGTTAAAACAAAGCTGATGAAACTGTAGGTGTTCACCCCTTAAAACATTTTCCAATTCCACTATCCACAAATGGAGGCATAACTTTCCAATTATGTAAACTTGACCAAAAGAAAATCACATTTTGTGGGAGGTATTTCTGTTAATTTTTACTTTCAATATCTCCTTGCAAACAAACAAGAAAGACAATGGCCTTTTCTTCTCTACTTGTTAAATTAATATTCAACAACATTTAAAATAGCTGCACTGTTTGTTTGTTTTTATTTGTAGCAGTTCTATGGGTAAACTGAGGAGCTAATACTCCACGATGGAGGGGCCTCCCTGACACAGTCTTGCCTATATATATATATATAATACATACAGGACAGCATCCGTCCATTCTCCTCATATATCAACCATAATGAAGTAAGCATTTTTTGAAATGTCAAGAATCACAACAATGAATATATGTTTTTATTAATAATCTGGGCTCAGATCAGTGTTGCTCTCTGCTTTACAGAAGGTCTGGAGCACAGTTGTATGAACAGCAAGCTTTGGTGAAAAGCTTCTATTAGATCAAATCCAGCACTGCAACATGCAAATGTTGCAAATGATACCTTGCTTAGGTGGTATCATACTGCTCTCCCTACTAGGATCATTAATTTCTTTAACAGGATAACATGCCATTCAGATCCATTTCCCTTAATTAGCTGTACTGCAGATCTAGAATTTCAACCCATCAGTAAGGGTATTTCTACTGAAATTTTAATAAAAACTGGTATCGCTCACACTAATCATCTCTTTATGCTGTCATTTTTTTCCCCAGTAACTTACAACTCTAAGGTTTAAAGAGTTTCTATTAACAGTGCAAAGCAATGGCACCTTCCCCAAAATAGAATTCAAGCCCAATTATTACTCAGATTTTTTTATATATATTTTGTGTGTGTGTGTGTGGTTTTTGGTTTGTTTGTTTTTTAACTAATAACAGTTTCAACAGCTATTAAATGTAACTCAGATACACCTTTTTTCCTGTTCTTTTTGTAAAAGTGGTAGTCATGCAGGAGGTTCTCAAAATTAAATAAATGGGATTATAAAATCACAGAATTGACAAATGGCCTTTGGGCATACAGAGTACTTAAAGTAGTAATTAATTTTTAGTGTGACCAGATTTCGAATCTGACTGTGGAATTCTGGAAGCTGCGTCTAACTTGCTCTGTTCCAATACAGCAATTTTAGTCACAAATGAAACAGAACTTAGCATTCAGTCCAAAATTAAAACTACTTCAACACGTGTTAAAACATGGATCTATACAACACAGGCCTGATCCAGGGCAGGCTGCTCTACCATAACACCATCTAACAAACAAGAAGCTTCAGTCAGGCCCACATTTCTATCAGCAGCAAAAGCGAGGCCTTGGAGAGCTGTCCCTTACTTGTCAGACTGCACTGAGCTCAGAGCATTCACAGCAGCCATTTCTCTATTTCTTCTAGACACGAGCAATGGTCTCCCAACTGAGTAGTAACATTAACAAAACCCAGAATGTCCCAGAAGTTGCATAGTGTAACGCTCGTTCCTGTACACCGCTAATGGTATGCATTTAAGCAGGTTCTGCACATAAACAGGCAAAATATGCTGTTCCTGGGCCAGTCAATTCTAGAAGTGTTTTAACATTATCCTCGATTAGCTGAAGTACCAGGAAGAGGTATCATTTCAAGATTAACACGATTAAAAATGAACAAAGGCACTGCGACATGGGTAATATATACACAACAATGTAGTTTACAGCACAGTAGTTTTAATCCACACTTTAAGAGTTGTTTAATCTTATCCATTTGGTTTTTATAATAGGAAATATCTTTACAGGCTTGAAAGTTTTCCTCACACATACAAGACCATGTGTACCTGTGATTTCATAAACAGGCCTGTATTCATATTTAGTCAAAACTGTTACCAAATGTAAGTTGTAAATACAGCAACAAAACATGAGAATACTACATTAAGAGAAAAGAATGTAGAGTTAAAACTACATTGAGGCTGGAGTTGTGGGCAACAAAGCAAAATAATCGTACATGCAGTAAGTGCAAGAAGAAATAAATTACTATAGGGCAGAACCAATACCTGCACCGACATTTGTCTGTATATCATCAATTACAGGCACTTCTTACCTAGTGCTACAGAAGATAATTGAAACAGTGATGACACCAGCTCCTTCCTATCTCTTACCCAGAGACATTCTTTTTTCCATTACAAGGGTTATTCTTTCCAAGGGTGAACTCTTAGACATTTTACATGTTACATGAATGTTTGAGCAACTGAACTCTGCTTAGAGCTTTTTTATTAAAAAAAAAAAAAAGTTTCAATATTAAAATACATTTATATTTTATAGTATCTTAAAAACAGCAGCTACATGCAAAGTTGTAAGTGAATTAAATTTTAAATTCCTAATGAATTTTAATATTGTGTCCTTTCAAAATGTAAATAATTTAGTATTTTCACAAGCTAAAACCTATATTTATTTTTTTTGTATTTTATGCTGCAATTAAAAGACCTATAATTTATTACTCTAGCATCATTCAGCTTTTACTTATTAAGCATCACTCCTCCTCCAAATTAGGAAGAGTTATATAAAAAGGCATTCAACAAGCTGTTGCTGATGGCACAAGGGAAGTTACTATGAATTCACATTGCAATTCCAGATGCTAGGTTAAAGAAGTAAGTATATGTACATGGGTATACATGAGTTAACATTCAGTTCCTGTAGCTGACCTGAGAACTCAACTGAGAGAAATTCTCTCTGAGAGGTCCATGCTCTATTGGAAACAGAGTTGGTACTAGAGCATGCCTAAATTACTCCTGCAATGCTCAAGAAGGAAAATGAAAAGATGTTCTTTCTCTACTTACTGTTCTCTCTCCATTTAGGGCAATTTTTATGTGGGCATTGCTGCCACCACACGGCCAAACAGCTGAACTTTGCATTTTGGAGATAGTGCACTGCGCAACAAGCTACTCACTACTCCTACACTACAAGCCCTCTCTTTTCAACTTTGTGTTCCAAGCTCTCCAAGTCCAACCATTGTCACTGATTTCCCAAATCGCTTCTACCTAAGAGATGAATTAGAAAGAACTCATAGTATACTGAACCCACTGACAGCTTCTTCCTATCACAGAACATTAGCTGTAGAAACAACCACATGAAACATTCACAAAGACAATAAAATGTTACAAGTGCCAGTTCAGTTCACTGCTAAGAAAACATAAGAAAAGTCCTATAGATATCCAATACCCCTGGATGTGTCACGAAAAGCTGCAACAGTTCTTTTCAGTTCCTTAAACATCTTCTCAGAAAGACTACTTTGAGAAAGTTAGACTGAGCACTTTGTCCTGATACCTTCAGAGGTTTAGCAAGCTGAGCAGCTTACTCATACTGAACCTATATTGTGAGTTTATTTTGAATTAAGTTTAACATTCATTCCTGTTTAGTAGCTCTTATGAACAGTAGCTTGCTTCATTATTTAAGTTTTAAAATATTTACCTGTTAAGAATTTTTTAGTTCTGCTGCACCTCACCCAGTAAACTCTTTTAAACAAGTGCCAAAGATACCACCACAATATCAGTATATGCCATAGGAGTGACATAACTAATAATAAAGATAATAATTATTATTAATAATATTATTAATCATAATTAAGATAATGGTTTAACTCCATACATTTTGGAATAAGGCTTTATAGGTCCAAGTAACTCAGAAGCCCTCTTGTAGAGTTTGACCCTGACTTCCACACATTTAAAATATTCAACATTTAAAATAACCCCAAGAATGAGCTAGTCGTCAGCAATTATTACTTCAGTACCTTCATCTTTTCCTTAGATAATCAAAGACAAAGTTAGTTATGCAGCTAATGAACCTATATGCATGGAGATCTGCCACTTTTCATTTGCACAACCATTTAACCTATAAGTTTCCAAAAGGGAGTGCGGAAAAATAATCGTGTAACATAAGATGACATGCACCATGCATCATTTTGACAAGGCCAGAAAGAAAGTCAAAATGCCCAAAGGCTACCTTGAGAAGACCATGAAGGAACGCATAACAGAACAGCTCAATCAGGTCAATTAAAATTTAAGGCAATTAAATAGTCCCCGCCTTCCCTTCCATACAAGTCAAGAAAGAGGTGAACACACTCACCTTTTTTGCTCTTTGTGCTATATTAGGTGTTCTAGTGAGAAGCTTTTCAATCAAATATTCTCTATTCTGCAAAACCAACATTTCATAAGTTAAAAATCAATACAAGGAAAGAAGAAAAATCATGTAGATTTTAAGGCAGAGCAAAATTTACTTGTAGGGTTAAACGTTTTACCTTGGCTTTCTGGAAAAATTTGCATTTTAAAAGTTCTGCTGCTGTGGGCCTGAAAGATCAATAATAAATTAGAACAGAAAACAAAGACCCCTCTCAGTGAATACAGTACAGGACGTTAGTTAAATGGTACGTCTCTAATACTATTGAATTAGTACTGTATGAATGGGGAAATGGACAGCAATAGCTACTGAATTAATTCATACATACTTACCACGCATGAAAAAAACATTTCCCTATGGCAAAGATAAAAAAAAAAAAACCACCACCACATGAAAAAAGTCAGTATCTGAGTCATCAATTTTCACCCTCTTTCTTTCAATGCAAATATATTTTACCCTTAATACAATGGGACAAAAAAGAAAAAGTCAAGTAAAACATGCTTCCCCAAGTGACTCCATGAATGCAACTAAACTTGCCTCCACAGCAACGAAAGGGTAATTCCATTTTCCAAACAGTAACGTCATACCTGCTAACTGCATTCTTTCTTTAGTGATGCAAGCAGGTATTCACAAGAAACTGCACTGACACTATTAACTTGATGCAAAAAACAAAGAAGCACGAGGAGCATCATCCAACTAAACAAATACCAATTCAACAGTTGTAAAGTCAAAACCTACACATTTCACATTTACTTGAATTTAGTACTGTTCAAGTCTATTTCTTCCAATCATCTTCAGGTTTATATTTTAGAAGTTTCCAACAGATTTTCATACTCTTACAGCTAGTGAAATGATTTCAATAAAGGGATTTGTCCCCCTAGCTTCAGGGATCTAAAGCTACACATCCAGACAAAGCCATACTGTGGTACTGAAGCAGACTCTGGAGAGAAAGAGAAGCATCTCTTGGGATGAAATAAAATCCTTCAGGTCTGGGGCTTTGTTTGTTTTGTTTTGTTTTTAATCCTTTCTATTAGGAATCGAGGCCCCTACCCAGTGCTGATTTTGATATGGCTAAATCTAGGGGAGCTAGAATCTCCAAGATTCGTAATTTCCAAATGAAGAGAAGCAACATCTGCTGTGGTTTTTCATTTGAATTACAGCAATAGAGTGGATACAGCTTAGATTAGATAAGACAGTGGCAAGTTTCCATATGGAAAAATAAAATAACAAAAAAGCAAAATCTGAACTAGTTAATTTTTCTGAGGACACATCTGAAGAGGAAATGAAGAAAAACAGGAATGTATACAGCTCTCTCCTGCTAGAAGTAATGAAACTACTCCTGTCAACAACAAAAAGCATTCAATTTAGACATAAGACAGTAGTTCCAAAGAGCACTTATTTTTCTCTCACTCCAAAGCACCAGACTCCAAAATAATGGAGTTCTTATCGGTGATACCAAGCTTAGCTGTAATTCACACAAAACTTGGAAGGGCAAAATGGAAGGGAAACCTTTTAAAAATCAGTTTCTGCATTGAGTTTTCAAGTTCAACCTCAAATCGACTTTAAACTTTAAGACAAATCTTTGTGACCCAGCACTATTCTCTCTCAACAGGGATACGCACAATTAAAAGCCAGATTCTTGGTAAAGTCTTATCCAAACTAGCATTGATTGCTCCACCATTAGTTATACCAGGCACTTCTGAACAGGTCTGAAAGTGCTTTCTTGGCCTGTTATCCACACAGGCTTAGGAGTGAATTATAGCTGAGGACTGTAAGCTACATACTTTGTACTGAGGAGAGAAATACTCGTGTATAGAAACCCAAAAGAAAAACATTACAGCCTGAGAGACAACAGTGCAATGCCAGTCACAGAATTTGCCAGAAAGCAGTCTCCCACAATTAACACAATGACTATGGAAGTATCTCTAATACAAAGCTAACTTCCAGCTGCGAAGAAACAAAATGTACCAATAACCCCACAACACAAGGATGCTCTCTATCAAGTTAAGAGTAATTGGCACATAGATCTCATCACCTATATGCTGTCAGCTAGTCAGTTGTTCAGTTCAGATCAATCTAGAGCATGAGAATACTGTATGTGTTACAACACTACCGTTTCAACACTGGTATCAGGTAACTCTTGGCATTGTATATTTAAGGAGAGGACAAAAGCCATTTTAATTATGTACTTGTGTTTTCCTATTCATTTAATCTTTCCCTGAAAATTGCTGAACATAGGAAACTCAAGTGTCAGAGAGGAGAATCGTTGAATGGTTTGGGTTGGAAGGGAGCTTTAAAGTTCATATAGTTCCAAACCCACTGGCATGGGCAGGGGATACCTTCCAGAGGATCAGGTTGCTTATGACCTTGAACACTTCCAAAGAGGGAGCATACACTTCTCTGGACAAAGATTATACTTGATTACCCAGCTTGATTTGCCAAAAAAACATTTCATTCTGATCCATAGGCAGCCAGCAAATTGCAGTGCTAAACTTAAAGAATTAGGACTTGATACTAAGACCACCAACTGGAAGGAACTGGGGATCTGAAAATAGTACATAAATGACCTTTCAGTCAAAGCAGAATTTGAAGGATTTCCAGAATAAAGATCTTACCAAGCAATTATTTTTTTTCTTAATTATAATTTATGTTTGGTATTACTTCCAGCATTGCTGTTGTTACCCTTGAAATTTGACTTGCTTCACACCTTGGACTTAATGCTAGTGGAACATCAGCAAATGAAGAACATACCATAATAGACCTAATCATACTACTCAATCAGAATTGCTCTTTCAGACCATAATCTTTTTTTCCCCCAGAAATGTGAGCTGTGAAAGTTTTAGAAAAGTGCTATATT
Organism: Heteronetta atricapilla; assembly: GCA_011075105.1. Lineage (NCBI taxonomy): Eukaryota > Metazoa > Chordata > Aves > Anseriformes > Anatidae > Heteronetta > Heteronetta atricapilla. Next base: position 19,895,607 of record CM021737.1, on the reverse strand, counting down.
GAACACCCTCAGGAAATAATGTTAATTAGAATGTGCCTCTTCCACCTCTTCAGCAAGACACCTACGAAAATAGGTCTGCATAAAAACGAATAAATAAATGAATTGCTCTGGGAACCAGAAACTTCAGCAATAATTCTGAAATAAATGTTTAACATTTTCATTGTCTTGGCTACCCCATTCAAAAAATACAGCAAGAAGAATCAAAACACAAAAATAATTGCCTACAGTAACATGAGGATCTCTAAACAAGCTCAGAGCATCCCACTTCAAAATTACAAAAATATCTCTTAATAAGTAATTTTCTCTGAAGATATTAAAGTTAAAAAGCAATACAAAGCTCCAGACCTTTTTTTATATTTATTATTTTAAAGGCCAAGAGGTCATAATATGTCTGGTTGCCAATAGTTCTGTTTGATCAACCTGAACAGTCTTGTCAGATTATGGAAAACAAAAGTTTGTACCTTGCCTCCAACGAGAGCTTAAGATATAGAGCAAGGAGTTTTGTTTGATCAGAACAGCATATTTAAATACAAGCAAATTAGGTTAAAAAGCTAGAATAAAACTTAAGTGACAATTCAGAGGCAATTTCTTCTCCCCAGATGAAGATACTGAAGGTTAATATTACAAAATTCAACTCACATGCTTAAAGGTGATGTTTAAATACTGGAACCCTAAATAGTCTGTACATTTAAAAAAAGTAATTCCACTGAGTGTGACAATAATGACCTACCTTTTGGAAGGATCTTTTTGAAGGCATAATGAAATCAATTTTCTAAAGGATTTGCCATACTTTTTCATCATTTCCTTGTCCTCTACACCTGTCTCTAAAGTAGGAGGATCATTTTGCAACGTCAGCATTAACACCTACAGTAAAACCAAAAAAAAAATTGTAAGCAAAATCAATTCAAAACATGCAGAAAAGATTAAATATTCTTCAGATATTAGATACCTTGATTTACTACTAAAACAAAGTAGTGCTAACCATCACAACAGCATTATATGCAATCCTCAGAACAGAGAACGGTATAACTGAAAAAAAATAAATACATTAAAAATAAAGAATATATACACCACTTTAAAATTCCCCAAATAGATGAGAACAAGTGGTCATTATACTTAAAATGTTGTGCCCAGGTGTTGCATCCTTGGACAGTGGACTTGTGAGAATAATGTGAACATATGAGTGAAGCAGAAAAAGAGGAATAGTAAGCAAGGTTGCTGCAATCAACATTTCTGCTGCACAGATCAAAAAAATACATGAGACTTTGGTGAAACACTGCAATATTTAAAGTATTTCAGACATAAATGTAGGTCTTATGCCTGAATAATAAAAAATATTTTTCTAGGATATTATAATAATAAAAACATTTATTCCTTTATCAGCTATATTAGACACCATTCTACAGCTTTTCAGAAATACTGCTGTGTACAGCAGTTGCTATAAATTTAAGCATCTTAACACTATATAGGATGGTGTATCTTCACAGATCTGAACTTTGAAAATTTTAATTACTCTAGGCAAAATAAACATCAGCCACAAGCTTCCCCCCATTCTCCCAGCTTTTTTTTTCTCCCAATAGGCTTCCCTACTAGGCTACAAGCTCTTCTTCAAGAAGAGGCACAAAACTTATTTCCGTAAAACTCTTAGTTACAACCATTATTTTATCATAACTAGTAAGAAAAAAAAAAAAATCACTTAAATGCCCAAATTGAGGAGACACTTTTTCAGAAAATCTCTATATCACCCTATTTTAAAAGCCAGTAGGCACAAGAACGTAATCAGAAAGACAGAAGAAATAAAAAAGAATGCACTACATACTTTTCTACCTTCAACAGAAGTGTCGTGTTTATTCTTTTTATTTCCTCAAAAGTGAATAAAGCAACCCATCTTAAATGCTATTAACAAAGGCCCAAAAGCCCTGTTTCATAGGTCTGTGCCTTGCACATGAATGCTTTCCACACAGCTGCATACACACCATCACCACCACCACCACCCACATTCAGCATCCACAAAGTTGCTCTACTTGTAGTCATTTGTCAACAGAAAAAAAAAAATGCAATAACCGAAGAAGTTTAAAGACAGAACAAACTGAATCCTAGAACCCTTCGGCACTAATATAAAGTGACAGTTACTTTCATAGGTGGATATTTGTGATATGGTGCTGCTCCTGTTGCTAACTCAATGGCTGTTATCCCAAAACTCCACATATCAGCCTTGAAGTCATAACCTCGCACCTGGAACAGAACCAGAAAGGAAAAACAAGGTGGTGATTTTCTCAAGTTATAAAAATTAAATATTTTATTTTTATTTTTAAATGTTTGTAATACCTGCTCCATCACTTCAGGGGCCATCCAACATGGAGTACCAACAAACGTTTTCCTTACTTTGTTACGAGTCACATCGCCTCCTGTAGCTAAGAAAGCACTAACGCCAAAATCTGGGGAATAAGAAAAAAACGTTATAACCACTTGAACTACCAATAACAAAGCAAAAGTTTCATACAGTAGAAGTGAAGTCAACTCATAAAAGTCAACTCTCTTTCATAAGAGAAACTGAGGGTGCAGAATAATGAGCAGTCATAAGGGAAAGACCTAAAAGTACTTTTTGCAAATAAGGAGCCAGAAGGTACCAAAGCTGGTACCTATCTTTCAAAGATGAAAGGAGATTTGACTTTGTCAAGGCAAAAACATGTAACAAGGAAGAATATCAGTCTTTGGACACAAAAATACAGAGTAAATTTTAAAGTCATGTATCATTAATCAAACATCCTAAAACTGGACAACCTACAGCTACAACTCTCCAGTTAAAAGTCAACAGGAAAACTCCTATCTATTGTCCTTAAGCAAGCCTCATATCCCTTGTTCTTTTAATTTAGCCACTACTTTTTTTTTTTTAATCACTGCCATTACCTGCTATTTGTACAGAGCCATCTTCACCCAGAAGAATGTTGCCAGCCTTCAAATCTCTAGAACATACAAATAATAAGTTACTTTTATGTAAGATGTAAGAAAATACATAAACTTACATTTTCTGAAGAAAAAAACACATCTTTATATTACATAGTTTCACAAGATGGTATTTGAAAATTTAAAAGGAAGGAACAGGAATTGAAGTATTACAATAAAACTGAGTGCAGAATAAACTCAAGCTGTATCTTTGTGTACAGCCACCCAAATTGGCCCTGTCATAATTTGAGTAGAATTCAAGGATACATTTTTAGAGTAAATATTTAGGTCCAACTGTTTTACCTCCTTTTATAGATGTAACTTCACAAATGGTTTCAGAGCTTTATATCAAGAATTAACACTTTCTCACATCGAAATACACCACTAATGAAAAAAAAAAAGTGAAAGAAGTCATCGTCTTTGATCTCCTGAGAGATCGAATGGTAAATATAGTGTAGATTTCTACCCAATTAAGTTATTAAAGCTCTGAAATAGCAATCGCATTTTTCTAGTGTACTTGGATTAAAAGTTACTTGAAACTGAATCTGTCAAAAATACACGTACTTAAATGTCAACTACCTATCCATGTAACACTCTACTACTCATAGATAACATTTAAAAAATACTTTCTAAAATAGAAATGTACATCCCATTCTTAATGCAGAAGATGGGTACATCTTTCATACAGAAAATTCCATGAACGTTAAGAATGTGAGCAAACCTTTCCCAGGATTTACTGAAAGAAATTAACACTGCTGTTGAAAACTAACATAACCTGCTGCCTTAAACATAAAGGAGAGTACACTAAAACAACAAAACAAAATCCCTTCATTTTTGAAACATTTCCAACAGGAAGATACTGCTTAATACAGTGTTCCCCAAACTGCCACAGCTTTCACCTACAACATACGTAGAGAAAAGGAATTCACATTATATTCTTATGAACAGGACTTCTTCTGTGGTATTACAGCTTATAAATTAGGTATTATAAGATGGAGAAATCTTATGTGTAATAAGGAGCTTTATCTTTAAGCTCCTTTAAAAAGATACAAGGGGAATTCCCAAATCTGACCTGAAAGGGTCCCGTTATCCCTAAAAGCTAATGAATGTTCCTTCTGCAGCAGTATCAGTGTAATAGAAGACTACAAATTAAGTTTTTTGGCAGATCTTTGGAATTCCACAACAGAAGTCAAGTTAACTGTTCTTTATTTCTCCATTTATCTCAATTTTCTCTCTGCAAAATGAGGAAACAGTTCTTGATTTACATCAAAGGCAGCTCATTTATAAGATGAGACTTTAGTAGTACATAGAAAGAACCATTACTGTGTTAAATCCCTGCCACCACCATTATCAGTTCTGTCTGCAGTGAGTCTTTTGTGGTAACACTCCCTCATAAAGGCCAATGCTAGAAACAGAGAGCCCCTTCTTGGCATCTTCCTTAAAAGACAAATTCACCTCTGTAAAATTAATTAGTGAGGTCAAAGTACAGCACTTCCAATTTCCAAACAGTGGAAGCAACCTCCTGATCACTACAATAGATATGTATAGACCACACCGGGGGGTCTACACAATTTATACCAAGGTAGCAAGTATAGAGAACATACTGAACATAATAGTCACTTAGATACGTATACATCAAGATGCAGATCCATAATATCTGACCTGGCTTCATGTATGGTCATATAGAGACACCTGTAGAATTGTATTAGACACTACTAATTATCAGGAAGAAATACATTCCACATTTATGCAGCAGTGCCCAAGTGCCTAAGATAACATGGTTACTGTGCAATACAATACACAAATATAAGCCACAGACCACACCACAAACTAAAGTCAGATTAAATATCAGGAGTACCAGCAGTTACAGGAGTATAGACCACAGTTTTGCAGACTTAGTGCAGCACAGGCCTATCTTAGCTATAAAAGGGATGGACAGAATAAAGACTAAACAAGTACAAAGTATAAGTGACAAACCACAGTCAAGATTACAGCATCTGCCTGAGCAATCTAATTTCAAAATTACAGATCACATTTACAGTATGTGAAATAGGCAATACAATTTGCTTTACCAAGCAACTGCAGCTGACCAGTATCAACCACCTATACATGCAACTCAGAAAATGCTTTTCACATGTGTACATGCTCCTACCTGTGAATTTGCCCGTTCCTGTGTAGATAGTCTAAACCTTCCAAAACTTCTTTAAGAATTGTAGCTATTATGGGTTCTTCAAGGACACCATTTTTGTGCTCACCTCTATTGACAATATACTTTATTATATCAAGCATTGAACCTATATTGCAGATCCAGGGAAGAAAGAAAAGGAAAAAGACATACACAGCATTATCATATTGTATTCTTGAAAGTCATTTCTTCATTCTTCCCTTGTTATTGCAACTTGTATCTTCAGCTCTCAGAATAAAGCAAAATATTACCTTGTTCAAACGAGAAACAAAGGAATGGATTTTGTCAAGCATACCGTAACAATGATCCATTAGGAAGACCCATTTGCTAAGCTAAAAATTCAGGACTAATCCAGATTTAGACAACAAGCACATCAAACATGTTTTTATTATCCACCTTAAATTACAGTTCATGAGTTTATGATGTAAACATGCAGCTGCAAGACTAGGAGATGTTCTTTGCACACAAACAATGACTACATTTCTAGTGACATGCAGTTTGACACTGAACTTCAGTTACTATTAATCTCTAAGAATTTAATAGCAGTATCTTCTTCTTGTCCAAGTATTTTTCAACACGTCACAGTACATCAGGGCCTCACTTCTGTAAGCCAGAAGCCTATTCAGTTTAGTCCCTTTTTTCTTCTTTCAGATCCGCATCAACTATCACCAGAAAAACTGTAAAGGGTGTTCAGTTGGCTTAAGAAACAAAAAAAGATGTGATATTTATAAGGAAGAACATTCTTTGGATAAAGAATGAGAAATACCAATTATAAAATCTTTACAAAAATAGAAGGGATTTGTAACTCAAAAAAGGGCACATTGACAGGTATCACTTAATTTTCATCAATAATTTTCCCTACATAGCCTTAGAGAACTTTAACATAGTGATTTAGAATTAAAAAATACAGCAATTAGATTAACAGAATTTATTTCAGTAATTCTTAGTATGTAGTATCAATATATATTCATAGACTTTTTAAGCTTCTACATTGCTGTTATAACATTTAGCATGTCTAGGTCCTCAAGATTCATCCTATATAGTCTCTCTTGCCTTCTCTTTACTTGGTTTAAGTCAATTAACTCAAAGAACACACATTAGAAAATTCATGCAATTTCCTTGCAGCTAAACAAGTAAAACCAGTAACTTACCCCCACTTAACAGCTTCATAACCAGCCAAAGCTCATCCTTCACCACAAAAGACGTGTAATAGGTCACCACATTGGGGTGATTGCATTGACTCATTGCTTGAATTTCTTTCTGTAAGAAATACAAAGTCCAGCGTAACATGGCCAGCTATTGGTTCTCCTTGTGTAAAGTGAAAGTTTAATTCCAAAGTGAAACACTGTAACAGAACTGAAATATGCAAAGAATATGCCTCAAGGCATGAAAACGTTTCAATTTTACCTATAGATCTACATTCAAGACAATACATTATTGCAAAGAACATGAAGGATGCTTGGCCAGGAGATACAGGCATAACTGCATCAGTTTTCTTCTGATATCAGCTGAGAAATTATGTTTAAAGTCCCACTACAAGCAGTGAAGAATAAACCCACTCTAAGAGCTGAAGGTGTGGGAATACACTGGACAACAGAACACAAGGAGAGATTAAAGCCTACTGCCTTTCCTGTTCAAAAGGGATATGAAAATACAAAGGGAGCAGGAGGGAAAGAAGGAAGTGGTAGGACAAAATACACATCTACACTGGCTCTGTTTACTGTGAGATGGACAAATGGACCACAGTCATGCAAGCAAACAGCAGTAGAATAGCTTCCTAGCAATGTTACTGACTAAAAGTCTGAGGAAACAATTGAGCAAAGGAGCACACAATCACTAACAGATGCACAATGATGCAGCATTACCAAGTAACACAATCTACATCACAGCTGTACACATTAAGAATGACAACCTTTTCTCTTCTTTTCAAGTAGAGCCCTTTTCTAGTTAATCTTTCACTTAACTGTTCTGTTACACCTTTCTGGCTGTTCTCGTTGTTCTGCCAAACCCCAATGCCTTTAAACCTCCTTTGTATTTGAGGATTTGGCGTCACAGCAGCTTAAGCTCCTACAGCCCTACCTCCGTCTCCCTCTCTGCCTCCGGCCACACAGCCCTGAACCATCCCTGGCACCAGAGCATGTGCTCCTGGAAGGAGAGCCATTCCAGGAGCCAATCCATCTCTGAAAAGCCACTGCTTTCTGGTGGACCCATGCTGCACTGATTCAACAGTACTCAAGGCAGGCACTATGGCAGTCCCAATTAGGTGGATTACAGCTACCACAGAGGCAGTTTTCAACTTTCAGCCTCATTTTAGCGACTGTTTCATAGACTTGGGGGGGGAAGGGAGTGCAGCATTGCGTGTTATTTTCAATGCATTTAAGATCACAATCTCTTTACAATAAAATGTTAATTATGCTATTAAAAACTGATTTAATCTCATGCCTGTTGGAGACTAAGTCAGGCTATAGTCTGCCATTTCAGCTAGTAATGTTGTCAAGTCCTCCTCCTCAAGTAACTTCTCAGCCCTGAACCACAGAAAGATGAATGTCTGCATAGCCACGCAATGAGCCTAGCTGAGCAAATCACAACACTGTGTTTTGGGTGATTTTTTGTTTGTTTTCTGGGATTCAATAGGCAGCAAACAAAAGAGAATAAATATATGTGGGGCACATTTCCCTTTCCCAGTAGATCTTAAAGAAAAGCCAAATCATTGTCTCTGCCTCAGGTTCTTAATTCAGCTATGCATACCAAATCCTTGCCTTAACTCTCCCATTCCATATTACTATTTCATACCTTCTGCTGGTTTGTTGCTTTCCTGTGCTGGTAATATAATGATTGCTCATGAAGTCTGCCTGCCACTACTAGACAAAAATACATCTTAACTGTTTTATTAGCACATGAAAAATGCAGAAGTATAAATAATCATATGTAATAAGCTTCCTAATTTAACCCAAAGATACTTAAAATGTTTTGGCTGTCTGCAAAAACTGGTGGCAAAAACTGAGCTATCACAGTAACCATGGCCAAAGGCACTTTGTGTCTCAGCTTTGGTGATTTGTTCCAAACAAGTCTTCACAAAACAAAGTAGAAAGCAACCTATGAGAAATAATGGATTAAATTTTAATGGGGAAAGTATTAGATGTTTAATTCTGAAGAGCCCCTATTCCATACAGTAATCCTCCATAAACTTCACTTATTTGGCTGAGGCCCATGACACACACAGGTGAGAAACGTTTACTTAAAATATACAGTCTGAGGAAGAGTTTGTAGCATAGCACCCAGGTGAATGCCCAGGAGCACTCTTCACATTCACATAACTTTAGATCCTTGGCAGCACCAAAGCCATAGTGGCTTTTAAAATTTCAAGTCTTGCCCTCATCTCCCTGCTTCTGTGCTTCTCCCTCCCCGTGCTGTGTGTGAACTGCATCAGCAAACACGTCCAGGTTAAAAGCTAGCTTCTTTTCAGCCAGGTTATTTCTGATCCAGTTTCACTGATCAGCTGCACAAAAATGCGTCAGCCTAAGGGCAGGTGGGTGACGCAGCAACAAGCAACTGCAAGACAACTACTTTCAGTGCTAAGCTGAAGCATTCACAGGACCTGGATTCAGCTCCAAGTAAGCTGGCAGGTGACCATTCTGTGAGTGTTTCCTGAGGGACACAGACACATGGGACACAACCACTTTGAGGAACTGGACATACTATGTGAGGGGCTCCTCCACACAGCCCACCTCAAAGGACTATCAGCCCAGGGCTTCAAACGTTCTAGAAAATGTCTCAAATTTCTTGGTGAAAGAGACAGATACCTGGAAATGGCTCTGTCAGGGCCTTTAGGTAAAAGGCTTCATTTCACTTTTATGGAACAGCTTCACAAGTTCCATATTTATCTGACAGTACTCCACTGTAACAGCTAAGCCTTGTAATGGATTCAGGAGCTCCCCTTCATGACATGCAATGCTTAGCTACTATCTAAAAGCCACTACACAATACACAGTAGGCTTACTGCTGTAATAAGCATACAAGCAGTATAAAACAGCATTTTCATGCTATCCGGACTCTCATCTTTCCTAGAGTGCAGAGAGTAAGCCATTCTATAGAGGGCTTTTCTTGTTGTTTTATTTTTATTGTTGTGGCAGGGGTTTTTTTTGTTTATTTGTTGGGGGTGTGTTTTTTTTTTGTTTTTTTTTTAAGACAAGCTAAAGGGATGGAAGAAGATATTCTGTCAGGACAATAGTATGGACAGGAACTTCTTCCTTGGCTTCTGAGGTTAAGTTACATTTAGCACACAATAGTGAGAGCACAGGACATCGCAGGAAACCAAGCATTGAATTTCAGGAGTTGGGCAGTTTGTGTGTAACGTTAGTATTATTTAAAGCCCTCCCCCACTGCTCTTCTATTTTAATTGACACTGGCCCAAATCCTTAGCCTGTTTATGTGGACATCAGGCTTGCTGCATTTTCTACTTCGCTGAAGGCCACGTAGCTGAGAATGGGAGGGAGGCTTTTGCACACCATCCATAAACATTTATCAGCAGGATTTTTCCAAAACAGCATGTTAAGAGGGCAGTTTTAAAGTATCCCCATACTAACAGAAACTGATCAGAGTAAGACTGAAAATTGAGCAGACTCAAAAATGTTAACAGCAAAACAGGAGAGCATTTTAAATATTTAATCAAGTGAAACAAAAATGTTAGCACAGGTGTAACAAGAGTTGTGAAGGCAAATGGTTTCCTTTTCCAGGATAGCATCTTTCTTTTAAAAGAATTTTTAAAGTCTGTATTACATCTGAGTCAGAATAAGTATACTTTCACTGAAAAAATGATTTTGTATGCTTAGGCATGCTCCTGTGTGTAGAAATAAATACAAGTATAAAAGAAATCATATGACCTTTTTTCCCTACCCTTCTAACCAGGGATTGAGAAAGACAGAATTTATGTTCAGCTCAAAACAGATTAACAAATAAAAGAAAAAAAAATTTAACACAGAAAAGCAGAAACTAACATGTTAAAAAAAAAAAAAAAAAAAAGATGGTATGGACAGTTGTCTGTACCAGAGGAAAGCAATATGGGACCAGAAATTCAAGAGCTATTGCCTCATGTGTCAGGCAGTGGAGGCATCTCAGCAGTAAGGACACTCAATTACTTGCTAAAGTAACTATGTACAATCTGATTTGTAACTGTAGTCATCTCTCTGCACAATCTGGGTACCTCTTGCAGAGTTTTGGCCATTTAGTTTGTGGGTTTTTTAATCCGTTGTGACTTTAATTCTTAATTCCCATTATTAGTTCAACTTCTGATGAATAAGATGAATGTTTGACCATTTAAAATATATTAGTTAGTATTTTTAGTTTTAGAGAAGTGTTCTCTCTACCACAATCTTCTTTAAGAACACAACAACATCCCATACAAACTGTTACATAAACTGAAGGCAAATGCCATCAATCACCAGGGGAAGAGCATTTTGGGTCCTCCACTGTAAACGAGCCATTTTATCTGAAGAAAACTGGATGGACCATACCCTCTGTATCAAATTCAAGATATCTTTTGCACTGGCAATTCCCTGCTGAGGAGATCATTTCCTTCAGAGTCAGGAATTTCTGCATTAGAAAAAGCCCACAGTCTCTAGGCAGTAGTATAACCTGTGGAACAGAAGAGAGTGTTCTCACTTTTAGAATGGTTCTGTCCTTCAGTTCTTGTTACACTGCCTATACATAAATAAACAATTATCTTGTAAGCACCTGACCAGGAGCAATAGAAAGCAAGTGTTTGTTTGATTTTTAAACAAGTTTTGTGACTTTGGATTACCATAACCAGTGCAGAGGAAGAACTCTTTCAGTCCCTTTTACAAAGGGCATCTTATAGGTCCCTCCCTCCTCTGATCAGTGACCCAAACAAATAGCATTCCTCAAATGGTTTGTTATGGCCTATCAGATAAATGTGTGTTATTAGCTGTAACAAGAATTTCCTTGTGTAGCTGGTAGTGTAGCTGTTCTTAGTTTTCCCAATAGAAGGGGTTATGAAATACTCCAACTACATTTTTCCATTTTTGGTGCTTTAGACATTAAGAAACCCTACTAAATTTTACCTCTAAATTTTTGATCATTGTCTACTCAAAGGAAAAACAAAAAAACAAAAAAAAAAAAAACACCATTTCCTCAGTGTTAAGGAGCAAGGGATAACCAGACAGTAATCTCTTGAAAATCAGATCTCCAGAGTGCAAGGGGAAAGGTTCTTCCCACAGTTCCCAACAGTTGGTTATCCCAAAGGATTCAAATTTATACTTGTTTTTGTGGCATTAGAAAATATACATAAGTACAATTTATTTTAGAGAAAGGGCGCACCTCTTTCAGGTTATTTTCTCATCCTTTTCCTCTATCCTGCACAAAAATTTTGCCCTCACTCTGACCAAGCAAAACTGAAATGAAAACAGAGGATCATCTCCCTGTAGATATTTTTTCCCTTTGATTTACTTACAAGTAACTCATCCATACTGGTCTGGCATTTTTCTAAGTTGATCCTCTTTATTGCTACACGTTCTTGCCTGGGTTTGCATAGCGCTGCCTGTACAACTGCTGTAGCACCGCTACCTGAAAAAGGACAGAAAAGGAACACACACTTAACAGAAATATAAACCCCTGTCCAGTGCAAGAATGTGGCACTTACAATGAACTTTTTTTTGTCAACTTTTTTTCACTGTTTTCCCCACATGCACATATTTCTATAAGAAAGTCAGTTTACACATTTCTCAAATGCAAAGAAAAAGTCTCTGCCTCAAAACTTCTGTTCCATACTCCACAAACAATTCCCAAGATGAAAACTTAAAACGATGTGCTCACTTATCAAGTCACACCCACCTCTTAAATGTATTTCATATAGTTTGGGAGCCATCACACCTTTGCCTTTGGACACATCTGTGTCAATCAAGAACATAACTCGCAGAGTTAACATGATTTAGTGTTAAGGGCAGAGGGGGCAGGGGAAGAGTGCTTTATCCAATGTTATTTCTTTCTGTTGTTTCAGGTCAGTCCCTGCTTACCAGGCTTTTGTTCCCACTGTGCAATGAAAAGAAAAATACCATTAAAGGTGAACATGCCAAACTTTCTACAGTTTCATGTGTGTTCCTGCTCATTCATGATGATTAGGGTAACATCCTACAGAAAGCATGCTGATTCTTGTAAACGGCACAGGAGGCACAGGTATCACACCAACAGTAAGAAGGTACGTGTTGCTGAATGGCCTGGCAGGGAAAAGTCAGTCCCAGTTGACGTTTAAATCACATATGGTCAAACAATACACAGATAACAATGCTTGATGGAACTGAACAAAACATTAGGGAGAACATTTTCCTTTTTCAAAGCATGCTTTATTTGTGAACAGCAGGAGTAAAAGGGATTGTTGCTTCCTTTGTCAAGCACCCACTGGCTTTGCCTCAATCAGATGATGGCAACAGATATTCTGAAAGAGTTGTACGCTGGTTGCGCATCTTGCTGCCACATCAAATACAGCAGTGTGGGTTTCTTTAAAGTAATTACATTGTGCTCATTTGAGCAGAAATCCAAAATTCTCCAATGAGTACTTTCTACCTGTAATTCCAACTATTTTAATATATATAATGGATTTCTGGTAACTCACTGAATTGAGCAATATGTTATAGTTGCCTGCTCATACATTATGTTCTATTTATCCTCAGTAATTGGCATGTCCTAGATGAATACAAACTGTGCACAAAAAGCCTTTTGTTGTCAAGCTCTACAAACGTGGATTGAGTTACAAGTTGACTTAAGAACAATTGAGAGCTTTTCTCTCTGCACATCTGAAAACAGCACCGACAATACCTCATGACTGACGGTTATTGTCCAAGTTTTAATTGCTATTTGCCTAGATATTTTCATATTTTTAGTTCATTCATGTGTTTGGTGTTTTGGTTCCTTCCCGCCCCCCCACCTCAGTCAAATCACAAAGCTTTAACTCAGTATATGAGTTACTAAAAAATGCTGAGCTCATCTTAAAAAAAAAAAAAAAGTCTTCACAGGACTAACTAGTCATTCTTTTGCAGGATGCGGTCACAGGCAAATATTGACATGTCCTGCTCTGTCTGCTTACAGAACAAAGTCTTTAAAAAATTCAATAAGCAATAAAAGAATTAAGAGATTTAAAAAATAAATAAAACATCCCAAGGACGAAACCAGCAAGTCAGCACAATGCAACTCAGATTCATCCTACACCACTTCATTGAAGTTATCACTCAGTAGACAAAGCCCCTCATTACTTTGGCTACACAACTGTAGGTTGAGACAGGGAGAAGATTTTTTTTTGTTTTTGTTTTTGCTTTGTTGTTGTTTTGTTTTTGTTTTTTTTTTTGATTTTTTTTTAATCTACTAAGGATACAAGAACTAAGATTAAGACTTTTCTTGAAGCATCTTTTCTCCCTACACCAAATAGCATTTGCTACTTGTGGGAAGCAATCAGATCATCACTTCCAAAATGGGTTCGTACACTATGATCACATAAAAGTTAAACAGAAAGAGCACAGAGGAAAATTATTCAGTCAAGCCATGATAAAATCCTGACTGCTTCCTCAAGGTAAAGTACAATGCCAGCAAGAAACACTTTAAAACATCATGGAAAAATAAATTACCAAAAAGAATCCTGTCACATCATTGACGCCACAATTGCTACAGCACTTGTTAAAGTTCTGTGAGATCCCAAACCAAAGAGTATGTCCTTACTCCTATTTAAAAATTCATGATTACAAAATTAATCCTGAGCTATCCTTATGCAGAAGTTGTTCCTCTCTTAGCTACTGAAAATGGATGAGACGTAAGATTTTGGGGGGCATGAACTAGATTGAAATTTATTTTTATAAAAAGCCTGTCACAAGGCATTTCCTGGTGTTTTCTCCCCAGACACAGAGGAGGCCTTCCAGTGCAATATTCTCCACCCTATGAAGAATATGATGCACTGACAATGCAAAAAGCTTTCTATGTTTAGAACAAAGTTAAACTATCTCTGTATCTCTTCTTCTTTTTTGCCTTTTGAATACCGTATGCAATACAGTATTTTGCTAGTCAAGGCACTCTGTGCACGCTGCATTCTAAGTGGTACCTACACACAAAGCCCATTTGAAAAAACAGTTTTGAGTACTGAAGTACAAGCCAGGCACTTAGTGGCTATATGCCTCCTTCTTCTTACGAGACTTTCCCCTCTCCTCTTCTGGCGAACAACCAGGGATAAAGATAAGGGAAAAGTCTGAAGGTTTCCCATCTGGTCTGAAGATTCCTTTTTGTGTAAAGGAAGATGCCCTACTCTGGGGTCTACCAAACAAGCAGAAATCTGAAGTTTTCCTGAGGAACAGCTGCTATAAAATGGACTACCCAGATAAGCAATTCAGTTGAGAGAGAACAGACTACGCGAGCTATGCACCATCATACAGTGAAACAACAACCACCACCGCCCTGGCACAGACAACCATGACTTCAGGTATACTGAACCTTACCAGTCTTCCAAAACCTACTCCTCATAGCTGTGACCATACTAATTGCATAACTGAAGCACAGTCTGGTTTAAACATCCCGTCACTTCTCTCTTTAGAAAACAGGTCTAGTATAATCTAAGTGCAGGCAGGATAAACCATGATGCCTGTACATCCAGCTGTCTCCTGCAGAACAAGACAAAATGATCACCAGTTGTAAGACATAAAAAAAAATAAAATAAAAGAGTTGTGTAAGAATGATAGTTTTTTTCCCACTATTAGAAGTCATCCTCCTGCAACACTGGGAAGTAAAGTCAAGAATTCTTTTGGCCAATTTCAAAAGTTAACAATGAAATAATGCAACTGCAGTCCACATGAAGATGCCTGTTTCTGCCTATTGTGAAAGAGGAGTAGATCAGAGTAATCTTGAACTCATTTCTTACTGTCATCCTTCTTTGTAGTACAAGTGTGCACTTAAAACAACCTGTTCCTTCATGCTCTGAACTACACACTCCGTATGACCCTGCCTTCAGTGTAGCACAGCCATTAGGAATACTCTGACTTACTTGGGTTCATGCAACAGAAACTTCTTGAAGAACTATTATGTATGGTTACATTTCACTTCTGAAAGGATATAACCTAAGAACAGAAATAAAGTTCTCTGAAATTCCAACAAACAAATCTGTCAGGGATTTAAGCTTATCTGATTAAGTTCCTTAAAGTTGTTCTAAATCTGACATTTTCTCTATGTTTTTGAAGTAACTCAACCCTCGCAGAACCTGTTTCCAGCTGGCAAAGAGAAGGATCTTTGAACAACTACTGACAAATATCATTTTGGCTTTATCTACCCTTGTAGTGGGTCTGGCTGGGATGTTAACTTTCCCTACAGCAGCCCATACAGTGCTGCGCTCTTCACTTGTAGCTAGAACAGCAGTGGTATCACACTGGTGTTGTCTGCTGCTGAGAAGTGCTGGCACAGTATCAGGACGTTCTCTAACCCTCTGTCCTGGTTTCAGTTAGGACAGAGTTATTTTTCCTCCTAGTAGCTGGTAGGGTGCTATGTTTTGGATTGGGATGAGAAGAGTGCTGATAACATGCTGATGTTTTAATTGCTGCAGAGCAATGCTTACACTAAACCAAGGACTTTTCAGCTTCTCGCTCTGTCCTGCCAGCGGGCAGACTGGGGGGGCAGCAGGAGCTGGGAGGGGACAGCCCCAGGACAGCTGACCCAAACTGGCCAAAGGGGTATTCCATACCATCTGACGGCATGCTGAACAATATATAGGGGTGGCTAGCCGGGGTGGGGGGCCGGCTGCTCGGGGTTGGGCTGGGCATCAGTCAGCAAGTGGTGAGCAATTGCATTGTGCATCACTTGTTTGTACATATTATTATTATTATTTTATATCTTAATAAACTGTTTTTATCTCAACCCACAGGCTTCCCTTTCCCATTTCTCTCCCCCCATCCCAGAGAGGGAGGGGAGAGGGTGAGCAAACGGCTGTGTGGTGTTTAGCTGCCAGCCAGGTTAAACCACAACACCCTCCTAGGGGTTGGGCGAAAAAGTGAGAAAGAAACATCACCAGGGCAGCTGACCTAAACCAACCAAAGGGATATTCCATATCACATAATGTGGATCATACACTCAGCAATAAAAGGTGGAAAAAGGAAGAAGGAGAGTGGTGGGCTCTCGTTGAGAAAATGTCTGTCCTCCTCCCAAACACCAGCTACATGTGTTGAGGCCCTGCTTCAAGGACATGGTCAAGCATCACTCATTTGTGGGAAGTAGAGAGTAATTTTTTTTCCTCTGCACTTCCACATAGCCTTTACTTGTTTTGTTATTCCCTTTCCCCCTCCCTCTTCCCCTTTCCCTTTTTTTCCCTTTAGTTTAATTGTTTAATTAATGATAATATTTCCTTAATAATATATATATATATACATATTTCCTCTTTAATTCAATTATCCTTATCTCAGCCCATGAGTTGTTCTTTCCTTTACTTCTTCCCCTCCTTATCTGAGGAGGGGGAGTGAGAGAGCGGTTGTGGTGTTCAGCTGCCTAGCACGGTAAAACCACCACAACCCTCGCCTAGCCAAGCCTCAAAAAGAAAGAGCCACAAAAGAAAGAGCAAGATGGCTACACCATGTTGTGTGCACTTCGCATGCACAGATACGCATCATTCACACAAGCATGCAACAACTCTCTTCATTTATCCTGTTATGTAGAAAGGCCTGACACTTTCCACTCACTAATCACTATGCGGTAACTGTGTTCAAAACAGGCCTACAACTATTCCTTTTTCCTTTTCCTCAAAAAAAGGAAAAAGACAGCATCCTTATTACCCTTGTAACAATTTACCAAGGTTCACTTCCTAGTAGCTCCGTATTACTCCACAATACTCCAATACAAACATCTTTTAAAGATTCTCACATTTGTAAGTCCCTTCAGATACTCTACCCAACTACATTTCCCGCCACTCCATAGCTCTTCTGTTTAGACTCAGTACAGAAGAGAAAAACATCAAGAGGACAGTGTTATTTGTTGCTGATAGTAAATTTTCTTGATGACTACACATGAAGAACAAAGACATGGACCATTACACCAAGTCCAGAGGAGGATCATGAGGATGATCAGGGGGCTGGAGCACCTTTCCTGCAAAGACAGGCTGATGGTGTTGGGGTTGTTCAGCCTGGAGAAGAGAAGGCTCCGGTGGTCTTCCAGTACCCAAAGGGACCTACAGGAAAGCTGGGGAGGGACTCTGTCATGGAGTGTGGTGATAGGACAAGGGGCAATAGCTTTAAACTAAAGGAAGGTAGGTATAGATCAGACACCAGGAGGAAATTCTTTACTCAGAGGGTGGTGAGGCTCTGGACCAGGTTGCCCACAGAGGCTGCAGATGTCCCATCATCCCTGGAAGCATTCAAGGCTAGGTTAGATGGGGCTTGGAGCAACATGGTTTTGTGGAAGGGACAGAGGATAGAATTAGATGGTCTTTAAGGTCCATTCCGACCCAAAACATTGAAAATCAATTTCTGTAACTTCTTCCCAGAAAATTACCTCACGATTTCTCTCTCCATCTTCGCAAGAGAAGTTCTTAAGAACACAAGTATTTCAAGATAACCAAGTAAATACAGCTTGCTTACAATTCCTGTCTACTATGTTGTTAATTCAGGCTGTAATCAAATCCTTCCTCTCATAATTCGCGTGCATACTAGTTTGTTTATCCTTGTCTGTTGGGACATTGACAGAATTCACTTAAAATACACTAAGTGTCCTAGGAAATCTGGGCCCATACATACAACTGCTAATTCTGCCAGGTCATCACTTGACAACTAATTTACTTAACTCCTCATTGAGCTACACAAAATGAATTTGTTCTGCAATTAGGCATTTAAGAACATTACCATTATGGCAATAGAGGCATTAGGTAACCCAGTTGTTTTACGTACCTTTTGCAGGAGAGTAGCTTATGCAGAGTGTGAGGTCTAGCAATGCTTACCCCATTCTATTTGTTGAAAACACATTGCATAAGTAATCCAGAAAAAAAACCTCTCCAAAGATGATAAAGGTCTATAAATACTTCTGATCCCACTGCAGTCTTAGGTAAATACCCTGAACATCCATGTCAATTACTATATGTTACGGACAAGCTACAAGAGAATTTTTATTTAAGCCATGATCCAACCTGTGCTAAAGACAAGATACAGCAAGCTTGAGCGTGAACCAAACAGCCTTCTCCATGCAGACAGATAGGGGGATTCACAGTCAGCAACAAAACAACACATAAAAGAAAACCAGGGACAAGAAGGAATGATGTTTCCTCTGCTTTTTGAACTCATCTTTTTAAACACACACACACACACACACACACACACCACGCACATACACACATTCAATAAAATAGTGAAAGGACTGGTTATATGAAGTATTTTTATTAGATAAACTACAGGAAATACTTTGAGGTTTGCTATGCAACACTGCATTACAACTTCCTTTCTATCAAATCCGCAGAACAAGCCTGCAGAACTAACCTCCTGTTGTACACCCTACTGGGGCCTTCCTGGGATAAGGCGAGATGTGGACAAGCTGTGCTCCTCTTGAATGACTCCAAGAAATTCCTAGCCATTTGGCACTTTCCCAACAAAAGACATGAAAACTTTGAAATGAAAGATGCAATTCAGTTTAAGAATGTTTCAAACACCAAAACGGATTTTGCCTGTCATTATCCATTCATCCTCACAATGTACATCTTTTTTTTCAGGCAATTAAGTAAAAATATTATTTTTTCATTTATGGTTGTACCACCAACTTGCTATCAAATTCACAAAACCAAAAGACATACAAAAGAACATCCGTGTAAAGCATTTTTTTGCTGCTGTAGTATGCTGTGATAGTCAGATTACATCAACGACCTAACAGGTCTCACTTTTCTTTTGTCATCCATAGCATTACACAGAAATGCTTAAATATGTGTAAGAGGTCTCAAGGTTTGAGAGAGTAATATTTTTTTCCTCATCAGGTTACTTCAACAGTATGTTTTTTACATCATTGCTTGCAATACACGTTTTAAACATTTTATCACAAACTATTTGTTATTAAGAAGAAAAAGAAAAGTTACCAGAGATTCTGTGAAGGGATTTCTACACTAAGTCTGAGAGACCCCCCCCGTTGCTAATTAGCCATCCAGAAAGGACTGCCAGCACAGGCATTCTGTTTTTCCTTATTTGATCTGAAGCAGCATAAAACACTTCACACGGACGCAAGCACCACAAAAAGTAGCTTTTTTCTATATCCATTTGAAAAAGCTGTGAAAAATAAACTTCCTTACCACCCAGTCAGCTGCACAATAAAAAACCACTGGGTAATAAATTTCAACTTAAACCAAAGAATATCTAGACAAGAAAGAGAAATCTGACATTTTCTTCCTTAAAGATTCTGTATCCAAATTTGTTGTTAAAGGTCTAGTTTTATCTTAGGTTGAACAGTCAGCACAAATTTCATATGAAAAATCTTAACAGCAATATTAAGGAACACCCATGTCAGCTGCTTCGTAGATATGTGACAGCCTTGAAAGAATGAAGCCCTAAAGCATCCGTTTTTCTGCTGTTTCATGCAAAGATACCATCAAAAAACTGTTTCAAACCATGGAACCAGAGTATCATTGAAGGCTGAAGTAGCCCTGTAGAGATCATCTAGTCCAACCTCCTTGCTCAAACAGGGTCAGCTACAGCAAGTTGCCCATATAGGTTTTGAGTATCTCCATAGATCAAGACACCACCACTCCTCTGAGCAATCTGTTCCACTTTTTAATCACCATCACAGAAATAAAAAAAAGTTTTCTTGTGTTCAGACTGAATTTTTTGTTTCTTAATTTGTGCTCATGGCCTCTTGCCCTGTCAACTAACACTACTGGTGTCTGGCTCCCATCAGATATTGTCCCAGCTCTAAGCCTCAAATCAAAGATGCCCCAAAGCCCTTAATGATCTCTGGGGCGAGGGACATGCTGAAGTTTTGCAGGCTCATGCCTGAAGTACAAAGCAGAAGAAAATCTCTACTGCAAGACTCCCAGAATGGGTTTAGTTTTTCCAAGCTGAGGCATGACCAGCAGGGCTAAGGTTTCTACTGTTTCTGATCTCCTTCTTACACGTGCATCCAAACCTCATTCAGCCCTCAGTTTTCAGAACAGCTTAAAGCAAAGCCCAAGAATAACACTCTGAATAACATTTGGAAGAAACAACAATTTTGAGCTAGAGCTATCTATACAACAATAATCTAGAAGAAAAAAATGCAAATTATTTTTCTATTAAGAAAATATTAACTTAACCATTAATTTGAATCACATTGCTCAACAGCACCGGCATGTTATCACACCAGATAGAGATGCACTGCTGCAGAAGTAGTTTACTTCAAAACTTCAGAGATGCAAGGATATTTTCTCCAATACTCTTCTAGCATAGAGTCAGCTCTTCCTAAACTACATCTACCTTAAAACACAACACAAAACCAAAACCTTTCCAATCATACTTTGTACTAGAAACTTTAAATACTTTTACGTTACATAGCAAGATAAGTTTCTGTAGAGCTTAGCGTTGTGGTTTAGGGGAGGACTTGTTAGTGTTAGGTCAGAGGTTAGACTAGGTGATCTTGGAGGTCTCTTCCAACCTAAATGATTCTGTGAAGATAAATTTCAAGATCTGATTTTTAGATGAAATATTTTCAGAAGAGAAACGTGGACTGTCATTACCCCATCCTTCCTGTTCTTTCATCATCAATACAGAAACCACTATTCTGTATCCATACAAATGCAAACATATTCGGAAGGCAAAACTCGCCCTGGAAATGGCTCTGCATAGCTACACCAGATATGAAGTTCTTGTACTCATTGTACATACCAGAGACCCTTATCAGGTTATCATCTGAACTCCACTTCACCTTACACAAGCAGGATAAATTGAAGATTTGCTATGCTGAACCATTTTTCATCCCCAGGAAGAAAAAAAAAAAAAAAAAGCCGTTAAAAGAATTCGTGTTCTTGCATGGAGTAGTACGACAAACACTGCTGTTAATTTAGTTAGTTGCCACATTTTATTGTTTCTCATTTAGTTTGAAAGCAAACACTTGGAACAAATCTATTTTCTAGGTCTTCTGGATGTCACCACAGCCTGCATCATTCTCTTCTGAGAACGGAGAACAGCAACCTACCAACACAAAGACAGTTATGCTACCGTAGTCATGAAGATCTGCAATTAACATTGCAGTGCTGAGCTATAAAGCATCTTCAGCTAGTTCACCGCAACAGAATACGTTCTGCTAGAATGAGCTTGTCATGGACACACAGTACAAGCAAAAACTTACCTATTTCTGGTTCCATTCCTCATGAAATAATAGAGAAGTTGGAGCAATACAAATGCTATCATAGTATTGAATTTTCATCAGGTGATTCTAATCTAATTCCAATAAAGTTCCAGCTCAGACTGGAAGCACGAGACTAACAGAAATCAGTAAGTTTAAATTCAGTCCACATAATAATAAATCTTCAAAGCAAAGATGTGAGAATGGAAAATAAAATTTATAGATCAGTTTTGATCCTTCTCATTCTGAATATGATACATCTCAGAAGACTAAAGCTATAGCCCAACCTCATGATCTTGTCCATATTATTTTACAGGATAGAAACCACAATCAGCAGGTAAATACACAACATTTTTCCAGTCTAGTCAATTAACTATTTTTGTACCACTACCAAAGAACAGGTATATTTGGCACACACAGTTTGCTTACAGCTATAATCATTTGTTCCTATTAAGAAAAACCTCAGACATTCAATGTTGATCTGGACCATCAAGATCAAGTCTTAGGTTCATGCTACACCTGAAAGCATGACTAAGAACACTGAAAACCTTCCAGTTTTCCACCTGCTTTAGTCCCCCATTTCTCTTGAAGTGCATTAGCACAGCTCAGCTTAAAAGCTATGCAACATAATCATTACAGCAGCCTTATATGACATCCTCAAGTTTCAGTTACATTTTAGTTCTGATCAGAATACCTCTGAGGCACGTAGAAATTCACAGGAATAATTAGACTAATAAAATGATTCAGAAATTGTTAATCATAAAGATAACGGAATAATGGAGACAGCTAATTTATCATAGCAAGGTTTCACCAAGCTGTGGAGTAAAGTCACATGCTTAGTCAAATACCTGGGGACAAAGGACCGGAAACGTTAACTCCATCGATGCCACAAACTGAACACATCAGCTACCAAATTAACAATGCTGACGGTTGCAGCTTTTTACTCAGCCCAGTTTGCAGAAAGTGGAACTGCCACAATCAGCACCCTTGAAAAATTGCACCAGAAATCTCTTCAGATAGGCTCTTGAAAACCCACCACCTTTATCAGCACTGCCAGTGTCTTCACAGAGTCACAGAAGCTCTCAAAACAAGCCACCAGTCAACCTGAAGTGTAGAACATTGTATGATACATACAGAGATGAAGAAAGAAGGAAAAAAGTTTTAAAGCACGTTCTTCTCAACTATTTCACACCAGCATTGCTTCTTGTTGCCACTGCTGAATGCTACTGGCTTTACACCCACCAAGCTTCAATCACGCTATCCTCACACACACCCTAAAGCCTTCAAAACTTAGCACGAAACAGAAAGCCAGCAGAGATGTCAGGTTTCATCCTACCATGAAAAAAAACTGAAAAACTCACTCATTCAAAAAAAAAAAAAAACCACACTAATTATTTACATAGGGTAAGCAGCATCAACGTCCACTAAATACCTTGCTTTTAATTTGGGGCACTGTAAATTTTCTAGTGTCATATTTATCTTCCAAGATCAGCAAGCAGACTGTTCCTCTGCTGCTGCTCAGCAGTATCCCTGTGATTCCAGCAAAGCCAAAAAGTTAACATTAGTAACTAATACAACTTGATTTTTCAGCTCCGTTCTTGGAGAGCCAAGGAGTGCTGTTCTTATTACTGGAAAGAAAATCAGTTTCCAACTACTGCTGCCATCTAGTTCTGAAATACTTTGGAAGGGGGACGGGGGAGGTAGAAAGAACCAAAATGGTCACACACAAACGAAATATGGTCTACACATGTGGCTACTATACAAACCACCTGCATTTCATGGAGAGCTTACTGTTCCCCCTCCCAACAAGCCAGTCAGAACAGATGTGGTTCTGTTTCCACTTCAAGAGAAGCTTCACTTGACAGGCAGAATCTGGCAAAAAAAGAGTCGGACCTAACAGTAAATAATTCTTTCCTGGAAAAAAAAAAAACATATATATATATTTAAAAAATCAGTGTGACAATTCTGATCTTCAGATCAATGCATGACCCAACCTTATAACTGCTCTCCCAGGTCTGAACTTGGCCCCACCAGGCTATCCAAGCATCCTTACAATGCTGCTTACAAGCAGTCCTTTCACATTGAAGATGCAAAGCTTTGCTGTATTGCTTAAGAGTCAGATTTCCACATTATCACCAGCAGAACTGCTCCTCTTGAAGCACTCAAGCCAATTCTGGGCTTTTGGGGTCTGAAGTTCCAGACCTTCTCTGTCAGAAGAATCTGGGGAGGCAGAAGAGGGTAGAAAGCAGAGGGATGCGAGATCCAAGTGAAAAGGAGGCAGACGGATTGCAAGAGCAGGAAACACAGCATACGTTTGTGTAAGTTATAATTATGTAGTACCAGTCAACTGCCTGACATGCTGAGTGCGATGATTGTGTGTTCCTTTACCCTTCTGTTTAACAAATTATAAACAAGACTTGCTGGTTACTTGTAATAGCAACAAAATCAAAGCAAGTTAGCCAAAAATAAAGAAAACGTGTACTCTCCATACCATTCAGATTACAATATAACTAATCTTCTTCCTGAAGAGTTTGAATTCCAATTGTATAAGCTACAATTTTAAAAGTTACTACTTTTAAAAGTAGTAACTTTTTATAGCATTTTAAATTTTATAGCAAGGTTTGATCAATGAATCACTTAAAGCTTGATATCTTAAAAGCAACAGAAACCACAGCTCAGCTTTGTCAACAATCCTAGTATTTCTAGTATGGAAAGTTAATTTTCTGTGGGGAAAAAAAAAAAAAAAAAAAAAAAAGTCAAGACAGAGCTCCTTTCCCCAGCACTGCTATACTGCTATTATCATGTGTGGACATGTCAAATAATACCTAAGAGCTCTACACAGCCTCGTCTGCAGCATAGCACTGAGGATGTTCTAAGAGGTATTTTTAATTGCACCATTGCACCATGACCATCATTACACTGACAACTGAATTAAAAGCCACCCCCTTTAAATTACTCAATGGGGATTTTACTTGTTTTAGTTTCTTCAAATGGTTATTAGCTGACAGGAAATCTCAATCAATTATCTCCCAAAATGTAGAATTTTAACCTGCAAAATAAACTCTCCCTGTCAAGCTACAGATGTTTCAAACACATTCAAACTACGTTCACTTCAACTCACATGATGAATGTTATGAATGCTGTATTTGATGTGCACATACACAATATACTCAGGCTGCCTTTGTAACTTAAGAGTTATTGTTAAAAACTGTAATTTGTTTTGGATCAGAATTAAGGTAAATACGCACATTTGTTTTGACAAAGTTTTAGGGTAAAGATGTCAGGTAGTGTTAAGCATTACTTATCAAATTACACACTTCTGTATACAAGAATTACAGGGGGTTTCAAAAACCTCTGCAAGAGCAAATACGGAGCTTTAGCTGCTGCTGTGTAGAATTTCACCAAGCACAGACCACTCTAATTCACAGCATATACATAACTGATTCAAAAGTCCTTCAATTGTTCATCCCACCCCAAACATTCTCAAAAAAAAAAAAAAAAAAGTTAAGCAGAGGGATAAGAAATTTTGGAAAGTGTGATGAGGCACAAGCATCTAAATAACAAAATATAGAACTGTAATCTTACCTATTTAACTACAGAGTAACTTTTCAAAACAGCATACACTATGCTTACAAACTTGAACATCAGTTCTTAAGCATCATAATCAGACCCTCTCTACAGAGCCAAACTAAGATCCCTGATAACAACAAAAACAGGAGAGTATTCTCTGTCAGACAAAGAGCCTTTGGCAACACACATGCAGCAAGGGAAAAAATAATAAGTATTCTATTCCATAGAAACACCAAAGCTGTTAATGTGAGATTGGATCATAGACTGCTTACAATAATGGCTACAAAATGAGCAGAACAGACTTGAGCTATAAGCTGTTTTAGTCAAACTCCCAACACATTTGCCTTAACACTGAACATCACAAGGTAGCAAATGGCAAGATATTTTGGAGTTCAAAGTTAGAAAGACAACACTAGACAGAAGCCTCAGTTCAATTGAAGTAGCTTTTTAATGAGTTGCAACCAATGTAAAGATAATCCATCATTTGGAAGTAACCCTTTATTTTCCAATTAATTCTCTTTTCTAGCCAAATTAATTCTCCAAATCAGTTGGAACTGGAAAAGTGAACTTATTGCTTTGTAACAGGAGCAAGCAGCCAGCCTAAAGACGAGATGCTCTTTGTCCCTAACAGAATCTTCCCCCAAACTATCAGTGCAGTCTTACAAACACAGAGTTAGAGCCAGTAAGAGAGCATCATCTCCAATGTAGTTTTTCAAGAGCAAAGTCACTTGTTCATATCAATTAAAAAAAAAAAAAAAAAAAACATTTAATTTGTCTCATATAAATATAATTAAGACTAATCAATTTTCATGCTTTTATATTGATTATCATTTAAACACTTGTTCTGTGCAGATTACAGTTGCTTCTCAGGATGAAAAAACCTTGCTTGTGTAAGTGACAGGAATTCAGACAAATCTATTTCAGTTGTCTTATCCAGACCACTCTGGAATAAGCTCAAACTGAAAAGAACATCTCAGAGTATTGATTTTATTACCTCTGTTGTTTTGTTTGTTTATTCTTTTAATCTAAGTCATATCCAGCTACAAAATAAATAAATAAAATCCACAGCACAATTTAACTTGATATATTAAAGTCATACAAAGTTTGCCCAAATCTTCACAAAATTAAGTCTGGCTGTCCCCTAATAGCAATTACCAACCTCATCTCCAACTCCTACAGGAAGGTTGCTTTGGACCCTCACCATCTTAACAGTCAGGAATCCCCTTTTAATTTCTAAATGTGTAGGTTTATGCAGCCTGTATCAATCTGAATTAATGCAAGAATTTCCTTATCTCTTAACTCTATCCTACACATTTACAGACAGCAATCAGAATTTCTTCTTGTCTCAGTAAAGATTTGGATACAGACATTAATAGGAAGAGCCTCTTCTTTCCATGAGATCAGCCATGCAGCAAATCAAACAGGGAACCTGATCTGACCGAAAAGTAACCCAGCAGCAGAACTAGTTTTCTGTCAGATCAATGAGATCTTTTCAACAGCTGCCTGTTGCAGCAGATTAAATGTATCATGAAACTGCATACCAAGAGTTTACAAAGAACTTGCTAACATCCTTAAAAATAAAACACACATGAAATAAAATCTCCTAAGAAGCGCAACTTACAGATAGCATTTTCTTTCACAGGCACTTGAACCTCCTAACCATTGCGAAGAAGCAGCAGACACAGACGGGAAGGCAGAAGAGCCGTATCATTTGACATCCATACCATGTGGCCTTGCTTTTCAAAATTACATTTGGCCAGGCACAGACTAGCAATAAGAAGCATTCTCATAAAGAGGCTAAAATTTCTCCAACCTGCTAAAACCACAGGATGGAGACAACATATATGACAAGTGATGATTTAAACTTTTTAACCTATGAGCACCACAAACTTTTAAACGCCCCCTAGAACAGCCCATTGAAATTATTTTGCACCTTGTATACTAATTACCATATGATATAAAGTTTACTCTTTTGTGAAGTGCTGTGATAAAACATCCCGGAGTACCTCACCCTGTGTACCTTTCCTCCCGTAAAGCCCACAGAGATGCTCCAATACATTATTTTTCACATTTAAGTGGCAAAGGTCTATTGTAACTGAAGCCAGCCCTGAGGACTCAACCCTGTTCCTCAGGAAGAGCTAGGCAGAGCTTTCCACAGGTGAAGGGCTCTACTTCAGTGGTGCATGGTATTGCTCATGTTCACAAGGCATTTAATCTTGGCACGGCTGCTGCGGAGGGACA
Organism: Heteronetta atricapilla; assembly: GCA_011075105.1. Lineage (NCBI taxonomy): Eukaryota > Metazoa > Chordata > Aves > Anseriformes > Anatidae > Heteronetta > Heteronetta atricapilla. The sequence goes on along the minus strand of CM021737.1, from coordinate 19,868,351 downwards.
GGAACGGCTGCTGAGCTGAGGTCAAGCTGGATCATTCTCCCCTCCCTCAGATATAAAGATGCTTTAGGAACCCCCCACCAAATTCATTAAAGTAACAATTCTGGAGATGTTGGATGAATGCTATGCCCACATATGGTCAACCGCATGGAATTCACAGGTTGTTTTACCGTTTTTAAGAGTATTGAGACTAAACTTAATGGTCTCCTGTACGTTGAAGCAAATATATATATATATATATATATTAGACTAATTATAAGATGTGACATGATACAAAATAAACCTCAATGTATTTGAGAAAAGAAGTCACATATGTAGCCTAAACTTAGTAAAAGTTCAACTCCAGCCAGCTAAGTTTGCTATTTCTAAGGTTCAACACAACCTGGCCTCAATTTCCTCACTAGGCATTCCTTTTACTGCAAAACTATTGATATCTAATAGCACCAGTAGGTAACTAGCAATAAAGTTTCCTTCAGATAGGTATTTGTGACTCCAATGAGCATCTACCTTTATAATGGACAAATTCTTGATTATTATTTAGAAATGATTTACACTACAAGAAAAATGCAGGCTTTATAAGTGGATAGGAGAAAGACATTCAGGAACTCTCACCCAGCCCTTCTGCAGAACTGCAAGAGAAAATAACCACTATTAAAATAACTCATATGACTCACGTCACACCCTAAACAACCCGAGACAAGGCTTAAACCAACACTTGCTGATGCTTTTTTCTTTAAAAAAAAAAAAAAATAGAAGAAAGACTTGCTCCTCAGCAAAGATAGAGCTTATACAAGTAGAATTGCTTCTGCTTGGCTAATTTAGATCCATCCCTATGCTGAACAAGATGATGGCCTCTGGAAAACAAACCTGTGCCTAGGTGGGGCCTTCACCAAGAGCCACTTCAGGTGCATCACCTCCCTGGACCCATTGGTACTCAGCATCCCAACCCTTGGCCGTCCTTAGTCCCTACTCACAGCCTTGCAAGTGCAAACAAACACAACGGGATCACCTGTGCCAACAGCAAGTCACCCCACTTCAAGGAAAAACTTCTCAGCTGTTTGGTTTGTGCTTATGGAAAACAGCTAGCGTAATGACAAAACAGGGCACCCACAGCTTGCGGCCCCGATCACCAGCGTGCATTCTGGTTGTCATCAGCCTGACAGTGACTAGCAATCAGTGTGCAATATCAAAGATCACCACCAGCATCACTGGGCAAGACTGCTGGATTTTTTCATCGAAATGGCCTCATGCACACCCAACAACCCCAGTCAGATCTGGCCTTTACCACCTGCAGTATCTGCTCCACGTTCAAAGCGTCACACACAAATCCAAGCAAGTTTTCCCAAAGTAGTTTATTAGCAACAAGCAACGTGTAGATCAGGAGACAGAAACCTTCCCACCGCAGGTACTGTTAACCACAGCCACCTTTCTACACCGCAGAACTCCAAACGCATGGGATGAAGATGGAGCACGTGTGATCCGCGCTGACCGGACGGACAGACAGACAAAGCGCACCGCTGGAAGCCCGCTGCGGAGGGGGCCGTCAGCCCGGCTGAGCCTCACCCCGCAAACGGGGACAAAAGCCGGGGTGCGCTGGCAGAGCGGGGCTGTAACCCCTCCGGAACACGGGGCCCGGCGTGGGGGCACGGGGAGGTGGACGGGGGGCGACAACGACCGCTGGGGAGGAGAGGGCAGGGTTCAAAAGCAAACCGAAAAGAAAAAGAGAAAAGCAAAAAGGAAGTCGGGGCGATGTAGCAGCAGGTCTCCGGGCGAGCGCTACCTCCCCCATCCAACCACCGGAAAAATGCAGACTAATCGGAGCGGATGCACGTACAGCTGCGCGCATGGCCGGGCGCGCATCCGCAGAGTTGCCGGGGTCCCGGCGGAGACCGGGGCTCGCTGCGGGGCTGACGCCGCCTCGCAGGGCGCCGGGGCGAACCCCCCGCTCCGAGCCGGGCCGGGCCGGGCCTCACCGGGCGGGGCGCGGCGGTTTCTAGAAGGAGCCGCCGCCCCCCGGGGCCGCCGCCGCCGGGCGGATAAAGTTTGCGGCAGCCGCCGGCGGCGCCACCGCAGTGCCGGGCGCATCCGCCGCAGCCAGCGAGCCCCAGCCCGCCGGGGGCCGCCCGCCCCCCGCGGCATCCCCCCGCCGCCCGCCCGGCCCCGCTCCCCCGCCGCACTGACCGATGACCTCCTGCAGCTCGTAGGCGTCCCTGCAGATGGGCCAGCCGACGGCCGGGGCGGCGGGCGCCGCCTGGGACTGCTGGACGTGGACCGGCGACTCGCCCGGCTCCGCCATGATGCTGCCGGAGCGCCCAGGCACCCGGCGACCTTCTTCAAACTTCCCTTCCAGCAGCACCTTTCGGCCGCGCTCCCTCCCGGCCGCCCGGCGGAGGGAGGAGGCAGGGCACCGAGGGGGAGGAGGCAGAGGCGGGCGCCGCCGCCGGCCCCGGCCGCTCGCCCCGCGCCGCTGAGGGGAGCGGCGGTTGGGCCGCCGGCGGAGCGCGGCCCGCGCCCCCCTCGCACGGCCCCGGCGCCCCCTCAGGCGGCCCCGGCGGCGCCTCCCGCCCCCTCCGTCTCACTCTCCGGCCATCTTCCTCCTCGCCCATCGCCCGGCTCCCGAGGGCCGGGGGCGCACCCCGGGAGGCCCGGAGGAAAGGGATGCTGGCGAGCACCTGTTAGGCCAGCACCATCAGCGCGCAGGCATTACCGGAGCACATCGCCCGAGCGTGCCGCCGCCAGCGCTAGTGCCGCACAGCTGCTGGCGTCTGAATGCAGGGCATTGAAAGCCGCTGGGGTTCGGCAGCTCCGAGGGCTCCGCACAGCAGCGAGGCGGCCCCTGGAGCCGAGCAGCCCTCAGGGGACAGGTACTGAGGCCTCACCGCAGCCACAGCCCAGCGATTCCAACAAATGTGCCAACAAAGATCATAATTAAACTTCCCACTGCTTTCCCTTATGCAAGATCAGATTTTAAGAACCCCTGATGAAACTCTGCTATTAATAATATTAGCACAGAATTTTATTTTTTAAACTTTTCCACCCTCTTAGCAGTAGTGCCACTGTTGTATAATGCCAGCAGGATTTTACTTCCTATGAAATAATTTAGGAAAAAGAGAGCTATTTGTACAGTCTACAGTCTCACGCCTACTTTGAATGCTTTGCATTAAAAGATTTATGGAAATCTGGAAGAATGGCAAGAAAAGATTTTCATCATAGATTAGAAATTTCACTTCCTACTACAGCAGGAATTTAAGGTCATCGGAGCTAATAATGGAAACGTGAGCAGGAACCTTCGCAGAGCAAGCATTGGTTAACATCAAAATTCAGTCTCAAAATTGTCAGGAAGCATGATGAAGTGTGATATAAAGCCATAACAAAGAGAATACACATAGCTTGTTAAATACTTAATTCACTCCTAGGTCAATTCAGGATGAGCCTCTTTTACTAAACTTTATGTAGCTTATTTGGTAAAGACTTTTAGTAACCAGAAGCAAAAAGGAAAACAAGATATATTTTACTGTGTTGCTGAGAAAGCAGAATAGAGAATAAGATTTTCAATCACTGCTTAACATTTCAACAGGTGTATAAGCAACTTGCAAACAGGGACTCATTTGTGCACTGAACTTCCATTTTCTTACAAGCAAGAGCTAAGCTCAGTACGGAGACCCCCCCACCCAGAATAGAAAAAAAATCATTATTGCATGCTTTTGTGCTGAAATAATGATTTCCCCTCAAAGTAGTTTTTAAAAGCAAAGTAATTAAGATATTTTCATATACACACATTAGAAATTATCTGCCACAAAACTAAAGGTCAACATGATTTGGAAGAGGAAGTATTAAATTGTCATTCAATATTAAGCTCAATGCCAAAACTAGACAAACTTGTTGTTAGTAGAGAAGACCTTTCTGCCAGCAATAGCATAGAAAAAAAAATAAAAGACAGCACAGGGCAAATCAATCAGCACAGAGAAATGGGTTACTCACTAATGATGGAAAACAGCCAACTTCTCCATCTGTACTCAGCTGCTGCGGGTGGTGGCAGGGGGGATGTTTTCAGTTCCTGGGCCATGAATTCCTGTGATGCTCCTGCTCTTTCACTAGCTAAATTGCTGGTTTATATCTGATACCATCATAGCATTATCAGTCCTGGGACAAAAATCCTATCTTTGGTAGTTTCTAGGGAGCACCTGCATTCCCCAATTTCTTGAAATTAGCAGCTTTTATAGGAAGAAATTTTTCAGGATAGCAATTCAATAAGCAGTGGGACCTGTGGGAAATGCTCTGTGCAATCTGGGTAACACACAAAGTTCCAGAGCAGAGTACGATAATGCAAAAGAAAGCAACAGCAAGACCTTGAAGCAGTTGGTTTGTGCTAGTAGGCCAGCTGCCTTTTGGAAGCAGGTCCCCTGCTGGAGACGAACGGAAATAGTCCTGCAACATTAAAGTCTCTGCTGCTTAAAGTACAGGAAATATTGTTTGATCATGCTTTTCAGACACGGAACAAATGGCTATCCGCAGATTGGAGATTTCAGAGGAAGAGCTAGGACTCAAAGTCAAAGACAGCTCAGAACAGTCGTATGCTGTCTGAATATGGTGTGGTCTTTCTAAGTGCTTCGGAAATGTAGAACTCAGATTTTCTAAGCCACTGAACTGAGTGGTTGAGATTGATTCCAACAGTGAAGTGTTCTACGTAGCCAGGCTACAGAAAAAACTAGTGTTATTTAAAGCCTCATAGACCACCACAGGGAAGACTTAAGACAACGTTCAGACCTTCCAGTAGCCTCCAGTAGTACCATGTGAAGACAGAACAAAAACAACGTTTAGAGCAAAATAATTCTGGCTTGATCTGTAGGTTTGAAGGATTAAACTAAGAATAACATTTGTGTGCACAGTAGCACAAGTGATTAATTAGTTAGCCTTAAATATAAATATACCTACATAAGGTCAGAAATAAGCACAAGGAGTAGGGCTCACAAGCAATAACACATACCACTAGAAACACAGACCCAATCCTTTTTTCCTGACAAAAAGGGAAGAAAAAAAAGGTAAGAAGAGCAGCAAGCACAACCAGCTAAACTAGCAGAAATTTAAACAGCAAGAAAGAGCTATCTTTGCTACCACCTCTGCTTTAGAGAAGCAAGTGAAGCAAAGCCATCTTTGTATCTAAAAGTTGGCCTAATATTGCAGTTATGACCATCACATGGTACAGCACAGCTGCCTGCAATTTTGTACCTTAGGTTTGAAAGCCTCTAATTTGATAGGAGTGAGGAATGGCTGTGCTTTTACACAACATCATCGGATGTAACGGCTGATACAACAGCAGCTGGTGCTGATGGTAGAGATTGAAATGCTTTAAATCATCCTTTCTCTTCTAGCAAACATATAGTTAAGTAGCTAACATACCCATTATTGTCACTGGGATGCTTGGTTTCATAAAAGCTTGTAGTTTAGGTTAGTTTCTGCTTACACAAAAAGCATTAGTATCTTTTTGGCAATATGTATTACAAAAAGGGTCTTAATACACTGGAAACCTTTGGTTCAGTAGTCACTGTGTCAGCTCTGCTTTTGCTAAGTCTCACTGAAGTTAGTACCTTTCAGAGCACAGCAACCTTACAAAACAAGTTGCTTTTTTTTTTTTTTTTTTTTTTTTTTTTTTTTTTTTTTTCTGGGTGACAGTCCTTTTATGTTGCAT
>CM021737.1:19782626-19862565 GCA_011075105.1 Heteronetta atricapilla | reverse complement strand
TTTTTTTTTTTTTTTTTTTTTTTTTTTTTTTTTTTTTTTCCCCTAGGCTGAAGGCCTTGATGTCTGGTCTCTTCTCATCCTCCACCTCCCTTCTTTGTAAAGCTTTGTAAGCTCAGCAAGTTTGCTCCTTAAACTCAGGCTGTAAGATTTTGTGTTCTGGATATTAATGATTGTTGAATCAGTAACTATTAGGCTGCAGCTCATTGTTATGTAGTTAGATTGGCCTTTTCATTATTTCTTCATATGCTATACCCCAAGCTGTTACTGGTCCCTAAAATAGAAGCTTCCACTGCCTTTCTGGTAAGTGCAGTCAGTGCCCCAGTACCTACCCCTGTGATTAGTGGCTTTTCCTATTAGAAATAGAATGAAGTCCTGTTTTCTTTCATGAAAACGCCAAAACTTTTTCTTAGGTATTTTCTTATCTGACCATCCTATTTTTCAGGCCACAGATACAGGAAATATTCACAACTTTTTCTCAACCGCTCTGAGCTTGAGGGACCATGATGGGCATTCTGAAGAAGTCACTTAAAGTGATAATGGAGCCTATGCAAGCTTCTTTGCAGAGCTGGAGAGTAGAGATGGTCTCATGCGAGCTATTTCTTCAATGTCACAGCTAGCATTGCATGGTAGAACCACCATTAAGATAATCAAATCTTCCCCATCCGCTTTTTGAGATGAAACCATGAGAATGCATGTTGCAGCTGACCTGCTGCTGTTACCAAGCTAGCCGAAATTGAAAATCACCGGTTTAAAAATGACTGGCTCAGTCCAGCACTGTAAGTGTTGGCGGCTCATTACCTACATCATGATGGTGCACCAGTGATTATATATTTCAAACATTCCAAACTCAGAACTCTGTATACATTCAGAATATTTACACAGCAGTTAGTCACGCATTGACATCAATAGCCTTTTAGCAACATACACTTTTTGGAACTTAGAGGAATCACAATTTCTGCTATGATGAATTTTAGGGTACAGTCACCATGAAGATGATACTGGACTAAAGATTAATGTTGCTTTTGAATTCCAGTTTAATATTATTAAGATGTTATGGGGGTGTCTGGCTTACTGAGTCTTTTAACAGGAATGAACTCTCTCTGGCTGCGGATGGATAAAAAACATAACTATGTTGATCTAGGAGCTTCCATGGCTTTCATGACTGTGGGGTATGAATGTCTCATGCATATTAATAAATTAATCTTCACATACTGAAAGGCTGGGGAATATAATTATCTCAATTTTACAACTGGAAACAGAGCTTAAGGGATTTGCTAAAGGTCGTACAAGAAATCTGTAGCAAAACTAGGACTATAATGCATTTTCTAAGGATGAGATTTCACACAGTCTCACAGCGAGACCAGGCTGATTGCTAATTCCCAGTTTGGTTCAGCTGAAAAAAAAATACCTAGTTTACCAGGCAGCCAAGTGAGTGAGAGAGGGGATGAACTGGAAAGGCGTGAGAAACTGTGGCCAAAATTGGAGAATAGGACATGGTACCATTTCAACGAGAGCACAGTTTTAGATTTGTTAGATGGTTATGGAATGACAGTAAATCCTAAACAAATAACTTCATTATAAAAGGCTACTCATTGCTTGAGTAAATGACCCTAGCCTTTCCACATTTTCCATTTATAATATCAGGAAAAGAACAATTGATACTTTACTGGAAAGCTACAAACTTCAATTCAGCAATGTTTGTAAAGTGCTTGAGCTCTTGGGATTGAAACACCAAAAATAAAATGTTTTACTTTTACTTTGAGGGATGTAAGCTGAAATCATTTTGGAATCTAAAAGCTGTAAGTATGCCTGTATATGAAACCCAACTATTAAACAGAAATTTATTATGACTTTTAAAATTACAATTTATTTTTTTCTAATGGAAAACCTGGGGTCAGTACTGGTGGGCAGTGGGCAGTGCCTTCTGGGAAATCAAAATGGCAGTTAAAAATAAAATAAGCCTTTCTCATATTTTATGATTTCTTTCCAGCATTATGATTTACAAATGAGAAATAAAGCTGTCCAGAGCCGCTGGCTAAGTTTCCCCTCGAGTAATTCAACTAGATTCCTAGTCTAGCTCAAGCATCGTAAAAAGCTCTGGCTCCTATCTCTCAAGGCAGCTTGTTCTGCTTTTGGAGAACGAGCAGAGCTCCCCAGCCTTGGAGGGAAAGGGGTTGCAAACACTGCTGGAGTGCATGCAGCCCCGAAAACAAGGGCTTAGCACCGAGAAGCCTCCAGTGCTTCACGTGTTGAGTGCTCCGTACACGCACCGTTAACAGCCAGAGCAGCAGTGCAGAGCAGAAGCACTCTCAGCAAAGCTGCAGATCCAGATTTGGAAAGGTGCCCATTGCTTTAATTCCTTCTAGCCTGAGAAAGCGCTGAAACATGGCCATCTACCCAAAGGGGAAAGGTCAGAAATTGACATCCTTTCCTACTTATCCGGCAAAGCTCACTAAGCTTCCCAGTAACAAGGCAAGCTATGAAATAGTGTCTGAAACAAAAGTCCTGTAGGAAATGAGTAGTCCACTCCAGGAAGATTAAAATGACAGTTAAGACATTAATAATAGAACTCAAATCTAAAGAAAAATCTCTCTTCCTCAGAACAGTGAGAATGCTGTAAGATTCCTAAATACCATAATTGCCTTCTCTTCCACCTGTAAGAAAAGCTAAAATGTACAGCAATAATATCCTTAACTGTTCACAGTAGTAAAGAAAAAAAAATGTTGACTCAAATATTTGCATTTTAGTCTTCTTTAAAAGACCTTTACCAATTGTTTTGGGCCTTGCACCATTTTTTAATTGAAGAAAACGAGTTTTCAAATGTAACAGTATAAACAACATAATATTCTAATGCATGTCTTCCTGTTTTTATGGTTTCTTTAAAAGTCCAATTTATCCATGAGTGACAGAAATCTAAATGTTTTAACACTTCTTTTACTACACAAGAAACAGAAAATAAGCAGGTTAATCTTCATTTTTACTGACATATCATTTAAACAAACAAAACACCACCAACACACAATTTTTCACAGATGCTGTACCCATAAAAGCCCTACATTTAGTACATACTGGTGGTGTAACATTCCAAGAAAGCACTCCTAATTTTGTTTTAATCATTACCAATACGATAGAGTCAATCAAGACAGTACATGAAAATCAGATACCCTGCTATGAGTAGGTTTTCTTTAATAGCCTGTAATGTGTCCTCTGCAAATACAGCTATGAAAGTCAGAGCTCTGAGCTGGTGCTCTGCCCTGTATGATTGCCCTTACAAAACTATTTACAGCAGTAAAAACTCCGCTTTCACTAGTTCTGATTGTTTTGCTTATGTAAGGGCAGTTATTGTTCTAATATAAAAGCAGAATTTTTCCACACAAAAACATATTTGGAAATGGTGCCAGTCAAATGCAGCTTTTTCTCTGTTGGTAAACAAGTCCTAGCATGGGCACAGCTTTGTCTTACCAGTGATTACACCATCACGTGGCATCGTTCTGGTATGAAAGTACTCACTGATGTAGGTCATGCCAGTTACACAAAGCATCAGCTGAATTGATGTAGTTCTGGCATTTGATCTTTGAGTGGCACCAGAGAGAGCTGTATGGGAGAGGATATTCTATTTCCACACAACCAGAGCAATGGGAGTTAGCACAGCTCTCTCTGGAATGTGTAGGGCCCAGGGTATTGCTAGATAACAACGAAAGGCAAGATTAGTATTTGATGTGAAGAACTGGGCATTCCAGCTGCCCAGTTCTTCACATCAAATACTAATTCAGCTCTGGGACAGCTGAAAATCAGACCAGACAAAATACAACAGGAAAATACTTAAACAGAGTTTTCATCTGAATCTGAATCTGCAGGGTCAGTGAAAAGAAAAGAAAAATAAAACAAATAAAATAATAAAAAAACCCTCTTGGAGTATAACCTGATTCCCCATAGTAACCAAAATCTCTTTAACACATCCTGCATACCAGAAACTGTTTACTTAGAATAAGTTTACTACAAACTTGCATTACACAGACTTGAGCAATGCACTATGCATATATTTGAAATGTAAAAGTGCAATGTCCTGTAACCTTACAATGCAAAAGGAAAGTGAACTTACATGGGAATATGCAACCTGTTTAAGCTGTGCAAATTTAGGAAATTAATCTGGTCTCGTACACTGGGTTGGGTTACGAACAAGTTTTTCCAAGTCTTTCAGGAGTCCAAAATCTTGGCTAGCCTGCTGGCACACTGAAGCAACTGAAGTTGTTCACTCCACAGAGAATCTGTAGACAATGGAAAACGGCCTGATATTCCACACAGGGCTCAGAACCAGCACAGCCCTGCAGGAAGAAGGGTGGCAAAGATCAAAATCAAGGATGGCTTGCAGGTAGTTCTGACAGCAGTAGCATGAACGAGAACAAGACCTAACATATAGAAAACAAATAAATGCTGGAAAAGCCTTTGCTTCCATGACTGGACAAAAGCAAGAGGCAGGTACTTAAATAAAGATTAGATTGAAAAATAAAAATAAAATACTGTCTTGAGCAAAATGTGAACTGTAATTGCCGAAAATATACCTGAAGAGCAGAGCTTACAAGGTTAAGGCCATTAGCACAGTTAGGAACAGGAGGTGCCCAGCTGCACCTACCAATTCTGGAGCAAGATCCCAGCCCAGTGTCAACTTTCTTTTTAGACAGCAGAGTGCTGATCTGCAAAATGTTAGAGAAGAAAAAATGTATTAATAATTATAGGCTATATGTGGATTTTAAAAGCAAACAAAAGAGCTAGTAAAATTTTATATTGGCCTCATGGTAGCTTCTGTGTTATCAGATTTACTGGGGAGATTTGTGATGCACCACAGACACATCTTCAGTGAAAACAAAACAGTAGCTTGGTGACGAGAAAAAAAAGGCACTGGTAAAATCCTTCATAGCCTTGTGTATGTTGACGGCAAAAACATATAATTTAATATTCTCAATTTCCTGGAACAGATATGCTAGAGGAGTAGCTCAGCTAAGCAGCTGATTGACAAAGTCAGAGTCATTTAGCTGGATAAACATTCTGGGTTGCAATTTGCGTGGCACAAGTCTGAGCATGTCACAGTAAAGTTGGTGTCTTTTTCTTCCAATTCAACAAGATAGCTGAAAGTCTTTTTAAAGTAATTCCATCCATACTGAAAGGGACTATAGTGACAGCATCACATTCTGTTCCATTGATGCCATATCCTGTTACTTAATAGTGCAGACTATAATTTAGCAGTTCTAACAGTGAATCATTGTTGGTAACCTACAGACATTTTTCACAAAAAACCTCCAAACTGGAATAGTAATAATGGGGGAAGCTGGAGGCAGAAGAAAAAATGGGATATACGAAACTACAAAGAAATAGAAAACCTCAAATAACAAGGGTGGTGATTCCCTAGGAATGAATGCTGCTTTGAAACAGACGAAAATGGAAATAAATCATCGTAGATATCAGAGATGACGGCCCGGGTTACCACTCCAGCCAGAGACAGTGAAAGGAACATAATGGCTCCAAACCCAGAAAGGAGGGAGACCAGATGCTACAGAATGAGATATAAGTACAGTTTTGTTGCAGAGCTGAGGCAAGATGACCAAATCCCCTGACATAGAGCAAGCAGAACAAAGCAATTTTCCTTATCAACAGCAGCAGCAATATTTCAGCTGAGAATCACTAAATACCATTTTTAATCTCTAAGCCGTACAGGTAGGTTCCTGCAAATTTTTAAAATACCTTTTTATTTGTAAATGTTGTCCAGAAGGGAAGCTGAAGCACTAGAATGGGCATGATCACTTATGCCACCCCAGCGGAAGGGCAGGAACTCTGTTGCCTGCTACAAGGTTTTCAGCAAGCAGATAACTGACTGTATTCCAAGAATCTATTAATAACATGGTTAAGAAGACCAGACAGGTTTTGTACCTGCTTTTACACCTCACAGTTTTTCTCTAATAGGCAGAAACATAGTGGCCTTTAATAATAAGAAGGGAAAGGAGTATTTCCTTTGCTGCTTTGTCAGACTAAAAATAAGTACCAGTTCTTTCTCATTAATTCTCCCAAGACTCCTAACAAGTGATAACACATACAGGGTGTTTTGTTGTCTCTCCCACAAATGTACTTCCAAAGTTATATAAGAGCATTTTTTGCTGCTTGAAACAGAGTAATAAGTAAACACCAATATGTAGGAGTTACAATATTTGCAAGACATATTTCGTCTGCTGTAGTAAAATGCTTCCATTTTAATGGAGCAAACAATAGTAAAGGTTTATTTTCACACTCATTGTATCCTATTTATCGATATTCCCTGACACTATTTACTGTCTGAATGCTGTATTGAGCAATTAAACTGCAGTATATGTATACTTATCTATATGTAAATCAGAAAATGCTCTTTTTTTAGATTCAGATGTTGTCTGCTGAATACTTTAGATCAAAAAATAAGACATAATAAGGGTCTTAGATTCTGGGCTGTTAAGTGAATTAATGACTCCAAGCTCACAGAAGATTTTTCCACAATATGAATAAAATAGTTTTGGTTTTGTTTGTTTAAATTCACATTTCTACTGCAGACAGTACTAGTCATCTTGCTCTGACAAATTCTGACAAAGTATTTATTCAACTATGTAACTCTGTGAAGCACTGGTATATAAACTAGTCAAAAAGCAGGAGAAAATTTAAATAAATTTAAAAGTTTTTTACCCCCAAAAAAGAAAAGAAAAAAAAATCATTTGACAGTTATATTGACAGAGAATCTAAAGGTGTCTCACAAGATGTCCAGGACTCAGACAAGGTGTTTTAAAGCTCCCTGGCATCAGTACAACAAAAGAAGCATCATCTTATGAATGATGAGACATTTCAGGAAACTGCCCCTGATGTCATGGACCCTGGAAATAGTGCTGTTCAGCTACCATCACCATTAGGTCTGCTTTCTCACGAAACATATCCAACCATGTATCCAACACCTGTACACACCAGTGACAACATGAGATCTCTAAATGAGTCTTAGGGTTCAAAATTCACCATTACTTTTAAATGGAAATCTTATATTCTGGAGATCCAACACTGACTGTGTGCTACTAGAGAAACGTATCTGGCAGGCTGCCTTCAGCCAGGGGAATTGCAACCTGACACACACATTATGAATCAGGAAAGTAACCAGTATTGATTTGTATTAGTGCTGATCTCATATTCCTCAGCAACATTCAGGTGACATTTCCACTCGCTTGATGAATTGTAAGTTTTTTGTAGAAGCAAGCCAGACAAATCCAAAGGACTGTCACTTTCAAACAAGAGATATCTTAACAGAAAGAGCCTGTTTTCTCAAGTTTTGAAGCATTTTTAACCTTGTGCCCCCCAAAAGTTGCCAAGCTGACTAGCATGGATGCTAGATGGATAATGGAACAGGACAATTACCACAGACAGCAGGCTTCCCCAGGCTGCAGAGTCAACATGGTCTCAAACTCTATCACCTCATCAGTCTCCAGTACCTCTGCTGAGACTGCCACAAAGCATCATTTAACAGCAGCCCCAAACTGCAAGACAATGAACTAATTTTAAAGCAGCTGACACTCACTCAACCAGATGACAGGGCTAGATACAGCCTATAATCACGGAAGCAAAAGGGCCTATCTCACTTGCAGATTGCCAGTTTTTAGATTTGTACGTTAATTTTTAATTCCCACTCTCGCCTACACTTTGCTTGGGAGTTCAGCTGTCTAAGCAATTTGCAGAAGCTTAAATTATTTTTAGCAGTGGATGTCTACATCTTTTTGCTACTTATGCTCAGTACAGAGTCAGTGACGTTTTGTTAGAATATAGCTTATATATATCTTTATACTCTCAGAAACAAGGCTGTGGGAGGGAGTAATATCTCCTATCATTCTAATTCATATTGTTGGGGAGAGGAAGAGGAAAGACAAGTTTTCAGGTCACAACTTCTTCAGTTCTGAAGCAGACACAGGCAACTTGGAGATAGACACTGATCAGAAGCAGGGACACTCAGGGATGGAAGCACTCCCTTACCTACAAGGAGAACGTTTTTCAAGGAAATGTCAGTCCAGCTTTGACCTCTCAGCTCTTAGCCTGGGCTGCTTTCCAAAGATGAGCCTAGGAACATAATTTTGCTACATATTAAAAATCATAAATTCAGTACAGATCATTTTTGCTGTGCAGAGCCTGCTGTTGTTCCAGAGCTACTAACTCTATATCCTACAGCCCTGACAACATCGCTGCTTCCCGCCTTGCTGTCAGGCTTCTGTGCCTCACAGGTGCCAATTATCCTTTTCCCTCAATTGTTTAAGAGCTTAAACTCCAAATAGTTGATCCCTACATGTATTTGCCAGAACTTCAGTGTTTCTGCTCCAGAACTGAAGCAAGCCCATATGTACAACAGCTTTCTTAATTCTTTCCAGCAGTATCAGTGTTCTGTAAAAGATAGGATCTCTTCTCTTTATCCCGCCATTGCTTTACAACAGTAAGCACTTACTCTTCCATGTACTTTGATTACTTTTCCCATGGGCTTTATATGGGCTTTATCATGGATTGAAGGGGAAGCACACACGCATTTAGGTACGTGCAAGGGAGAATACATCTTGTTTTGCTTTTAACATTGGACATATTCCCAGACTTAAAGTATTTTTGGAAGGTGTCTCAGCTGGGCAAATCCATGAGGGCAGGTGAGCCAGGCCTGCAGGTGCCGAGAGGCAGCAGGGGCAGTGGCAGCCCAGTAGGCCGCAGCCTGGCAGGATCTGGCCAGGCGAGGAGGCAGGCCCAGGGCTGGCACTCAGGAATGGCCAATGGTCTGGTGGCCACCAGGCAAGTCTGCAGGGACAGGGCAGGTCCAAGGTGAAGCTAGGAAGCCCAGGCAGCAAGGCAAGAGATGAGGAAGAACAAGCCTGGCACAGGCTCACCTACAATGCAGTTTAGGCAAAGGCTTGAGGTTAGATGCAGGACCAGCGGCTCCTGGAGGTGCTCCTCACTATTCTCACGGGAACCTGGTCCAGGCTGTATTGGAGCTGGCCTTGAACACAGACAGCTAAACCCCTGCAAGGGGACTTTGCCTGGTGGTGTACTCAGGGCCCTGGAAATCCCATGGTTTCATTTTAAGTCTGCCTTGTCTGTTGGCAGTTCCAGTTTTCAAAGGATAGGCGCTGTTGGTAGAAGCTTCATTCAAAGTTCTCCTTGACTTCATAGGTGCTATAAAATGTGAAGAGAAGCTGATGCAGGTTAACATTTGTACTAGATGTGCTGTAGATCTTCACTGTGATCAAACTGAAAAATTCAGTGGTTGGTTGTGTAATTACAGTAACATCTTTAAAGATTCTTGCCACATGCTGGAATTCAGATGGTTGGTAGCTGTACCTGTCTCTTCGAAGTTCTGGAACATGATCAGGTGAGGTGGGAAGGGCAGGCAGAAATTACTTGTCAACAAAAAGTTTCTCTCTGCGTTTGTTCACTCCACTACTATTTCACTTATTTGTAGTCTTTATCCCATTCTCATCATCTTACCTCCTGTTGTTTAAGTTATCATTCCTTGTCTTTCCAGGCATTTATCTTTAGAAATGAGTTAGAGATTAACAGCAGAATTTGAGTGCTGAGAACTACTGTCTAAAACATTTTCTTTTAATTAGAAAGGACATCTAAATTCTACATCTTTCAACCAAGTCTTATAAAAGTTTATACTCAAATACACAGGGAGAGAACAGAGAGAGAATCACTGAATATTTACTTGATCAAGAAAGTTTTCAGTTTATTCATTCACACCAGTTTAATTTCCTTGTGTATATAAGTACGCATAATGAATGTACAATGTAATGTGGTTGGTATACAATGCAGTAAAAAAATAAATAAATTTGTAAGATAATTGCAAAACCAGATTGATTGTTAACATTAAGACACTATGAGAAGTTGCAGGTTACTGAAATTTCCTCATCACCTCCTGAACCTCCACTTTGCAGGATTAGATGGTTCTTCGGAAATGTAAAAAAAGCCACCCCAACTACCATGCTGGCATGCCAAAAACTAAATCCTTCCATGGTTTATCTGTCTTCAGGTATAACATTATCTCTAATACTTTGTTTTCATCTTCAAAAAGATGCTCCAATGCAGAGCCTGCCTTTAAACTTCAAAGAGTCCACAGAGCCCAGAGGGCTGGGTATCAGACACCCACTGGCTCCCAGGAAAGCCCATTCCTCCTGCCTTTGTGGGGACGGAGCAAGCTGAGGCACAGCTAAGAGAGCAAAGCATTAAGTGGATTCACTGTCCTACGGTACACTGTTATGAGATATGCCAATAATGGTCATGGGAGCTACTGCTTAGGGCATCAGGAGGCTGGATTTGGCCCCCATTGAGTTCCCTTGCCTGGAGGCTGTTTTTTCAGCCTGTTTGAGACAGAGGTGTCAGCACTGCACCAGGCATGCCTGGAGTGGGAAAGCCTTCCAGCCCAACACTACTGAGCAGAGCAGGGCTGTGATTTTCTCACATTGTACCAATAGTCCTTTGGCAAAGCAACTAATTAAATTAGAATGATGGAGCTGAAATTTATATCTATTTTCATACTTGGAGACTTAATAAAATCCCTATCTGAATGTAGAAATTGTGGACCACATAACACTTGAAGTGATAAGCTATTGAAATAGGAGCTGAGAATGAAATAGCACCTTTTAATGAAATTCCAGCTCTAAAAATTATGTTCCCTGTCTTTGTGTTGGAAGTTTTGAGTCTGTTTATGACTTTTACTGTAAGAAATGCCTTGACATAATTATTATATGCCACAAGAATCATCCAGGTAACCTCTCTGCAATGTCACTATGCCAACTTAAGCAACTCCTATAAAATCTTTAAAAAAAAAAAAAGAAAGAAAGAAAGAAAGAAAAAAGTGAGAGAGTTCCTTTCCTGTTTTGATAATCATTATTATCATTATTATGATTCAGGTCTTGGAGAGAGTGAGAGAAAGAAGAGACAGTGGAAACAAGTTTCTTTTCCCATACCATATTTGTGAAAGCATGTATTTATTTTAATCAGCATTGTTGTAACTTCCACGAAGGTTATCTAAAACCTGTCTCCTGCCTTCTTCTGCACTCCTCTGGGCAACCAACATTAGCAGATCTCTGACATTTTGCCAGACTTTTTTCCTATGTTACTTGGAGGTAATTATGTATATATACTTGATGTATTGAATTAAATTTCTAAGTATGTAATATTTATATTTTGTGGATAAAAGTTTCCAATAAAGCAATTTTAGACACAAACTTCACATTTTTATGTCAAAATAGCAGAGGAAATTTAGGGAGGCACCACAACAGTGGCCAGGACACACAAAGAAGCAAGTGGTTGGGCAGCCAGCTCTCCTTCTGACTTTCCCATAATATAAGATGAAAAAAAAAAAAAAAAAGATTAAAAAGATTGCTTTGGTAGTCAAATACACCACAGCATTTTTCAAAAGCACTGCAATTTTAACAAACCTCTATAGCTACATATAAGGAAGAAAAGAAAGACCTACCCAATCTCTTAACTATCACAGTACTTTATTGTTACATTTCAGAATCCTTCATTCCATCAACTTTATTTTTTATTGGTCTTTGATCCTGGTCTTTTTCTGCAAAAATCACTAATACTCCTTGTTTTCTACTAACTTTATTCCAGCAGCTCAAAATTCATATCATATCTGTATTACAGCCTTTGTGGAATACTTGTTTCCTCAGTGGGTTCTTCAGATTTTAACAGAAAATAAAGTTAAAAAAGCTAAAATTTACAGATTTAATGCCGAGCCAGGAGCTGAAGATTGGCTCCCAGCTCTGTGTTCAGATGAAGGCTCCATGCAGTTAAAAGCAGGTGGTCTCAAAGCAATAGCTGCACAAAACGACATGAGACAAATCTATAATCAATGAGACCAGTTATTTGGATACTGGCAAAATACCAGTTCTTACTGTGCAGTGGATAGAATACTTTATCACAAGAGTACCTACGTGCAAATCATTCAGATTTTTAATGCATGGTCTTTGAAATCACAGAGTGAAAATTCAATAAATATTTTTCTTGCCTTCTATAATAGCAAGTAGTTCACCAATTGATGGAGCCATCACAAAGTGCAAATCACTTATTTCCCTGCAGTTAACATCATTGCCCCTGCGATTGCTTGGGCAAGCTTTTGGCTGTATGCTCCTAGTGTTTTAACTGATTTGGTCCTATTTGATCCACAGTAACACACCAAGGAGACAGTGATACACTTTTCCACTCTGTCTCAAATGTCCTTGTTTCCTATGCTTTGATCAACCCATATGTCTCTGGTAATGAATTCACAGATTAAGTGAGCTTTTGCTTTTGCTGGAAAACATCATTCAAATTTAAAAGGTGGACATTTTTTTCTTCTGTCATACTAACAAATGATCAACCAACCTAGAAAAATTATGTGGTGTTACTTGATCTCTAATTGTCTATGTCCTGATTAACTGTCATTTCAATCTCCTGTTTTGTCTTCCTGCTCTTGATTGGGTGCTTCTTATGGTGGATATACAGAGACACCAATCCTCTGCAGTTCCATAGATAATTAAAATATTTTAACTGTTTCAGGAAAGAATGAAAACATCCACAAGGAAAGATGATTTCAAGAGAGCTGATATTTTTGGAGAGAGCTGTTACTGCCCTTTCTACGCTTACCTTACCTAAATAAATCACTTTTGCAGATGTCTGGCAAAATCAAATTATAGTGACAATTTAATCTGATACATCCATCACTAGGACTGCAGTCTGTCCTTAAAGGGGAATGGACTTGCTCACCAAATTGATTTTTTTTGGTCTCCCTCCGCTATGATTATCCACTTTACATACCTCAAACCAATAGAAAAGGTCATCCCAGTTCACAAGCTCTTGGCTAAAAAAACATGTACAGACAGAAAGACTGCAGAAAATGCTGTCCTCCAGATTTGAGGCAATAATTTGGACTAATGCTAGGTCCATATAGAGGCACAGATTTGGCTGAAAGAACCCAAAGAACAAGAGAGTATGTAGCTGAATGCAGATTTCTTGAGGATTTTTAAATGATTATTATTTTTTGAAAGAATTTGAGGCTCCATCTTTTTTCCAAAATATAGCTGAAAACTGAATTCACAGTGAGAAAATTCAGGTAAAAGCAGCATTCAGTGTTTTTTATTTGTTTCTTTGTTTGTTTGAAGTATTGTATTTGCAAGAGGCCCTCCTTTAGACCATGTAATGTAAACCTCGACTTGGCAGTGCATGCAAGTGGTAGACTGTTATTTATCTGTTGTGTAGTTTTCATCATTAATTTAGTGAAGTCCAGTACTTCAGGAAACTTTCTAGTGGGCTGTAAAATTATGCTACACTAAAAATGATTAAGCAGCCTCTGTTTCTAGTTCTCCTTAGCCACCCAGCATGTGGTCATCTGTCTCCTTCCCACCTTCTTTTCAAAACTCTGCTCCAAGCAAAGAAAGTTAAATCTGCCGATTTCTTGCCCTACTTCTTCGGACATTCCATGTTTCTTGGTATGTGAGCATCTCAATGGTGACTTTCCAAACTGCGCAGTGGTACCAGGAAATGAACAGACAGATAATTCTTGGTAAGCAGTAACAGCAGCGCTATCTGCAGCCAAAGAAACAAAATTATCCTCCTGTCAGTCCCTGTCTTTTAGATCCCATCCTGTAAAGTGGATGTTGTATAGAAGTTTGCATTGACAAAATTAGAACAATGTTTCTGAAAAGGTCAAGCTAGGTGTCTTTGCAAGAAATATTTCTATATTAGAAAAAGTATCTATTACAGAATGAAAGCAATGGTTTTTCGTGTCCAGATTCCCATGAAAGGAAGCAAAGAATTCAAGAATTCCTGTCTTAGCACCTAACACAGTCCTATTACACTACACATTGGGAGGAAGTAGTTGATACCACACTGTTTTTTCCCAAGGTGAACAGAAAATGCCAGCCCACAGGAAAGCTTGTACAAATGCAGCTCTGACTTCCCATGTACGTCAGTGTTCCGGATGCAAGTCAGCAAGTACTCCTATACGGAGACAGGGAATGTGATCTGCAGTCACAAAATAGCCTGCTGCTGGGGGTGTCTTGAAAGTTGGTGGTCCATCTCTAGACCATGGTCATTAGCGTAGTTCCAGCTTATTAATTTCAAATGAACCAGAAATAGCTTGGTAATGTTTTACTCAAGCAACTAATATAGAGTAAGAAGATAACATGCATTGTGTGTGAAGATCCACATGAACAGTAGAGCAGTATTCAGCGAGACATCAGTGTAATTCAATTACACTGCTAATTTTAATTTTGCAATTAAAAGGAACTTTCCAGCCAATATTTCGGTTTCTTTCATAATTACTCATTAAAAACAAAGTTTCATCAAAAGGGCAGAAAAGCTAGGAAATACTTAAGCATAGAGGTAATAGCACTAGCCCTTATCTCAAAAACGCTTATTTGTTGAAAGGTGCAGTCTGATCTTAGCTTAAAATTTGTGGGAGGAACATCTTCAGCCATGAGAGTCAAGCTGTTGCTTTATATACAGCTCTCTTAGGAATATCCTAAAAAGAAATGTGGTGGTGCTTCAAAGGATGCATTAACACAACACTCTTCTTTGCCTTTTCTATCGCGTATCCTGCTTTAGAAATCAGCTGTGGATTGGCTAGTTCTCTCAGTCTTTGGCGGGAGGGAGAGTGAGGTTTGGTACCTGCTGTGCTCTTACTCAGTCTCTTTCTAGCAAGTAACTTTGAAAATAAACACATTCCAGATGGATGTCCTAATGCAGGTAGTGCAGTTGACCACAGGCCAGACCTGTCAAGCAGTAATTTTGAAGGCTTCAATGTGAAAAGAATAGGAAATCTCTCCCTCTCTTTTTATAAAGGGATGAAGTGCCCTTTCAAAGATGTCATGTTGCAGGATCCATCTCAAATACCCTAGAAGATTCTGTTCCTTCAGGATAACCAGCTGCTCAGAACATGGTGTAAGTTCCCCTTACACAGGCATGTGGGCTTCTCAGCACCACAGAAGTTACTCCTCATGAAAGCTAATTCAAAAGGAAAGATGTAAGAGGAACAGACCCACGATTATGAGACAACATTGTTCACATCCCTGCATTTTTACTAGCTCTTCCCAGTAGTATCCTCCATTTCATATTTGTATTGCGATCTGCCCTATGAAATTAGATACTAATTAAAAATATCAGACACTGAATATAGAACCAATATTGCAATGCCATGGAAGAAAAGATACAGAGAATTTCCTAACATTATGTTAAGCAATTTTCAAGTCAAATACAATTGTAGTTTACCTATCTACATTGAGATCAATAAGCTCATTTTATACTGGAAAATAGAGCATCATTTTCCTTAAATAGCAGTTTGCCATTGTAGGACGTAACAACCTTGAACATTCAAGTCAGCAGGAGATTTTTTTCCTTTTACCCAAGTGGCATCAGGTTCAAGCTCTTACTCAGATACATAATCAGCTAAAAACATTGGGTTTTTAACACATAGATAATAAGGTTCAATCTTGCATCTATTGAAGATGACTAATGTTTCTGTCATCAGAAAAATACAGCCTTTAGTACACCCATAAATTACCACAGGTGTCCTTGGTACATATTCATATATGCACTGTATGACCAATGTGGCAATCCAGCACCTCTAATTGCTTGCAAATAAAAGAATGTGTGTCAGCTCCAAAAGAACATTTATATCCAACCATGAGATCATTGATATTCTCCATAGATCTTGCAAAAGATAGATATGTGTAATAAAGCGCATGAGCTACTGTATTACATTGTCAGCAATGTGCATTTTAGAAAGACCCTGAATATGCATTACAACATGGTCAATAAAATATGTTTGTTAAGTACCTGTCGGTAAACAGGAGAAATTCACACTTCTGAAAATACGGAGGCTATCTGCATCTAGAATTCAAGGTTAACTATTCAGTTTCATTCCTAGAGTCTATTTTCACCTTGATGTATGAGCATTAGTGCAAGTGGATGTATGTCTATGTACGAATACTTCAGTGAGGAAGTGCTAACTGATGGTTAGAACAAAAGATTAAAACAATAGTGGCTGAAGCTACTTCTTTATAAATAGCTCTTTATGGTATATTGGAATTGATTTCATAGGTAGTGAGCTAAACTAAAGGGACACAGTGAGACCTAATTAACATTTGCAGCACATTGCGTCTGGGTGAAGAATGCTAATAGAATCCCAAATTATTAGTGCCCACATGTCTTCTGTACTGTGACTTACAAAGAACTGTCCAGGTTGCCATAAAGCATTACACAGACACAGGTATATAAAGACACAGGGATATTGGCTGATATACCATCTCACCAATTTGTACTCAGGTCTTATTTTTAATAGCAATTTTCTTTCAAATTACTGACAAACAAATAATCCATCTGGGACCAGTATTGTATCTCTGGAGTTTTTGACATGATGATAAAATCTGAGACAGTTTTATCACACATGAAAAACAAACACTGTTCCTACAAATCAAGAAACCAAATGAACAGACAAGAAGTTGAAGGGATGCTAAGGTATGCTAAATATCATCTAAAGTATATTTGTCCTTGAAGAATATAAAGAAAGGGAAGATTAACTACAATTGGTTTCCCATTTAAATATATGTCAAAAGGTCAGTGTTGCTTCCTGCTAAGATATTTAGAAAGTAGATATAAACTTGGTATCAATACATTACTGGTAAAAAATCATCACTGAAGTTACTTTCGTTTGTGTGTGGTGTACAATTGGTGCAGGACCCAAAGACAGTGTCACAAGTGGAATTTGAAGTCAAACTTTTAGCTTTTCCTGTTTTAATACATGTTAAAAAGGAGAATCAAGCAAGGTGAGCAAGAAAGCTTCTAAGAAAGTATCATTAACCAGATAGAAGTTTCATGTGTTTATTTTTTTTTTTCAGTCCAGCTTTCAGAGATATGTCCTGTACATCAAAGGGCAGCCTTCCCTGCCCTCATCACTGTCCAGGAAGGACCTGGTTCTGAGAGCCCCTGGTTTGAGGGACCTTAATTTGCAACAAGCTATGGTTAGGTTGCAGTTGAGTCTATTCGTCCAGCCACTCTGTATCGCTACAGAAATCATTGCTAACTAATAGGAAGACAATTCCTCCTGTGAGGAAAACCAACACCATAGACAGCTTCTCCATATTCAAAAAACCTTGGTATGAGGGATCTAATTCATAAATGACATCTCTTTCGTTGCCATCCCATTACCCTTCTTTATAATTCAATTATACCATTTTTATACCATGGACAGCATGAAAGGTGTTCAAAGCCACAGGGCTGATCACGGCAAACAAGCAGCTGTTTGTTGAGGCATATTTGACATCTTAGAGTCAAACAGCATCAGTTTTGCAAATTAAGCTCCCAAGTGACTTTTGGCATTGATGCCAACAACCGCATTACCTGCAGGTGGTGCAGGAGGTCTGTGAGGAAGAAAAAAGGGGAAGAATGTGAAACAGCTCCTTCTGAAGGAACTGTATTTGATTCAAACTCACTTTGGTGTCAGTTCTGACAAGCATCAGCCAGTGGAGCTGCACACATGGAAGGCTCAGGAGTGACAACAGAACCAACGCCACCTTTCTAGAGATCTCTGCAGAATTCCTCTCTTCTCCCCTAAAAATACCTGCAAGAGAAGCACCAGAAAGAGAGACCTCCCCATGCTACTTACAGTCATATGGCTATCACCATCCCAGTTGCTACTGGTGACTAAGTTCACTGATACACGCAGAATTACAGCTGCAATAGTATTGGTCTGAGCACTTAGGCATGCACAAATGTCCTAATTTTGGCTGCAGAAAGATCCCTTTCTAAACTGGTTTAGAGCAGGTAATAATAACCGGCTTGCACAAGAGCTGTTCTTAGAGGTACGTTTCTTCTCAGGAGGTGATGGCTGCTGGGCAGTGTCAGGAGTTTGGTCCTCCAAGGCAGTCATTGGATCAAGCTCACAAGGAAGGTAAGCACAGGCTTAACCAGAGTATCTGCTTCTGGAGGAATGTGGGGGCTTTATTTGCATCAATTTCACTTGGTGTAATGCTGCTTCGTATCCTAGGTGGCTGCCGTTGCTAACAATCAATGAACTTTGTATGACTGAAGGTTAGGAGTTACTACATGGAGCTAATATTGAAGGAGTTCAAACCTATGGAGCAGATTGCCAGCCAGAGAAGGACATCTAAGGGCTGTCCTGGCAGGTCACAGCGGTGGATTAAGAATGTAGAAGAGCAGAGCTGCCAGGTCCAGTCCCCTCTGAAAATGTCAGAGACTGAGCTAGAACCAATGCTTCAACTCTGTCCAGACCAAGCTGGTTTGGAGGCACATGGAATCCAAAGTTTAAGTCTAAGATTATTACCAATAATCTTGGTGGACAGTCAGTTGAAGATCTCTGCCAGCTTTGTATATACAACCACAATATCTATTTGCTGTGGAAATGTTAATTACTATATTTTCATGATTTTTTCCTGTCCTGCAGACTAAAAATATCCATTTTACAGCTGGAGAGGAAGCAGAACCACAGCAATGTGCAATGATTTGCCTAAGACCACGCTGCGTTTCTTTAGCAGACATAAGGATATCAATTCTTATTTCTTGGTTCTCAGGCCCCATTCCTTGGTTCTAGTCCTCATTCTTATCCTTACATCTTAAGTAATCATTTCGCTATGCTTTTACAGATTTTCTTCTGTACACAGAAATAAGTGGGTGCAAGCATTTAAGTGACTCCCTATTCTTTGGGTTCGGGGGGACGGTGGAACATGTTTGAAATAAAAAACAAAGTCGTTTTTGAAAACCAGAATGAACATTGTTAAGGAACTCAGTCCTCCAACACAAGTATTTATATGGCCAGCTCTTAGGCAGCCCTGCTAACCCTGTTTTACGACTACTTCATAGGGTATTCATGATGAGAAGTGCTACAGAATTCTTCATTCTGGGTAGAGCAAAACACTAAATTATTGGCTTCAAGGAAATCTTGTATCAGATTGTTCACATAAGCATTACTGAAGACTCGCCAAGGCTGATGTGTCCAGGAAGATTCAAAAAAGGGAGAATATGCACAGATAATCTGGTACCAAAATCATCAAAATATTTTTATGAATATATTAATAAAGCAACTTCATTATGTTCAATTTAGGTAACTATTAAGGAGTTATTGGCCATCTGCTTTTTAAGAAAGGTTGAATTACCCTCAATCAAATATACTTGACTTGCTGGGGTCCCTAAATAAACTTTAAATAAGGTTTTTAAAAAACTGCAGCAAACAGGCTTATTCTGTCTTGCCAGAAAATAATGTATTAAAACTGCTCTAAAAACTCTTCCAACAATCCCCCCAAACCCACAATTTTCTTGTATTTTTAATACCAAGAAACTGTAGCATAAATGTTGAAAAAAAAAACAGTATTAGGGAAACTGATGTTTATTTTTTATCATCCCAATTTGCTTCAGCAATAGAAAGAAGCTGAAATTATCTAGAAGACTGTCATTTAGGAAATTATGCAGGAAAATATAGCACAGGTTATGAAGAGAGAGGCAATTTTTTAAAATTATGCTTCACCTATCCTGATCTCTTTTAAATTCCCCAGATTAAACAGAACAGACAACATAGGACCAAATAATTTCAGTCTGAGATATGCCATCTACTGTAGATTGGAAGGGAAAAATTAAACTAATCATATGTCTCATAGGAGTCCAAACTAATTTAAAACTTAAAATGAAGCATCACTCTAGGATCCTCAATGGGTTATCTGTGGCCAAGAGAGCAAACAAGTCATTACAGGGAAAGAAAAGAATTGCAGATACTCTGTGATAGGAAAAACCATTGCTTTGTTTATATTTACAATATATACATTGCCATTATTTATGTTGACACTGCATCATCATCTCTGTGGTCTTTGTAATTCCACGTCAGAAAGGATATCACAGAGCTCATTAGAGTGTTTTCTGGAAGAGGTGGTGATCAGAAAAAGATAATGAATCAAGGGAATGGAAAAAACTCTCCTATGCAGACAAATTTAAAAAGCTAAGGATTGTTTGCTTTAATGCAAAGATAAGTAAGATCATGGTAGATAAAAATGATATTATGAACTATCTTGAAGCTTTCCACCTGTACTACCTCTGTAGATGAGAGCAAGGCAACATTCAATTAAATTAAAGGATGGGGATACAAAAGTAATGAGCCTCTACACTGGACACCTAATATAACCTTTGCATTCACTGTCATGAGGAGAATGATGAAGGCTGACAAATGATAGTCAGAGTGTCAATGGATAACAAATATCCAGAGTTGTAACTATGGACAAAGCTGTCTGAAGGGTGTTAAGCTTTGGGGGGATTCATAAAATCTCCATCAGATTAGGAAGAAATCTAAAGCATGTGTAGGGGGAGAGTGGAAGACAAATTGTTTCCATCATCTGACAGCTGCAGAGGTCTTACATACTCTTCTAAAATACCTTGCGCTGACTGCTGACAGATGAATTGAGCCCTGGGTCTGATTCAGCTGCCAAGTTATTGGTTTGTTTTGGGACACATGAAAAAATTAAGCTCTTGGCCTTATCTTTTGCAAATGTATTAAATGCCTCAGAAGAACTGGCAATCAATCAATCGCAATTATGTAAAATACTGAAGCAGCACCTATCTGATGTTGAATTTCAGACATGAATTTACAAGGCTGGGACTCTCCTTCAAGTCCTGCTTGCTATGACCTGTACAGCTATGTGTCAGGGGAAAAGCTGCCCAGCCTCCTCCCAGGCCACTGAAGGAAGCTGTACCTGCCCTGAGACCTCTGGGCTGGATTCTCAGCAGGGCTGACTCAACAGACATTGCTTCAGCCTCCTGCAGCAATAAACTCTGATCCAAAGCCTCTGCTGTTTCTTCCTACAGTCCCTGTAATACATTTGGCCTAAAGGTTACAGGCGGTTCTGCCAGTATGTAGGTATTGTGCAGTAAATTTTGTGAAGCCTCAAAGTGTCAGGAGAGGCCTGCCTAAAAAAAAAAAAAACAACAAAAAAAAAAAACCTTGTCAAATTGAGCTTTAGATACTTGAATTCTGAGGTACATTTGTGCTTTTTCCATGGGGAGATCAGTTCTTTTTTGGGCTGCTTTCTCTTGTGCAGGGTGAGGGACAAGGGCAGGAGGCTATGACAACCCATTAGAGAAGAGCAGGCTAGCTGAAAAGAGAAGGAAGGAGCTTGAAACCACTTGTTTTTCAGATGTCTCACATTAAAACACATCAGAATACAAATTGCTCTGGCAACAACAGTGTTTGAAAACATACAGATTATTTAAAAACAAATATACTTCATCCGGTTATAATTATTCCTAATGTGGCACTTAAATGGTGAACCATCACTCAGTAACTGCTTTTGTTCACGCGTGATGACAGCCTGTGCTTTATCACGTGTTAGCTTGTCAAGTGAGACCCTGGGCTTTATGCTAGAGGTCATTTTAACCAGCTAATGACTGCAAACTTCTAACAGCTTCGTTTACAGTAGGATTTGAAAAGGTGTTAGTAAACAGAGCATGCTAAAATAACGCTTTCTCTAGTAGAGTCTCAGTGGAGTAAGCACAGTCGCGAGGTGTATAAGGATACCAGCTGCCAAGTAGGATGAAAGATTTTCCATATTGGAGTATCCCTTTCTCCTAGCTCCCTGCTTGGCAAGACGGATGGGATCTGGCTGCCAATGCATGCCACTGCCTGACACTTCGCATGCCAGAAAGCTGACAGCTTCCAGCTCCAGCCTCCACACAGCACGTGCAAGGAGGCCACATGTCCAAAGAGGCGAGTTTGTCTCACAGGTGGGGCCAGATCCATCAGGCTTCCGGGGCGTTACCCAATATCACAAATACATTTCCAGTCCAGTCTGCTACCTTCCCCCAAGAATCTGGTTGCTAGTCTGATGACAGTTTGGCTTTTTTTTTTTCTCCATTGCAGCCTCAATTTTGTAGAATGAACTCCTAAAAATCTGGCCCTTGGGTTAACTGTAGCATATGGTAGATGTTGCACATACCTGAGTAAATTGAGTGCTATTTTACAGCCAGTAGGAATGCCCCAGGAGAAGATTGTGTCTCTGCTGCGTGAACGTATCTGAAATAGTTGGAGTAAAACTACTTTTCCCCTTGGGAACCTGTCTCAGAAAAGAACTTACTGATATGTGTAATGATACCTCTAAGAGTTCACCCAGGTTAATGACTGTGAGCTCCGCTTGTGCCTTTCAAAACCACAGGAAAAGGTGGCAGCACATGGGCCGCAGCTGTTGCTCATGCCTGGGGTATGCTTCCCTCCTGACATGTTCACACAGGTGGCATTGCAGCCTTCATTTTTCCCTAGATGGGTGTGACTGCAATTGTTTACCCTAATTGCCATATTCCTCTTTCATCATAAATTGCAAAAGCCAGCAGGCCCCCTGCATCTTTCAGCACACCCCCACTATGGGTACTGCTCCTGCTCAGCAGGTGACAAGCATAGGCAAGAGGTCCTCCCATGCTCCAGGTCCCGTTCTGGGACCAGCGGGGGACCAGCTCCCCTCTTGGGGAATGTTGTGTTTTACTCCATTCAGGGCTGTTACAGAAGCATCAGGTGCAAGTCATAAAGTGATGACTTCTGTCTGTCCTGGCTGTGGGGTAAGTGGTAGCTGGCTCTCTCCAAGGTTAGGGCATTGGAAGAAAAAGAATTCAAAAGTAACATTAAAAAAATCTTTCTCTGAGTAGATCTCAGTTTTTGGAACCCTCAGGCATAACAAAGCAGCCATGTAATTATTTTTTTCTCCAGCTGCTTAGTCTTTCCTAGCTTCTGGCCTGTCTTCTTGCTGATTCTTAGAAAGTGGGATTTTAGGTGTTTATTGCTAAAATTTTTAGTGCTTTAGAATGAATGCTTAAATGTAGTATGACTTTTGGAACTCACTTACGCTACTAATTTTCTAAGCAATTAATGCTTTTTAAGGACTCTTATAATTTATTAGCACACTTCATATGCTATAGCTGATGCAGAAATGCCAATTAACCCTCACAATGCACAGGCAAGATAGATGACTATTAAGTCCCTATGGCAAGCCTTGGGAATAGCAAAGATGCAATGACCTGAAAATTGTATCCGTAGCTCCTTTGCCTTTAATTAACATAAATTCACCAGTGGAGTGCCTTTCCTCTTTTTTTTATTAATCCCTTATCTCCAGTCTTGGATCTCTGTTGCTCAAGCAATTAGGATGGATAGCTTACACTTTCTTGATTTGTACTTCAGACTCGCAGGGGCTGCCTAGCCAGGCTAGATAAGCATGGGGCTGGAGGACAGAACACAGCCATCCTGTGTGCAATACATTTCCAGTTAAGCAAAAAATCCCAAAGCAGATAACTAACAAGCTCTCTACCTTATACTTCTTGTGCATTTTTCACTGCACATTTCTGAATATGCATTTTGTCTCCTCCTCTTCCCACAGTGTCAGCCCTTCCACACTTTGATTTCTTCTTTCCTGACTGCTGCCCCCGAAGTACCAGATGCTGTGTAGGATTGTGGAGGATGCCCACTTGTGTGTGGGGCAGAAGCTGTGAAGGACAGGTCAAGTCTCCTGTCTGCACTGACAGAAGCATAGCTCAGGATAGGACAGCCAAAATATTTTTATAGGAAACAGAAGTACTTGCTTCAGTGTTGTTCTCTGTGTTCCTGAGGGCAAACAGTGAAGGTAGTCTACTGTTTTGACTCCAGTTGCTGTCGATTATCATAAATTTTCATGTATCTTTTGTTTCTGGTTTGCATTTCAGAGATACACAACTGTCCCTGGAGCCAGGCAAATGAGAGCTGTGGATGCACATGGTTAGCTATGAGGAAATCTGAAATTGCTCAAATCCTGATGTGGCTACTAGCATCACCACACAGCTCAACAGTGTCAGAGAGACAGGGATGCTAGCAGAGGCTTTGAGACACTTCAGAGCCAGCATTAGATTCCTGCGGTGAACACTGTAAGTAATGCAGATTTGCATTGGCAAAGAAGTTCATTATGATAGTCTTTCTCTCTGTGCAATTACTTTAATGTCTAGTTTTGAAATAAAGAAGAAGGCAGACTTTCATCTGCACATGGGGAGGGAAAAAAAAGGCAATATACTATTTTTTTATGTAAAAAATAAGTTTAAAGGAGGCAGTAGGGTTTCACTGAGGCAACAGGAAAACTTCAAAAGCAATAGCATGTTTATATGGCTGTTCAGAGTTGCAGATGACTAAACTGTGTTTTAGCTTAGAAATCTGTCCCTGTCAGCTGAAATATTTTAAATTTTACACTCTTTGTGCACCTCTTCAAATATAGCTCTTTCGTTAAGCAGGAAGGGTCTTAAACCATGTAGAACATTCCCTTAACAAGTCCTGATGCTAAGGAAATTTAAAAACCTACAGCTAAATGAAATAATGGAAAAGGCAAGAATCAGTGTGCTGGGAAATAAGGCAGTGAGTCATGGTAAAAAAAAGGGATCTCTAGGAGTCCCTATTTAACAATAGTATTGCAGGTCTATGTAGGGAAATACATAATGGGCAAAATTGATAGGATTAGAAGGGTGCTGAGAAGCAGATGATTAGAGTCATCTGTTTAAGAACAAAATGACATTAAAAGTAGAAGGTCATGGGATTTAAAGATTAGGAATATTAAGTTTAGAAATATAGCGAACTCAGAAGTCAAAGCTGCTAGGCAGTCTCTTCTACCACGTTATCAGTTACTGGAGCAGGAAATAATAGTGGGATGTGATTGGCATAGGTATGTAGTTTGAGTTATGTACAGAGATGTGTTTGTTCTGCTTGTAAAACCACTGAAGTATCTTTGTATTAGACTTTTATTTTTAAAGGCCCGTAATAGCTATCCAAGGAAGGCAAAGACTGCTAATCTTTTCCTCAACGCCCATCCTGATCGGTGTTATCAGAGACAGACAAGATGAGAGGAAAACAGACTTTGCTGCCAACAGACTGTATTAGAATTGCTGGATAATGCCATGGTATTTACCTGAAACATGTTATCATTTAAGCAGTGACAGCAGAACAATTAAGTGCTAATCTAAGGTAGATGTTGTTTCTGATTACAGTACTTCTATACAGCTAACGTGGCCACACCGTCAGCTGGGTCTGTGTAGCCTTGGCAAGAGGAGGGAGGTGGAGGTGGGAACAGATAAGTTGTGGCCTCCCCAACAACCTTTGGGTCCCAGCTTCTGTTAACATACGAGCTTCTCCCATCATGATATTGTGTCTTTAACCCAACCTTATGGCATAGCCAGACCAAGAAAAGGTGACTATTAATTGCTACATCAGCAGATCTCACTTCAAGTGCTGGGCTACGTTATTCTTCTGTTGCTTTGAGCTACTAGAATGTGAAATAGCATCTGAAGTGGCCCTTCCTAAGGTATGTGATGTAACACTTTTGACAACATGCTGATCTCTGCTCCTGCCAGGCAGACAATAAATCGTCCTTAAATCAGCCTATTGAGTGCAGTTCCCTACATAGCTGCTTCACATGACCCCTGAGCCAGTCAGAGGTGCCATCAGAGCATTAACTTCTGTTGCTGCCTTGTGCTCCTCTGAAGTCAACAGGAAAAAAATTCAGCTTCTTGATGGTCCTTTCAGTTGCTCCTCTTCTCTGGTACCTGAATATTTTGCAAGAAAAAACTGCAAGCACAGAGGTAGATAAAGAATGAACAATAAGTTCTTTTTCTAACACAAAGCTATGTCCTCAACAATATACTCTCCTTATAGCCACTGCCTTTTTCCATCCTTAAAGTTGCAAATCTTAGTGTCATTCCAAAATCAACTGACATTGAAATCCTTGCTCATGCTTGTATTTGCTTCATTCCATGCTGTGTTTTACTAGATGACTAAACATGCTGAGAATGTTGTGGTAAACACGCCAACTATCTTCGATATTTGTGGGTGAGTGAATTTGAAAGCATATTTTAGTAGCCTCCTAATTCCTGTTCCAAACAGCCTCTGCCTATGTATTTGCTGTTTTCTCTCAGTTCTTAGGCTGATTTTGTAATCAAATCAGCATGAAACCAAATAGAACATAATTATATGAGTGCACCAATAAATAAACCTGTTAACCCTCTCAAATAATATTGCAGTAAAAACACACACACATTCACAGCTTAAATTTAGTGAATGTTGAGTTTGAATAATAAGTGAGCAGAAAAATGACCACATACATAGGAAAGGACAAAGGAGAGGCAATCAAGTGAGAAATAAAAATGGCTTAGAAAGCAATGAGAAGTCTGGAAAAGGAAGGCATTAAAAAAAAATCATTGATGCAGAAAGTCAAAGAAATAAACAGCAATTAGTGATTCAAATACCTAATTAATATTCTCTTTTTACAAAAGAACACCTGCAAAGCATTCACTGCTGGGTCTTTTTAGTTATTGATTGGTGGAAGAAAAAAAAGGAGAAAATTACTGCTGCCAACTGCAGTTAAAAGGAGTTGACAAATTGACTCTAAGTGCTCCCTCACATGGTGACTATCCACACTGTTATTAACTCAGCCCATCCTTGCAGATGCTTGTACTTTGTTTAGTGTTCAGTGTTACAGTTCTTAATTCCTGGGTTTGCTCTACATTGCATAATGGTTTCTTCAAAATGTAAGTCTGAATTTACCAAAGGGGAAGTAGTAAAGTATTTTTCTAACTTTAACTTTAAAAGTCATCAAAACTTTATTATGTTAATGCTGGCTGTTTATAATTCTGACAAAACGTTAGTACTTCTGAAGTGGGGGATTTCTTCTTTTTCTAATATTGCAGAGGCTGAGTCAAGATACTGTAGAGGGTAAAATCTTACAAGTTGTGTTGAAGTTTAATCCTAAATCTTTGTTTGGATCCTCTGCTTTCAGACTGACTTATGAAATACTATTGTGATAAAATAAATACAGCAAACTTAATAAGACAAAGAAAATCTTACATATTCTGCAAGAAGCAGAGGACTATAGCAGTTGTGTTGTGACTTTACCTCCTGATGGACTTCAATGGGATCTAAACACCCATGTAATAGAAGGTTCAGTATATGACCCAAAATAAAAGCCAGGGGAGTGTTGATTTTACCACATAATGAAAAGTCAGTCTAGAAACTGCACACTGATAAAATGGCAGAACTTCCCCCATTCCTAGACGGTGTTCTAGAGGACTTGAAAAATATGACATAAAGGGCTTAATCTGATTTAAAGAGGTGGCGTTTATTTAAAGATAAGCACACTATGAGGAGTTTATTTTGCAATATAATACTGCTTTGTGTGTCTGGCTCAGCTGAATGACAGCTCATGTGAAGAGTTTTTGTGTGTTTGAAATTGTGTTGCTACAGTGTGCTACCTGCCTTCCTCTATAGTTGCCTGATAGAGCTTGTTATGATCCTGCTTTGGTACAGGAAGAATTCCCTCCATGACCCAGCCAGCAGGGTACAACCCATCTCAGCTCAGTTTTCCACTTGTAACAGCTGCAGGTTTTTTTTCCTGTTCTGGACCACAGTGATGCAATTCCATGTGTGGCAGAAACTGGGCTCCAAAGTGTTGACAAACCTGAACTTGTGATGAGATGGGAGAGAACTGCCTTCATGTGAGTGATTCAGGTTCAGTTAGCATCCTGTCAGAACATTGCCCTCCGGGGCAGATGGGGAACAGTGAGAAGAGCAAAAATGTGTTGTACTTGGTGATCAAAACCACTGGAAGGTGCAACAGGATAAAGAAAGATAACATTCTCCTTACTTTAAACTGTTTCCCTTTAAATCCCTTTCCTCCCCCCACCGCCAACGCTTTGGGCCCTAGCCAGCTGGATTTTCATTCTCTGTTGGTATCCTAAATGCATAGTCAGAAATGAGTGCATTGTGGTTTGCATTATTTCATTTATTTGTTTCTATGATGAGTTCTTATTTCTAGAAGCAGCATTTTCTTCCTGAGGTTTAATTACTTGGGGTTTCAGTAAATTAAAACCTCTTTTATTGATAAACAGTAGCCAACAATGACACTGATAAGCATGTTAGTTAAAAGGTTGTTTAACATCAAGTGATACCATTGTTTGTTTTTTTCCTTCCAATGAGTATCCTTTCCAAGAAACAACTATTGTTTTGTTTTGATTGAAAATAAACTTTGGAAAGAAAAATTTTGATTTAAAGAAAAAAAAGCCTGCCAGTGTCAATTGATATTATTCAGCTACCCTCATGTGCTTGGTTTGGAGTACTGCTATTTAATTTAGCTGTCTTGATACAGACCTCACCCACCAGGGAAGCTCCTGAGCTTTTGCAGCTGTATTTATTTTGGTCTCTTTATGAACATGGTTAGCTAACAAAAAGTGGCTTCCAATGTACAATTTCTGTTTGTAAAGTTTCTAAATTATAGCCTGGCTCCCTTCATTGTGCAAAAGTAAAGGCTTCCTCAGCACTGTAACAAAAGCCAGTATATAAGAGGCAGCACCAGCACAAAAATGTCTTGCAGCAGTACTGATCAGCAAGCACATAGTTAGTTACCTGAATTAGGTTCCTCTGGAATGATCAAGACCACCAACCTCAGCACTATCAGCTGTTACTGGGAAATTTAATGAAATACTACATCTGTTCCACTGCTGGTGAAACAATGTCCCCTGCAAAAGTTCTGTTTTGAGAAAGTGGATTCATTGGCATATTCAATTTGTTCAGGTCAGTTTCTAGAAAAAGCTTTCTGATAGTACCTCCCATCAATCAAAACAGCCTTCTCAATTGTTTTGTTTGTAATTTGTATTAAGTTTAAATGTACTCTAGATAAAGAGAAATAGCAACAGTCTGACAGATAGAAGAGAATGAGCTCAGCTAACTGCCTTTTCTATTGGTCTGATAGTTTTCCTCTTGAAGTCAGAGACAAAACTGCCATCGACTTCAGAGGTGGACTGTACAAAAATGGTATAAAACCATTAATACTTTGTTTTTCTTCTTATGTCAGTTTTTTTTCTTACCTCAGTACAATATTCTTTTAGAAACTCTAACTAGAGAGACGAAGGTCTCAGGCTTTGAATTTTTCCTTTAAAATAAATAAATCTCAACACTACATATATGTAGGATACAATTGGTTATGTTAACAAGATATTTCTAATAACTACTTCTAATCCTGTTTGGTAGAATGTCTATATAGTTAGATCATGGTATCCAAATTATAAGCTTACAACAGGATGTCTTAGCAAGTACTTCTTGTGGGAAGAAGTACTGACTCACCTCACCAATTCTGTGTTCTTCTGTGGAAACCTGTGAGGATTTCTGTCTGTCTTTGATGCACCCGCTTTACAATCCACCTCATGTTGCAGAGCAGGAGAAGTATTAATCATACTGGTGTTCTCCCCTGCACAAGAAAAAAGTAAACAGTCAATGCAAAATTGTCACCATCTCCCTTTATCTCTCTTGGTGTGAAATGCAATAGAAAAAATACAAAATAATCATCAAGCAATAGAGCCAATTCAACCTTTTCAAGACTAAATATTACTTCAGAAAATGTAGTCTTACAAATAAGGAAGCTTTTCGCAATGGAGGTCTAGGAAAAATCATTGTTGTTGGTTGTTGTTCTCTCCATCTTAAATTGATATTTTAATTGTTTAAAATGACAGCATTGCAAATATGTGTTTGATAAATGAATTCTTAGTGAAGTTACCGTAAAATAATTTTAGTGGATCATTTGGAGCCCTATGAAATGGAAAAGTCTTGAAAAACTTTTCTAAGTTTGCCTTATCCTTCTGGTAAATATCCCCAAAACTCCATTCTGGTATTGTTCCTTGAGCTTTCAGAGATAAATGACTAATGTTGAGATGTCATGTGACATCAGTACATATATACCAGTTTATTTGCTGTGATTTTCTTATAGTCTACTAAGAAACTGGTAAGTAAGCTCTTCTGGCCAAGGACCTTCTGTACACACGTGGTTCCTCAGTGTTCAGTTTACATATTGAGCAGTGTAGTAGTAGCTACTGAACGTAGTGAATTTTTCATGAGTGTCCAACATTAACTATCCAGATTATGCTAAATTGCCTGGGAATTCCTTCCTTTACTGCAAACAAAAGAGCACTGAGCTCAGCACTGATGCTCCCCAGCTCATACATGTCACAGTCTGTGAGTACAGGATGGATGGCTGACGTAATTGACTCTTTCACTAGCATGGCTTGGGGCAAATTCATTTGGATTCATCTATGTGTCTGCTTCCAGATGAGGATGCTTACTGGCCTATTACACAAAGTAGTGTACTAATTCTTCCTCCACTTTACGTTATTTGTGCAGCCTTGCTATTTTTGTGTGAGGGAAAAATTGACATAGAATAGCTCAGTTGGAAGAGACCTTCAGAGATAGAGTCCAACTGCCTGACCACTTCAGAGCTAAAAGTTAAAGCATGTTCTTGAGGATGTTATCCAAATGCCTCTCGAACACTGACAGGAGTGGGACATCAACCACCTCTCTAGGAAGCCTGTTCCAGTGTTTCACCACCCTCACAGTGAAGAAATTTTTGTTCACATCTGGTCTGACCCTCCTCTGGCACAGCTCTGCTGTCTGCACCTGTCCTGCCATCAGTGACCAGGGAGCAGAGACCATTGCCTCCCTGTGTGCTTCCCCTCCTCAGAATGCCGCAGAGCAGCGAGGCCGCCTCTCAGCCTTCTCTTCTCCAGACTGCATGATCCAAGTGACCTCAGCCTCTCCTCACAGGATGCATCTTCCAGCATCTTTACCAGCTTCGCTGCCCTCCTCTGCATGCTTCCAGTGCATCCTTTTTATACTGGAGAGCCCAGAAGCGTACGCAATAATCAAGGTGAGGTCACACCAAAGTTAAATGTGGGTGAATGCTTTACACAGTTGAACAAGTCCTCTCACCTCTCCTGCTAGATGCTTGGATTGACACAAATGTTTACATTCCTTAATCAATAAGTTGCTAAATAAGCCACTAGTTAACCCAAAAAGCATCGTGGATGAGAATGAATTGAAGGAATCAATGAGAGATTTTGCTGGCGTGTCTGTGTTATGGTGCATGGACACAGGAGAGCTGCTTGCCTGCTCTGTTGGGCCGGGTGCACGGCAGCTCCGGCTGGTGAGCACAAACAAAAGCTCCAGAGAACACAAACGGGCTGCAGCCAACCATTTGAGGAAGAGTGTAGACATGAGTGCAGCCTGCTAGGATGGGTAAATTGATGATGCTGGACAAGGTCTAAATACAATACTTAAATCAAGCTATTTAACTAATTTATGTAATAATATAAAGCCACAGTTTTAAACCTATATACAAGATCTGGCAGACAAAGTATGTTTGTGCCCTTTTTTATTGGAGAAATAAACAACCATCCCTTTTTCATAATCAAGATAGAGAAAATGTTCCAATTTTTCTGTTGACTAGTAAGCCAGCGTGAACTAGCAAAAGGGAGAGCTTGCACTGGAGCAGAAACAAAGCTTGGGAAGCCTGAAGGTGGTGTTCTCTGTTTTTTCCTCTCCACAACTCCAAAGAGAAAGGAGAAATAGAGTACTATAGGTCTCATTCAGAAAACGCTTAAAGCCATACCTAACTAATTTGGTGTCAGTGCCAACAGTAGCTATGCTCTGGTGACAGAGGGAGGAGACATGATGGTGTGTCATCTTGCTTTCATAGAGGTATGGCTGTACTTACCGGAAGTTGCTATATTCACAATAGAATATGGTCAGCACTAGAGTTCTCCCAGCAGGGAGTGTGGCCGCTGAGTTATCAGACTAGTTCTCTGGTACCTTTCCCGTTTAGCTGACATACGCAATAATGCATGACTTTCAATCCTGAGAGCTTTGACGTTGTCACTATGGCTAGGGAACCGTTTAATGGCCCTTTAAAGGTATACCTTTAAAGGTATACTTGGATCATATAGTTATGATGTGTCCGATTTTAACCAATCCTTTGATTTATGTTTTGCTTCCAATTCACTTAAGTGAAATAACCTTACTCTTGCACTGTCATTACAAAATGAAAAATGGATGCTTTGACTTGAAAATGTCAGAATAATATATGCTATGATTTGGGGAGATGAAGATGCTTATATGATAAATTAGCATGAATTCAGTGAGAGTTTCAGTCAACCCAAATGTGTACTTTTGCTGAAAACAATATTCTCCTCAGGTCTCCCTGTACAACCATGATATAAGTACAGCAAAATATATAACGATGAAATTCAAAACAATGCAATTATAAAACAAAAATATATTGTCAGCAAGTTGCCTATCATATAGCTCTGAGGCAAATAATAATTTACATCTATGTGGGGTCTCTAAACCAAATACTAAATGGCAAGAGCTTCATTCATGTGTGAACATAAAGTGTTAACAGATAACTAATGAAACAACCACATTAAAAACAGCTTTGTGGGGAAAAAAAAATGAGATGATCAGGTGAATATTCTTCTGGACCGAATATCACCCTGGAAGCTGGCTGAAGATGATCAGTAAGGAAGTGAGTTTAGCTCTGAGGGTGATTTCGGGAGTTCTCAGGACTTCACTTCGATAACGCATTGGATAACTCAGGCTGCCAGGACTGAAGCAAAGCTTGCAGACACAAGAGGAAGTACTGATCTCACAAAAACTCACGCTGTCAATGCAAATCCACTGTAAACATTCTGATGGCTTAGCATTGAAGTAGCTTACTTTTTGTGCCAGATTAACTCTCCAATTGTCTGTTATTGTCTGTCCTCTCACAGCTGACATGAAGCTGGCATAGACTTCAGGCTGCATGTTCATTGTAGAGTCAGGCACAACTGTGTCATCAGTCAGTGCCCAGATTTTACTGAACATGGAAACGAGCCTGGACTATGGGAAATCTGCAGTCTCCCAGAGCATCTCCAGATGATAAGACAAGATCTCTACAGTTCTGTGTACCTAGTACCCACATACCAATATACTGAACATTAAATGTTGACTACTTGAAGGTTTATAAGGTCCCTTTACTAAGTAAATCATAATGTGACTCTGGAGCCCAAAGCTGGCTGCAGGAGTAGGCATGAAGCGCATGTATCTGAAATGCCAGTGGAAGTGTAATGCAGTGTATCTAGCTTGTCTGAGCTAAAACCACACTTGCGCAAAACAAATCAGTTTTCTTTCGGGATAATTTAGTAAAAATTGGTGCATAAGATTGACTACTCCTATCCTAGTGTGAATAGGGTCTAGTTCAGTTTACCGTAAGCTTTGGTGGTTACACAACGTTGAAACAGTGAACTACAACGGTATCACAATTACAGTGTACGCTTTGGCACACTCCCTTTAAATCTACAGCAGGAAGACAAACCAAAGTGAACAATGGAGAAGAATGAAGCAAGGACACATTAAGTGACTCAGGCAATCCCTGCTTCCCCCTTTCCTTTTGATCAGTCCTCACAGAGCAGTTCTGCCTCAGGTTGACTCAAATTGGAGCCCAGCACAATGCACAAGCCTTCCTGTGGCATGTAAACCGCTCTTTCAACTACAGCTACTTGTCCATAAATCTTTTCACAACAGTCAAACTAATTACCATTGCATGTCTCCCCAAGTGTCAAAACTTGCTCATCTGCCAGGATTAAAAAAAAAAAAGGGAGACTGAAATGATATAACCTGGGGACACCTACTGCACCTACCGTACTGATGTATTTTAAGCCCAATTACACAGAGCTCTGACAGTGATTTGAATTCAGGGTACATCATTTGGTAATTGGGTGAAGTCACACTGATCCCCTCAGACTAATAACAAACCCATGCAGGAGTCAGGACTGATTTGAATGGTCCAGCATAGATCTCTTAATGAAGATTGCCACTCCATCCATGAGTTTTTAGTTTTCAGGTGAAATCACTAGAAAAGCTGACAAAATTGACAGCACAAGAAACCGGAAGCCCTGCAGCTGTTGGGACCAGCAGGCAGAGTCAGAAGAAACTGAGGTGCTTCGGGGTGCCACATCCAAACATGTCCATGGCCCTCCCAGTTTCCCATGCAGGTAAGGAGAAGCCACACAGCACCCATCCAGCTCTTGGCCCTCCTGCTAGGCATGCTGCTGCTGAGTGCCCCAACAATATCGCCAGGTTTTGCTGCAGCTGTTCCTGGTTTGGCCGAGGAACATTTCCAGGTGGCCAGCAGCATGGCACAGATGCAGTGGTGCTGACAAATTCACGTTACCAAATTCATCCATAGAGATTTAGAGGTGCAAAACAAATTCCTGTTTACTGCAGATGAACAAATAAACCATGGCATGTTTTTTAAAAAACAGTAAGTGTGCTATTGCCCATTTAAAAATATTAGGGCTGCTTTTGAGCCCCTCCCAGGAACATCTCCCTCCACAGCACAGGATTCAGGCGTTCTCATTCCATAGTCCCCTCTTGGTTCCTTCTACACAATTGCTGCTACAATTTGAATGCAATTAAAAGCTTTTAATTGGTCATCCTCCCAAATGTTTCAGAAATGCCATTTCTTTTCAGATAGGCTTAGAGAGCTGTTGCCCTGAAATAATTTTACTCTGACACAAAAGCCAATTATACTAATTGTTCAGCAGGAATTAACCTCTTATTCATCATCATGTTATTACTGTTGCTAGGCTCACTTTGCAAAGATGCGTTCCTTTCCTGTATCTGTACATAAGCAATGCAAGTGCCAGAGCCCGTGAGCCTCTGCAATGTCTGGGAAAGAGCTATCTCATTGTATTGGAAACAGACATAAATATTGAATACACTTCTAAACTGATCGGAATATTGAAATATGCTGAAAAAAACAGGTCAACTTTTAAATGCAGAATAATGATACCAATTTTCTGATTAAAATTAACTTTGCCTTAAATCCAATTATCGTTAATGAAGCAAATGGTTATCTGCATATTGACAGCTATTAAAATTATATCTGAAGAGCTTTTCATCAAGAAAAGCTTTCATCTAGGAGTGACCAGAATCAGAAACTTCACAGACACATGGGATGTTGGCTCAGCAATAAGCCAGAAGCATCCAGTGGAAGATTTCACCTGCACAGCTCAATAGCCAACCTGCCAAAACATTCCCTGAAACTTCCCCAAATGTCCTGCATGGAAATCCTCTCCATATACAAACATGGTTCATTTTGTTAAATCGATATCACATTTTTCACAGCGTGAGGGTGTTGTGTGTTTACCTTGAGTTTTCTTCGGCAAAGAAATGTCAGCATACAGATGAGGAGCTATGTAATTAGTTTTTCAGGAAAGACAAGTAGAGTCAGCAGGGGAAAAAAGCAAGCTGGCAGAAAACGTACAGCCAGGATGACAAAATTCTGGAGTTCACCTTGCACGGCACTCAGCTTCTCTTGGTATTGGGCAGCCAGTTGGAGGGGGTGATGATACAGGGGTGAAAACTGAAGCCAACTAAAATAAAGCAGGGCAGGGAAGAAAAAGATTGATGGTGTAGGGATAATATACACCTACTACCTGGAGTAATTTTGTCTGTGTCTAGACCACCCTGCCTACAGTCCAGAGGCCACGGCTCTGCTAGAGCCTGCTTGTCACCTTTTCTGTAAAACTTGGTGGAGACGACTGTAATTTTCTTCTCGTAGCTCGTCTCTGCTGGAAGCAGGCAGCGAGATAAGTAACTGAAAGTGAAAATCTACCTAAGGACAGTAAGACTGTCTTTATCTGGGAATGCAAAGCCATAGCCCTCACCTCAGTTTCCCTGCTGCTGAGCGCTGTGCTCAGACACTCTCGTCCGTGCCTCATTTAACGGGGTTAGGTCGTGAGATGCCGCGGCCGCTCCTCTCAGCCGGGACGCCCGGCTCCCGCCTAAACGCCTCAGCGCCGGGGGGCAGCCCTCTGAGGTGCCACCGGCCGCGGGGCCCCGCTTCGCCGGGCTGAGAAAGGGGCTTGTGGGGGGCTTCTCGTGGCGGCCGCCGGCCCGTGTAAACCCAGCGGCACCTCGGAGCGGGGTAGGACCCCCTCAGTGCTCGCCGCCGGCTGTCTGCCTAGGGGCTCCTCAGCCGGGGAAAGGGGCGGGGGGGCAGACGGTGACGGGCACCCGGCGGCCGCGGCCCCGAGGCGGCGGCGGAGCAGCGGCGTAACGGCGGGCGGCGGGAAGCGGCCGGGAGCCAATGGGGGCCGGCGCGGCCGTGTGACAGGCGGGGCGGCCGCTGCCCCCGCCGGGTGGCCGGGGCGGGGAACCGGCACAGCCGCGGCGCTCGGCAGCGGCAGCAGTGCCGGCAGCAGCAGTCTCAGTATCCGCGGCGCGGCTGCCGCAC
This sequence comes from Heteronetta atricapilla, assembly GCA_011075105.1. Taxonomy (NCBI): domain Eukaryota; kingdom Metazoa; phylum Chordata; class Aves; order Anseriformes; family Anatidae; genus Heteronetta; species Heteronetta atricapilla. The sequence goes on along the minus strand of CM021737.1, from coordinate 19,826,410 downwards.
GGCTCCGTCCTCCTCTCCCTTGGCAGCCGCGGTGAGGGAGGCCGGCGGAACGGAGCGGAGCGGAGCGGGGGGCGCCGCGGCAGACAAAGCAAAGATGGCAGGGATCCTCGCCTGGTTCTGGAACGAGCGGTTCTGGCTGCCGCACAACGTCACCTGGGCCGACCTGCAGAGCACGGAGGAAGCCTCCTTCCCGCAGGCGGAGGACCTCTACCTCGCCTTCCCCCTGGCCTTCTGCATCTTCATGATCCGCCTGCTCTTCGAAAGGTAACGTGGAGCCGCCTGGCGGGAGCCTCCTCCGGGGAGCGTGGGGCTGGGGGGCCGCCAGCCGAGGGGCCGCCCCGGGTCCTCCTCCCCCGGCCGCTGTTAGCGCTGTGCCCCCCGGCTCGGTCACGGTGCGGGCCTGATGCGGGAGGGCGGCGGGCTCCGGGAGCGGCGCGGAGCGGGCGCTAGGAGGCGAGGTCGCCCCGGGAACGGCCCCGGCCTCCTCCACCTGCGGCCCGGCGCCGGCGGGCAGGGCCCAGGGGCACCTGTGCCGGCGGGGTGGTGGCCGCCGGCCCCGGCTGTGCCCCCCCCCCCCCGAGGGCAGCGGGAGCCTGTCGCGACAGGAGGGGTCGCTCGCGATTATCGCCGCGGGACTCCCGCGGAGGGGCCGGGGCGCGGAAACGGGAGCGGGGCTGTGGGGCGTGTGTGGGGAGGCTGGGGTGGAGCGGGCTCTCCTGCGCTCGCTGCTGTTCCCGCAGAGAACAAAGAGCGGGTCGGCCCCGCAGCGCCGGCCGCCCTCCCGAGCGGTGCTGCCGGGGCGGCGGAGGACCGAGGAGGGCCAGCAGCCGCTGCATCCCGGGGAAGGGCTGTCACGGTGCCGGAGCAGCAATGAAATCGCAGCTCTGCGGGGCGGAGCTGCCTCCTGAGCGCTCCCTGCCCTCGGAGCACCCTGCCGGGGGCTGCAGTGCCCAGGGCAGGCTGTGAGCCCAGAGCAGAGCCGCCGCTGGCAACTTCGGTGGCACTCGGTGGGCTGGAAGGCAGCAAAACTTGTGGTCTGGCTGGGAACCGAAAAGCTGACCGACCCGCTTGTCCCGAATGGAATACCGCAATACGATTGCAAGTCAAGTACCCGCTGTCATTTAGATAACGCCAAATCATTGGTGTTTTTTTTTTTTTTTTTCCTTTGCCGTCTGTACAACGTGTACTTAGCAGCGCTGAAAGCGGGTGCGTGATTTTGCATCTCTTGCCATCTGAACTGCAACGTGTATCGCAGCAGGGCTGTTAGGTGGCAGAGCGGTTAGTCAGGGAGACAATGTCAGCCTAAACTTAGAAACACGTTGTTTCTGCCGGTTCTGATGCAGCTGCTGCTGTTACGGCAGCTACTGTGATTTATTTAGTGGTTTATATCTACCCCCACGGGCTATCTTTTTTAATTCAATTAAAGTAATTTTTAATTTGGAAGACCATTATATTTATAAGTGTTGGCTATGCAGATGAGGAAGTGGGTACATTTTCATAACTCTTCTATTTTCGCTAGGTTAATTTGGAAATTCAGCTCTGGAAATGTGTATTGGTACCTTGATAGTAGGTGAGAGACCTCTAAAGAGGTTTTATTAACCACTACTTGAGTATGTATTTCTTCCTTTCTAATTTCAAATCGATTGTAAGACTCCAATGTGAGACTGGGATCAGGCCATTTCGTGTCAGACTAAGCCACGCAGCTTGGTGCAATTGGGATTTTTTAAAAGCAGGCTGAGCAGAAGTGACTGGCCCCGCTTCCACTGATCAAAGCAGGAGGTTTGTCTTTGAATGAAAGAAAAATCAAGCCCCGTTATTGCTCATTAGTAATGTATTTCATCAGACCTCAGCCCATCATTTGTGGGGAGCAAGAGAAATGCCTCCTGCACACCATTAATTAAGGGTTTGCAGTTACTTCAGTTGGTAAAGCTATCTGAGATCTGGAAGGGACAAGAATATCTGTTGAACTGATGATTTTCTCATTCTTCTGTATATTAAAACAGATGCATTTGTTTTCCTTTCAAAACTCAGTGTTGGTGACTGATGTTATACATGCTGTATCTTGGAAAAAGCTTTTGCAGATGTGTTTGCTGATTTTGCAATGGTAGCACTTAAAGAACACATAAAAATAGATGCTGTAAAACAACTTTAAAAGTTCCATGTTTACTTTAAATCCATGGCTGTAGTGAAATATTTGTAACAGAAGCATGTCTTCTTTCTTCTTCTGCAAGATACCTAACAGGTACTCTTGGAATTCTTTATACTGGTAGGCAAGCAGCCACGCAGTGCTGAGAATCTGATTATTTAGTATCTGTTATTTTCTAACTCCTTCACAGTAGCTGGCTTCCAGGGTAGAATGATTTTACTTCGCTTGCTGTAAAGGATGAGTAACTTCCCAGATCTTACAGCAGCAAGAAATACAGCTTCAGGTGGAGCTATGATTTGGACTTCACATGTCTTTGCTTACAAAGTTCTCAATATGTCTGGGGGGTAAAACTTGTCATGCTAAAGATGAGAAGTTGACTTCATTCATATATATACATTTTATATATATATATATATACATAATACATGTATTTGTATGTACATTTTTTTGTGCAACTGTAAGCATAGAACTTGATAATTTTGTTCTATGTGTATTCACCTGTTATTAACAGTTAATCCTACTGGTTGTTTGGATATTTTTGGTCGTGGTGGGTGGTTTTTCCTTTTGTTTGTTTTGTTACTAGTTTGAATCATCTAGCAAAGTCCAGAAAATAATCTAGACGCTTCTGAAATTATGCTTTCTTTTCTCTTTCAAATAAAACACTTTTTCTTCTATTTCCCTACCCTGTCATCACTGACCATCACACTTGTGGATGAAAGGAAAAAGTAGATTAGAACATTAAGTGTGTTCTGAATCGCTTCGGCAATTTGATCTGATGATGATGAGTGCTCTAGAAATAAGCTTTGCTCAGAGGTATAATCTCATAACTGTGAGATTTACTGGCTCTATCTACTGAGGCCGTCATAGTTATGGATGAGGTGCTGAAATACCGTAACAGCCTTTCCTTTTTTCCCTTCCTTCTCATTTATCTCTCTCTTTAAACACAAAGTATATTTTAGAAAACTGTAGCTAAGCACAGTGATAGTGTTACCTAGTAATTCAGAAGATGGCATGAGTTCAGCTTTGTAGTGGTAATGTGGGGACACATTTCTTTACGGTATCCATCATTTTTGTATGTTTTTTTCTTTTTGTTTGTTTTTAAAGGCATGTTATGGCCATTAAGGATCCCATCTTGTACTACTCAATGCCTTTATCTATAAGGACGTAAGAGTTTTTATTACTACCACTATCTCCAGATCCTCTCTAGTTCTAGAGTGAGCAAGACAGGTTAAAGCTGAATTGAAGTTGATCTAGCTAATAGCAGGATGCTGCAGCCTCAGTTGGCCTAAGAAGATAAAGAAGCATTTGTTATTCTGGGCAAAATACAATTTTTCTTCTTTCTTTTATGGGATCTCATAGATCTTCACTGCTTAGTGCAGCAGCCCTGCCTATCGTCCCAATCATGTCCTCTGTGAGGGGCATGTGGTTACACAAAAATTATATTTGCTCAGCAATCAGTGTGCTTGTCTGACACACAAGAGGGTAATGCTCCTCTCCTTTAGAGCCGTATCTCGAGGGAGAGGTTGGCTGAATCCTCCAAAAGATGTGCTAACTAAACACATTTCTGATGTGGTTCAGCAATCTTATATCTGAGTCAAACAACCTTTCTTACTGCTTGCTGTACAGTTGGCTCATGTTCTCAAGTTTCTTGTTTGTCTTCCTTGTGCTGTAGTTGCAATGTGCTTTCTTTCTCTTGCCTTACAAGCAACGGTTTGGGCTCAGATCTAATGAGGTAGCTCCATAAATCGGCAGTCTGGGTTTATGGTGCCTGTATTGTCCTCTGGCCTTGACATAGGGAACACTTCTCTAAGGTGAAGCTGATCTTCCTCAGCTGATGGAATGGCTTACATGGTCAGAGGTAGCTTGATCGGAAACAGGAGCAGCCCTCCAGCTGCCCTGATTTAAACTGAGCCAGCCTCCCAGTTTAAGATCAGTCAGATCAAGATGTCCTAGACACGCAGCATATGGAAATTTGTGGCTTTTGTGTGACATTTTTCTTTTGTAATGATAATTCAGCCTCAAAGGTAACCTCAGCTGGCTCAATGTAGTGTAACTGTAATGTGGATCAGGGCGATGTGACACAATGTGTGTGTGTGTGTGAGCATATATATATCGCAAACTGTAACAAATAATTCAGATGGCAATACATTAAAGCACTTAAAAGGTTTCTGATATGTGGCATACATGTACAATTTTGGCTTTCATAATCCCTAGATGTCTGGAATTGGTGCTCTCTGATGATAACGGGGAGGTCAGAGAGGATATAGAGCTTGGAAGGGTGAGCACGAACTTTGGGCATTTCCAGCAGCCCAAAATCTCTTCTCAGCAGGCTGGATGAGGCAATGAGTGTCATTTTCACTCATCCAAACCTGTTTGTAGGCTGTGACATTTGTAGTTTTCTTGCTTAGTTCCCTGTGTGTTAGACATGATCTGATCGTTCAGGTGTAATTCACTTGTGTGTAAGTGGATGCAGGTGTTCACTGACAGTAACTTCTGCAGTTCTATTTTTTTTTATAATTATAGCTTAATCAGGGTGGTTTGGTTGCGGTTTTTGTTATTGTTGTGGAAAACTGGTAAATACTTAATTCAGTTGAAATGGAATTAGATGTTGAAATTGGTAACTCCCTTACGAAAAGATACTGGCAATGTGAAGAAAGTGACAAACTGTTTCTTTTAAACTTTAAACCCATTTCTTTTTTGAAATAGTATCAGTAGAGCATTAACAGTAAATAGATTTAAAATGAATGTATATCTTGCTGATTGTGCTATCCATTTTTCTGTTTTTCTTTGGTTTAGTTATTAATCCTCTGTCATTTACATTTTTGTTTATGCAACCAGTTTCCTAGTGTTGCAGTGTTTGGGTTTCAGTCGCTAAAACAAGTAGAGATCTCACAGCAAATGATTGTTTTTGCCTTTCCAGCTCTGAGCAGCGCAGCCTACACTCACCCACCTCAGGTGTGACTGCTGGCTGCTACACATCGCTGTTGCTTGGAGAAAACTGTAGGTGTGTGTTCACATGTAAGCCGAGCACGTTCCTTTAAAAGAAGGCAGTGTGGAGAAAATAGGTACTGTTTAAATGTCTCTTGTAAAGGCCCATTTATAGATGTACATTAGTGCCAATCTCAAAACTGGGAGTTAAATAGGAAATATGTGTTGAGCTCCTGTAGAGAATGCCATTAAAACCGATTTCTAAAATGTACAAATGACAGCCAAACCACAGCCCACCTGAAGGAAAGGTTCCGGTGACAAGTTACTAGAGGATACTGGGAGCTTATTACTTGGGCAGCGCTGCTATTAGCGGTGTTTTGTCTGAGAACAGGTCCCAGCTACTCTTAGGAACTTGCATTTGGTTCTCTCCTGGATTCCTGTAATTGTGCAGTTTGATCCAAATTGACCGCGGCTCTTTTTGTTGCTCCTACTTCTGCCTCTGTCACTGACTAACAGGCATTTTCTAAGAAAATAAGAGTTTCTGGTATTCTACCTTTTTTTTGCACATCTGAAGACCAGTCTCTTACTAGTCCGTAGAAAATATTTAGTAGATTAACATTTGGGTAAATCTGTTCCCATGACATTATCTCTGTTAATTGTCAGCAGAGTGGAGAGGATGGGGATGCTGCAGTGGAGCAGTGTTTACTTGACCATGTTTTTTTGTTTGTTTGTTTTGTTTTTTAACAGTTGAAAAATATTCCATGTTTACAACAGTTTTGACAGTGTATTAATATCTGGGATTTCTGTGCCTGTCTCATGGTCATCCTGAAGTCTTGGCATAAAAGTCAAAATTACAGCACAAAAGTGCGTGGCTCTCATAAGGGGTGTAACCTCAGGCAATGTTCAGTAGTCTACTTGAGGCTGTAATTGACACCTCACAAATGATCCAATGAGTATGATGTGTACCAACACTTCTTTGGAGGTGTTCATCTAACATCTCGATCACTTTGTGAGCTCATGCACCAGTGACTCCCTTCACCCGTTAGGCATTTAAAAGATTTTTTTTGGGGGGGGAAACAGGGATTTCTGATCACCCGAGAGAGCAGGAATCACTAATATTTTGCTCAGAGGTGAGCAATGTTTCTGATGATTGGCTGGTCTAAGCTCTTCCATCCTCTGCGAGGATGTTTTTAGCACATGATGAAGAGTTGCAGTCTTCAGTTAGGACCATCTGACAGTCATTGATTTCTCACAGGGGTGATATCTTCCCAGTTACTCTGAAGTAGTCAAATGGTGACAGAGGAGGGAGAGTTAAGTATTGAGCGTAGCCAGCTGTCAGCTTAGAGATGACTTTCATAATGCTGGTGGACCTGTAACACAGAGCTGTGACTTCTGTACCAGAAGCAGAGAGTGAAATATGATGATTTTTTTTTTCTGTGTATTTAATACATCTCATAATGTCGCATTTTCCTTTCATACTGTTGAGTAGTAGCAAAGCCTCATGTAAATGTTACTGATGTTGCATAATCAAATTTCAACTCTCAAGATAGCTGTCTGTATAACTACGAAGAAAATCTAAGAGCTGTAAAGAAGCATGATATTCAGTTAGATCTGTTGTATACTATGTAAAATACATATATTTGTATATCAGCTGTTAATCTAAGTTGCCTTTTGAATAGGGAAGAGCAGAATGCTGAAATTCTCCTAGCTACCATGTATTAATGAAATATCTTTCAGATTCATTAAGCTAATCCTCATGTTAATATTACAACAAAAGATGTTCCTTAGAGCTTGGTGTAAAATGATTAAAAGCTGCCTTTGCACTCACAGGTCACATTAAGATAGTTAAAGGAATATATCTGAACCACTCACGTTTTTCCTCAGCATGAGTTCACTAAAAGCTACAATCAATCTAGCTGACATAGTTATGCTGGTTCAAAAACCAAAGGTTAGACCCCAAAAGGGTGTTCATTGGCATAAAATCCTAGATTCCTGATCCTGTTTCTGTGTTTGTGTGTGGGATGACCCAGAGGAAGAGGTGGCTCTTTTGTTTATCTTGTGTGGTGAGATCTCATCTGCCTATCACCTGTTTGCCATCCTTTGAGATAAACTTTACTTGTACAAGCAGAAGGACAGAAAAAAACAAACAAAACAACAACAACAAAAATCAACAACAACATAAGCTTGATAGAAATGAGGCTGAAATCCTTATTTTGGAATTGGGATCTTTTCACTCCCTTCCTTCTGGTGGTGATAATTTCTGTAAGGTATTGTATAGATACCTCACCTTTTGCTGCTGCTGTCGTTTACCACGTCTCTGGGACTCCCATCCTTCTGAAAGAAATTGGAAGTGAAGGCCACTCAGCTTCTCCTTTGCTGTGATGTTTGGCATCCTGTAGGTATGTGGAACTTTAAACTTGAAAGCTTCCTTTGCACTAATACTGCCTCCTTGGGCAGATACTACAAATAGGCATAACTCTCTAGGCTGGAGAGAGATGAACCTTCATGAGGTGGCAGGGAGCTGCTTATTTGGAAGCAGCAAATGCTTCACAGCACCAAGGAGCCTCCACTTGCTCATGAGGAGTTGCGGGTCACAAAATGAGTAACTGAAAGAAGATTGGAATGGCATACAGTAACGTCTGCTGCTCTTGTCTGTTGTAGCATTGTGGTGTGTCGGCTCCTCAGAAGGATCCAAATAGCTGGAGGCAAGCTGCTGCGCTGCTGAACAAGGCCGGCTTCTTAGGAAATGCAGGAATTAGCCTTTATGTGGCACCTTTGTAGGTTGGCAATGTAAACGTTAGTCTACAGTTATGGGGATTATAGCATAACAAAGAGCAGATGAAATCTGTGATGAAATGGAAGTGAGCTGAGAAATGTTTAGGATAGCTCAAAGCATGAAGTCAGGTGGCAGGGAGCTTCGAGTCCCTGCTCTGTAGGGAGGAGGCCTGCTCAGCTGGGGAGCTGGAGGGCTCCAGCCTCTGGAGCTGACCCAGGGCTGTGGCTTCCCTGGGCATTGCTGTAGAAGATTAAACCAGCATGTCATCAAGACCAGAATCCTTGCTGCAACTGGTGAGACCAGTTGCTTCTGTTGAAAACAACTTTTAAGGTAATGATGTGTAATGAGAAGATCCTGACTGAACGTAAAGGTCATGAGTGAGAATGTGCCTGCTGACAAGCTTTTCCGCAGTTGTCCACTAGATTTGCTTGGACTTCCTGCTGTTTACAACTAGCAGTTGTCCAAAGCATGCTGCTGAACAAGATGATCGGGTCAGATGAACAGATGATGGGGTGTCTTTATTCCTCTTAAGGACATTATGTTGGAAAGAAGCCTCTGGGAAAAAGAAAGGCAAGTGGTTAGACCACAAGTGGGAGGGTGTTTTGTATGTATTGAAGCAATAATTGGGTGGTAATTGGGTGGTTGATACTTATCTGTCAACTTTTCCCACACACCTAGTATGAGAGAAAGGGAGAGAACTGATATGATAAGAGAACAGCCTGAAAATATGAACAGTTCCAAAGCCAAATGCTCCCTAGGATTACAACACCCTTTGAACTCAATTAACTTTGCAGTGATTGCATTGATGTGATTATGACAAATTGAACTGCAGATGGAGTCCTGGGAGTGCTGGTGGACAACAAGTTGAACATAAGCCAGTAATGTACCAGTGGCATTCAGGGCTGTATTGGGAAGGGGGCTGTCAGCAGGGCGGGGGGAGTGATGATCCCCTGGTACTCAGCACTGGTGAGGCCACGCTTTCACGCTGCAAGACTCAAGGAGGCACCTGGGAGTCCAAGCCTGTAGGAAGATGACAAACTATAGTGGAAGCCTAAATAGGTGAGGATTAGGTTGAAGTTCACTGATAAGTCTGCAAGTTAAACTCAACTAGAACAGAGCATGCAACATTTGATGGACATCTGCATTTTCTGTTTGCCATAGAATGGGTCTTTCAATTGCTGTTATTGTTGTCTGGCGTGTGAACAGACAGGAAGTAAATCAAGAAATAGATTTGGACTTTCTCTTCCTTTTCTCTTCTTAAGCACATTCCTGTTCCCTTGTAGGATCAATACTTTGAGTATCCTACAGCATCAAATCTGATTATAACAGGCAACTTTGAGGATAATTTCAGTTCTGTTCTCCATAAATTGATTCTTCTCCACATTGCAATATTTTAAGATAATTTGGTTCTCAAAAAAATTCGTACTTTAGGAAACAGAGAACTCTTATGTTCCCTGTCAAGAGGGAGTGATGGTCACGTGTCTTACTGGAAAAGCTTTTATTCCTTTTGTGTTCAAGATAACAAGATTAAATCAGTCTTAGACAAAAACCCTGAGAAATTATTCTCTAGTTCCACATTTGCTAGTTGCCTATATAGGTAATATGTGTGTATTTGTAAATATATTTGTATGTGTGTGCGCAACACAGAATAATTTATCACATTGGCACTGTGTCACTCTGATGTAATACTATTTTTCTATTTTATTTAAAAAATCATTAAATTAAATCTTTAAGAGAAGCTATGAAATGTTGGCTGGTCTAGAAAATGAGATATTCCAAAATCTTATTTGTCGGGGTTGTAATGAAGCAGTTTGATATTTGACAGAAGAAACACCCTTTATCTTAGTTAATTAATATAAGATTTTTTGTGTGTGTGTACACTAACCTGGAACTCTTATTTTCTAGAGCATTTATATGAAATATGACAAATATTTGGTTTTCTTCCAGTTTGGAATGAAATGGAAATTTAGAAATGTCAAAATTTCCTTAGGAACAGATGTCCTGACTTTCAGCCAGCACAGCTAAATGGGACTGGTTATAGGACAATGATGTAGAGTTTAAAATGAGATCTCTATAGCATTGCTAGCCTCCAAAAGCATATATTCTTGACCAGTTCTGAATTTTAGAGTTGTTCAGTTTATATATGTATGCATGTTGCCTAGAAAGGTTTTTGTTTGTTTGTTTGTTTTAATCATAGCAGGTTAATTTTATTGAAAATAGGCTGGTGATTTGCTGGAATCATAGCATGAGCTCAAACCTCCAGCCTGGCATTTTATTTTCAGTTGTCAAGATGAAAAGTGCATCGGTAGAAATGGAGCAACACTACTTCATCTTGTTTAACGTTCCAATGAGATGTGACTTCAGGGTTTGAAGAGAAAGTATTGCTTGGTACATATATAACCTTAATTGTGTTTTGCCTTGTTTCTTGATGGGGATAATTCAGGCATAACTTCACTGGGGTTTAGGGCTTTAAATAGTGATAGCAAATCTCTTAAGTAACGTGACTGAAAGAATAGAAAACAGCAAAGTTAAGTTGAAACACTTGCAGTTACACTCATTTTTAAGTGCATTGTAGTTAAATCTTTTGCCCTATTCTGAGGGTGAGTTTGGTGACACGCATGTCTATAAAGTCTCCAGAGATGACAGCCATCATGTCTTTGAAGCACCAGGGCTGTATTAACATACAACTACAAATTTCTGATTGTTTCAGATCTGGGAAACTGAGTGTTAAGAGTTCAATGAGGGTGCATTATCTGGGAGCAAAATACATGATTCCTGACACACTCACACCCTTATATGTATCACCTTATAGCTGTGTCCTCAGTCTCAAAACAAGTGTCCCTTGCTTTTCCCTCTTATCTTGAAAATAATGTTTATTCCAGTATTTCTTGTTTTGCATTTTTCTAATCTTTTTCTCCTCTTCTTCTTCAAGCCCCTTAAATGTTTTCTGTCCTGCAACTGCTCTCATCTTATTCATCCTCTTTTTGTTGATTTTTTTTTTTTCCTTTGAACAAAAGTTGTCTACCCGTGTGTGATATGCCATGAAACTGCAGGGGCAAACAAAAGCAGGCCTGAAGTTTCTCTCTGAGGTTGTCCATCACTGCCCAAGTCTTGTGTATGGAACAGGCAGTAACTGAAATCAAGAGGATACAAAGCCTTTTATGCTGTTAGAATGGATACCAGCCCTATTATTCAGATGAACTGTTCTTCCACCACGTTCTTAATGAACAGCAGTGTTAAGGGTGCAGACTCCTAAATCATGTTCTAAAAATGGTGTTTAATTGTAAAAGCCTCCACAGAAGAAGGGCACCTGAGTGCAGTGGTGTGTAGGAAGACAGGTTTGTGTTGGGAAAGATTTTCAATCTGATCATGATTTTGTCAAAGATCTTTCTCAGTTTGGTGGAACAAGCATACATCTGTTAATTTTGTTGAAAAATCCTGTAAAGGTTTATTAGGAACAATCACAACTTCATTTGTGTTTTATATCTACAAAACCCTGTATTAGTACTAGGGAATATTCCCTGAAAGGGCATTTGGAAATAACCCAAGTGCATTAGCTAAGAAAATGATATAATCTTTTTATATATTATTTTACATATATTTTATATCTGCCTTTCTCTCCTGGCACTCAGACTAGAGCACGGTACATTGAGAAACCAACTATGGAGAAGGAGATAGCTGTCAAGGCAAGGATGTTGCCAGCTATGTGGTCCATAAAGCGAATCGCAGAGCAAGAAGCAGGTAGCCTGGATTTCAGCCCTCAATATCAAGTGCTCTGTGTGCAGTCTTCAAAGGACTTCTGCTTCCCTTGAATAACTGTAGCTGACTTTAGACCTTGACCAGAATAGGACCATGTTATAAAGAATGTGATCCCATCATTTTTTTAAAACAAGTAAATCCCCCCCGCCCCCCCAGCCAAACAGCCCTCAAATCCCTTCTGGCTTTGCAGTGGTTTTGCTCACTGAACTGAGACAGTTCTAATGTAGTCCACCCTGTATTAGGTCTTTGCAACTCAGAAAGAACCACAGATGGTGCTTTCTTTTTCTTATTTTATTTTGATTCTGTTGGTTGTTCTCTGTCTCAGAGAAGGCTTACTGGAATGAAGACTCAAGGCAGCAGTTCCCAACATCTAAGCTTTGTTGTTGATAAAATCCTTGGTAGAGATTTCAAATAAAAAGCTATATTAGACCATCTTCGTGTATAAAAATGGTCTTTGGAATCCAGATGTTACCACTTCCATCTGGTCTTCTCTTTCAGACTTCTTTTAACTTCACCTGGAGGCTTCTGTGAACTTCTTCCAAAGCTTTAGGCCTGCCCAGCACACGTGCCAGAAAATCCTAAATCATACACAAAGAATTGGGATTACAATGGTTAGGGCTTTCCATTCTCCCTGCCCAATGAATTCCTATTGTAAGGAGCTGTAACTTTATGAAACATCCTAGACTCTGTACATCAGATTAGTTGTCTCTCTTGAATTACCAGCATTCACTTGCCTATATCACTTTTAGTGTAAAGAGTGCATTGATTTTGTAAAACTGTATTACATGCATGAAGAGAGCTTTATCACACAGCTTTATGTGATTATTTACATACTGGGCAGGTCTGCTGGTGGTGCAAATCATGGTTTGTTCAGGGGTGGTCAGGTTGATTTATAGCAGCTGGGGATGCATACTGCTCTTGTGCATGATTTATTTACTCACAAATGTCCTGAATCTGGTCTTCTGCCAATATAATTAAGGAATTAGCTTCTACAGAATGCAGGTGTTACATCAGTACAAAACCTGTGTAGAAGACCAGGAATGGTGTCTTTATATATAGATACGTGTAGCCATTTGATTATTGTTTTAGAAATTATGAAGCAAAAGCCATTTAATCACTACACCTAGATAGAAATCAAAGTAATCATTTATGTGCTGGTTTTTTTTGAAGTCCTTTTTTCCTTCCTTTACCAGGTGCCATGCTCCACTCTCTTTGCCCCCACATTTTTTTTCCAAGACCAGTAATAGGTATGTACCTGTCTGTGGCCTTCACCTGCAAAGGTTAGTTGACTGGATGTTAACTGGAAAGAGTTGACACATTTTAAATGTGTCTGCCCCCCCTTTCTTTATTTTGACAGAGTAAGATGTGAGCCTCTGCTCTTGCATGGCATTAGGTGTCCAGTCAATAACAAGATCATGCAATAGGCTTGCTTCTCCTCTCCCTTAATCCCTTTTGAACAAGAGCATCAGCTGATATTGACTGTAGGCTTCAGGTCTGCAACTCCATGACTGGCTGGGAGCAGGTACCTTGTCGACAGCTTTCCACGTGTCTTGCTCTAGGTGTGCTCTTTCACAGAGCCACTTCGCAGGTGAGAGGAATGTCAGCTATGTCTGTGGTGGTAGCTCCTGTCGGCACATGCAGGATGGCCTGAAAGGAACATCCCGGTGCTCCCCCAACAGGGACTGGCGATCCTGTGGGGTGTTGGCAACTCCTTCTGAGCTGTGCTGCAACTGCGTTGCCGTCAATCTGTGCAGCAACTGGTTTAATGCAAATCCAGGTGCTTCTGTGTACATGATGGTCACTGTCAGTGGTAATATATCTATTAAGAGCTTTGTTGGGTACATATAAACAGAAAAGGGAAGTGCCATCCTTAATGATGATGATGTTTGTTTCACGTCGCAATTCTGTTATTTAGAGAGTACAACTGTGTGTGTGCATATGTATATTAAATAGGTTATAATCACAACCTCCAAGGCCATCCCAACAGATCTCTCTTCTTCACAACAGGGTCCTCTTTCTATCTTTCCTGACAGTGCTGCAGGTATTTGCTTACATTAAATTACACAAAGGCTTCTGAATGAATATACCTGGGTAAAGAATAGGAAAATTGAGCTGGAAAATAGCTTTGGATCCACCTTGGTGGTTTTTTTCTGTTTTGTTTTGATTCCACTTTAACCAGGCTCTCTTCAAGTGAATGCATGGCAAATGCCACCCCACCAGCTTTGCCCACAGGAGAGTTGGTATCAACCCAAAAGAGGAATCACAGGAGTGAACTCTCCAACTCCAGCCTGTGGGATGGTTCTCACTTCTAAAATGTTTTCCACATTGTTTAATGGGAACTATCACAAATAGCATAAAGCTTTTCAGCATTTAATGCAGGATGAACTGTTCTGCTGAACTCCTAAAACCCATTCCCTCAGACAGTTTACAGGGTATAAGAAGTTATTATTTATAAAGTTGTCTTAAAATTGTAATTTTAATGAAGGACTTAGTTTACTCTTAGGCATTATTTATGATGTGGTAAACATAGCACAGTGTACTCTGGCTCTCAGCTCATAGTTTTAGATTTAGATCTTGATTCTGCAGCTGGATTATTTATGGTATAAATAGTGATAAAATTTAAATTCTTTCTGTCCTACTGCAGGACAGGCTGAGGAATTTTAATATTCTAAAGCCTCTTAAATAATGGTATTAAAATGAGTAATAAAAGCAAAAGTTGGAATTTTTCTGTGCCATCAATAAATATTTCCATCTCAAATGACAGATCATGACAAGTCAGCCCCCTCAGATGTATGAGCAAAGCAAATAACTTTTGTGGAAACAGCACAGCAGCAACATGGCACTTCTCTTGCTTGGAATTTAAAGTTTAGGGAGTTTGTTGCTCCCCATGTTCTCTCTCTTCTCTCTAGGTAAAAATCTTGAACACAAAAGGTTGAAGACCAGAGGTGGAATGGGGCAGAAAGGAGCACACAGCTGCGTTTGCTAGTGTGTGGGAATAAGGAGTGAAACTGGAGTGAGAATAAAGATACAGAGTATGTGCTGGGGGAAGCATGACCCATGCATATGCGTGTACCTGGGAGGAATGCGGTGTAACCAGGCATACCAATTTGTTTGTTCTCAATAGAAGCAATTTGCATTTGCAACTGATCCCATGAGATATGCTTCTAAATTCAAAGGCACACGAGAACACTTGTTTCCTAGGAAAGGAAGAGACTTCATGTACATGTGATTTGCCTGCCCCAAGTCATGCAGGGGTCAGCCCTGAAGATTCTTAAGAACTATTTTTTTCTTAAGATGGCAGTGGAAAGCCACAGTGTTTGTACTGTTGCAACCCCCTCCCACCTGGAAGGGTGTAGCAGGCTCGGGCACCATCCCCACCTTCTTGCAGCATCTTTAATGAACACGGATTACAAGTAAGAAAGAGGAGAGATGCCAGCTGGCAAATAATCCAAAATGATTACAGGCTGATGTCTATTTGTCTCTGCTGATGGCATCCAGAAATCTTCTGTCTGGCAGAGACAGCACCCTCTCTACTCTTTCCAAATTAAGTCACTAATGAGGTTCCAGATTTGGTTGGAAAATGCAAGTACTGTAACTTCTGGCAAATGTTAGTGGAAGACTGGGTCCTCATCATTCACCAGAGCCCCACATGGTTGGTGAAAGCAGGAACACCAAAAGGAAAGGAAAGATGCTTGGGAGGCAGACAAATATTGTTACATGTAAAAAAAAAAAAAAAAAAAAAAAAAAATTCTCAAAAGTGGGTTCTAGCGCTTTCTTCAAACTAGAAAGAACCCATTGCAACTTCCTAGCAAGCTCTGCTGTTGGCAAACAACTGGTGGTAGAATTCTTGACTTTAAGACAGAACATTTTCAATCAGCTAGGTGAGGCTCCATTGATAACCTTAGACTATCAGAGTACAAAAACTACTGTTCAGTTAACCTAGGAAAACTTAGTGTGCTTCTCTGAAGACTTGATTAGTGCATTACATTAAAAATAACACTAAGTAATTGGTTTTGCTTTATGCTATTCTCTATGGAGGGAAGTGTGTGTAGATGTGTGTCCATGTGAGAGAGAAAAGTACGGTGATCTTCACTAGTAATCCAGAACAGCTATGATTGCCTGGATCATCTAGAAACACAAGACGTTTTCAGCAATTAATTTATAGACTTGCCAGATGTTCATTATGGCGAGAACCCAATAAAGGAAGAGCTGTTCATTGAAAGATTGGTTGTATATTTTCACAATGGCTGAAGCTTGAAGAAGAAATCCACAAACTTTAATCTTCCATTTGAGAAGCATTTAGGTAGTGAGTTCTTCTGTTAAGTTTATAGTTAGAATATTAGTCCTAAGATGCTTTAATGATACAACAGAAGAAACTTAAACAATTGAAAAATTGTGCTTTGTTTACTCAGAGTACAGTTTGACTGCTCTTGGAAGTTTCTGTTGAATTGTATAAAATGGTGGTTTGGGTTGCTTTTAAAATAAATGGAGAAATAATTTCCAGCTTTATTTTTGAGTACACTGTAATTTTAGCTAATAGTTTAGAGTAAAAATAAAGTTTTCTGTTCTGCAGGTATCTTTAAGGAATGATGCAAGTTTTTGTTTGAATTGTGGAACATGAAATCCTTTTCCAAATGAAATTGGTCAAATTATCATTTGTTTTATCTATTAAATGGGTTGGAAAACAATCTGGATCTCAGAACACTTTTCTCATCATGGTTTATTATTAAAAAAAAAAAAAGATAAATGAAGGAAATATGTTTTAGATATATACAGACATTCTATGTGACCTGTGTTGAAAGGCTTAATAGAAAGTGAAGATTTGAATTTTCACAGAAGAATTTTTATAGATCTTTACTTTGCTATCATCCATGAGTACTGTTTGAGGAAAATCATTGAGGATTAAGATACAGGCTTCAAAACTGAGTATTTGGTTTGCTCGGAGTGAGTCACAGCATGTTGTATACTGCTGCTTAACAGTGCAGAGGGTCCAGGATGTTTTTAGCCTGTCAGTTTTCTCAGAAATGCTCATTTTCACCACCTTCCTTGGTCCATCTCCTCATCTCCTCCCTGTTTGTAATGCCAGCACTGTCACGTCTTTACTTGCCTTCTGATCCAGCAGACATTACGCAGTGTGTGTTAGGTTGCCTTTTACATCTCGCTGGGTCCAGTCTCTAAGGGTTCAGATCCAAGTTGCCTCTCCCCTCTTAATGTGTCACAGCAAAACTAACCACTACCAGCAAAATAACCCCAAAACACTGGCCCCTCACCCCCAACGAGCAAACAAAATCCAACCTTTTCCTCAGGGTTTCCATAGCTATTTATCTAAGGTACTGAGACGGTAATTGTTTATGGCTTGCTGAGTTAAGGGTGAAAAATTATCCAAGACTGTAAAAGTTCAACAGTGACTGCTATAAATAAGGCCCTCCTCAGGAACAAAGGCCAGATGGGGCTGATTTAGATGAATTGTGCGTAGCATGGCCTTGGTTTCAAAGGAATTTAGCCAAAGGCAGGAAGGGTAAACGTGAAGAAATATCAGAGACAAAGGCTCCCGGAGCGCATTCTTGCATTTTGGATGTGTTGTGCTCTAGTCTGCCGCTCAGTTATATAGGCTACTCCAAAGGGCTCCTCCGGGTGCTACGTGGGATTGCTGGTGGGAGAAAAATGCCTTGCCATCATCACAGAAACTCCACTCAGCACCTGAACGGAGAGAGAAATGATGCCACTTCCCATTAATTCTGGCTAAAATGGCCTGGGAGTAGCCATGTATTTTGCCAGCCAGATGCCCAGTGTCCCAGCCTGTGGGGCTTGCTGGCATTCCCCCTGCCTCCGACTGTCAGGGTTGCATCCTGGGGCACTTAACCATGCCCGGGTTTGGGGCTGTGTCTTGCAGTGTGTCTTTCTTCTTGCAGTAACTTGTCAGGCAGCATACTGCCTTTGGTGGAAATGGAATTGGAGAGCCATTTATTTTAGTATTCAGCTGATACCGAACTGCATCTCGGTGGTGGAGGCAGTGTTTTGCTTTTTAATGATGGATCTGAGTGCCTTCTGCCTGTGCAACAGAAGGAGAGAAATGAATAGAAATGAGTAAGCTGAATTGGACTGATTTGGTCCTACATTTAATGAAGGTTAAAAAAAAAAATGCTTTTGTGACAGTGAATTGCAGTTTGTGAGTCTAATTTCTTCCTAAAAGATAATTATTTGAAACATATACAGAATGAATAGTGGATACAAAAACTATTATTACAGTTACACTCTGGAAATCCAATGTCAAAATGGAGATAGTTGAGTTTTTTAAAACCGGTCGCTCCTAAAGTTGTAGGAAATAGACAAGCAAGATTTCATTTTCAAAATGCTAAGCTTAAAAAAAAAATAAATCAGCAGCTATGTTATCACTGCAAGTACAGCAGAAGAGAAAGCCCCGCAGTGCCTCTCTTTGTCTCTTCCTAGCCACTCTCTCTCTGCCCTTGCCCCCCCTTGGCATACATTGCTGTTTGGCTGCTCATGGTGGCTAGCAGCATCCAGTACATATGCTCTAGGATTAGGATCTGTGAATCGTAAAAGATTGCGAGGATTGAATTTTTACCCTTCCATCTGTAGCTGCATCGATGACCCAGCTGATGCGGACTGGGCTCAAGTCCGTCGAGCCCCGCGTGGCAGCTCGCCGCGCTCGTTCATCGATTTCTTCCGTAGCTACCGCAAGGCGAAGAGGAGGGGGTGCGGGGAGGAGCAGCAGTGAGGCTGGCTGGCAAAAGATTTGACCTAGTTTTTCCAGTCTGCATGGCACTGGCACTGCAGGCGGAGTCGGCTGTAAATCTGCCTCTGTAGAAAAGCGTTCGTTTATTTATTTATTTTTGTTCCCTGCGTGAACAGCAGCATTTATTTTGAATGTTCACATTTGGTGGTTGAAATGCAAACTTTTGTCAGTGCGGTATAGCGTAATGGAGATGTGCACATCTGGGGAGGAGGTGAGGGAAGGCATGCGCTTCTGCTGGGTTGTTGGGTTCTCTGCTTTCTGCTCTTCTCTCCCTTCCCCAGCCCACTGTCACTCCTCTTTCTGCGTTGGGTAGCTGCGTGACATTAAACGCTTGCTTTATCACCCTGCCAGCAGTTTTAATGACGTGAGTGTGAAGCACATATTCTTCCCTCTGTGTAAGAGTTGGTGTGACTCTGCTTTGCACACAAAGTTAAACAAAGCTGAAATATATTTTTTTCTGAAGTTTTATTAATGTCTCTAAGCTAATCATTTTGTTTTCTTATTTCTATGTATATCAAGTGGTTGTGGCCTCTGCTAGGTTTGCTTGTTTGTTCATTTTAATTCCATCGCTGAGCAGTGAAGGACCAGGGATTTAGTACCAGTAATGTAACATCAAGCTGTCTCTTGTTTGCAGCATGGGGATTCATGACAGGCAGATGACGGGTGCTTTGACCCTCCATATGCTCTGGATAAGCCTTACAACAAACCTCTGAAGGGGGGTACTCAGCCGCTGAATACATACATGTATAATGTTTGTCTTAAACCATTTGATGGCAGAGAGGTTTCCTTACAGAGCTGTGAGTGCAGGGCTCTGCCCCAGCCTGACTGCCCACCTGAAAACCATGCCCACCTGAAAGTCAGGGAACGGACTCTGTTTCTGAAGCTGCTCTGGGATGTAGCTGGAACTGCAGCCAGGACACTGGATGCCCATCCTCCTAGATCACACCCTGGCTTTCCTTACCCAGCCTGTCCTGAGGCTCCCCTTTATCTTGCTGTAGCACGAGCACAGCTCCACATAGCTCTGTAATTTCTCAGTGTATGCTCGTGATTTCTACTGTCTTACAGCTCTGGCTCCTCTGTTGCCTCGTCCCAGCTAGGGAGGCTCTTGAGGTGGGCAGGAGCTGATAGTCCTGAGTTAGCAAGGACGAGCCTGCTGTGATGAGTGATAAGCAGAGCAAAGGTGGTGCCCTGGTCAGGACAGTTTCTGTCAGCTTTACGTGAACTCCTCAGAGGTTGGTCCTCTTCAGCTGGCCTGTATATGTCAGTCAGGAGCATTCAACTACTCAGAGCATGAAAAAGGAGATTCTGCATGCCTTGGTATAACAGCTTCCCCAAGCCCTCCTTCCTTCACCCCTCCTTGTTTTTGCAAGTGTTCTTGTCTGAAGCTGGGAAAATATTCCCTTAGGTAAGAAGCTGATCTGGCAGTGGAATGCATTTGTCACTTTTCCTGTTGTAAAGTAAAACTTGTGATGATGCCGTAGTTTTGGCTGTTCTGTAGACTTTTCTTTGTGTTCCTTGGCCATAGGCACGGAGGCAGTGGTCACACTCTCCAGGCTGTGTCCAATGTTTCTCTTGAGGTCGGTGACTGACATGCACACCAAGAAAGTGACTGTCAGCCAGGGTGCTGAAAGGAGATGCACGCTCAGAAGAGCTGCTCTGAGCACCCTTCTGAAGCAATCGTGTCTGCTGATCTGACATTTCCAGTCCAGCTCTAAGTGAGCCACAGTCCTGGGCTGTGAAACTTCTTTGTGTATCCTGGATAGAGATGTCACATCTCATTTGTTGTCAGGGGAAGGCAGTTTGATGTATAATTCTGTGTAAAATTGGTAATTATCAAGTGCTCTCTGCTTGCAAAGCCTTGTGGAGTTCGAGCACTCTGCAAATACTTGACTGATGTGCTTTCTGAACGTTTTGGGGTATATGTAGGAGGGGAGTGCGGGAGTCTTAACAGTACACTAGCTGAGTGTGTGGTGGTCTGTAAGTGCTCTTTTTTTTTTGCCTGGGCAAACAGGCTGTATGGTTATGTCTTCAAAATCAGCCTTGCAGTGATCTTACTTAGGTATTCCCTACTCCCTTCATCTCCTCCTTTCTTCCTAGGGCACAGTACTACACAGGTCGAGTTCAGTAATGCTGCTCACAGATAATCTCTGGCACTGCTGGGTGAGAGACTGGGTGTCGTTTCCATTTGGCAAGCCAACATCTCTAGGTACCATCCAAATAGCCTTAGTGTTTGTTCCTCCAAACGATCTTGTAACTCTCCATTCACACCAGAACGCTCCATTTACTGTATTACCCAGAGCAGTGGGATAAGCAATGGGGTAACGCCTGTGGAAGAGGTAATCCCCAATGAGGTATCACGTTTATTTCTGAGTACTGCTGGGTGGTTTTTGATGATAGGGCTAGGTTATTATAGGGCTATTATGAGGTTAGGACATCCAGGAGTACTCAAGTTGCTTCTTTGCTGCAGCCATACCATCACCTTTTCTGGTCACAGCTGACATAAAAGGCAGAATGTTTTTCCTTTCAACTTTTTAGTTATACTCCTAAATAATAAGAATGAATTTATAACCAGTCTGTTCTATTTAACAAATAAAAATCATGGTCTGCAATTGATTTTTTTTTTTCAAATTCTGCCTAAAAATATTCTATAACGACATGATTACAATTCATGGGCTCCCAGTTTTAGTTATTAGTTTCCATTTTTATTCCTAACAGAAGGTACTAAACCAATGAAGAACAGGAGCTGTTTCCCTTGTAACGTGGTGGTGGTGATGTGGAAGAAGCTGCTTTTATCCCAAGCAGCATGCACTGCCGTTTGTTAAAGGAAAGAAATAAACAAACAAGACAACTCTATTGATCACAAGGAGATGAGGAGGCATGGCACTATTAAACAGAAATACAAAGAGTAACAAATACCTGCCACTTTAAAAGCAATAAATGAATTTTATCTTACCAGTGACTGTATTAAGTTGCTGAGAAAAATCTTGGGCTGAGCTTAACAAAAAATAAATAAGAGGATTGTAACAGTTTATTTTCTGGCCAGTTTTGCTATACAAAATATGCTTGCATTTGGATACAAAATGTAAGTGATTTGCAATACCCCAGGCAGAGTACTTCTTTACTTCTGTTTGCCACACGCTGCAGCCATTTCCATCCCGCGGCCACTGGCGAGCCTGCTGTGCCGTGGTGAGCCCCAGGGGCTGGCCAGGAGCTGCGTGTGCCTCATGAGCGTGCGGTGTCACGAGGCTCCCTGCCTGGCGCTTCCCACTGCAGCCGCCAAGGGAGTAATTGCCAAAGTGGCGTTTGGGTGATCCACAAGCAAATCCTATTATTTGTTAATAGGATTTGTTCTTGCACTGCTTTGTCCAATCGCTAATTGTTTATCGCGCATTAGGAGTACAATGAGATGCCTGTCAGCTGTGTTATGAGCATTTGGTGTGAAAGACTTGCTGAGCCTTTGTCTGCACTGGTGGGCTTTGCTTTGGGAAAGCCTTGGTATGGAAGGCAGAATGCAGGGGCTGCGAATGTCGGGTGCTGCTGTGGATCCTTCCCCTTGGGCAGCCAGGTGGGAAGGGCTGGGGCTGGGCAGGAGGAGGGCTCCAGGGAACTGTGATCTCTCTTGGCCTGACCCAACCCATCCCAAATTCAGTACGTCACGACGCATGTCTTACGTGTATGTGTGTTTCTGTGTTTGAACAGATTAGTATGTTCATATACGCTCTTCCTGCTCTTGTCTCTGTCCATCATTTAATCCCATTTGGGCTGTGTATCTTTTCATATGCAGACGTGTCACAGCTGGCTCTTTGCTTTGGTTGTCTCACGCTTGGCATACATGTATATGCATGTACACACACATAAACATTTTATATATAAATGAATGAATACCTTTGATCATCTTGTGTGACTAATATCTACCAGCCAGGATGAAAATTGCTTCCTCTCAGTTCTTTCAAAAGATTAGATGATTTTGTGACCTCGCTCTTGGAATTAAAGTTTAACCTCTAAGTCAAACCAGCCATCCCTATTTCAAGCACTTCCAGAAATTCAGCCATCCTACTGTGAGACATCCATGACCTATTCCCTCTTCAAAGGGAGCAGTCATCACCAGAAGAAAGATTTAGTACGAGCTTTCATCTCGGAGTAGGAAAGTTCCTGAAACACATTGTGCCTTCAGATGGGGGGAGAAATAGGATCTGCAGCAGAGTTACGGGGTCCTCATCAAGAGCGAGGCTTATATTTCAGTCCTCTGTCACATACCATGCCAGACCCATAGTGGGGCAACCAGTCAGCCTCCCAGGAGAACAAAGAGGAAGCTTATGAATATGTAAGAACTTCATGGTGTGTGCTCATCTCTTCAGACCTGAAGTCCGTCCCAGATAGCACAACGACAATATCCCAGAGCAGAGCACGCCTGTAAGTCACTCAGGCAAGCCTGGCCCGTTTCCTTGGATGCACAAGAACGCCTGTGCTGGCTGGGCAGGGTCTGGCTGCACAACCCATGGAGTAAGGCAGCAGGGAGGGGTCCTTGAGCCAGAAAGTCCTGAAATACTTCGGAGAGTTAAATTTTTACCATCATTCCATTAAATGTAAAGCTGCTTCTGTCTTCTCTACTTTAAAAAATGCATGCTAAACTGAGGTTGCTTAATGAGTTCTTCTTCTAGATGAACAATATAATAGCTCAACGTTTCAGACACTTTTTAGTATTTTCAGGAAGATGTTGCTGAACTGCCCAGTTCTGTTCTGTGACTTGCTGTGGGCTTTTAGAACAATATTGGATGGATTGATTGCTGCTAGAGTGATCACTGGAGATGTTTAACTACATCCTTCGTTATTTCCTCTCCTGGTAGTAAATTGATCAGTGTAAGGAAAATAAATGAATTTAAGAACATAAGAAGGCAGTGATGTAATGAGCCATCACATCATGGCCAAGCTACCAAGGAGGAATTTGGAGGAGTAGCACTGGCTTTCTAGTGGGCAGTTACTCATCAAAATGAGTACTGAGGCTTTTACTTCTTTAGACAGTTGCTCTGAAGCACTAGTAACTTTTGGGTCAATTGCAAGTGGTAGGTACCTGCACCAGCTTTGTAACTTGGAAGCTGCCTTGGAGAATGAAGGAGAGCGTGTCCATATGCCGGGAGGCCAGTGGCTGCTATGCCTTGGCTGCCCTTTGATGTAGGCGCTTTTTTTTTTTCCTTCCTTGTCCACATACTGAAAATGCGACCGAAGAAAAAGGTAAAGTGAGGCTGCAGAGCCTTGTGGCTTAGAACAGTAGGTCACCATAATACATTAATACAATTAAGGTGACCTACTGTGATTTTAAAAATTAAATCAGCTATCTTCCCTTCCTACCATGCTTGCTTTCTGCCCTTTTCTATGCCCGTCACTTAATCCCATTTGGGCAATGTGGTTTTTTACATGTAACATTTTACAGCTTTGGTTGCCTTGCCAAAACAGTGTTACCTATCAGCTCTGTATTTCAGGAGGTGGCGGAGAGGAGCAGCAGACAGCTCAGCAGGGTCAGGAATAGTATGGAAACGGATGCACTGGGAATGACTGTTCATTTTTCTCCAGTACAAGCAGTAAAAGGCCAGAATTGAAACCGAGGGTGATGAGTTCATAACAAAGGGAGATGGTCCTCTTCACACAGCCTGAGGAGCTCTTCCACAGGGTGTCAAAAGTTTGCATGGTCTCAGTATCCTACTAGTGCAGCTTGGGGAGGGGATATAAGCTCTTTGGGGACTGCGGCACCCGGAGAAGGCTTTTTGGTCTAGAAAGTCCCTGAGCCACAGCTTTTTAGAATTTTGGAGATTTTTTTTTTTTTACCTCTGTTGACCTCTAGTAGTGGGCCAGAACTTTGGAGATGTGAATTTTAACAGTGACTTGTATGTCCTGATTTTGCCATATGTAAAAATAGGGTAGGATTGATACCTTCAGTATTGTATCATCCATACCTTCTACAGCTTTGGTGATGCCAGCTGAGGTCTACTGAGAGGCAGCCCTGTGTGTAAGGGATGTGTGGGGCTGGAGTGCATCTCCCTTTTCCCTCTGCCTGATCAGTCCTTGGAAAGTTACAGAGTGACTAAACTATTTTTAGACATTACAAAGAAAGAAAGCATTAGACAGCTGGCTGCAAAAAATATTTATTTGTGACCTTTCTCCACATTTGTACAGTTCTTGCTTTCTGGCGAGAGTTCTGTTATATTTTGGACATGTAATTTCTCCATGATTCAGTTCTTCGGTCTCACAGTTTCAGGAGAAACTAAAATGCTTAGAGGTTTATGCATACATATTTAAATAATATCTTTTTTTTTTTTTAATGGCTCCATGTCTGGAAAATCATGGGCTGAGGCTACTTCTATTTGTAAGCTGTTGGATGAAGTTTGTCTCCCATTTCCATAGAGACTTCCTAACTGGACAAGCAACAGGAACAGAGGGTAGAATGGGGGCTGCGATCAGCAGGGTCTGCCTGGCAGGTTTTGATGGGAGCTAGCAGCCATGTAAAGGTAGCTGAAGTCATATTGATGCTGCTGATCATATTTTTTGTGTGTGTGTGTGATTGAAGCAAAATGTCAGGAAAAAGTTGGTATTTTTGACTTTGCATGTTGTGGAGAGATGATTTTTGGACATCCACATTCAGTTGGAAAAAAAGGACAACTAAAATGTGAGAAACCCAGTTGCAAAAAAAAAAAAAAAATCTAATTTTTCTATAATTGAATGGTTCAGGTCAGTCATGTTCTTTGAAAGGGTAAGTCTATAGGACAAAGCATTTCATAGTAGTGCTGTTGAGTGATGACAATAAAGAATTGTCAGTAATTTGTTTTATTTACTTTAAATGGTGTGTGTATTAGCACTGCAAAAACCAGTAGGCCTGCAAGCTGAAATGCAGCTACATCTTTTTTTTTTCTTTTTTTTTCTTTTTTTTTTTTTCTTCTGATTACAGCTACCTCTTCCTGAGACTGGTGGATAATGTTAAATGTTCTGTGAAAGTACACGTGGACTGCAGGCTTTGAATCACTTACTGCCCCCAGGCAGATTACTGTGACCAAATTTTCTTCTCTAAAACTGATGTGAACAAGCCTATTTTTCACTTATATAGCAACCAAAGTATGAAAAATACTAAATGCTGAGTGCTGTTTCGCTAGGACAGGATGCTGAATTTATAGGGCACTTTGCTTTCCAGCTGAAAAATTACTGAAAGATTTTTGCTCTTGCAAGCCGAGATGGAGCAGTTTTATACAGCTCTGAGCTGAGGCAGTACTGCAGCACGTGGCTGTCCTCCCCGCTCACAGCACCTGTGCCTGGAATTATAAATCAAAGAAACTGAACCCAAGTTTAGCTCTAAGTTTGACTACGTCAATCTTTTCTTTTGAAAAGCAGAAGGGAGCCCAGGAGCAGTGCTGTGGTGTGACCAGGGCTGCGGCAGCACACGAGTGCTGGTGCCTGGTGTTGCAGAGGGGAGTCCTGCCAGCAGAGGAGGAGTACAGTCATGCACAAGCTTCTGCCCTCGCTGGTTCTGCCGCTCTGGCTGTGCTAGATATCAGCAAATACCTACACTTAGAGTACTAGATTGTTCTTCCTTATTTCAGAGAAGCAGTTTCTTCTTCCAGGCCATTAGTTCCTGGCCCTCATCAGCACGCGGGGCTGCTACCAGCCCTGCTCCCTGACAACCAAAGGATGCACAGGTGCATTTGCTGCTGCCACTTTGATGGCTGCTTTGATTTTTGTTAGGAACAATGCCCTTTCTTAGGAAGGATTTCAAATAGCTTCCCAGCTTTGTGATTACAAGGTAACAGGACATCTGTGAATGATGGTTTTCTTTGTGGGTTTATGTGTGGGTTTGGTTTGGTTTGGTTTCTAAGCCTTTTAAAATTAAATATACAACGCTTTGTAGAAATGCTGAGGTTGAAAACATGCATGCTTGAGAAAATTTGTCGGGTCCAAACATGAACAAAAAATTTTCAAAACTTTAGAGGAAAAAAAATTAAAACTCAGAGTTTGTTTCCCAGCAATCATTTTTTCCCCTCTAGGGAGTGTAAGCGCTTTCTAGTAATTTGAGCCAAAGAAAGACAAAACCTCAGTCATTTGGTAACTTGAATGTTCCTGAAAGCTACTTAGCTTTTCTTTTTTTAGAAGCTTATGTGGGTTCCACGGTACAGTGCTTTGTTTTTATCACTTGGTGGGAGAGATGGGATAATGATGCTGGTGTGTCAATAGCAGATAATGCATCTCTACCATGAAGAGAAGGAAAGGCATCAGACCTCTTAGATGAAAAGCATATCTATCTGTTTCTGACATCGCTTCA
The DNA here is from genome assembly GCA_011075105.1 of Heteronetta atricapilla. Taxonomy (NCBI): domain Eukaryota; kingdom Metazoa; phylum Chordata; class Aves; order Anseriformes; family Anatidae; genus Heteronetta; species Heteronetta atricapilla. The sequence goes on along the minus strand of CM021737.1, from coordinate 19,799,742 downwards.
GAGATTTGGGAATAGGTACTCTCTGAAAGGCTTGGCTCTGAGCTCTCCTGCCCGCTGCCCTCCGGGGCACTCCCCATCACGCTCGGCAGCCTTGTGTGCTCCTGCCTTGTGCGCTGGGCGGGCAGCGCCTTACCTCGGCAAGGTTTCCTTGTGAGAGTTGTGACCCATTTCCCAGCACAGCCAACACCTTTTGGAGAACTTAACTTCTGTGTATAGCTCCTGGTGAGGTTAACTGGGTCAGAACCGCCTCTGCTTCAGGCCTTGTATCCTGGTGGTGCTTCTGCAGCAGAAAGTGGTCATGTTGAGAAACAGAAAGAAAAATCAGTTCTGGGCAAGTTATCCTGAAGTGACAAGCTGACCTGTCTACTGACCTTGTCATAGGACTGTCACAATTTTTTTGTTGTTGTTAGTAATACAGGTAACTTCTGAATTAAATAGGTCAGCTGTACAAAAATAACAACACAAACTCAGCAATTGTTTGATTTGTGGCAGTAAATCTGTTGAATATCTGCACAGATACAAGTCTCTTCTGCTCATTCTTGTAGTTAGAGCATATTTAGATTGCTGTTGGTAAAACAGCGACGTCCAACAAGTTAGACAATTGCAATCATAAATTCCTGGAATGATCTGTTTGTAGGGAGCGTGAAGTAGATGTGCTCTGAAAATTTGTTCTGCATCACTTTCAAAAAGAGAGCCCAACTCTTCAAAACCAAATTGGGCACAACTTTAGCACAGAGAGGAATTGTTGCTGGTTATAACTGCATTCTCTGGTATTTATAAATATACTGGTAGGAAAAAATGAGTTTTGATGGATGTGTTTAAGTTGCAGGATTAGGTTGCTTATTTTTTTTTCATTATACAGCTTAGAGTTGGCTGCGTTAGCAGCATCAGCAGTCCTTTATGCAACCACAACTTGAACAGTGCCTGTGTCAAAGTGAGTTTTTATCAGGTTCACGGAGATGCTGTATGTGTGTAGTCAGAGTTTACCACTTAGCTCAAACTAGAGTTCATTATTCTTGGAGATGGCTCAGAGATGCCGTGTGCACTTCTGATTTACCTTAGTTTTCCCAAATTTACCTCTGAAGATGCATCCTCAGCATAGGAAGAGGAGATTCAAACTCCCCTTGTGTACCAGCAGGCAACTAACTCTAGTGTTTTTGTGGTTCTGAGAACTAAAGCAAAAATGTTTTTTCTCAGTGCTCATGGGGACTTTGTAGCCAGGGTTCTGCCCAGTAGCTTTGTTACACCTTGGATCTATTAGCACAGCTCACGTAGGAGCAGTCTCAGCATTTTTGTGCAGATGCTTAGAGCCGGCTGAGATACGTTCCCAGAAAGCAGATTGTTTGGCAGGTGATGGATAGGCTTTTTGAGATTTGGGCTGTAATAAGAGGCCTTTAATCCTGCCTGTTTGTCTAGAGGATGACATACTTTTAACAAAAATAAAAGGCAAAATTGACTGGTTTAAGCTGTGATCAACATTTAAAGAATAAAATAAGATAACAGGAAAAAAAAAAAAGGGGAAGAAAAAAAGTGTATCAAGTATGTACTCACTTTGCTGTTCTCACTGTCACTGATGAAAACTTGCATGTGGGCTTCCAGAGTGAGGTGGGCCACATAATAAAACTGTTCAAGTGAGGGAAGAAGCATGATTTCTGTGCTTGAAAAACATTAGTGGAAAAATGTTTTCTAACTCATGGGAACAAGATTTTTCAGAGCCTGTTAGCCATTAAAATGTGTCACATCTAGACAGAAGAAATCATTGCTTTTACGAGACTTGGGAGAAATGAGAAGGCTGATGCAAAACTAGGAAATGACAATAATAGGTCAGAAACTGAAATGAAGTCAGTCTTTGCTTGCAGACCTTGGGAGAGGTTTCGAGATCGTGAAGCAGACAGGCCACTTGTCTCAGTGCAGTTAGCTTGAAAGACTTAAACTAAAAATTGAACAGCTTTTCAAAAACTTAACATACAGAAACATTCAAAATATATTGCATGTAAATAAAGGGACAGCTCTATTGTCTGATGGGGGAGGCCAATGACTTAAATAAAGTTCTGATTTTATTTTGCTGACGGTTATTCCTGGGTCTGGAGCCTTGTAAGACTTCCAGTTCTGTCCCTCATGATGGCAACTTAATTTAGGTTTGCCAACTTTAAATGCAGAAATATGAAATACAATTTTGCATCTACATCAAAGAACCTAGTCTTGATTTAGATTCTCATGAATGGGTGATTTTTTCCTTATCTCTTTGTATATATGGACATGAATTCAATAGCTTTTTGGAAGATTATATTAGGATAGTATGGTAAAATCAAGGAGCAGGTAGTAAGGTATCTTCCCACAGTAGAAAAGATATATGAAAATCTGTAGTAAAATTTTTGCTCATTCTGCATGCAGGGGGAAGGCTGGTCATGATTTCTGGGCCCCTTTTTTATCAGCTGGTGGAGTCTGAGTATTGTGTACAGGGGAGGGTTGAGGGCTTTTTCTTGGTTTTCCTAAAAAGAAATACATTGCAGTGAAATGGAGCAAGGTTTATGGTTTTCAATTTCTGGATTCTTGCTATCTTGTTCTAGAGATAAAATTTTGGTGAAATCAAGTGAGCCTCTAAATAGAGCAGAAACACTTGGGCAATAAGCATTGCAAAGTAGTACAATTTTATCACTTCAAAGGCAGTGGGAAGGAATCCAAACATGCTTTGAACTGGTTAACATATATAAATTCCTAGCTATCATTGTCAATTATTTTAAGACTGATATTTCTTAAACTGAATGTTTAGGACAAGCTGTTTGAGTATTTTCTTTATCTGTTAATTTTGCTTAAAAGTATTTCATTTCTTAAATCACTTATTCATTAACTCAGTCAGCTTGGTACATTTTTGGTGCTGTCTGAAAAGTCTTGCAGACCTTTCAGGCTGTTTAAAAAAACAAACAAACAAACAAAAAAACTCTGATGCCTCTTAACCCATTGGGGGCACTGAAGAGGTGTGAGCTTCTTCAAAGCTACTGAGAACCTGGCAAGCATGGATTTGCACAGGGTGACCACCTTGGTCACATTTGAAATAGCAGATGACCTGCTGGTAGGGAAACACTGGTGATCCAGGAGGGCTCTAGAGGCGTATTTCCAGTGGCTTAATAAAGAAGTTGCTTATCTTCCTAGAATTCAAGGATGTATCTTTGTACATCCTTTTGACCTAAGAACGCTTACGCTTCCCTCCAGCATCCCCACCCCCTCAATGTGTCTATTGGTGTTACTGAAGCACCTCCAAAATCTCCTAGTAATGTTGTGGAATAATTGCCTATATATACATGTTTTCTATTTAAATTGAAGGGAGAATTTGAATCAAACCTGTGGCAAGGATCTGATCTTGCCATACTGCAACATGGAGTGTGTGCTTTGGCCCCATATCATAGAATATCCTGAGCTGGAAGAGACCCAAAGAATCATTGGGTCCAACTCCTGGCTCCACACAGGACCACACAAAAATCAGACCATGTGTCTGAGAGCATTGTCTAAATGCTTTTTGATTGCTATATGCAGGTTTCTGACAGGATTTGAGACGAATATTACACATCACCAGTAGGCCTCTCCGATTTATAGTAAAATGCAGAGTTGCAAATAATAATAAGAAAAATTACTTTTCTGCTTCCTGTGACACTTTGAATTATTTGTTTAATGCAAACTTTGCTAGTGCTGATAAATATCAGCCTCAAAGGATTATGAGGGCCAACATTAAGATGCGTCATTAATTCTGGGACTCGATGTAATTTGTCAAGATGAATAGCAGTAAGCTAAAAGGGTTATGGTAATTAATTAGTACGCCTGACTATGTAATAAAGGAGTATAAAACTGACTCTAAGTGAAGGCATCTCCCTTACTGTTTTATTGAGGTTATTTGATTTGTGATATTAGTTATGTTTCCAGTTTCATACATCTACGATGATTTGTGTTTATTGAGTTATTGTGTTATTTGACCCATTCGTATTTCCAAAGCAAAACTTTCACAGGGTGTGGAAGATGGAGAAAGTGGAACCGGCTTATTATTAAACTGTAATTTTCTGAATATGAGGAACTGTGTGTTTGGTGTAGAGGGGTGGGAATGGCTTCTGAAGAGTCTGAGGGTTTGGGTTTTCATTTCAGCTGGCATTGAAGGACATGGGATTCAGACCTCTTCCTATGCAGCGTTGTGCCCACTATAGCCACCTCAAGGAGTAAATCGTACCCAGCTGGCATTTAGCTCCTTCCACCAGGGCAAAACTAGTTTGTTTCCTTACTTCTCTTTTTCCCCTGTGTTCATTGGGCCGTAATGGTGGCTGGCTTTGTCTAGTGGACATTTACTAGAGGGCAGGCCAGAAAGCCAGCATGGTATCTTTATCAAAGTTAAATGCCTCTGGTGAAATGTTGCTCCTTTTTATGGTCTACTATGTATGGGGGGCTATTTTGTGAAGGGTTTCTTGTGTCCTTCATAGAGAAAACACAATTCCCAAGTTTGGGGTGGAGCAGGAGGCCTTGTTCTCACTGCTGCAAATAGTTGAGAACTACAGGCAGGGTCCAAGATGCAAAGCGGTAGCTGCCTCCGGGAGGTACAGGCCGCTGTTAGATGCCCGTCGTGGCTGGGCAGGCAGCGTGGTATTCATTGGCCACCAAGGGCTGAGTACCTTCCACCTGGTTACTCTGAAGTACCCTGTGTTACCTGAGTGGTCATCTGTGGCTTTTTTTGGTTTGGTTTTGTTCTTCAATGTGGCTTTAAACAGTGGATGAGGAGGCTGCCTTTAATAAGGTTCTTGAATTCCGAGTTTAATTACCTTGCTTGTTTTGTTATTTCATTTCTAGATACAGAATGGATGGGAGGGACTGCATTTGGCAAAAAAATGTTTGTCCTTTTAATTTCTGTGTAATTGAATGCCAGCTTTCAATTCAGCTTCACTGAAATCAGTTGAGAGTTTGTTGTGGTGTTTGCTCAGATTTACATGTGGGGAGGAAAGCTGGTAATATATTCAATTCCACACTCTTTACTCTTCTACAATACTTATTCCCTCTTAATTGCAATACCTTATGCAATAAATAGTCCCACGGGTTTCAGTAAGTCTGTTTAGGGAATTGAATACCACAGTGCAGAAGAAATGGAAAAAATGAGTAAAGCTTTTAAGAAGTACAACATTTGGCAAAACGCTCTGTTTGTGCATGTATCAAACACTACTTTTGTTTCATTATGAATCAATTTAAATTATTACAGAAAGCTTAGTGAGAATTATGATGATGTTTTTTACATTTGGTGTGAAATTTTGGATCCTATTGATTAAATTATACTTTTAAAATTTCATTTTAACCTTGAAAAACAATTTTAAATATTGCAAAGTATAGTTTAAGCTTAAGTTTTCATATTAGAAGTAAAAAATCACTCTTAAATCTTATCTGTGCTTTCTCCTGTGTTTCTCTACACATTTCATTAGCAAGACGTCATTTTAAGAATGGCATTTAAGCAAACCTAGCAGCTTGGCTTACGTTTAAATGAAGATCAGCTCAGCATGAAGCCTGTTGGAGTTGCATCTGGTAGAATTTTCTAGCAGGGACACATCTACCTGCTTTTGACCTTAACAAATTCAATACTTTATTTTTTTTCTTTTGAATTAGGATGTTTAGGGAAGTGTCTTTCTATTAGAGTGAAAGAATGACGATCTCATTCCTTCCCTCAGCAGAAGGATAAGAGCTTTTTTCAGCTTTTTGTACAAAATGTGGACGTAAAGGGACTGAGAATCTTGGTATCTGTTACATGACTGGAAGTGTTTTACTAGTCCTTAGAATTAAAAAGTAAATTTCTGAAATCAAACTCTATGTGCATTTTACCAGCTTCTTCAGCTACACCTTTTTGATTACCTGCTAACAGCAATGACCAACTCTGATTTGATTATGTCCATGTTGAACTAAAGAATGCAACTCTCACTTCTTTTTGTCATCTAGTTTTAGATGAATAAAAGAATCCCTTCAGTTTTAATAAAAGCAGATTTTATGTATCTCTTGCACTTTAAATTGGAAACTTGTATATTACTTAGCTAGTGTACAAATTGTATATTTTCATATAACACAAATGCAGAGCTTATGTTTCACTTTAATCAGCAGAAGCAGCAATTTTAGTTCAAAACAGTACTTAAAATGGTGCTTGAATGTGTATAAGAACATTATAGTTTTGAAGAGCATGTGGTTGTATTCAGGTGGATAAACACAGAGCTACATCTTAACTACTTAGGGTGTTGGTTTTGTCTCTGTGGCGAATTAAGTCTTAACAAAATAAAATCTTCAAAGTGAAATCAAGAAATACTTGATTCAAAGATGGCAGAAGTTTAGGAAACTGGTTTTCAGGGGACGATGGGATCCAGTTCTCACTTCAGTTATCACTGCGACTGCATCCACTTGTTAGAAGTCAGTAAACCTTATTTTACCCTAGTTCCTCTTCAGCTGTATGGATTAAGGTCCTATTGTTCTGGGCACCACAGAAATTAAGAACAAAACGATATATCTGAGCCTTAATAATTTACATATAGGCAGGCATGAACTGCATAAATATGATCTATTTAAGTAGTGTCTTGAATTACTCCCCATCAAATTTTCCTGTATATTTTTCCAACTATGTAACTCTTTATAGTAGTTGCTGCTTGTGAGCAGAGGGTAAGGATAAATTCTGGTGTGTTCCTCTCAGAGTATCTTCTCCTTTTTTTTCAAAGCAGTTAGTCTCAATAAATCTGCACATGCTTCCCTGTGGTGCTGAGGCTGGCACCTCTGGTGCTATTGACAGACATTTCTGATTCCTCTACTATTTTTATATGGATCAAATTCCTACAAATTTGTAGGAATGAATCCCACACTTGACCCTTAGACTTTGGGGATTCAAGAGTGGAACCCATAGTTACGAGTAGTTTAGTTTTTAATGGATGGAATGGGTTTCTTTGAGTGTAAGCTATTTAATCTCTAAAATATGTTGGAGACTCCCAGTTTATAAACTGGCTGAATTTATAGATTGGTGTTTGTATCTGTGACAGCTTTGTGCTTGAGCAGAAGAATTTAGAGGATAATCTATTTCGTAAGCAAAGTCTTTGAGTCATGGATTAACATCATTTGAACTTTATGGTTCAGAAAATTGTATTGACTGGGCATCTTCAATACTTGCTGCCTTTAAGGACTTTGTATGAATTTTCACTGCAAAAGGAGTCCTAATGCAATAGCTATTCTGGAAACTGATCTGTGAAAAAGGCCTTATTTGGAGGAGGAGAACATTGCGTGCTCTTCAGCTCTGCAAGCTGCCCTGCTCTTTTCATTAGGCAGTGCTTCCCTGGGAGGCATTCCTCTCATGTTTTTGTTCTATGCTTTTTTTTTTTTTCTTCAACATGAAAGAAAATCCTGTTTCATGTTCTCTGTGGAGTTCATTTTATCCTTCAAAGTGCTGTAACTTATTTTGTCATGTAATCACCTGTATGAGCTTGCTTTTAAGCTGCTAAGCTAAGTATTGCTTTGTGTTGGCAGGGTTATAATGTTTGCACATTTACCACATGTCATTGATTGATAATAGTAATGAAGTAAATAACTGAAGGATTTCACTTACATTTTTCTTTCACTCTTCTGTTTCTTGTAGGTTCATTGCTAAACCATGTGCCTTAGGCCTTAAAGTCCAAGCCAATGGACCACAAAAAGCTCAACCTAATGCTATCCTGGAAAAAGTTTTCACAGCCATTACAAAGGTAGAGTATTTACCTAAATATTTACTTTATGAAATGGGTTATGGCATTATCAAATACATCTGAACAAAATTAAGGTAACTGCTAAACTCAATACAGCTAAAATCATAACATTCAAATGTCAAGGTTTTCACTGGCACGCCAGCTTGAACAGTTGTGCATCCCTTCATGATGTGTCTTATAAGCTTTTAAACAAACAAACAAAAAAGTTACAGAAATACTTTATAGGTGCTGTATGGCCACCTACATTTTTATTTTACCTCTTCCCTTTTAGAAAGCTCCAAAGAATCATTGGGGTTTTGTTTTGGTTTGGGTGGGGTTTTTGTTTGTTTGTTTTGAACGAAGAGCAAATTCTGAGATACTAAGATGGAACTTTCTGTGTATTCCATGGAATTTTGAATCTACCTCTTCTAGTGCAACTGCTTGAAAGCAGGGTGCTGGTGGTTTACTGTTGTCCTAGGTGTTTGCGATTAATATCCTTTGAAACTGGAGGGAAAAGCTAGAAAAGTATGGAGAACTGAGTGAAGAGTATTTCAGTTTGCAGTTTTTTGTTTGTTTGTTTGTTTGTTTTTATTGTTGTTTGATTGTTTGTAGAAAATGAGTTTTTTACCACTGCTTGTCACTGTTTCAAGCTCCCATTGTGTGAGATCTTCAACTAAACCTGTCATCCTGTCCATGTTTTTGCTGGACTCTGAGCTTTCTCATAGCACTAAGCAATGATTAGATGTCCTTTAGCTTCTCCCAAAGAAGTCAATAGGCAGGTTTTTTTTGTAGTGCAAAGGCGTATGAAGACCTGAAGGATGAAGCCACTCTGTTGCAGAAACTTACCAGTTCCACCTTGGCTCTAGGCTGCAGCTAGGCACACCACAGCAAAGACACTAATTAGCTGGAATTTCAGAAACTATTAAGATCACAGAGGGCTAAATTGGGTTAAATGTCAGAGACAGTGAAATACAGCCTGAATATGTCTTCTTTGTGTGTCCTACCCTATGCTGAGATCATCAGAGCACTTGGTGCAGTTGTTGTCTTGTTTTCAGAGAAAGTGATGCGCGCCTCATTTCTAAAAGACACGGCATGTATGCTCTCTCCCTGATTCAACTGGAGGAAGAATTAGATTTTTAAAGTCAGTGAGAGTAGTTTTTCTCAATTTTTACATTGGAAAACCTGGTGGCTACTTTGATTCACTTAAAAGTTAAATAAAAAAATAATTTCTGAGAAGGGCTGGGAAGTTCTGAGAACTTCCCCCTTTTCTCATCTATTTCTTTTATTTTCCTTTCTGACTTCTTTGCTGGAGACTGATAGAGGAAACTTCACCCTGGCAAAGACTGCTGCTTTACCCTTTGCTACATTTAACAAGGACTTTGTGGTGGCAGATTGTGTATCTTTTTCAATGTATCTGACTGGCTTACAGACTTAAATCTAAAGCTCCAGAAAACTGACTGTCTGATGGCTTTTTCTGTTTCTTAAAAAAAAAAAAAAAGGTAATCAGGAGAAATATATGAATTGTCCTTATGCAGTATTGTACATGTAGACTTGCTGCACGATCTGAAATGTGGCCTGTTCCACTCTTCTCTATTTAGTATTCAAATTAAGAATAGATTCATTTGATTTTACTTTGTCTTTACATGGGTTTGCAGAGAACAGCCACTTGAATGGAAGGAGTTTTACATTTGCTGCTTTGCAGAATAACTCTGTGTAGCTAATTTAAAAGAAAAAAAAATCTTTCCTTGTTTCCCAGGTGATTTTCCTTTTGAAGTTGTCACTTTGTTTAATGACCTCATTATTTAACATTAATATGCACAAACATGTGATATATCCTCTTCTTTCCATGTCAGTTAAGCAATCTTCACTCCTGCAACTGTCAATGCGACCGAGGTTGGGATATACAAACTGTGTGGAAGGCAGGGGAGCATTTGTAAGCCCCTCTGCTTGATAGATATGTCATTTCACCTCTGCTTACCATTACTTTCCAAGTTTCATGCAAGGTTTCATCCAGTTACCCCCTGTAAGTTCTTATCAGTAATATCCAATATGCAATATTGCAGCATATGTCAACCTTCTTATATCAATAAGATACTGTCACTGTAAACATATTTTGATGTGTATGTGCCAGCAGAGATTTCTGTCAGTTATTTTATTTCTATGCATCCATTTGTCTGACAAGCAGCCTCTAAGTCATTGGGAGGTGCTTACTGCAGTTTTAAATTTAAAGTGGAGTTACCACAATTGGGAAGAAGAAATAATTTATGTCCTTCTCTGTTCTGTAGCATCCGGATGAGAAGAGGCTGGAGGGACTCTCTAAGCAGCTGGACTGGGATGTACGCAGCATTCAGCGTTGGTTTCGACAAAGACGCAACCAGGAAAAGCCCAGTACTCTTACGAAGTTCTGCGAGAGCATGTAAGCAAACTGTCTTTACAGCACAGTCTTTCTCCTTTCTTTATATAGCTTGACAGAGATCTGAAATGGAGCAGTAAAAATAAAAGCCAATTGGGTTGTTAAAGCCCTTCCTTGTTTTTATCATCCTGGGCATGACCCTTTTACTAGCACGGCTTCTTGAGTGCACTTAATTCTGAAAAACTAAAGGCTCCTACACTTTCTTTGGGCAGTTGTTTTTCACCTGCAAGGGTTTACTTCTAAGGATTGCTTCCTAGAATCCAGCTGCTCTTCAAAACTGGTTATCTACACATAGGTCTTTTTTCTAATCAGACCCCATTGTTTTTAGTCTCTGAGCCAGATTTTCATGCTGACTGGATTTAACACACTAATACTTAATCTGCATTGAAAGAGTGTGAAAAACTAAATCTACTTAATACATTTACATTTTTTTTCTTAAAGGAGGAATGATAGATATTGAACTTAAAACACAAATACTAGTTTCTTTGAGACACTTATTAGTTATAGAACTCAGCCCTCCAGCACTGCTGTAATGTTGTTCCTATGATGTGGAAGGTCATGCATTTAAGGCAAGTTTTACATGCTCCAAATCAAGAGGCTTGGTGAATAATGCCATAAACAAGCATCATCTTTATCATACCCTGTGGTCAAGTAGTCATGTTATTGCTGGCTTAAAACTAGTTATGCTTTTTGTTAGCTGGGAAAGAAGTGTTAGGTAGAAACGTCAGCACCAATAGAGGAAGCCTATTTAAATTTGAAAGTGAAACTTGGTTATTTTAAATCTATTTTTTTTTAACTTTTTTTTTTAATTCCAAACAATTTTACAAGATTTCATTAAAAATTAAATAAAGTATATATATGTGTGTGTATATATATATATTTCTTTGTGGCATACGATATGGCAAAAGTGTGTAGATAAGAGCTGTGAATGCAAATTGGAAGGTGAGATCAAGCTTTTAATGAGTGCCATTAACTTCTGCAGGCACAATTAAGTTCCAGCTTCATTTAGAGAGGCCCGTTGGGTGTTACTGCAATATGTATACTTAATAGTAATGACAATACTTGTATTCCAGAAAGAAGGTGCGTTGGTGTGAAGAATAAGTGGCTAGTTCAGGTTCTCTCAGCTCACAGTTTGCAGAGGGTGCAGGGGGAGTTGCCTCTGTGACTCCACAAGTACTGTTACTGTGAGAATGTGCTGCTCTCTGCATGCGCGCATTGCCCTGATAGCATTTGCAGCAGTGCAGCAGGTGCCACCAGGTGTCCTGTCATGCGTGCTAGATGGATTTGGTGGCAGTTAGTTGGGATAGCACCGGGAAGTCAGGGATACCCTTTTATTCCCTCAGTATGGCTGTGAAATGAGTGTCTAGTTAAATCAGGGCACTGCATGTGGTGCAGTATCTTTGGAGCAAAGAAATCCAAATCTGCTCAAGGTCAACAGCCTTTTCACAGATGTAGTTAATTGGGTGACATTTTGGATGAAGAATCTGTGTGTGGACAGCTGCTACAGAGCTCTAGGCTGCATGAAGCACGTGTTCCCGTGGCAGTCATGGGAACAGCCGCACTCCAAACATGCAGTAACTCATGCACCAGTGGAAGGGTCAGAAGCCCCGACAGAGAGCAAAACATGCCCGTAAGTAGCCAGAAGGCATAACGTAAGCAATGCAACAGTGATCCCCACCCACACCTTCAGCTGTTGAGCTTCTGTTGTCCTTCCAGAGAAGACTTCAGTTTTGCTGGCAGCTGAATTGATTGGCAAAGACTTGGGGAGAACAGTGACAGAACCCACAGCAAATGTGGAGCTGCCTAAGAAGGGCTCCAACTCTTTTTACAAGCAGACAGTTCAATTTACTGAAAGTGTTCCTTGGGCACAAAATGGCTTTTTCCATGTTGCACAGGAGAAGACAGACATGCATGAGGGGATGTAGACTGTTTCTGACTGCCTTATGTTTCTTGCCAAATGAATAACTTGGTTACTATGTAAAGCAGAGGAGTTTCAAAAGGGCAAAGAATGACAGTGAAATTTGATGATAAATGCACTCAGCTGGCATGAATGACACCCAAGATCCAGACCCAGACAGGCTAAAACAGTAACTTTTTCACTAGATTTCTCTTATTTCTCTTGCCCCAGATTTTTCATTTTCTCTATCCCATTTTTTCCCCCCCAAGGTATTTCAGTTATGGTCCTAAACAGAGTGCAGAGCAACTTCAAAATCTACACTTCCCCCCCCCCCCAAAAAAAAAAAGAATAATTCTTTTTTTCTGGGTTTTATCAAATGTCCTGGGAATTAGCATGTGCTAGCTATATGAAGAAAAACGTAATAATAATAAACTCCCTTGTCTGTAGCACTGCCTGTGCAACAGTCTTGTAGTGAAAACAAATGACTTTGCAGTGACCTTAACCAGCAGTCATCTCAGTTTTGTCTCAACCTTCTCTTTCAAGTGAAGGTGCCATTTGGTTATTGGAACTGTGGAATCTGCTGATAGTGAGACTTCAATGGCATCCATCACGTAGCTGCTTAAGATTTCAGATGTTATGGTGATACGTACCTATACAAAACATGAAATGGATGGTATCAGCAGGTGATGATTCATTATCCAGTATTGTTCAGAAAGGCAGTAATAAATGGGGTGCAGAGGTTTCTTTTACCAGCAAGTTGATGGGTTGTTTCTCAAGGATTTGATGATTCTGAAATGAAACTTGGAGTTAGCAGTAGGATGTTTGTAGGCACTGGAAAAGACACCCACCTCATACAACTTCAGATTGTAATGCTCAGGTAGTAGCTGCAGGAGTGAGTCTGTGCATACCGTTTCTTTCTTGTTGGGAATATAGGCAGTTTTTCTGCTTTCTTCACTTGATAGATCCAAGGTGAATAAAGGAGAAAGAAGAACTGGCAAACTGTGTGCACAGTGGACTTTACTACTGCTGTGCATTTCTACTGCTTTTTATTCCTTTGTCTCTGTCCTCGTAGTGTAGCCTAACATCAAGAAAGAACAAGCTTTCTCCTTAACAAGAGAGGGGAAGGACCTTGTACTCTGCTCTTTAAGCATGCAGCACATCAGAAAACACCAAGTGCATTACCTTGAATCTTTTCTAAAGCTTGTGTAATTTGTGTGTTAATCATGAAGAGTATCTGCAGTATTTTACAAGGCTAAAAGTTGTTTCTGCAATGGGCCATTGATCTACTTAGAGGTGGGTAGCATAAATTGGGCCAAATGCTCTAAGGACTTGGCTGGAGCAGAATTCCAGCACAAATGTATTTAAGAAAAAAAAAAAAAAAAGAAAAAAAGAAAAAAAAAGAAAAAAAAGTCTGGCCATTAATGGAGAACAAGTTCCCAAAAATGTCTTTAGGGAGAATGTTACATCTGAATATAGAAGAATGGGAATTCCAGGCATGGAATAAGCTCATGGAAAAAAAGGCTTTGAGGTATGCTGGGGACAACTGGGAGAATGTAATGCCTGGAATACCTTGAATGGTAACTTTGGTGACTGCCAGGCAGAATGCAGGGCACACAAATATCTTTGTTAATATGTCTGAAAGACAACACAGTGGTGATTTCCAAGTGACTTCCAGGTTCTTGGCCACTTCAGTCTGTTGTGCTGCTGCTGCTCCCAGTGCCAGTGCCTAGGCATGTCTGCTTTTCTCAAAGGCTAAATAGCATAGAAAGAACAAGCATCCCATTCCCCTCCCTTGCTGTCCAGAGCTGCTTATTAGAGATATCTGCATGGTTTCCAAGGAGGAGCTGGTGTGTCCAAGAGTGTTTTTTGAGTTTATGCAGCAGTCTGCATGTGAAATCATGGAAATGTGCTGCTGATGAGCTAAAGATTTTCATTTATTTTTCTAAATGTATTTCTGTGGAGGAAGTTTGGATGGTAAACTATCTGTAAGTGGGGTGACTTTTAGTTTTGATGTAGGTGAAAGAAGAGTCTCAATCTCGCCTCCTAGACAGAACATACCCTTTTTCTAAGTGAAACTGTGCATTTTTTTATTTTTTATTTTTTGGGGGGAAGATTGCTATATGTATCTATCTGTATACATTTTTATATGTATAGAGAGATATATACGTATAGAATATTTTTTCACTTGTGCACGTTTGTGAAAATTTTATGGGCTGTTTTGCAACTTCTTGGCCTTATTCTCCTCTACAGAATTGCACTAGAAAAATGACTATGCAAGGGAAAGAAAATGAGACAGCTGCTTGGTTGTTGAAATTCTGAACTGTGCTGATACAAATCTTAACAAAGCACATAAAGCAGAGTGATAAATTCTTTTCTAAGTAGCAGTAAAGCACTAGAAAACAAATAGGCATCAAAAATCTTCTAGCTCCAATTTTTGTGTAGCCTCAGGCCCACTTAGGTCAACTACAGAACACTGCTGAATACAGAGATCTTTGAGATGCAAGCAAGAAGAAGTGGTAAATGATATTATGGGTCCATTTAATTCAGAGTTGTCAATACAGATTTTCTGCTGCTTCAGTGCTACATGCAACAGAGAACTGACCAGTGTTTCACAACTAGAAAAGAGAATGGGGGAAGTCTGGAAAGCAGTGCTGCTCCCTGGGGTGAGTAGCTTCTAAGTGTGAATACAAAGAATATACCCAAAATGGGAAGGAATTAGGCCGCTATCATATGTGCTTTGTAGCGTTTCATATTTGCAGGCATCTTAAGATGACTTAGAGTCCTTCTTTGGAGAAACCCAAGGTTTCTTCCTTGGAAGTTTCTTAGGTTGTTACCTGCTGCAGGAATTAGTGGAATTTGTAAATTGCCTGAATGTTTAGAAGCAGTGCATTGCGTGGCCATGTGGACCAAATGCTACTACACTCACTGATTTCAGGTTTCTTTTATAATTTTTTTCTCATTATTATTGGTCACTGACAAGCTAACTTGGATAGATAGGATTCAGCTAGCATGAGCAGATGATTTGCTGCTGATGCATATGTATGTGACAACTCCTTATTCTCGATGTGCAATGTTTGGATTGCATGCATATGTATTAAGGTGTACTTGGAGGTCTGATGGTGATTATGCATTTCACATCTCTTGAGGTAGCCAGTCTCTGCAGCTTTGTAGCCACTGAAGTAACCAACCAATTACCAATATTAAAATCTGTTTCTTCCAGCCTTACTGGGTGCACAATCCACTCCAGTGGAATAGAAGCTCAAATCTGGGGTTGTGAGTAAAGGAATTGGTAAGGACAGGAGGAAGGATAACTCCACCTGAAAGCTGATATTTGAAGTCAGCCCAGAGATTAGAATTTTGGTTTTTTATACCTGACATTAAGGAGGAGAAAGGTTCTGGTTGATACACTGTTGATACACTACAACCATGATGTGACAGGACAGTGTGATAGTTGCTGTTTAATGGTATAGAGCTATCAGATCTCCTTTGCTTTCCTCTGCGGGTTTCCAAGGGGCAGGAGTGGCTGTTCCTCCATGCTGCCATGGATGTGGGGCACAACCTCTCCACTGCTGCCCTTGTATGTTCAGGAGAACCAAAGCACTGGTAGCTCGACAAGCTGCTTGGTGGAAATTGCATGTCTATGTAGTATGTTGACAAAAAGGCAGAGATTTTTTCATGCTATCCTGGATTATTACTATTTCTAACTGGGCAGATCCATAGTTCTGCTGCTCCCTCTCCTTCTAACTTCCAGCAGTGAGCTGGGTGCTGCAGCCAGGTGTTCCTGCTACAGGTGGTACTTCTGGTACATGATTATAGGACAGCAATCTTGCCCGAAAGAGAAAGCGATGAGGAAAATCCAGAGTTTCTGGAACTTTTTGTGAAGTGGCAGCAGGAAACTCTGCAATGAGCCGTAGTACTGGAAGGCACTAATTAATGCCATTTCTTCTTTCTGGGCCACTTCGTGATGAAGCAGTTAATAGAACTGATAAATGTTTATACAAGTGAAGAGTCATTTGCATATTTTTGTTGCTGATCCTTAACTTTTTGACTTCTTTTCAGTATTTCATAGAGATTTCTGTGACCCTGATGGAAATACCCATCAGCCTTTCACAAAGACTGTTATGATACTGGAGCAACTACTTTGTATTTCTGGTAGTGGTGTCAAAATAATTGGGTGATGTCTGTACGTCTTTCTTAATGCAGTTGATTGATTGATTGATTTCCTATGGCCTTACAAGAAAGGGAATTGAGCAGTTGGGGTAAGAGGAGGATTATTCCATCAAGCACAGTATCTGGGCTTATAGCCCAAAGAAGTGACTGTTTTGTCTCAGCTAATGCAACAAGGTCATTTCTCCAAAGCTGCTAACTCAGAATGCCAACCTGTTAAAACAGTGCTGTAAAGGGAGAGCGAGGGAGACTGTCATTGTTTCTGAGCTTCTGTGAATGACTCAGTTGCGCTGAGAGTTAATGTCAAGCTGAAAAGTTGCCCAAGCTAGCTTCTTTTAACCTACTTAAGTACCAAGTCTAGACAAGGCAGTGTGAACACAGACTTTTATTTCAATCAATTTACCAAAGTGTAGCACTTCACAAATTAAATTTTGAGGCATCATACTTTATTTTGAAGAAGCTTTTCAGTCTTACTGTTTACTGTTGCTGTCTGTACGCTGTAATTGTGCCAACCTTATTACATCAAAAGGAGAGAGAAGAAACTGCTACATGATCTGTCCTTGTAAAAGAATATGCCCTTTTTCAAATGACTAATCTGAGAGATCCTTATATTTTAGCATAAATCAATGTTTTGTTTGTTTTGTTTTTGTCTTTGTGGTGTGATTTTTTAAAAAAAAAAAATTATTTTATCTCCTAGTGCACAGTTGTGATTTTTCCATGTGGCATCCTTATTGTTTTGTACTAGTTACTCTTGACAAACCATTAAAGGTTGTGTCGGACAGCCTTCACAAACAAAAAGCACTTTAGTAATGTTTTCTGAAGGTCTCTCTCTCTCTCTATATATATATCTTTTTTTTTAATATATATATATAAGTATATATATCAAATCTTTTATATATATATATATACTTTTATATATATATATAAGATTTT